>JANATF010000009.1:1200000-1800000 GCA_029449245.1 Mortierella alpina | reverse complement strand
GGATAGCGAAAAGACGTATTGAAGCTCACGCTTGCCTTACCCCTGATCATAAGAAAGAGAACAACAGCTACAAATACAAAGTTGAAGGTCATCTGTATAAACCGACCGTAAGCGATGCACACTGCTCCATCGTCATGCGCTAGCCAGTTCAGATATCGTATAGACAAAGCCAGGTTCAGTTTTAACAATGCAGGTTGTATGTCCTTCTCCTTGGTTATCGCAACTTAGTATTTACCTTGCTCCAGAGTCATGTAGTGTTCTGTTGCGTTTTTCCCATCCTTGATGATCACAAACAAGTCATCGAGACTTGCTTGTCCAAGAGCGATGCCCAACGGTGGTGAGATAATGTCGTCGACCAGTGACTTGACCAGCGACGTGAATGAGGCGCCGAGAATAAGACCGACCTATACGTATGACATATTATTGATACTAATTTTAGTACCTTTTCTGCTTGGAGGATCATGAGGTTCCCAGATCAAAGTGTCCCTTGTTGAACCCAAACTTACAGCTAGTCCAAGGACATTTCCATTGTCAATAAAGTCCTATCAAAAGAAATGCTGCTGTGAGTAGACAAGGTAAACAATGAGGACCCCCCAGCTCCCAGCTCTGCCAAGGGTGATTGCCCACTCGGATGGAATCGCGGTTTAGAGAACCAAAGGAGCCGTACTTTAAAATGAGTCCACAGCGACGTTGCTTTCCGCGTGACGACCTCTCGTCCATGAAGGAGCGACATGAGAGCCGTATCCTCGGCGTTTTGGATCTGGTATATGATTCTCTCGCGGCGGGTTCCACCATCGTTGCTGCCGATAGAGCTCTGACGTGGTGGTGGTGGTGGTGGTGGTGGAGAGGACATTTTTCGTGTGAGGCTTTTGTCGTTTGTGCCAAGGAGCTGCGTAAAGGCAGTGCAGGACAAGCAAGAAGGATTCCCAGAGGGTGAAAGGCAAAGGTAGGATGAAGGGTGAGGATGGAGGAAGAGAGAAAGAGAGAAGAGTGAGGGAATGAAGCAGGAGGAAAACAGAATATTTCAGAACAGCGTGCTGATCAGCCCTGGATGGTGCAAAAATGAAAAAGGGAACGGGGTCACCCGCCACTAAATCTTCAATTGCTCTCCAAATAGAGCTGCGGATCCTCGCGTCCAGGGCTGGCTACAAAGGTTGATAGACATCGAGAGCAGATCAACGCAAATAGAGCGGCAACTTGGTAGCATGATGTCTAATGCTTGTAGCGCGCGAGCGGAAACTGCAATAGGAGTGGACGTTTAGCATGTTGCTTGATTCAAGGGTCTTCAAGGGCCATTTTATTCTTGGTAGGTCAAGAGAGTATGTACACGTCAAGTGCTAACTTATGTGGGACTAGAGGAACAGGGCGGCCGCAGCAGGACGAAGCACCTTGGTTGCGTTAAGTACAGGCGACTCCGGGTCCTTCACGGTAGTAGCAGCAGTCCTTGAATTCAGTCTCCTTCCAGCTACTGCCTCCTACATCGCAAGTACCCCGGCCCAGCCGAGGAGATATAAAGGTTGAGCCGCCCATGATCTTGCTGCAGCATTCATCACTGGTGGGATTGTCCCAGCAAGCGCACCATGTTGCCGAGACTTGCGAAACAAAGACGGCGAGGAGCGAAGCGACAAGGAAGAAACGCATGATAGATCCTGTAGTTGCTATAAAATCGGAGGCAGAATGAACAGAACATCAATTGGTTAGTTAGGGCGTTGTCAAGATCATGTTCGGCAGTGTAATGATGTGGTCGGTAAGGCTTACGTTCGTGGAGGAAGAGATAGTTGGTGAGGTGTGAGGTGCGTGAGGTAGGATGGGGGCAGATGTCAACCTTTTTATACGAGAAACGTTGTTTATCCTTGGTCGCGATAGTGCTCACAATCGCCGCATGAGAGTGTCAACTTCCTCTTGGAGTTATTACAAGGATTCTCCCGTGCTAGACTATGCAAAAGTGAGGGGTGGGAAGAGATTTCCTTTATCGCGCCACAATTATTGCTTCCCGATTGCGAGCATGGTCTATAGTCTACACGACTCAGTGCCGCGGCGAAAGGATCTTGGTGTGGTTTGTGTGCATCGCACCTGTATGGCAGCGTTGCCTGCATGATTGAAGTATCCTGTGGCGATCAGGAAAAAGCGCGATTTGGTCAGCAGAAAACTCTCACGCCGTTGTGTTCCCCAATAGTAAATTTTCTGGATTGCACGAATGGTCCATGCACATTCATCACCTCCGCCCTGCACTGTACCTTGAGTGATATTCAAGGCTTACGTGTTTTCTTCTGTTTCTTTGATTCATGCGTGCTTCTACGGGACTAAACAAACCTGCATTTTAAGGGAGAGCGATGGTCGCGTAAAGAAAGCAGTAGAACAGACTTTTGTCCAGAACTATATTCAACCTCGTGAATGTTGAACTTCCCATGGCCGGTCTAGAGTTTTGTCCAAGTGCACGCAGAACATGCTTACTAGCACATTAAACAACTTTACTTTTGATCGCCGCGCGTCTCCACGGGAGATTGGTTTGAGTTACAGAACGGGAGTTCGCAAAGGCCTGATCGAGTGACAGCATATGGCGTATGGATGCGTTGTGCGGGTACACGCGCATTGGTCTCTTCTTAGCACTCTCGAACAAGCGTGACTTACCTATGCATTACAAGCATTATGCAAAAAACAAAGTGTCGTGTGGGAATGACAGTATTTCACTTGTCAAAGGGCACTCGATCAACCGTGAGAACTGTGAACCTGTCGAGAGAGACTTTGAAAAGAAAGGACCCACCAGAGCAAAGAGCAAGTCCTGCCGTCAAGTCAAACCCATTGCCTCAACCCCGCCAGCTTAGGATTATCATTGACGTTTGGATCTGTAGACTTGGTGCTATGGTTGCTACGCGGCAACTCCTTCTCCCCCCTCTGCTGTGCTGTAATGAGCTTTTGAATCCACATCATGCCCACGGTATCAGACGCGCGAGACAGTTTTTATTTTGGCAGGGGTTTCTGGATGGAAAAAGTACACACAGGTCTCCCACACATACACCACTCATTCATGACGACAGCTTCCCATGGGTAAATGGTGTGCTTTATTGACTCGATATGAATTTACAATGACTATACAGGGGTGAGATATACAACAAGGCTAGCCAGAGCACCCATCGCACAAAGCCATGGCCGGCTAGCTATGGTACGCGCGAGCTTTGCCTTTCCTGTCGTGCAGCAAAAGATCTAGTGTCTTTCTGATGCTGTCCATTACCAACCCATCATCGAAAGCCTTCGTGGTTGTAAATCCTCCGTCGACAAACATCTTCTCGACTTGTCCATCGCCGCCACGGGTCGTAACACAGTGCCCGAGTGTCGCTGCTTCCTCTTGTACCGACTTTGGTTTCTTACAGCCATTGTTAAATCCCCCAGATACAGTGAGCGGCAACTGCGTTTGGTCTATGAAGAGGTAGAACATGGCTGCCTGCTTATTGAGGCCGCCCTCATGCTCATGTTGGCCATTCTTGTTCAGTGGCCTCTTTAATAGAGGATTCAGAGCACAATCGTTCCTTGTCCAGATCCTTGTTTGGCCGAGGAGGCACATGGACAGGTTGTCGATTCCTACGGATATATCTCCAGATGTCAGGTTGATAGAAGCTGTTACAATGGCGTTCCAGCAACTCGTCCCAATCAGGAGCTTTCGGCGATTGTTGTGGCGGACAAACTTGACCTCCTTGAGGTCCCAAGTAGGTCTAACCGACTCGAATCCGTGAGCATCATCGTTCTTCGTAAGCCTCCCATATAACTCGACTCTGATGATTAGAATGACGGTTGAGCCGGATTGTAAGAGCGATCCTGCCAATGTTTTGGCGACGTCTTCCCCGTGAGAGTGCATGTCTGAGAGAAATAGATTTGGTTCCATGGGCTCATACTGATCGATCCTTAACAGCTTGCCGAAAGGATGAATCGTCAATGCATCACCGAGATCTTTAAGGGCTGACTTTGACACCTGTCCGCATTGCTTCTTATTGGAACGAAGAAGTGTGACCGGGTGGTCCTGACCGCGCTTAGCGCTTGTGGCCGCCAGCAGCACGGGTAGTCCTGTGTCACTCGATGGCTGTCCAATGTACTGTACGAAACCATTCACCAAGCTGCGGAGGTTGGTCGTACTGGCAGTAACGGTTAAAGGTTCCTCACGAGCTAGTGCTAGATCGCTGGTGCTCCTGGTATCCTGGATGCCTGTTGATTCAACCACATGCGCGTGCAGATTCTGTTCAGGCACGGTTGATTCACTCGTATGTTCGAGTAAATTCTGCTCAGGCGCAACTGATTCAGCTTCTTGCACAATCGCACTCCCCCTGGGTGAGAAGGTGGGCTCCGGGTTGACAGCCAAACGCTCAACTGCATGTTCTCCCGAAAGCTTGTCCCAGTACCCGTCCAGATTCTCACCCGAATGTTTGCAAGAATGCCTGTGCAAAAGCTCGTTGGAGGGTTCGCCTAAAGGCTCGCTGACTTCAAGTGAAGGCTTTGAAGATTCACTCAAAGGCTCATCGACCTCAAGTGAGGGCTCGTCGATGTCAGGTGAAGGCTCTGGCGAAATGTCTACTTCCAGCGACTGCGTATCATAACTGCTCACGTCGTCCAAGTCGGTGCTAGGGTGCGCATCGGACCAATCCTCGACACACGCATCCGCCTCCTCCTCCTCCTCCTCCTCTTCCTCCTCCTGGTGGCTCACTTCGTCGATAGGTCGTCTTGGTGGGACACGTTCGACCGGAGCTACCAGGTCTGCAGACGCGTGGATGTCGGGTTCGCTCCTGAAACTATGCGCCAGAGGATAGTGGATCTGGATCTGCCGCCTCTTTCGCATATGTATATATTGGTTGGGCGCCAAGCAATGCAGCTTGTGATGGTTGTACTTGGTTCGGCTGTAGTAGGTCGCGTCGCAGCCCTCCCGCTCGCAATTCAAGGTGCCCACTCGCGCACCGCCATCGTGGACGACGAGGATGTGACTCTGGAGCGACGCAATGCTGCGGTAGCCTTGCGGCCGCAGATTGCAAAACAGACAGAGGTGCGACATGCGGACGGGGCGCCAAGGGCAGATGGTAGATTTGCGGAAAATGGCGGTGATTCGCATCAATCAAAGTTCGCGAAGCAGAAAGAGGGTCCAGGATTGCCCCTTAAGACATTTGCAATGCCGTTTGTCTTGAACGTTGGGTACTTGTTGCCAGTTTAAGAGATGTACCCTTGGGCATGGCTATTTGATGGATGCTGTCAGGACCATATGGCGGTGCTCGAAGCATACCGTATGAGCAGCTGCTCCACGGTAGTGTGTATGGCAGGACAGACTGCTAGCGCTTAATTATTGACATACCCAACCGGCCTGACGCGCCCTGCATCATCTGCCCTTCCTTCCTGACACACCCAAAAGTGCACAGGTACAAAACGATCGCTTGGCACGACGGATGGCAGGTGCGCAATTTTATAAAAAGAACAATGTGAACAGTCAAAAGGGGGGCAGCGGCCATTCTCAGAGAAGCGCGATCGTCATGGTGTGGCGGAGGCTGCAAGGTCTGTTCAGGTCCGTGAAAATAAAGGGGTCAAGTATCCACATCACGCTGGACAGACAGACACCACGGGCATCAGGGGTGGAGAGGGCCGAGGAGAGGAAATAGCATCCTCCCCAAGCTCCATCTTCCTCTCACCCCAACGCTGGACGGACGCCTCAACTTTGCTTCTTCTTCTCCTTCTCTTGCTCTCCTTCTCTTGCTCTCCCGCCTCTTGCATATACACCCCTCCCCCCTCCACGCTTCACTGCTGAGCAGCGTGCTTTTTGCTTTGCTCTTCTTTCACGTACCTGCATCTTCATTCGTTGAACACAACTGTGTGATTATTCATCACACTTTATAAAAAGTCTCCACTGTCAAACTGTCGATAGCATACAGACAGACACACGCACTACACATTATGCTCAAGAAGCTCGGTCTCCAGACCAAGGACCCTAACGCAGGTGTCTCCTCATCCTCAGCAACCTTTCTCGGCATCAAACGCATGGACCAAAACGAAAAGAAAAAGGCGCACCACAACAAAAAAGTCCTTCGCTCCTCCACATCCTACGACCCGTTAGAGTCCGCATCCATGGCCCCTCAGCCACACCTGCCCAGCTCTGTCTACAATCCCAACCCTTTTCCTTTAGACCCAACACAGCCAGATGGCATCAGTCGCAACAACGTCTTTGTCCATCAGGAGCGGCAGGAGAGGGAGACTGAAGCTGTTGAAATTGAGATTGAAGAAACTCGAGGATTTGTCTCGGGCAAGACTCGGCAGAGTATAGATCTACAAGTGCACCATGACGAGGAACGGGAAGACTACAGGAGGACAAATAACACCGCGATCCAACGACTCGGCGCGGGGCTAAAAGGAGCACTCGTCAAGTCAGGACTGAACATGAGTCGCGACAAGAACGCCGAGAGCGACAAGGAACCCAAACAACATGTCGATGCGGTTCTACTCCATCACCAACAGCAGCAGCAACGACAGCGGCAGGAGCGGCAAGAAGAGATGATCTACGCTGAGGAATCCGAAGAGCTGATGCCGCCTGGTACCCGGGGCCGAGAACGACAGAGGGCCTTAAGCAGTGGACCCCTTTATGCTAGCGATGCAGCTCCGAATCGGCAGGAACATCACAGGAATCACAGGATAAACCCACGAGACGATCGTCACCCAACCACCCCTCGTGGCAACAATAGAGGAAGCAGGGACAACTTCTCGGACAGACGACCTCCTCGTCTCCATTCTCTATCCCCACCACCCGTATCTGGCGATCACCACCACAACAACCAGCGAGACAAGCTCGGCTACTGGCCCGATGGGTACCGTGGATTGCATTCGGAACTGGACGAGCAGATGAGTCCCTTCTTGGGCTACCAGCCACCACCTCATGCCTCCTCCAGCCGACCGCGCCCCCAGCAACAGTATCGGCCGCGACCGATTAGCCTGGTGAGCGCTGCAGACTACGACAGATACTCGCGTCAAAGCCGTGAGCGACGGATGCATTCCCAGGAGCGATACGACTCTGACAGGGCTCGGCGGGAGGCATTTGGACTACAAGCTCTCGCTGGATCCGCATCAGAGTTTGGGGATGACGAAGCCACATCCTCGCTCAACGAAAAGCAGCAGCAGCAGCAGCGGGATGTCATACCCGATCGATTGAGCAGAGCCAAGGAGTGGGTGGCGAGCCACAGCAGAAACAACAGTATTGCTATTCCACCGCCTGTTGCCGACCGGGAGGCACCCTTATCGTCGCTCCCAGGATCATTTCCTTCTCGACCTAGACACCGCCTCTCCATGGACTCGGATGGATATAGTCGAATGTCACCCACCCAACCTGGCTACTACCATAGCCCGGGAGCAGCAGCAGATTACGGCTCACACGAGAGGATGGCGATGATATCACAGATGCAGATGCATGGACTCTCACGGAGCCACAGGGATGATCTCGGTCACGATGGACGGTACTGGGAGCATCATCTGGAAGGTTATGAGCGCGAGCGGTATTATCAAAATCGTCAGCAGTACGATTATGATGGTCGCGATGGAGCGTTCTATGGCTATGCTGCTGGAGGGCCGGACGATGCAGTCGAAGGGGATGGCGCAGAATCAACACTGGCTCCAGGGTCGGTGGCCGGCGCGGGGATCACGAAGCCCAAAAAGGCATTGGATCTGGGAGGTGGTGTCAAGAAGGAAGGCGTGGACAGCAAAGCGACACCCGTGGCAGCATCCCCTGACGCTGATAAGGAAGAACTCCATGAACTGACATCGCCCAAGGTGCCCAACAAGAGACGTCTGATCATGCGACTGATCAGCTTGGTTTCCAGTGCATTGGTCCTGATATTCTTGATTGCTGCTTCACCTGTAAGTTGAACCAAGAATGTGTGGGTTGCAATCTTCTGACTTTGGGTCCTCCAGTGTGCCAACGTTGCTAAAAAAAAAACATCCCTTCTACACAGGTCTCTCACTCATCAGCACCGTTCTCCAGCAAAGCCGGGCTGGCCTTCCATTACATCGTCGGGATCGTGTCCATCCTGATCAGCTTTGCGTTCGTGTTCAATTATTTCAGTCGGAGGCTGCGACGCAAGCCAAAGATGAAGCGTTATGTTCTGTTGGGACTCGATATCTTCATGACCCTGATGTGGCTCATCGACATCTTTGTGTGTATCTCCAAGTTCCCGTGTGCTGTGGGCGGTCAAGATGGATGGTAAGCGACATTTGGGTTTTCACTTGCTCTTGAGATTCTCCATGTTGTCCCTGAGCTCACAAGAAAACTTCCATGTAGGTGCGATATGTATAATTCGAGCATCTTCCTGGGCATGATTGCTTTCGCAAGTTTCCTAGCTTCATTCATCTGGGATATCTGGGGGTCATTCAATCATTCCAAGCCAGGTGGAGGACGACCCTGGATCAGGCCCCCACCGCCAGGTTTTGATAGCAAAGCCCTGTCAAGACCAGGCATCGGTGGAGTGATGGGCGCACAGGGCGGTGGAGGTGGTGTAGGTGCCTGGCCTGGACAGATGCCAGGACAGGGCGTGGGTGGCGGTAGAGGAGGCGTTCCCATGAAGCCCAAAAACAGTAAGGCTTTGTGGTAGGCTGTATCACTACTTCCATTGCATATTGCCATAGAATCATTAGAGACAGATACTGCGTGGCCGACCTTGTTTCGTGCTGGCGAAAAAAATTCCTTTTTAATTCTAGTTTGACGACCGCTGTCCCTTGTCGACTTTTTTTTTGTTCCTCTCTCCTCGATATCCTGTCGTGCTTCCTTACAGATTTTCAATCCACTTTGTGTTGGCAGCTTTTGTGGGGGCAGCAGCAGCTCCTGATCCATATACTGCAATAAGGCGCTCCGTCGCAAGCAAGTCAATTGCTGTAAGGTCCTCCTGAGATGTTGCCGCGGGGCTTTTTGATGGTGCCGCGTTGAGCAAGCGGGAAGTGCACTATTGCGTTGCAAATATGAGGAAAATGTTGGATCAAATTAGTCCAGGACACTCCACTTGGATGGGCGCAGTGAATGTGAATAGTATCATACCAACTTGATGCCGTAAAGGCCACGGACATGGTCCTTGCAGAGCTCGACTACGCGGCAAAACTGTTTCAATGCCAGTTGAACGTTCTCCTGAGTATAGAGGATCTCGGCATACTTGAGATGGAAAATGTGATTCTGTGGCTGCAACATGAGAACCTCCTCCATGCAGAACGCTGCTTGCGCATACCTATAATCCCGGAGTGATTCGATAAACAAAAAGTCAATAGATGAATTCGGTGTCGTTGGGCGGTAGCTAGAGTTGCAGCTGGAGTTGGGGCCGCGGTGATGAGGTAGTGTTCGCGAGTTTTTCGTTCAGAAGCGCGCTACTTACATCAGTTCGTCCAGGTACAAGTCGGCCAACTGCAACCAACCCTCAAAATCTGTGTAGTTGATATCCAGGTACTTGACCAAGGCGCCAATGGCCTCTGAAGGCAACCCCATGGCACGCAGCAGCATGACCTGGCGCTTTGCAGCGAGCTATGCAGGAAAAGCAGCCGGGAGTTAGAAAGCAGTTTCGGTTGAACATTTCAGATTCACAATATCCCCCCCGAGGCCTTGCTCCACGACATGGATTCCTTACGACGTTGGTCTCGTCCTCGTTCAAAATGGCTTTGTAGATCTCTCCTGCTTCTGTGAGCTTTCCAACCGCCTCGAGTTGCATTCCGTGAAGACGACGCACGCGAGCTGATCCTGGAAACTTGACCTCCAGCGCCTGGATACATTTCTAAAATGGCAGTATCAGAAAACAAGCGAATCGTTAGGCTAGTTCCTTCTGTAACGGTGAGATCCTTGTTGTTTGCGAGTGATAGCCACAGATCAAGTAGCAGCCACGTCAACTCTGTCCGTTTGCTTACCTGGGCCAAAGCGTCGTCGCCAGTGTCTAAAGCTGCAATGGCAACCTGTTCGTACACGAGCCAGGCTACAATGAATTTAGAAAACACACAAGAAACGCGAGTGAACCCATCGATTAGCGTTCCTGTCTCAAGTCCCGAGTCTGTCCGTGTTTGCGGTGATGATGAATGCAGCACAAGATGATGGCGCCCTACCATCGGCATCCAGCTTCTTCACGGCCCCGCTCTCCACGAGAGGCTTTCCCAGGCGGACCACGACTTCTGGCTTGCGCTCGGCAGATGCGCGCAGGTCCTGTAGTACTTTTGCGGCGCTGACCATCGTGCGGAATGTGCTGTTGGTGGAGATGAAGAGTGGAGCGGGTGGAAGAAGGGTCCTGAGCGTAAAAATCAATGGCAGAAGGGGAACGGATGGAAACGATGGGCGATGGAATGCACTGCTGTAAGGAAAACTGGAGGGTCCCTGCACGTGATCAAAGTCGCGTCAGTCGCGTCCCGATGCCAGGTGGTTAGGTACAGCGCGAGGCAAGACTCGTAGAGCCGATGGCGGGACCGAGAGCCATGAGCAAAAGGCCATGCCTCAGCCCATGAACGCAAGGCATGGTTTGGCAGAAGCATTGGTTCTAGCAGCAAACGTCTCTCTGTATGTAGTGTTTTTTTATGAAGCAGTTCTTTTTTTTTTTGTTCGAGTCACAAGCTACTGATGGCCTGCTTGGCCAGCCTCCATCTCTTTGTTTCTCTCCTTCTCTTTCCCTATCATACTCGGCTCCTTCTCCTTCTCTTTCTTCCCCTGCTCGCTCTCCTTCTCCTTCTCCTGCTCGTCTGTCCGTTGATCGCTCGCCTCTAGCGACCCGACAGGCATCATCGGCAATGTGCCAAACGTGCCGCTCTTCTTCCTTGTTGCCTGTGCTTGCTGCTGCAGACCCGCTGCGGTAGCAGCATCCATCGTCCCCTCATCTCCTTCCTCGTCCTCTTCCTCTGCCTTGCTCTTGGACGATTCAACCTCAGATTCAGACGTGTCCCCTATCACGTACTCTTCCTCCTCCAGCACCAACAGGTGGTCCTTCCAACTGGTCCACGTCGCAGACAGCCTCGCAGTCGATCGCCGCCGACTGCTGCCAGTAGAGTCACCATGCTGCTTGGTGTTTATCCCGAGAGGAAACGAGAGAGGGCGCTGCTTCACATGGCTGGTCATGGCCTGCTCCGAGCTTGTCGATGACAATGATGATGGTAGTGCTGGTACAACAGAACTGGACTCCGAGAGAAGCTCGAGAGGGTGCGTGCGGTGGCGGTCCAGATGCGCCTGCGTTATGCTCAAATGAATGACTCTTGCCTCCGTCGGGGTGGCTGGGGCAGAGGCCGAGGCGGACCCCGAGGGTATTGACAGAGACTTTTGCAGTGGGTCCAAACTACTGGCCTGCCTCTGAAGGTGATATGGCGGTGATGGCTGCACCAGGCTCACGGTAGAAGAGTGCTTCCGCCATGGAGGCAGTGACAACGACCTCACAGCGGACATGTCGGCGATCGTGGGCCCTATTTGCGTAGGCAGAGACCTGGATTGCCGCGGGATATTGGGACCGGATCTGCCTTGCAAACCTGCTATTGCGCCCGTTGCGGGAGCCGAGTGGCTCTGTGAAAGTGCGCTAGGAGAAAAAAATGTGCCAGTCTCGGCACCCACACCGCCCAAGGTCGCTGTCAATGGGCCGACCGCTGGTTTGTGCGGGTGATACTCCTCCTCGAATGCATACACCAGATTCTCGAATGCCTTGTGCCCGGCTTCTCGCTCCCTTTCCGAAAGTTGCACATGCAGCGCCTGCGTTGCTGCGGTCGCGCCGCTTGTCGAGGACACCTTGCTCCCTACAAATCCTGATGCCACCGCTGCAACTGAGCTCCTCCGCTTGCCCTTGTGTCTCTCCTCGAAATCTCGATTCGCCATGAAGGACGTCGTGGGCTCTGATCCGTACACGCTACTCGCAGTTACGTCTTTCCGTGACCGAAAAACAAGCCCCGAGAGACTATCCAATATCGCCCGCCGCTTTCGAGCTCGTATTGCCACTTCATGCAGGATCAAATCTTCGCCACCTGGTCCGCTGGCGCCAGCCCGATCCAAGGGCGAAGGCAATGAGCCCGTTGGTTTGGTGATGGCCATAGTCATGGCCTGAGTAATGGCTGACAGTCCTCCAGCGGATTCATTACGACCGCCACTACCTTTATGTACAGAACCGGCATGGATCTCACTTTTGGACCGCAGATGCACTTGCGACGACTGCTGCCGGAGTCGGTGGACTCCCGCGATTCCGGATCCATTGTCGGTTGTTAGCGCCGGCGTCGGCGCTACCTTTTCCGTCGTCGCCAGACACTGCTGTTGTGCTTGATGATGCTGCACGACGATCAAGACCGCATGATCGACAAGAGCATCGACTGTTTCAAGAAGTGACCTCAGGATACGCTGGCTCTGTGTGGGGAGGAGCTCGACCAGATCCCTGTACTTCATTCCTTGAGGACGGACAAAAAAGTCGTACAGATGCCATGGGATCCATTGATCCGGTGCGATAGTTAGCGTGTAGGCCATCAGGTGCACAAGTTCTTCAAGAGACAGTGGACTCAGCACTGCATCCGTTGCCTGGGCGAGAGCGAGCTTTGTCTGGGACTTCTTGCTCCGGAGGAATTTTGGCCGATCCTGAAGCTGCTGTGGAAGTTGACTCTGATGCAGCTGCTGATGCTGGTGTGCAGAAGGATAGGGCGAGTTTGGTGTATAGAATGAAGGGACAAGAGCAGGGAATGACGAGTGGTGCGAAAGCTGCGTGATGGATCGTGTGCGCTTAGGGACTACTGCAGCAGCAGAGGATTGTCGCGATGCACTACCGACGCCAATTAGCGACAAAAACGATTTGTTCCGCGAGATGGCTGGAGGAGGAGGAGGAGGAGGAGTGGAGTAAAGCGAGGTCGTGCAAGAATCTGCCATGAGAATGCTTGCACCATCGCCGTCATCTCCCGACCCTATCTTGTTCTCTGCGTCGGTCAAGGATACCATGACCTGCAATAATCCTTGCATGACCACCTGAGGACCCTTGGGTGCTGTCTCGATCGCGTGTGAAGGTGAGTTGTTACCACTACCAAACCGACCGGATTTGTTCTTGTCTGCTTTTCGTTGAGATGCCGAGCCGCTAACAATTGTGCTGGCCGCTGCTTCAGCTGTAGAACATGGATGCACTTGGGCTTCGGTGACAGGTGTACACCGGTGCCGGATAACTATACAATATTGTGTTCAACAAAAGAAGTGGGAGTCAGAACCATTCATTGCCAACATTGAATTTCAAGCAGCAAAACTCGTTCATGGGCGGCCTATATATTTCCAGTCATACCTCGACTTTTGATCTCATTGCAGCAACAAACCATGGCCCACTTGAACTGCTCAGTCGTCAATTGCATCCCGTCATCGCTTTCCGAATCTGCTTCCTTGATGGAGTTGATAGGATGTTCGAGAGGTTGCTGCGGTGGGATAGCCATTGGCGAACGTGGGGTCCTCGGAGATGTTGCTGGGCTCAAGTTGGACGTTGTGGGCGACCCACCATTGCTGCTCCCGCCCATGAACTTTGCCAGGTTAGAGGTCATCAGTGCAGATGGAAGAAAGGACATGCGACGCTGCTTCTTTTGCTGTAACGGACTGCCCTTGCTGTTGTTTGTTGGCGACTGCGGTGCTGGCTGGCTCGTATCCATGATGACTGGAAGAGGTTTGTTTGGGTCGTAAATCATACTGGAACGATGTCTATTGGTCGCCGCGGCCTCTTTCTTGTGGTCCTGGAAGACTGATCCACTGAAAAAGGTGTGACGATGAGGAGGGGCCGGCATTGTCGGCTGAATGGGCTGCTGTCCCTGGGTCGCCAACATTTCTGATCTCGTCCCGCGATCGGTTGGTGGCGCCGAGTGTCTTTTAGAATGGCTGACTGGCAGTCGCGGCTGTATCGGAGCCTCGTGGTCTTTCTCGAGAATGTGCTGGAGTGCCCCGCCAAGGACAGAAGGTGAGTGTTTCTCGGTATTGAGTCGGTCTTTGGTGGATGAGACCGCTCGAGCCGGCAGCGAGAGTCGGCGATTTCTGAAAGGAGTGAAAAAGGTCCACGAACTCCGTTTGGCGCTCGACTGATTGTCAGCTTGAACTGACGAGCCTTTGCTCCGCGCAGCGCTCTTCTCGCTGCTGCTTAGGTGATTAGGGCTGCGTATGTTGGAATCCTCTCCGTCGCTGCTGACGGGAAAGCTGGAGAACCAAGGGGCGACCTCCAAGCTCCTTCGAAAGTGGGTATATAATGGCGTTGATGCCGGGAGTAAGAATCTTGTTGGTTTTCTTCCGGCGCCACTCAGATGGTCAGGGTGTTCAAATGCTCGTTCCTGTAGTACCCGTGTGCTAAAATTCTGGCTGGTGACTATACGCGAAGGTCCTGCTCGTCGTGATAATGACCCCTCGGACGAACTGGCAACAGCAAGGTTGGAAGACTTGGCTGACGATGAGGAGGCGCTGAAAAAAAGAAAGCGATTGACTGTTGCTTCAAGGCGGGACTCTTGCAGACGACGGGTTTGCTGCCTTGGGGGAGGCGGGGGAGGGCGTGGTGGAGGGGTGGTGTCCAGGCGTTTATGGGTCGAGTGTAATGAAGTCGTGTCCTGGGACGGAGAGGACGCTGGTGAAACTGAGGGGGTTGATGCCTGGTCTACGCGCTGCTTTAAAGTCGCTTGAACGATGGAACCACGATTCCCTGAATAAGCAGACGCTGCTCCTGTTGGATGTTTGTCTGGTGAGAATGCTGTGGGCGCAGTGGCAATAAGATGTGGCAGCGGATGAGTGAACGTGAAAAGGGTGTTGGGAATCGCGCCTGGTGGTGCAATGTCCAGATCCGAAGTGAAAAGCGACCGTGGCGAACCCGAGCAATTCGTTGACTGGAACGTCTCCAGAGACCGAACCGAAGGTGATACCTCAACTGAGCACGACCTGGGGAGTGAGGGAGAGCGCGAATGAGTCCTCTGAGGGGTTGGAGTAGGTGAGATGAGATTGAACTGGCGGTGACTCTGATGGTGGTCGGACTGATCCTCGCTCGGGACGGTCTTTAGACAATACGGGCACCAGGAATGGACTGTTGAGAGCGAGAGCGAGCTTGGTCTTCTGTGATGGCGGTAAGAGCCCCGTTCTCGTTCGCGTCCGCCGTCTTCTTGGGCAGCACTGGATCCTGTTGCAAGGTGAATATGTGTTCTGGATGCAGCTCGACTTTTTCCTTTCTGCGTGTCTGCTCTTCTCCTGGCTCGTCTTCTGACCTCTCTGCCTACGCCGATGGCAACACTGCTGCTGCTGCTGTAGTGGTGTGTAGGATTGCCCGCTCGACTAAATCCTGTTGTTACTGATGTGGGCAATGTCTCTGTGACAGTTGCCAAAGATCCAGCAGCACGCTTTCGCTGACTTGGTGCAGGCTCGCGTCTGCCTCGCAAAAACGATGGCGGTGAGGAGTTGCCAGTAACACCTGTGGAGAGACTGGTCAGCGAACTGCCCGTTAGACGAGGAAGATAGATTGATGAGTGAGATTCAGAGTGCTTTCTGGACGAGGAAACGGAATATGGCCCTGAGCGGCAAGCGCAACTGAACCGATAGAGTCGGTTGAGAATTCGCCCAAAGTAGCTTAGTGACTGGGAAGAGGGAATACGACGAGGTTTGGGCTGAGCAATTTGGGGCTCTGCTGGTTGCTGAGGGTGGGTGTAGACAGGGTAGGAGTGAGTGTGTTTCCGCTGCTGCTGCTGCTGGTGTTCTCGGTGAGATCTGCGCCTGGGGCGGTTCCTGCGATAAGCCTGGCTGTGTGTCTGGCGTGAGGCTGTAAATTGCTCCTGAAGGGCTGCAAGCTGGCGCTCTCTGACTTGTGCGCGGTAATCTTCAAGGACACTCTGCTGGTTGTTCTGGCGAAATTGTTCCTGAGCCAGCTCCTGCAGGGTGATGCGGACCTTATTTGGAGGTCTCTTTCGGTAGTATTCGTCGATGTGAGAGTAGATTTGTGGTTGAGGAGGAGGTGGCAGGGACTGGTGCTCGTTACCGTCAATCACTGGGATGCAGTGATGGCCAGGATCACTATTATGGCTGTCGTTGCGGTTGTCGATATGTGAGGTTGATCTGCCCTTGGCGAGCGAGAGATGTGGAGCGCAGAATTTGAGCGAGGAGGGGGGAGTGGACAGGTCGTCAGCAGCGGGGGTGGCACGAACAGAGGCTGCGTATGGTTGAGAGAGCGAAGGAGAGGAATGAGGATGGTGCGGCGGGTGAGGAGTGTGAGGGAGGGGCGGAAGCGAGAGAGAGGAGGAAAGAAGCGAGCGTGAGGGCGAAGTCTGGGGGATGGCTGGGAGAGGAGGCGAGGGTGGCGGCAGCGGAGGCAGCGGGTTCGGTGTTGGAAAGATGACGAGCGGACGGGCGAGCATTGTGTCGTTGTCCCTGACTGTGTTGTTGTGTGCTGTATCGTGTATGTTGTGTGCCGTATGTTGTTGAGTTTTTTCTCGCTGGACAGCGGTCAGTTGCCAGGCCTCGCTCTGTGTGCGGTGGCCACCCTCGGGCGGGCTGGAAGAAGGGGAGGGTTGGGAGGGCGATGTTCCTGTCCTGCAGCCCCCTTTTTTTCGTCTGCGTGCAGGTCCTTGAAGTGTGCTAAAATAAACGCATGGACACCCAAGGGCATGGGACGGCCTCTGTTTAGCATAACGGAATGGATGCAAAATAGACGCAATGGGCAGCACAGTACAGCACAAAGGGACAGAAGCAAGCGCTGTGGTAGATGCATGTGTACACAATCGCCATCCCCCCCCCCTTCCTGCCTCGGCCATCGCTTGGTATGCCTATCTTCCTCCCAGCCCACCTATTCCTCCCTCCCCACCGTCAATCTTCATTCCTGACATCGCCTCGCTGCTCCCAGCATGTACGATGCCGCATAAAATTTGGCGGGAAGGTCTAAACAACCATGAAATGAAATAGGCCAACGAATTTGACCTTGTGGAAGCCCATGCACTCTCTCATCAACAAACGCTCAACGGATGAGCACTCGCCTCAACCGGTAGGATAGATACTGGCATGTTTTTTTTTCTTCTTTGTCTGTTAAAAAAAGACGACACCCCCACCCCTTCCTCACAAGACACAGGGTGCGGATGATGATCACCTTTTGACGTTGCCACCAGGATGTACGTGTAGTCGTTGACTAGTGTATACTTGCCGCTGGGTATCCACATCGTCCCAACTATACCACATCGAGCCATTGAACCCTGCTGATCCCTTGCACCTTTCGGATTTAAAACTCATCTAATTTGTCCCATCTGGGCTTCCCAGGTTTGTGTAAATTTGTTTTCCTCCCCTTCCCGCATGTTCCCAGCATGCATGACAAGCAGTCTGCAGTCCATCACCGTCCACCTTACTCTCTGTCGCCCCTGTCTCGCTAAATCTATGCACTACGGACATGAGGAATGAACGCCCCTCGTTCATTTTGCACTCGTCAGCACAACTAGTGACTCTACCTTGCTGCCGTCCGTCGCCTGTGTCTGTGGCAGGTTGTTGATCGAACTCTGTCTAAACAATACAGAATTTCAGGGGCGTGCGCGTGTCTCGCCTATGCGGCTAGGCTATAATTACTCGATATGTGTATGTTTTCTGCTGTCGTTCCTGTTCCTGTTCGTTGCTGCTCCTGTTCCTGTTCGTTGCTGTCGTTGCTGTTCCTGTTGAAAGGGGTCGTTAGCGATTAAGGATGGTTGGTTGACGAGGTGGTCATGATCTATAACTCTAACCAGGTGTACTGTGTAACACAGAACTCGGTTGGTTACTATTGTGTAATGATACAATAGCAAGCAGACGTCCACTTTGAAAGATCTCGCTGCACTCAGAAAAAATGCAGTTCACGGGAAACAAATATATAGCGCAAACAACAAGCGTTTCGCATTAGTTACCACTGTGCTACTTTACGGTCGATACGTATCCTGCTTGCCGTGGTACATGCAAGTGTAGCAGACTGAGCAACCGGGTGTCGAATTTTCCGGAAACGTGGGAGACAGTGAGGTCGGCGCCTCTCTAACCCAATTGAGATGCTTGGAGACAAAGCGTGTGTGTGTATTTATTTATACAGGCGATGTGAAAAGGAAGGATGCCGATGATCATAAAGAATGAGGACAAAGGAAGGAATAGAAGAGGAGCTTCACCTTTGAGGCATGATATATGAGGCCACCAACAGAGATGATGCTGCTCGTTCGTGCTGATGGGATCTTCTGCACGCCTTTGCTCTGGGCACTAACAGCTCTGTCTCCTGGCCCTTGTTTGATACCCTCTTCATACTTCTGTAGCATCTAAAGGGAGGGAAAGGATTGGGGGGAAATGAACACTGTTCAGGCACACCGATAATGCATCATTGGGGGGCTAGATGATCGAAAGGCAGGAAAGAAAGGGGAGACAAGCGTTATCGAGCCGGTAGGGTCATGCACGTAAGAAACGCGGGGAAGATGGTCGAGTAGAGGGAAAGGGATGCTCTCGGAAAATAGAGGAATGGGCACCTTCGCTCAGTTACCCAAGATGGCGTCTGGCTGTACATCAGCGCGCTCGGACACTTCTCTGTGCGCCCCGTTGCCGGTGATGGGCTAGCTCTTGATGGCTGTCATAGGCAACTCAAAAGTTACTGGTACTAGCACAGATATCAATGCTCGCCTCGAAGAGGGACAGGGCAATAATCTACGACGTGCACGGACAGCCTTGAGATGAATAGATGCCGCATCTTGTAGATGAACGAGTGCAATGAAGGTGGTTGTGGTTGCTCCTCGATCTTATTTTTGGGCAAGTAGGAATGAGCCTTCGTTCTTTTACAACTGCCGGCAATGAAACGCGACCAGGAGCGGCTATGAAGGGAGCAGCATGTAGCAGAGCACTTTAAACAAAGTATAGTAGGAGTTGCGCAGGGGCGCGCGTTCTCATGTTTACGGCATGCTTAGAGGGACTCAGAAGAGGGGGGGAATGCAACGGACGTGATGGAGCACCCTGCTCCTTTTCACCCTACTTTTCTCCTGAAGACGATATCCTGTTTTCTAAGCGGTGTTCCTACCAATCTTCACCACCTTACCCTGTCCTTTTGCCCTCTTGCAAGAGTCTGCCATAGCTCAGCAATAGAATGCTGCATGCTGCTTGCACAATGTAGGAATCGCAACCTCCGAACATCTCATTGACATGTCACCCTCGAATGTATGAGATGAACAGATGAAGATGAGGAATGGCATGGTGATCCGCGAAGTGGAAGCAACCATGGTCTTGCGCTTTCCATGTGCAGCACGCGTCATATCGCGACCCCAGAAGGCAGGCCCAGTAAGGAAGCGGCGTGTCCTGGGTGACCTTTGACAGCGACAGCATTGGCCATGATTCTTTCAGGCACGCAGAAACAATCAACTCTAAAGGGGCGGCGTCTCCTCCTTGTCCTTCCATGACACGGGCCTCTCTGCGGATTACAAGTGCGGCGCTGGCCAGGAATGGAACTCCATGAAGATCTGAAGAAAACTTTAGCAGCGTGGCATAGCCCTTGCGTGCCTAGTCCACCCCCACCATTTCTATCTCGGCGAACAGTACCACCTCAATGGCGACGACCTATATGAACGCACGGTCGTCAACACGTTTCTGTGTTCGAATGCGTCGGTCCTAAGCCAGCTCTTCCTCTGCTTTGGGACCATGAGTGATCCTGTGGACAGGGCCAACGGTCGAGATCAGCTGGTTAGCCAGACCATCCCCAACTAGAACAAGACACACGAGAAGCACCTGATGATGAATGGGGCGCATTGCGGGCACTATTATCTGATTGTCTCCGTCGTCCAGACTCTGACAGGGACTGCCATTATCTCAGAGGTGCTCTATGGAGACTGAAAGCGGAGGTAGACAAGATTCCGAGCCTGCATGCATGGATGCAGACTGAGGAGTACAAGAGAATGGTGGAAACGAACGTGTCGATGCTTGGGGTTTAACGACTGCGCTGGTGCCATATGGCGTATGACGATGCGCAGAATAAAATTTCACACCGCCTCGAACGCTCGATCGAGAGCTTTTTTTTTTTTTCTTTTTTTGGGTATCTTTGCGTTCATTTGATCGTCGATCAAGTCCGAAAACCTCGAGCAGAGGGACGCGCACAACTCCCAGGGAGGGCTATGGTTTCTGCAATGTTCTCTAGACTGCTTCTGAGAGCTGTATAAAAGGCAGACAGACCATTTCTCTCCTCTGCATCTTCCTCTCCTCGCAGCTATTACCTTTTTTCTTCAACATATCTAAAATCACCATGGTTCTCGCAGCTACCAAGAACCTCTCCACCGAGGCCATGTCCAAGTTGTCCCAGGCGAAGGACAACGAATATACTTTGCTTTACTTTCCTTTTCATGGGATTGTGACGGCGCTCCGTACCATGCTCGCCATCTCTGATGCCAAGTACACTTTCATCCACCCCGAGGTATAGCGAGTACACTTTTTTTTTTGTTCATGGTCAATTCTCCTCTGTTTCAAGAAGTGAAAATTCATGTTCACTTCTTTCCATAATAGAATTGGGAAGTGGAAAAGGAGCAGACGCCCTTTGGCCATATGCCTATCCTGTACGAGACCACCTCAACTGGAGAGACCCTCGAGCTCGCAGAACTGAACGTCATTGAGTTCTACCTTGGAACCAAGCTTGGGTTCATGGGCTCCAATGCCTGGGAGGATCAACTCGTTCGCTCCTATTCCACCTCCAGCCACTCCCTCTTTGAGAAGTTTGTCGTCTCAGTCATCCGTAGCCCCAAGGAATTGCAACCCCAATTGATGCAGGCCTTTGTTGAGAAGCAAATCCCAGAGTGGGCCAAGTTTCATGAGCGCATCTTGCAGGCGAACGGATCGAACGGCCATTACGTTGGAAACCAGTTGACGTTTGCGGATATCAAGGCATCCAGCGTCATGAATGTCATGATGAAACTTTCGGGAGACAAGTATATTTCGAAAGAGCTCACGCCTGCGTTGATGACTTTGCATGAGACCATGGAGGCGAACCCAAAGTACGCAGCCTGGAAGGCTTCTGAAGCGCACGAGGCATACACAGAAACGACCAGGAAACTTTTTGGCCTGTAAAGACACGACAGTGGGAATGTAATAAAACTCAAAAAAACGTGAGCTGAAGTATTCTTTTTTTTTTGGGTGGGGGAAGTTGATTGGGGTGAAATCTCACCCCCAAGAGACGCTTCTCCAGTCCAAGGTGTGCTCATTACAAGGCCACGCTGGGGACTTTTGTTGGCCCTTACACAACCTGCATCCCCATCACTTTCACATATTACTCGATATCTTAGATCATGCTCGCTGCCCAAAAAGAGACAATCATACTCACCAGCTCGCTATCCTCTCAAAGGGTGACAAATCAAAGAGCGCTGCGCGTCGACTTTGTAAATGTCAACTGGGCCAGAAAAAATGACCTTTTCAAGAACTCAATGGCATCAAATGAGCCCACCTACTTTCTAATGCCATCGTTTGCGCACCGATGCTTGACCTTAGCCGCGCTTAAGTTTCATGAAGGCCTCAATTTCATCACACTGTGCAAATCTGGCCATTTATTGTTCCAAGATCATTGGCGATACTAGTGTTACACCCATTTTTCCAACTGTTCTGCCCATCGTGTAGGCAGTACGTAATTGAGCAATACTATTGAAACTTTCCAAAGGGTGGAACTCTGGCATTCTCCCTCCAATAAGTTGTTGACGGTGTAGAATAGGCGTCGCTGTAAAAAGACGCGGTTAACGTCCGCATCGCTATAGTCAATGAGCTTTCTTGTACCGGTCAAACCTCGTTTTCAAACTCGCTATGGCCGAGCTGGTCCACTTTGTATTTGCCTCCTAGCCTTTCTCGATTGCTGCGAGGTACTGAACGCGTTTACGGTCAGTCTTGTTCAAGAATGAGTAGGATACAGCTCTATGTACGTTGGACTTGAAGGTGCTCTCTTCTAGTATAAAGATCAGCGATCATGACTGGGATTTTGTGAGAATATGGCAGGGCCACGCCGTTGCGAAATATTGTCCGATCCACGCTAAAGTTGAACCTGCTGTCCTGGTTGCTGATGGACAACCGTGTTTCGTGCTGAGATGTTGTCACGGATTCGCTATGGCGAACCGTTTCCTTGCATTCTGGTAGGAGGGGTGCTCGGGCCGCTTGGTGTAAACTAGAGTTATTACACTACTATACACACTTTAAGCAGGAATGGTAAGTTTCGTTCACCCAGTTGAATGAATACAAATGCATCAAAACATAACTTACTAGTGACGACGCGGCCTCGACTGCTCGAGGAGCTCTCTCGCTGCCGAACGCAAGATCTCCACTCCGTAGAGCAGCTTACAGATGCCCTCCAAGTTTTCGGAGGGTGTTGAACAGCTTCATCCTGCCTTTGGCGAAATTGATCCCTTCTCCATCAAGAGGCAATGCTTGATGGAGTATGTGTCGGAGTTGAAGACACGGTCAACGTGCGCCCTTCCGTACATATATGAGCGTCCTGTCCACTAGATTGGAGGCCTCATTCGACCAGGCTGAACACTAATGTCATAGAGTGAACGACTCACTATCAGCCCAGATATGGTGTTTACATACAGCAAAGGGTAGAAGAATGGTGGCAGAACAATGGTGGTGGCAATTTGGTGGCAACTTACGAGTCCTAGAAGACGCTCAGAAAAGAACTGAAATCCGTAAATTCTTAAGACTGTGCCTCCGGTGTACGGAGAGGCACACACCACTGACACCCTCGCCGTTCGTTCTTGAATAGCTAGTTGTTTGTAGTAAACATTTTTGCGACCAGACCGTTGCTTGGGAATTTTGTGCATGTCGTGGTTGCATGACAGATCCGGGGGATCGGCTGAGGGTGAAATTAGTAACACTACATCGACATTGTGTTTGTATGTTTTCAATATGAGGAGCCTGCTGGCCGCGGGGGGTGAAAACAGAGTTCTGTTTGAAATAATTGAAACGTGCAGTGACATGAGAGGGAAAGATGAACAGAAGGCAGCGAAGGTGAATGAAAAGTGTGGCGAATATGGTTCGAAGAGAGTGGCGAAAGATGATGTCGAGACCATACAAGGGGGAGGGCGAGGGATGGCCAATGCGCGAAAGGTCGGCGAATACGATCTTCAGTGTGAGGGCAAAGTGGTTTGGAGGGTATGGAGAAATGGAACTGACCCATGAACGCGTTGACTACGAAGAGGGGACCAGACCAGGGGTCTCCAACCCCACTTACGTTGACTGTGTTTAAGGGGAAGAGCCCTCTATGCTTTTGCCGCCAATTTGCTTGCCTACGACCTTGTGCTCCTTGCCTTTGCCGCTTTGGTTTCTCACCCAAATCCAACAGTGGTCTACATCCATCCTGATCTTCATCGAGTCACTGATCATGCCCCCGGAACGATATCCATGTACAGTGGCGGGTTGTCAAAAGTCGTACGCTGTCAGGCATACTATGCTCCGGCATGTACAAGAAGCACATACAGCTGTTGGAGTACGCCACCAATGCGTCGAGAGGGATTGCGGTAAGTCGTATAAGCGAAAGAAGGAACTCGACATGCATTCCCAAGCGAAGCACTCAAGATACGCATGCGGCAACAGGTCCGGTAATCAAGAGTTCACCAGCTCGGCTGCCCTGGAAAAGCACCTCGAAGAGCACCGAGATGACCTGGAGAGGCGTAGAGTTTTCAAATGCCCATACGAAGGATGTAATGGAGTCTACTCTCGGAACGACACCCTCCAGCAGCACATCAAGCGGAATCATGACAGCCAAGAGTCAGAAATTCCACATCCGCCACCGCCTTCACCCATCCCTGTCCGTGCAGGAGGTAAGCAATGCAGACACGAAAAAAAGGCTGCAGCTATTAGTGTCTAGGCATGGCGCCTTGGACCTCAGTATTTTCCTCTATGCACAGCTTGTCCTTTGGTAATGTAGCATTCAAGATTACCGTTCGCCATGGCGAGTTGTTGGTTGACAGCACTCCGTCGCGGTTGCAAGCAGAAGACATGATTTCCAAGAGGGAGCAGCAGTGGATGGGAACGTCGTAAAGGTGAGGAAATGAATTCTAGTAGACTAGACAATGGACTGTTCGTGAATCATGGGCGTCCAAAACCTGTTCGCAAAATGATAGATCGGAGGTGAGGTGGCAATACCTCAAGCTTGGCTGAGCAGCTTTTCGCCTTTGACAAGGGCTCAAGAATGGAACTATAACCTCATTCTTAACAACAACTACATCATCAACACACCTCTCCAAAAGGGTCGGACATGCACCGGCGAGGAGTGTGGCTTGCCACTGACATGGCGCAATTGCCGTATGCTTAAGAAAGGAAGTTACCTACGCCTCCTCACACCCACTGACCGATGTACTTCATGTTTTAATAAAGCTCTGACGAACAAGGTACTGCGATTCAGAGAATATGTTATTAAGACATTCTCATGAATCTTTGAGTGCTAAGAAGCTAATTCTTTTAAATTCATGATAGTTCGAAGACGGCGCGAGGGATATGTATGGGATCCAAGGAGACTTGCTTAAAGGTCTCATTGAGCGTCTGGCTCCTAACGGTAGCATGCCTGAGTATACTCAAGGCATGCACTGTGATCAGTGCGAGGCCAGCCTCGATTGTACGAACTCCTGGTTCGTATTGGGAAATCATGTCCTAAAACCGCTTAGAATGGCCGGCCTATGCAAGGTCTGCAACGCCGAGAAGTCAAGGAGGAACATCGCCGAAGGCATGCGCAAGATGAGGTCGTGGGCTTCTAGTCACACAAAACCTGGGCAGCTCAGGCCAACTGAGACGGCCTTGAATACAGTGATCACGGTTGCCGTCCAAGGATTTGCAGCTGGCCCTGCTGTCTATAAGCCCTCCGAGGAGCTGTTCCTACGATCAAAGCTGGAGGATGCCAGTCCTCAGTGCTTCTGGACGGGCACGCGTTTATCCTTCGGCTGCAAGGACGGCAGAGTCAATTTTAGCGTCGATCGAACAGCATTCATAGACGGCGTGGCCCTCTATGACAGCACATGTACAGCTGGCCTTCCATCTATATAGGAAACTCATTGTGCTGACTCGATTCTGGAAAGCCATCACACATCAATTTAGTTGACTTCCGCAGCTGGCTGTACAAACAAGGATCAGAACGACGATCAGTGCTTCCTCGGTCTGCACCATGACCTCGCTCGCCCCCTTCGCAGTTTGCAATTTAGCTGGCTTCCGCAACTGGCTGTACAAACAACAATCAGAACGACGATCACAAGGTCTTAGTGCGTCTGCAATAAGAACTCATCTTGTGCTTTCTTACACAACACAATATCGATGTAGTATAGAACCCTAGCGGCCAGAGGGCTTGTCATATTAAAAACATTCACAACACAATATTGCATCCATAGTTAACATCTCAGAACGAACACCCGTTTGTCCATAGGCCACCAAGACGGCAGATTCAGTTTTAGCGTCGATCGAACGGCATTCATAGACGGCGTGGCCCTATCTTATGCGGACGACAATCAAGTCTTGGTTGCTGCCTCCGACTTTATGAACTGGTATGCCCAGCCTGTAGGACACTGTAATTGATACGAGTAGTGAGCACCTTCAAGTCTAACATACCTTGAACTGTATCAATTGTATCCAGTTTTTTCATGGACAGGTCTGTGGAAGAACGTGTTCAATACCTCGATAATATCGAGAAAGGCTGGGCTACGAACACCAAGTGGGCCGACTCGGCCACTAAGAAACTTAAAAGCGGGGTTCGACGTCGACAGGGAGCCTAAGAAGACCTGGAGTCAAGAATGGCGCTGCAAATAATACTCCAGTAGTTACAAAATAAAAAATACCATCCCGTGGCGTTAGCCACGGGCATCTCTAGTCTAATATAAAGATCAGCGACCATGACTGGAATTTGAGAGAATATGGCAGGGCCACGCCGTTGCGAAATATTGTCCGATCCACGCTAAAGTTGAACCTGCTGTCCTGGTTGCTGATGGACAACCGTGTTTCGTGCTGAGATGTTGTCACGGATTCGCTATGGCGAACCGTTTCCTTGCATTCTGGTAGGAGGGGTGCTCGGGCCGCTTGGTGTAAACTAGAGTTATTACACTACTATACACACTTTAAGCAGGAATGGTAAGTTTCGTTCACCCAGTTGAATGAATACAAATGCATCAAAACATAACTTACTAGTGACGACGCGGCCTCGACTGCTCGAGGAGCTCTCTCGCTGCCGAACGCAAGATCTCCACTCCGTAGAGCAGCTTACAGATGCCCTCCAAGTTTTCGGAGGGTGTTGAACAGCTTCATCCTGCCTTTGGCGAAATTGATCCCTTCTCCATCAAGAGGCAATGCTTGATGGAGTATGTGTCGGAGTTGAAGACACGGTCAACGTGCGCCCTTCCGTACATATATGAGCGTCCTGTCCACTAGATTGGAGGCCTCATTCGACCAGGCTGAACACTAATGTCATAGAGTGAACGACTCACTATCAGCCCAGATATGGTGTTTACATACAGCAAAGGGTAGAAGAATGGTGGCAGAAGAATGGTGGTGGCAATTTGGTGGCAACTTACGAGTCCTAGAAGACGCTCTGAAAGGAACTGAAATCCGTAAATTCTTAAGACTGTTCCTCCGGTGTACGGAGAGGCACACACGATTGACACCCTCGCCGTTCGTTCTTGAAAAGGTAGTTTTGTTTGTAGTTTAAGGCCGATAAAGTCCACGAGCCTGACCCCGCGGAGTGACCATCCATTATTTGTAAGGGAACATACATCCAAAGCGGCGTGTGCTCGGGTCTCGGGACTTTGCACAGGCGTAGTATACAACAGAGATTATTTCCTTGTTGGTGCAAAACTGCGAAGCTGAGTAAGGGAAAGGAACAAAAGACAATGGCCATTTCCATCGTCGACAGACGCTGAAAACCGTGTCGCCGCTTCTAAATCGGCATTTGCATAAATATGCTGGTCGTGCCCTCTGACAGACAACATCAATCCTCACACTTCGATATTCACTGTCTTCACACATTTTTTATTCAATATGGTGACCCCGACCCCGACTGCAACCAAAAACCTCTCGATCGAGGCCATGAACAAGCTGTCCCAGAACAAGAGCAACACCTTTCAAATTTTTTATTATGGTATATCGGGGGTCGTGACCGGTCTCCGCGCTATGTTTGCCATTTCTGACGCCGACTACACGTACATCCAACCCGCAGACTGGAAGGTGGAGAAACCATTGACGCCCTTTGGAAGCATGCCCGTCCTCTACGAAACAACACCCACGGGAGAGGTCCTTGAGCTCGCAGAGCTCAGTGTGCTGGAGCACTACATTGGACAAAAGTTTGGATTGATCGGTGATAACCAGTGGGAGCAGAATCTCGTCAAGATGTACCACTCCTCGTCCCAGGCACTGTTCGACAAACTGGTCACGACCGTTGTTAGATCGCCCAAGGAACACTATGATCAGATGCTAGAGATCTGGGCTAGCACCATTGTCCCAGAGTGGGCAGAGTACCACGAGAGGGCCTTGAAGGCAAATGGTTCCAATGGCCACTATGTCGGATCCAAACTGACCATTGCAGACATCAAGGTAAAAAAAACCCAACATCATACACGACGCAGCTGTAAAGGCATCTCATCTCTGACACGACTTCTTTTTTTTTCTTTGTCCGCTGCAATAGACTGCCACAATTCTGGACAATGTTATCACGCTCACAGGTGATCGGCACATCAGTCGCGAGAAGACACCGGCGATTATGGCTGTGTATGACAACTTTGAGAAGCAGCCTAAATACGCGGCCTGGAAGGCCAGTGAGGAATGCAAGAGCTACGCCGAACTCAACATGAAGATGTTCAAGTTTTAAAAAACTGAAGGGCTTTCTTATCGCCTGGCACGGCAATCCCTATCGGAGGTGATCCACAAGTCGAGAATAAAATGAACCAATATGTTTTTATGGGGCATTGTACCGGCTACTTGGTCCAGGTAGTTGAAGCAATGATAACCAAACAGCCCGATGACCCGTGCGCAGCACCAACCCCTCAGAACTTTGGCCAGACTTTAAACATCTTTCCCTAAAACGCCGATGACCGCCCTCGACTACCACATTGTCACAGGGCATTAGACAATACCATTTACAGCCCCTTCCAGGGTGCATCCACGCTAAAACTGACAAACAACATGCAAATACTTTTCTAGATACAAATATTAGGCGAACGCTGAAGCTGCTAAACATCTTTTTTTACATGGTATGGTTGCATCTGACAAGAGGGATGGCCATTAAGCCAATCCACAGATCGAAAGTTCCCTCATCTGCGCCAGAATTCCATCTGCCGCTTCCTCCAGCTCGTAACCCTCAGTTTCTGGTGGGAAAAACTGTCGAAGTCCCTCCAAGGTATTGTGGGCATCCTGTGAGAACGACAACTGTGATTTAACAACGGCCTCAAAAGATGGATCCAGGTAGGCAACACGGGCGTCGATGATCTTGGGAAGTTCCGTGGTCAATTGGGCGTTCATGCTCTCGTACGATTCCCTCAACGTATCAGCCTCGTGTTCCGCCCTTGGCAGTTTCGTCGTATCCTCAGATGGCTTCTCGACCAGCTTGCGCACTTTTGATCGAGCAGCATCATAATCCAGCAGTTTCTTATTCCGGCGCCTGATGGCTTCATTGACCTCTGGGAAGTAGGCTGAGTAACGGCCGACCGGCTCGAGAACGGTTGTCCGGTATGCGGCGTCCTACGCAATTGAGAGATGATATTAATATCTCTGAGGCCCCACGCGTTATCATGTTTTTTTATTGCTCTCTCCTTCCAAAGCGTGTAATTTACCACTTCATCCTGGGCTTGTTGCTCAAGCTTGGCAACAGCCTCCTTGTATTTGATACCGTAAATTCCCATGGGGGCTCCCTCGTCGTAAAACTGGTCGATGGTGGTCGCAATCTTGAGCTGTGATCCCGTCATGTCTAGATATGAGAAAGATCCGCAAACGCAAAGCACACTCTGTCAGCCGCATTCACGTCTTTTCATAGGTTCTTTGCTGGTTTTTTTTTGGCTGGTTTGAGCAAATACAATAAAAAAATAGGGACGTACTTCGCACAGCCTGCGCATAACCGTTGGCCTCCCTGTGCAGCCTCTCCACTTTCTGTTCCAAACTAATAACCAAAAGAAGAAGGGTTACTATTGTGTTCCGTTTCACCTGACTTCAAGTCATTGGTCGAGTCTTCACTTGATGCAGATTGCTGCTACAAAGCACAATCAGTACCTTCGAAAGCGCTTCTCCTCGTCCTCGAATTCACGGTCTGTTGTGCGGTCCATGTTGCCTGTCTTGGACAACACGGACGTTGTCGCACGGTTCAGATTCTTTTTGAAGCCAGACCTAGGTTGACAAAAAAAAAAAAAAAAAAAAAAAAGGCCGGCTCATTAGATTAGCTTCCGAGCTGGGTGTTTTTCTCCATGAGCCTTCGCCGTTTGCGGTAGAGTGGGGGTCATCGCACTAGAAGCAACGCGTTCTTCTAAACATCTGTGCGAAGTCGAATGTCGGAGCTTTGTAGAAGAGGGACAGCCAAGAGTCAATTCCCTTACCAGCTCATGTCGTGAAGATGGTTGTGTGTGTGCTTTGCAGAGGAGAGACGGTGCAGAGGGATGGTGTTCTGGGACGAGGCTAAGAAATGTGTATTCTGGGATGAGTGGTCGGTTACAGTCGAAGGGGTGGATGGCAGCGCAGAGTCGTGCAGCAAGGCCAAGTACAGTCGACTCTCTTTAAAGGAAACGTGGATGTCTCCTTATACAGCCCACAAAACGTCACGGGATAGCCTAGTACCTTGCAGTTTTCCTGTACGTCTGGCAGGGATCTCGCGTCAATAAAAAAAAGAAAAAAGGAAACCTACCCTACAGTTTTTGTAGTGATGGCATTGACAGATATGACATGTCCTGACGAAGCGAACCGAGGAAGACTGTGGTAGACCATGATCAAGGTCGCCGTGGAGACTCGTAACAACAGATCTTCGGTGCAGCGTCGACTTTTTGAGCATGCATATTATGAGAGCGAGGGTATCCAGACGGCAATGAGAGGAGTATGATGGATGAGGTTGAGGGCAACGGTAGGCTTTGAGGCTGTGTCCACAGAACAGAAGCCAGGGGTGGCTTGCCTCCCAAGTGATCGGCAGTATATCCAAGTAATTTTTTAGACTCTATCGCCAACCTCTCTTCTTGACCAGAACTCCACGCGCTGTCTCTTTGAGCACCTCTCTCTATCCGCGTACCGTACTTTGCCTCTTTAAGCACCTCTCTCTTTCCGCGTACCGTACTTTTCCTCTTTGGGCACCTCTCTCTTTCAGCATACCGTACTTTGCCTGACGACCAGAGCTCCCCTCCCAAAGTCCTCTTCGGCGCCACAGCCCTCTGTCAGCCTGGCCCCTTACATGTCTTTTCATCGTCACCAAGGGGTTTATTTCCATCTTCGCATCCTCTGTTGCAGCATACATCTTGTTCGCATATATCAACCCTTGCTTTCCTTCACCCAGCAGTAGCAGTACACTATATCACATCGCGCCTTCTTCGACTAGTCTTCAACCATCCCAGGAGGATCACCGCTACCAATATGGGCGTAACAGGCCTTTGGCAGAAACTCAAAAGCAAGGGACTCGATCCCCAGCCCATCTCACCCTCGGCTCTGGAGGACGTCTTTTACGATGTGGACTTACAAGGGTGTTTTTTCTCCGTCTTGAAGACCATGTTTGAGGAGAGTTACGACAAACCAGGAGCTGCCTATCGTGTCGGTCACCGACTCGCGCACAAAATAAAGGCCACGTTTGGAGAGGCAGCTCTGCGGTTGCATGTGGATGGAGGGCCAGCAGAAGAAAAAGCCTATGCCGCCGCCAAGAGATCCAACACGAGGAGGGCTGATCAAGTGGTCTTGGACAAGGAGCTGACGAAGATGAAGGAGAAGTCGGGGCAAGGGAAGTGGACCTGTGCCACGACGATGGAGGTGATTAGCCGCAGCATCAGCAAGATGTTTGTCCTCACAGCAGCGGACAAGGCGGGTCTGCGGGATGGCCTCGAGGCTGGTGGCGTCAGAGTCTGCCTCTGTGAGACGGAAGCAGACGTGTGCATTGCTCGGGGGCCCGACCAAGCAAGTGCCGATGGTTGTCGCCGTCAGAGAGTCGTGGTCTCTGTAGACAGTGACCTCTTGATCTACGACAGCATCACGGCGGTTCTCAGGCCCATGCCAAGGCAGAGTGGATACCGTCTCTACCTGAAGCCAGACGTGCTCCATGCGCTCGACTTTCCGACCTCACGGCATTTACTTCTGTACGGGATCATCAGCGAGAATGATTATGGTCGGAACGTGGAGCAACTTGGACTTGCAAGAAACGCAGACATAATCAGGACACTACCCTCTGAGGACCTTGCTGACATGCTGGCGTCGTACTCACGAAAAGCATCAACAGCCACCGGAGAGGCCATCGATCCGCACCGCTTCCACCTCGCACACAGAGTCTTTGGGGACCATAAGCAGCGCCTTCTTGACGGTCCAAGCCTCACCAACGACGTATACAGATCATATCGACAACGGTTCGACCAGTTGAAGAACTTGAGGCTAACAACAAAACCAGGCCCGTCAACAAGGTAATGACTTCAGCAAAGTTGCAGATCAACGCTACTATGATTTGCGACTTATAATAACCGAGATTAACATGTCGCTTTTGTCCTTACACTGCTAGGCCCTCCTTCTATGTTGCTCGTGGTTCGACCAGAAACCAATTTCGTCCAATTTTTGCATCAAAGGAGTCGATCTTGGCCGGTACGCGTTACAAGGATATAAGCACTGCAAAACCTCGCAGCCAAGAGCTACCCAAGCAGGCACAGGTACAACGGAAGCGCCCGCCAGCGGCCAAGAAGGAGGTTAAGAAGAAAAAAAGAGAAGGACGAGCCAGGGTCAAGCCCAAGACGGATGCAAAGCGGAATGTCAAAGACGCAACAAGACAGGACCGCGACCTTCGCAGGAAACACCCGACAAAAACACTGTGTATCGGATCTGTTGCGGGCTGTTTGAGGAAGCAGGGACACGGCGACGCTGTCAGCAGCATGCATTCGCAATTAAGGGCAGCAGTGGAGTTGCTCAATCTAGTCCAGGTCTACGCATATTGGGCGTGCGCTATCTACATCACTGCCATCTTGGATGGCTGCGGCACTACCTTTAGTTCTGCGCCTCCCGCACCTTCGGCATCTACTCCTATCTCCTCGACTCCCTCTGTACCTTCGGTATCCTTTGCATCAGTATCAGTATTACCAGCATCTTCGGCGACTTCAACTTCATCATTATTTTCGGCATCGTCAGTAGCTTCAGCATCATCAGCCTCCGCAGAATCTCGGACACCTGCACCAACAACGCCGTTGAGGGCCACTGTTGCCTCGTGGATCCCCACCAGTGCAGCGGATAGACGGAGACTGTTGGATGAGATAATCGACAGCAAGGACTTCATTTACGCCTTGGCATCTCGTCTCTACTACGGAGTCATAAAGGAGACAGAGGAGGAAGAGTTCTCCACACCCCAAAAAGCAAGTGAGGCGGCCGACCTCGCATACTATCTTTTTCGTCGCGCCACCAAGCTGCCACCTCTCAACAACCACCAGTCTAGGACCGCGCCAGATGCTAGAACGCAGGGGATGGCATTCCGAGACATGTCCGCCATGTCCATGGTGTCGGTTCAAGCATCAATGAGATCGCATTATCGCAATGCCGATGTAAGTTTGTTTTGTCAGCGGCGGAAAAATGAGGGTGGTTTATCATCATTTACTAGCAGAATGTTGTCCACATCCATAGCTCGGTGAAAAGAACGAGGACAAGGACAAGAGCGACATTGAATTCTTTTTTGAGAAGAATGGGCTGACCGGTAGCTACGCCGATTTCCCCAAAGCTTCCCTCAAGCAAGGATTCATATGTCTGTCTGAGTCAACCCTCATTGACATTTTTTGGGCACATCCAGCCACCAAAACCTTCACCCAGCACATCCTCAGCGCGCTCGGACAAGAGGGCAGTACCAAAAAAGCTGCTAAAGAGTTCGTGCTTCATCACAAGGCACTATTTATCAACGAACTCTTTGGTCATGGTCAATTCCGGCACGCTTCCCTTCAGGAAGACCAACTTGCGACTCACTACAAGCTGAAAGGGACAGTCGTGACAAACGGCCATGTTTTGAACATGTTGGCTTATGATACAAAATATCATCGTCCAACAGCGGCCCGAGAGGAACGAAGGAAAGGTCGAACCGATATTCGAGTCGAGTTCTGGGAGCTGGAGGGCGAAGGCGAGGAGGACGACACGTCCGACCAAGATGACATTACCGATACTGTTCAGCAACTCACGATCCAGGCTCCATTTCTCGACGACGACGACAACATGGAGGAGGGTTCATCCAACACTCAGCTGCGTCATGAAGCAGCAGCGTCGAGCATGGCTCATGTTTCAGGGCCGGGCACTTCAGCGCGCCAAGTGAATTGGAAGCAGAGGTCCAAGTTGCTGCAGAATGTGGAGACTGTGTACCAAAGGCCTGAGGACTGCCCGCCCGCCAATGACACCATTGTCCTAGGTGCTGACCCCGGGGAGATTAACGCCCTCGTCGTCGCCAAGCTGGACCCACGCAACGGTCAGAAACGTCATGTGGTCAAGATAACAAGGAAGTTCCTGTCGGCCCCTTACGTCAAATTCAGGCGACTGCTTGAGTCCAGGAAAGAGGTGACAGGCATTCGGGATCTAGAATCAAGTATCCCTCCTTTCTCACGCGCAACACTTGCTCAGTACTTCACGTACATGACCGGCGCCAGCACTACCGCAAACAGCACCAGCAGCGCTAGCACCGGCACCATTCGATCTGTTTTCGACAGCATCGTCACTTTTTACCAGGAAACTTGGTTCTTGAAAAAGAGCTGGGCGTCGCGACAAGCACAAGTCAGTTGTATTGACCTAGCCATCAAAGGCATCCTGAGAATGGTCGGGCAGAACGAGAGCAACAAGTACGATTCAGATGGGCATCCAGTCGTGCTCTGTGTTGGTCTCGCAACATTCAACAGTCAAACTGGGATGCCATCAAAGCATTCGGTACTGGAGGCAAGGCTGGTCAAGAAGGTGAGAACATATTTTGAGTGTGCAGACCGCAGCATCATACCACAGGTTTCCAACACATCTATTTTTTGCATTCGTTGTTCACCTCTTAGTTGAAGGGTTTGGGATACCCAGTGGTTGGCTGTCACGAATATTTTACCTCGGCCAAGTGTCCCCGACCAGCGTGTAACACTTTCCTGCGCAACGTCGGACGGACTCGCTCTCGCTACTGTCCTACTTGTCGGATGCACTTTGACCGAGACGCGGTGGGTAGCGAGAACATTGGCCGGATTTGCCAAGCACAGCTGGAAAGGCAAGAGCGCCCTTCAAAGTTCATGCCAGCGCCGAGACCAGTGTCTTTCCCACCGCCACCACTGCGCATGGACTGTCTTCCGCTACTTGAGGATCAACCTCCGCCGCACTGTACGTTTTCAGCTCTCCACCAAGGGAAGGAGAGGCTTGGAAGGAGCAAGAGGCCTGCAGGGGATGTGCTGGAAGACGCGGGATCGCCCAAGGTTCCTCGCCAGCAGTAAGCATTCAATGGGGTCGAAACCCCATAACAAATTTGTAAGTGACATTGAAGCTGCATGCTCTGTTTGCTTGAAATCAGCTGTGTAGGCTATGGTTCTGACACTTTGCCTTGTTGCAGACGGTCCTCCGTCTACCTTCAAAAGTAGATAAGGCAAGTGTCGCTATGTGTTGTGCAATGTCTCTGAGACGTGTGTCAAACGTTAACTTTATCCATTTCCTTTATAGAGAGTCGACTGTACACTGTAAAACACGTCATCATCTACTCGCACCACGGCTCTACGCGTTGAACTTGGGACACCTTCGCGAGACATAGGCCTGTGCTCCAAAAACCCTCATCGCTTGCGCTTGAGGTGCTCAATCGCCACCCTCGACGCGAAAAGACGAAAAGGAAGCTTACACCCCTTCGACTGTCAATAAAGAGCAAACTAGGATAAAAAAATACCTCCAATCCATAGCGATTGTTGTCGCGCTTGGCAAGGGGCTGGGGTCGACCTAAGTTGTGCAGCTATCACCCTAACATATGCATAAATTGTTGATGCTATTTGGCTGCCAAAGCAACAGTCTTTTAGACACCTGCCGCTGCCGTGTGTCATGATTCTCTTGCATACCGTGCAGGTGCAGACAGTGGGAGCTCATGATGCATTCTAGGGTGAGGATCTCTCCTTTGTTCTTGGAAGCTTATTGGATGGAGACAAAGACGGTAATGGTAAGAAAAGTGAGAGGATGATCAGAAAGGTGTTATTGCAGGCCATAGTTTAGTGATCCATGTATCGCCTTGGTCAGTCCCTGCTCTTCAAGGGCATGCATTGCCGGTTTTCAATTGTAATGTAGGGCCTTCAAGGCAAAGGACGCGTGTGCCAGACTCATGCATTTTCATTCTATATGAATTTGTCGAAACAAACGAAGGAACCAAAGTTCTCAAGGCACATGGCATTTTGGGTTGGGATATACTACTAAAGGCTTGGAAACCATGAGCCGAAAGAGCGAGTGCCTTTTCCCTACACAACCGGCACAGCCTGCCCGCTCCCCTCCTATGTGGATGAAAGAAGCCAGAGGTGATGCCACGAGAACACGAAAGAACACGAGAGAACACGAGAGAACAGGGGAGAACAGGAGAGAGGCAGCGAGCGGCAGGAGAAACAAGAGTGAGCAACGCAATGAACACGCCGAGACAGACCGTGAGAGGAAAAACGGAAAGTGGGGCGCGCAAAGAACCATTTTTGCCTGCAACGACTGAGTGAGACAGGAGGCACAAGAAAGACTGGCAATCGAAATTCGTCCCAACCCTCACGCTCAGTGGTCGCCTGAGATCTCAGATCTTTTGACCTTCGTTGTCGCCAATTGCACACCTCTCTTCATCCATCCCCTCTTCCCCATCCTTCTCCGCCTCTCTCTCCTTCCACTCTTTCTTTCTCTCTCTCTCTCTCCCCTCACCATGGCAACACAGGTCTCTGACGAAGTCGCCGCAAAGGCCAATGCCATCAAGGAGGAGGCCAATGTCCTTTTTGCAGGTACACCCTATGCAACCAACTGAAGAACAAACAAAAACAAGTGCCATACAGGCGAGGCAGCCCTTACTAACCTCCCTCTAATCCCCAATTACCACTCACTCCTCCTCCTCCTCCTCCTCAGCCAAGAAGTTTCACGAGGCCATTGAAAAGTACACTGAGGCAATCGAGTTGAACCCAAACGTCGCTGCCTACTACGCCAACAGAGCCTTTGCCCATACAAAACTCGAGGAATATGGCGCTGCCATTCTGTACGTTGTGTCTTTTGGATTCAAAGCCGCACTACCTCGATTACACAAGGAGAAAGAATCAGATGGAAGAAAAAAAAAGCAACCCTCATTCTAACGCACGCATACTTTGATCTCATAGGGATGGAGACAAGGCTGTAGAAGTCGACCCGAAATACCCCAAGGGTTATTATCGCCGTGGTGTCGGAAAGTATGCCCTGGCCCGGTACAAGGAGGCTGCCAAGGACTTCAGGGTCGTGGTTAAAATTGCCCCTAACGACAAGGATGCAAAGCTGAAGCTCGAGGACTGTGAGAAGACCGTGACAAGGATGGCGTTTGAAAAGGCAATTGCCAGCAACGAAGTCGTCAGGAAGGTCTCGGACTCGATCGACACCCAGTCCATCATTGTCGAGGACTCTTATGATGGCGTTAGGATCGACGACGGCAAGATCACCAAGGAGTTTGTCGACGACATGATTGAGCGCTTTGTTGCCCAAAAGAAGATCCACAAGCGTTACGCCTATGAGGTATGTGTTGTCTAAACGGAACTAGGAAATGACTAGTTGGATGCATACCCATGAAGCTGATCTGGAACCACGTAAATCACTTTTCTTTTTTACAAAACTAGATCATTCTTCAAGTCAGAGAGTTTTTCATGGAACAACCCTCGCTCGTCGATGTCGATATTCCTGAAGACTCAAAACTTACAATCTGCGGAGATGTGCACGGACAGTTCTACGACTTTAACAACATCTTCAAACTCAATGGACGACCCTCGGAGAAACATGCCTACCTGTTCAATGGCGACTTTGTGGACCGAGGAAGCTTCTCGCTTGAGATCATCTTGACCCTCTTTGCTTACAAGCTGCTTTACCCCACGGGAATGTATCTGACTCGTGGCAACCACGAAACCGACGACATGAACAAGGTCTATGGTTTCGAGGATGAGGTCAAGGCCAAATTCTCAGAGACCATGTTCAAGATCTTTTCCGAGACCTTTACTACCTTGCCGCTCGCGCACTTGGTTCAGAAAAAGATTTTCGTCGTCCATGGCGGTTTGAGCTCGAGAGACGATGTGACACTCGAGGAGATCAAGAACATTGACCGTATTAGCAAGGGTCAACCTGGGCAGGGCGGACTGATGTCCGAATTGCTCTGGGCAGATCCTCAGCCTCAGCCTGGAAGGAGTCCAAGTGCTCGTGGTGTTGGACAAAAGTTTGGACCAGATGTCACAGAGAACTTTTGCAAGATGAACAACATTGGTAAGAGCACACGACCCACAGTCCTGTGATGCACCTGAGGGGGAGTTTTTAAAAAGCGCTGACGTGTGAGTGTGCACATTCTCGTTCCATAGATATGGTCATTCGAAGCCACGAAGTCAAGCAGGAAGGATACCATGTAGAGCACAATGGGCGCTGCGTCACCATCTTCTCAGCACCTAACTACTGGTAAGCTTGTTAACTTGCCCATGTTCACTTTTGAGATTGTTGCCTTCTTCTATCCTGGCATGGTTCTGACCCCTCTTTTATTCCAATGCTATTTCTGCAGTGACTCTGTGGGCAACAAGGGAGCGTACATCAATATTACACCTGACAAGGAAAAGCATTTCAAGCTGGACTATGTACAGTTCGATGCGGTAGAGCACCCCAAGACACAACCATACAATAACCGCTTCCGTGGAGGATTTTGAATGCAGGCTGTGAGGATGATGGCCGTATTGGCAATACTCCTGCTAACTCGGTACGCGCTTCGTATAGTCTTGCTTCCTTCATCATTTTCACCTCGCTCTCCCATGTCTGTCCCCTTTACTCGCTACCATACGATGAGGATGCAGGCTATGTGATGGGTCAGAAAGGAAGCAGAAAATCACCCTAATAGACAATCACGCAAAAATGAAGACCAAGCCAGCATTTTTTTTAAAAAAAGACATATGCCATCGCGCGCGTTTTATGTATTGAGCGGCGAAGGTCGACTACTTCTGTCAACACTCCCCTGTCTGCTCTCTTTTTATCCATATCGGAATCCCAACACAAATCCTCCAACGAATGTTGACTTGAACTGAAAGTTCCTGGTCAACAGCTCCATCAGCCACCGGAATCCATGCTTGGCGTCGTTCATGGTGACTTTTCCGTCCCTGTCCACATCAAACTGGTCCTTGAATCTTGTCTCGATCAAAGTCCAATTGACCTGGACGTATCCCGAGCTAGTGAGCATCTGCAAAGAGACGAATCCAAGACCGACCACAAGCATCATCATCTTTCCAAGCTTCTTGAATAGAAAGCCCGAGCAGAGACCCATGGCCATACCGAACGTCAACTCCTTGGTGTTGATGAGAGGTTCCTTTTGGTATCCATCTGCCAAAACGAAAAACAAAGGAGAGAAGTCATTGTCAGAAAGCACTGCACTCTCAATTATACCGACACACAAAAAAAAGTGCGAAAGGGATTTGGGCGGAATACATACACGCATCATAAGTGTTGGATCGAACACCGACTATCGAAAGCCAGACAGAATGAAATGAATAGAGTAATAATGCGCCAGTTAGTTGGACCTCTCGATTTCTTTTTAGCGGACTCCTGTCGGCGGTCATTCCGCTTGTGCCGATCTGCGAAACAACTTTTGCAACTCCCAATCATTACATCACTAACAGGCAGCTCCTGCTCCGAGCTTGGCCTTTGCCACGGAGCCGCTAGCTTTTTGTCATCACAGAAAACCCAATCACCGTTGAATCATGGCCTTACTTGGGGTGGCAGGTGCACAATGAGCAATGTATCTAGACGACGAGGTGGACGAGAGACCAAGACCTACGACCGATCGAGAGTAGATCAATGGGCCAAAAATACAAGTCGTTGCAGCTCCAGCACCGATCAACGTCCTGCTGGAAGTGGCAGCCATTCCTGATCCTGCACGCTTGAACGCGGCTTGGATGGTGTTGGACCCCAAGACGGATGATCTACCGCGGACTGCAGCCACTAAGTAGAAGGATAAAGGTAGATAGCGCATAAGTTTACCATGAAAGGGAGTGCATGCGTGGGGCTTGGAACGTCAAAAAGTCCGAACCCCATGTCATTAGGAATGGGGTTCTCTCTAACAGAGCCAAACTGCAGGCTCGACAGTCTCCGAATTCCACATTGTCCTTGGATTCCTTACAGTGTGAGGCGGATGCAGTGGAAGCGAATCGCTGTTGGAGGAATGCAGCTGGCAAGGTCTTGACACCTTGACGCGAGAAGGCGCCTGGGACGGCAGCGGCAGTGGGCAGGCTTTGGACCGTGGTTCTGAGGAGTGTCACTGACCTCAACGTGTGTAGAGTTGTGACGAGCATGCTAGGGACTATGAGATGGTGAAGGGTGGATACTGAGAAGGAAAGAAAAGAAAAGAAGACAGAGAGCAAAGAGGAGAAAGGAATAAGGAAAGAGCTAGTCTCTTATTGGGAATTGCGCAGAAAAGAAAAGGTGCACGCTGCAGGAAGCCCGTTGGCAGCCTGCATCATGCAGCCCTTCTCGTCTCTCAAAGCAGCACTAGGTCAAGACGCGTCCCTGCCAACAATGCACTATGCTTTCAAACACTTGGCCTGTCTGGGGGGGGGGGGTTTACAGTGGTACAATTGAATATTACATATTAGGGGTATCAACGCTGGTAGATGGGGTCGACGATCGGAAATTGCCGAAAGTCCTGCGTCAGCTTGGCAGAACTCCTGCCGGAACCCATGGACGCCACATCCGACGACGATGCCACAGAAGACCCCAGCCCTTGCCTTTGTCTGGCCCGCAGGCTCATCCCGACCATGGAAGACGACGGCCCATGTCCCTTCGTGCTCACGTCCACCGCAGAGAACGACACTCTATTTGCTCCTGTCATCGACCCATTGTCCATCCACAACCGCAAGGCTGATCGAGCTTCCTCCTCAGCCTCTGCTGCGGCTGCCGCCGCCCTTTCACGATCCTCCGTCAACAAGACCATGGCCGCGTGCGCCTTGGCCAAGATCAAAACCTCTAGCGAGTTCCGCCCTTTTCCCGCGATAAGATTGGGCAAGCCTCTGAGCGAAGGGTTGATGGTACTGAGTAGATACTTGAACTTTTCCTCGGCCATCTGTGGTTGCCCCTGCTGCAGCAAGATCAACCCCATATTGTAGTGTGAAAAGTAGTACGCGTATGTGTCGTCCTTGATGTAGGGTGCATATCGGAACACAGTCCTGAAGCTCTTGGTCGCAAGTGTGCACATGTCCTGCTCAAATACCGCGTCTGGAAAGAAGGCAATGTGTTTTGCGACGAGTCCGAGCAAGTAGTGTGCAATACAGTAGTCGTCGTAAAAGTGGTCGTAATCCTTCAGTCTGTCGGCATTGGTGAGGGTGTGGACGCTAGACGTGAACGCGCTCAGAAACCCCTTGGTAGCCTCGATGGTATAGTCGCCTTTGGGGAGGGGTCTGTCCTGAATGGCAACCATGGAAGGTGGAAGAAGGGCCTCGAGACGCTCCACCTCGACCATGATGTTGGCTAATGCCACCCTGAGGTACTTTAATGGCATCATGTCGAACCCGTTCCAGAGGACTAAAAAATCGTAGTCGGGCAGTAGCAGGCGGTAACCCTCATTCAGATAGCGGTTCGCTTTTCTCGCGCAAAAGGTCTATGTCAGCAACAGAACACCAGTGTCAGAAAAGGGCATCATTGACTTGAAAGTATGTGCGCCCGTGTGCCCAGTTCTTTTCTTGACCTTACCTCGGGAAATACCTCGACGCCACAAAACTTTTGCATTCCTGGCTCGACCTTGCGCATGAGCTCTACGACGCGTTTGGCCTCCTTGGGCCAGCCTCTCCTTAGGGTCGTGATGGCCGCCAGATATCGAAAGATGGTCTTTGTCCAGTTGCTCTCTCGCAAAAGTACTCGACTCTTGATGCAGGCGAGATCGTGGTTGCTCTCCATCATGGCACACATCAATTGCTCAAAAATACAAGCGTGCTTTAGGTTTCTCCATTCTGGTTGTACCGTGATGGCCTCGTGGATATCGATCGCCATCTCCAGCCTCGTATTGACTTGAGAATGCCTTGCCTTCAGAAACAAAAAGAACATCGAGTCCGGGTACTTGTGTAGATTATAGTCGTTGATCCGCTCCGCAAACGTATAGTCCACATGGCGGAACGGCAGGAACGAGGCAGCAATCAGATGAATGGCGATCGGACCCATATCACAAATCTGCCGCCTCATCCCATCGTTAGTCTGCGAGGTGAGCCGTTCCTGAAACTCGATCTCTGAATCAGGTCCTGCGCTCGGATCCCATAACCCTGCAGTGTTGAGTAAGGCCAGTCCCCAGTCCCGATCCGAGGGGAACCCGACGAACTGCAGCAGCTTGATGATTATATCAGGCATAAACGAGATGGCAATGTTGAACAGCGACGCCGCAAAGATGAGCCCAGTGACTAGATGCTCGTCCAGATAGTGCTCTGAAATGTCCCCACCCGCCTTGAGCTCTTGTTCCACGCTATCAAAGTGCGCCTTGAGACCGTTGAAGGTGGCGAATGCTGACCGCAGCGATACCGTTTCCTCGAGCATGGACCAAAAGTCTTGGTGGTAAAGAACACTGAATCCTGCACGCAGGAGCGTTGCCTCTGCATACACGAGCTCCTGCGAGTGTGTCAAATCGCAAAGCACCAAAAGAGCAAAAAGAGAAAAAAATTAGCGGGTGTGATCAAACTCACGCAAACACGCAAACGGAGAGACGGCGAAAAGCAAGGGTTTCGACAACAAAATGACCAAGGCGAATACTTTACAGCGTGCTTCTCGATGCGCGTCATCCCTCGAAAGCTTCCCGATCCCACCGTCCCTACGACCCAGCTTCCCACCGCCTTGACTGTCCCTAGCCCCATCCAGCTTTGTTTCCGCTGCTTGTTGGCAACCTTGAGGGTCAGGTCAAAGCTTCGCATGGCCTTTTCAATGTCGGCCGGGTGAAAGGTCAGGATCGCTCGAAGTGCGTCCAAGAGCGCTTTGCCAAACTGATAGTACATCGACTCGGGTTTATCCCTTCCATGCAGCATGTGCTCAGCCTCGTTCATGCGTGAGTTAATAAAGTGATCCATGCAGACTCGCAGCTCCGCAAGATCCTCGTCCATGGCACGCTCGAGACTCGACTTTCGAGGGTTGGCGTCAGACATTGGGGGCCGGACCAGCAGGTGCCAGTTGGGGACGGGCTTCTTGACATTGGGCGGGGCAGAGTGTGTCCTGCGTGACGGGTTGATGACAACCGGCGGTTCTCTCATCGCTGCCGGCACTGGGTTGTCGTTTTGTTTGCAGGAAGGTGCACGGAAGAGTCTGTAGGGGTAAAAGTGGACAGTGGAAATATGGAAGGCGAGGGTGAGAGCAAACGAACTAACAAAACGAAGGAAAAGCAGAGGAGGGAAGCGAGATAGTCTAATCAGACAAGAGCGGCGGTGTTTATTTGCAACCTTGTCAACGCAACCCAGTCCAGCAGCTGAGGCCCTGTGTGCTCTCAAACCATCCAGAACAGGTAAGCGACGTGTGCTCACTCCGTGCTGCCTGCTGCACTCTGTTGCACTTGCGCATTCGCCATTGTACCCCCCTCCCTCAGGCACGCCGTGGCTCGATCCTCGACAGATGCTCCTGTCAGTGTTCCTCTGTTCCGTTACATCATTCTTGGGCAGCTGAGGATCGTGTCCAACTGCCAGTATCAACACGCTCCTGTCCCGTACAGTACATTGTGCTAGAACGCATGAAATCGGCACGCAAAATTCGTATGTTATCGTGCTGTACTTACAAACGGAGACAGCGAGCCCTGCAGAGTTCTGTGCGATGACAAACCTCCTCCACAGGCCATAACAAGAGCCCTTTAAAGCAATAAAAAGTAGCCAGACTAAACTGTTCGTGCAACCGTAGATGCAATAAAGTCAAAACAGAGGAGCAAGAACCTTTTTTTTTTTTTTCCTCTAGAGCAATCCACCAACAACCAATTTCTCGGAAAACAATCGCACATGCAAACATGAAGTCCCTTTCGTCAGCAGCGTCGACTGGACTGGGTTAGGCAACAAACAGCAGGTAACAGGTACCCCGATCGTTCCTGGCAATGCCCCCACATGGCTCTTGCGCACTCTCCGCAGTTGCCCCACCCAATCTACATATTCCTTTGCAGTCCAATGTTCCAGAATTTGTCACAAAGTAGCATTCCTGGTGTTTGGCAATGCTCACTTGCAGACCGCAATAACCATTCGTTGAAGAGTATGATGTATTGCTGCTAATGTGTTCCAGCTTTTGCTTGCATTTGAGCTTAGAGAGGAGATGAACTCGAGATATCCAGGACGCCAAGTCGCGAAGACACATCCATGATCATCTTCATGGTTGTGTCCAACAGCTGCGATTCTGCTCCAAGAGCATCCTCCACAGCCCTGATCTGTCCAGTTCCATACCGCTTAACAGGAAGTCTCTGCTGGCGATGGGCCAACGGTGATCTCAAATCACTCGCCACACTAGCACTACTGGTGCTGCTGGACAGCCCGTATCCCGACAACTGCAACCTTCGCGCCTCGTCCGTTCCTGATCCCGCATGCAACGAGCCCTGCATTTCTTGCAACCGTCTCTTCAGAATTTCGTACTGTGTTTGCACCTTGTGCTTTCGCTCGTCAAACTGCTTGACCACCTTTTCGCCCTTGGCCACATCCTGGACCCACGCCTTCTCTGCTGGACTCAACTCTGGCTCTTGTGACTCCATTAGCTTTCGCAAAAGCACATCCGCTCTGGCCATAAGTTTCTTTTGACGGACCGCCTGTGCATCCTGCCGGTCAACTAACTGCTGAGTCTTTACGTCGAGCACCTTTGTACAATGTTCATACGCCCTGTTGACCTTGTCCTTTTGGCGAGCATATTCATTCTCCTGACACACAACTCTATAGACGATAATTATTTCATAAACCCGGTTAGAAAAAGGCTCAATTTTTCTTCACGGACATATAAAAATAAAATACCCCAAAATATCTTACCGTTGATGGGTTACATCACATGTAGTGTAGACCTCACGCAGCGACTCTCGCATGCTTCGCACCGTCGTGCCCAAGAATTCCAGGTTCTCCTCGTTGACAATAATTTTGGCAGACGAAACTCCGGGCGGAAGCACAACCTTGGGCTCTAAAGGAATTCCACTGAGCAGTTTGAAGCCGAGCTCATTAAACCGAGGTTCCGTCAGCGAGTTCTTGTACTCTGAAGCCCCATTCTGGGCAGATGATGGTCCTGCTTGCAAAGTCGGCAGGATTGAACTCGTTGTCACTGTCTTGGGTCGAACCACCATCTCCAATCCAACCAGTTGCAAGGATGATGTCAGAAGAAGTAGTGAATAATCCAGGTATGCATCGGTGACGACAGAGAATCCAATGATGGGCGCGGGCGCACTAGAAGGAAGCCAGCCACGAGAATTAGAAAGATTCAAACCAGTACATCCTACCCACTAGCTCGATAACGATAGCAAACCTATCCCGTACCTTGACTTGGTTGGCCTGGTTTTGACGATGCAACCGACGCTTGATTGAATTTTGGACTGATAAAATTGCCCAATCCTCTCGCTCAGTCGGGTCTGGTCGACAACTCCTTGACGTGCATCCTCGTATATGTCCGTCAACTTGTCCAGCCATGGGCGGACGGAGATGCAGTGAGCTCCCGTTTCATGGTAGATGTAGAATGTGTCGCCGTACATAGAGTCGACCACCAGGACCGGATGGTTTGGAATGCCCAGCCTCTTCTCCAAAAAGCCATAAGAGCCAGGCCCAGCAGGGGTCGCTGTGCCAAAAATACTCAGGATACCAAGGTCCACAGTCTCGTAGACAGAAATGACTGGAAGATCATCAGTCGCAATTGACTCGGCTGCCGCATAGGAGCCATCGTTCTTCAGTTTTCGAGGCAAGTCCCACCGCGGCTTTGGGCGCTCTACCGCAATACACACATCAACTTTGCCACTGGAATAGGCTATCGCAATCACTTCCACTGCCTCCGTATCCAGACACACAATGTCATAAACCCGGTCATCGTCGTCCTCCAACTCAATTGGTGCTGGCTGATATAGAAATGGACCCTGCCGCGTTGGTATAGCTTGCTTCAGAGCTGGGCTCTGAACGATCACGACTTCATCCGTAAATGGGTGGGGTTCTGCAGAGTCCAGCAACTGCTGGAGCCACTCCTTGCCTGCTGCTGCCAATCCCATCGAGCTGCCTTCCAGACTTTCGCGCATCTCCTCCAGATTTGATATGTCTAACAGACTGTGAGAGAAACCAGTCAACACATTGCTGTCTAAGGATGTTTGTCCTACCAACGAAAAGGCGCAGGAGATATCATTTCAAATAAAATGCTCAGGAGATAGTTACCTCTTTCCTGGTAGAACAGGGCATATAGCGCGTACGTCTCCCGTCTGCGTCACACTGTAAACGGCCAACTGACCCCATTCCGAGTACTTTGATCCGAAACAGAACGAGGCAGTGTCGTCAATGTCGAGTCCATATGTACTGGATGTGTGTCCTTCTTCGCCGAAATTGAAAACCTGCTCAGGCTCATCCACGTCTGTAGCCACGTCGTACATGCTATTGAAGTAAACAAGCATCAGCAGCTTGGTCGATTATGCACCCAGCCGGTGTCGGGGTCATGCCCAGCAATCCCGACATATCGATATCCTGTAACTTACCGGAGCATGCCATCTTGAGTCATTACAAGGACATGGGTGAAGCCTTTGCTGAGAGGATGCCAGAGCACCTTGACAATTTTTGCAGGGCCTTTGTTGATATGATAAAACTCTCCAAGGATAAACGACTTGCAGCTGACAGCCTTCGGGTCCTGTTTAATTGACTTTGGTAGTGCCGCAATGACAATCTTTTCGTCTCCAACAATCGCCAACAGCTTTCCTTCCTGGTTGATAACGAGCCTCCGAATATCAAAGTCGACATACTGAATTCGCAAGACCTATATTTCGTTGTTAACGCGAAAAGAAAAGGAAAAAAAAATAGTCTGTAAGGTACTGCGTGAAAAACTCTCGAGGTGTTGGAATAAAAATCAGGCTTTCCATGGTACCTTGTGTTGCTTGCTGTCGATATATTCAGATGCAGCTTCACGGCCTTGTGTCTCGACACCCTTTTTGAGGTCAGCAAGGCTAGCGTATCGGACCTGACGGCCTACAGTGACATACATGTCCTGTCCATGCACCGCCATGCAGGAAAGACCCTGGTACGAACGCTGATATTCATCTTTGAGCTCATCGAGGCCAAATGACTCTTTATGAACCGAGGCTGGGCCGCCAGCATTAGATGCAGGGAATAGGGAGGCGCCAGGAGGCTTTGTGGGGACTGAATGTGTGGGTTTGTAGTTGAGCTGTTTCCATGTCAGGTACTCGTCTTCGTCCAGCTCAAAGATGCTGTGGGCGGGCAGCTGGTTAAGCCAGGTGAGCTGCTGTCGCCGCGTGGGGAAGTCGGGTGTGCTCGGCGCAGGAATGGGGGAGGTGCCGTACATGGCTGAGTCTGCGAGCAGTACTGGTCGCGAGTAGAGTGGATAGGAGGAACGAGGTGGTGGCAAAGAGAAGGCACTTGGCCCAAGAACGCCAGAGCGTGTTTTCAAGTTCCTCTGGTCACAATATAAGCCACCAACACGCTCCTTTATTTCGTGGGATCATGGGTATCACGACAGTTGTACACCTTCTCTGGCTGAACAAGTCCGTGCTTCTACAGCTCAGATTTGCCACTCAGCATGGCATCAAGCTTGCCGTTGTTCCTTGCTGCCACAAGATCCGAGTTGCCTGTAATTGTGTAAACACGACTCAGTGTCAGTTATATCAGAAAAGCAGCGTACACCGCGAAGCATGATGTGCGGCCCTCTCCCTCCTTACCTCCAAGATGCTGAGTGTTGATAAAGATATTGGGCACAGTCTTGAGGGTCATACAAAGACAAGGATCGAGAAGGAAAAAAAAACGATGAGTGCAGTGTCCAACGTCGTATGAAGCACAGAACGTTGACGCGCTTTCACTACGTTATGAAAATCATACACGCTGTCCTGTCTTTTGCAACAGGTAGTCCTGAACCTGAGGGCCATTGCTCTCTTGATCAATCTCAAAGACCTTGAACTGGACCTTCTTGCCGCTCAATACCTCTTTGGCGTTACGGCAGTGGCTATCAGAGACAACAAAAAGTTCAAGGACGCCGTTGTTAGGCACTGTATTTCTTGTCCTCACCTCCTATTGCGAACCACTTCACAAGTCCCTATTTTCCCTCCTTATTCACCGCACCTTTACCACCCCTTTTCCTTCACTCATACATATCACCAAACCCGATGTCACAGTCTTCGCTGATCGCCTTCATTGATATTGGGTATAGAAAACCAAATACTCACGGGCAATAGCTCTTGCCAAAGAACATGACCTTGTTCTCGCCTGTAAAAGTAGACAAGGAAATCGAAGGCAAAAAAAAGTGTATGTCAGATGTAGCGCAACAAGTTGTCGACTAAGCTTGGTTGAATGTCAAACTGTGCGGTCCAAAACATACGAATGAGTCTTTCAACCAGAGCCTGAATGGATTCGCCCATTGTGTATTGATAATTCTATTGCGGAAAAGGGGAGAAGGATAAGGAATGAAGAACAGAAATGAACTGTGTTGAGATGCAAAAAGGTCAGAAGAAATGCAAAAAAGCGATAGAGAGAAAAAGAAATCAAAAAGCAGAATTCCGGGTTTGAACCGGAGACCTGCCGATCTGCAGTCGGCTGCTCTACCGCTGAGCTAATCCTGCTAATCCTCTCACATTGTGATTGGTTGAAAATCAATTCAGTTTTTGCTTTATCAATCGCTGGCCGAAGGTGAGAGGCATGTGATTTAGTAGTAAGTCGCGTGATTTACGAGGTAGTCACGTGACGGTTCCTTTCAAAAAGGCACTGAGGCCCTTGCAAGGGAGCATTTTCCTACCTCTCGACTTGCTTCCCTAGTTACCTGCATTCCCTCGTCGGCTCTCTAGATACAATTAGTTTCCCAGAGTATATCAGCATGTAGCGCATGTTGTGCGAGTTTACGGCATGATCCAGTCGGAAAAGGACGCGATTGGGGGCTCTCCTCTTCCTAACATCGACGACAACGAAAGACACCCATTGCTCATAAACATCACCGATGGCGGACTGATGCTAGTAAATATGAGGTACAGTAGGGCTGTGATCTGGTTATTCCGACAGAGAGGCTGACCTATGCCTGCATTCTGGCATACAGTGTTTGGTCACATTTGTGCGTTCTTGTGGAGTGAGCGCGGGATGAAATTAACCCAGCTTGGAGTTACAAGAAGCAAAACGGAAATACATGTACAGCACATGTACGCATCATGGAGTAGCCATGTTTAATACTTGGTTTACATTTGTGTGCATGTTGGGGCTAGGGCTCAATTCTCTTCGGTCCAGTATTTATTTACGACTAAATGCTTTGTGTTGTGCGGTGACCTGACTTAATCTCCTGGTAGGCTCCTACTGTCACACTTGTCTCTGAGCTAGACTTCATGACACAGGACGCGATGAGGATGAGGATCTTTAGGGATTAGCTTTATGATTAAATGAGCCATATAAATCTATCAAGCTAGTCTAGAATGGTAGCTTGAACTGGCGGCCTACTCGCCAGTCTTCGAACGACAACGGATCAAAGTTGTGGCCCGCCCAATGGATCACAAAGTCGCCTGGTTGATACATCGCATGGAGAGTCTTGATGTGCCAGTAGCTGTTAAAACTGCACTGAGGCAGGTACTTGACATGGCGGTCGCTTTCGTAGGAAGGATCTTCCAGTAGCTTGATCATCCAGTCCTGCTCGTTGGAACCTTTTTCCATTCTTGAGAGCAACTCACGCATGTAGTGCCGCGACCAGTCGTTGACCCTGAGCAAAAACACGCCTGCGCTAAGAAAGTTCTGGTCCCGGGTAATCACAAGCGAATATCGGTTGTCGAGAAAGCGTTCGAGCGAGATGTCCATGTTGGTTATCAGAGCATCGGTGTCGATCCAAAATATTCAGTCATTCTCATCTCGTTCAAGTTCCTCCAACAGGATCTTGATCTTTGCCCAGGCAGGAGCATATCCCTTGCTTACCACATCTTCAAAATGTGCAGTAAAGTTGTCTTGGAGGGTGTAGCGACCCTGGTGATGCGCTATGTACTCCCTGCGTTTGTAGAACGAGAGCTTGCCGAGTATCCGGCACTTGCTTTCTGGATGCTGGGCTACGCATTGTTCGCCCGAGAGCATGACAATCCTTGGTGGTGGATGCGTCGTCCAAGAGTACTTCAGGTCGACATGTGGAATGCAGGATCTTGGAAGGTGGGTAAAAAGGATGGATCCAATCAGAACGATTACAATGAAAAGGAATACGAATGGGAAGAAGGTGGTCCGTCTCCGGAAATGAAGAATACCCATCCTTTTTTTGTTCAAGATCTTCGGCCTACTGTACTATTCATTATGCCGACAACATATATTGGTGGCTTGAATTGTTCTCTTTACATCATGACGTTTGAGCGAATCCCGCGTTGCCCCAATGCAAAGAAAGTCGACAATCACTCCCGTCTTCGCCCAGTAGCGATCTCATTCACTCCTTTCACACGCGACGCGCATTCTCAACAGTTATTTCTGCAGCTTTCAAATATTTCAACGTGCATTGCCTACTGTCATTCATAATATCTTGGCCCATTTCAATCCAGTCTCTCTTGAGCCTTTCATCGTACTCTTTGAATGCCACGCGTTTTCTTCCGCAAGCTTTCTCCTCTTCCTCACACACTTCCAGGCTCGCTCTGATAGTATCAGTGCCTTAATCTGCAAAGGAATATATGCTGACAAAGGAGGTTTATTGTCATCCATGGCCTCTTGACCAACTTGATCTTCGTCCTTATTGTCCATGTTGTCTGTTAGACTCCGAGAGGCTGGACGGATATAAAAAAAACGGCCAGGTATTATTTTGAAGGTGGTCAATGCGGTATTTATCTCTAGGGCGGATGGGGGGGGGGGGGGAATGGGGTAGCGGGGCAAGAGAGTCTACAGACGATCGCGAGAGTAAGACTTGGTGAATCCCTGATCCTCCTTAACGGTCATCAGCTTGAGCTGAGTCTCCTGGTCGATGTGCAACCAAGGATGAGGGTTGTTCTTGCGGTCCCAGGTGACATCGGGTCCACGGGCCAGACGAGTGACATACCAACCTATTCGTTGTAATTTGGTGTGAGTTAGTTGGCTGCACAAGTCAAAGATGAAAGAGCACCCAAGGGTCAAGAGAGGGACACATACCAGCGCCACCAACAGCGACACCGAGCACAGCGTAGATGGGAAGCAGCTCGACTCTGAACCAGGTCTTCATGAACGAGGGTGCCTTCTTGGCAGCGTGGGAGGCAACGGCGGCAGACATGAGGGGTATTTTGCGTGGATGAGTGAGGACGCTCTTGAAAGGGAGAGGATGGATGTGAGGATCAGCTAAAGGCACCGGCTGGGTGCAGAGCCTTTTATATCTTTTATTTCCCCTACTCTTTGTCGATCTTGTCCCTGTCGCTCACGTATCCAACAGGACAGGTTTACAACGAGCAGCGGCCATACGCAAGGGGCAGGTGCGAACGGATCGTCATTGGCGGTGCAGAAAAAACAGCGAATTGTCGGTGCTTCTCGCCACTGTTCCATTGGGCCTGACTGGTGTGGGTTTGGAGCGAGCACACTGCGACGGCGATCTGATTGGGAGCACTGGTTTCACGCCCTTGACCCCGCTTGCGCACGTTTTTTTTTGTTTTTTTGTTTGCATCAGTGCGTCGCTAAACAGCTCCGCTTCAGACCACTCGAGCGCACCTTCATCCTTCCCGACCAATGATCCATTTTAACAACCTGGCCACAGAATGAAAACAGGAAGCGTGCTTGTTTGCAAAGTTATCTCTGTGTCGCAAGCAAGTTTCCACTGGGCGGGAGCGATTGCAACAAGAATAAGGATGCCTTGTGCGCAACACATGTCTTGTTTCGGAGCAGCGAGCTTGTTGAGAATGAACAGGGCATGAGTGCCTTCAAAAATAAAGGGGGACGATTGCAGTTGTGCAAGCAAAAAGGCAAAGCGCGCGAACTAGGGCAACATGCTCTGATGATCAGCAAAGGCCGCCAACGTGAACAGCGACATTCGATTAGCTGACTCCTGCGAAAGTCAATGGCGTAGTGTGCAGGCTTGGTGGAGCGATGTGATAGAGCACGTCCCTCTTCATCTTTTTTTTTCCAACTATTGTTACTGTTTTTGCTTCCGTTCTTCAAGACGAACTCTATACGACACTTGCTGAAGGATAAAGTACGCTGGAAGATGTATATCCATCACATCATATGGATATGGGAGACATCCACGGGTTTCCCTCGATGTATGACCAGGGGAAAGTTGTCCTTGATAACAAGCACGAGCGAAAACTATGGCAGCGTTTCCTGTTAATGATAGTGGGTGGTTTTTACAAGGTCTCGTATTGGGACGTTTGCAGTGGCACAAACGGGAGCGGGCACCCATCGCTTCGCCATAACACCGTTGAGCGATCGGAATTTCAGTGGGAGCGGGACTTTGGGTCCTAGGCTGAACAAAGAAAGGCCCACGGCTGCAGTCAAGCCTTACGTTATTATTTTTTTCTCACACGGTTCAGCTCTGCCATGTTGTCCATTTCGTCGGCAAGCATGTGGGCAGCGGGGACAGCGAGGACATCGCTCCAAACATGGCACTCGACTACGCCATTGCAAAACAGAGTGTTTACGCCGCTCCTCTTACTTCTCGCTGGTATCGTTAACAAAGGCTTACACTTCATGAGGTTTATTTGAAACTGGCAGTGGCCGATTCTTGCCACAGCGCGGAAGAATGGGAGGATAAGCATGTAGAAAAATACATCGACGACGAAGGCTGTTTCGACAAAGTGTTGCAGAGGAAGAGGAGATTATAAAACGGCATCCGAGAACGGTGCCTGTCCCTTTTTTTCCTCGATAGAACTGAACAACAGCTCTTATTGCTTTGAGCAATCCACCTCTCGGTCCATATGACAAGGAAGGGGGTCTGCCGCATCCAATTTCACATCTCTCCCTCCTTCAAAATAGGCGCACCAACATTGTCATGTATCACCAATGGTGCACCTTCCTCGTTGCCGTCCACCTGCATTTCCCCCTTGTGGGCGCGATAGCGTTAAGCGATCATGAGTGGGACCCGGCTCGAGCACATGTTGCAGAAAAGCGTCGCGTGCAGAGCAAGGAGAAATAAAAAGGCCAGGGTATACAACCAGCAACCTTCCTCTTTCCTTTGTCGCCTTTTGACACCCACAACTTGTCTTCTCACGCTTCCTTCACACCAAGACCACTGTTCGGAACTCACCATCTCTCTCTCGCCTTGCTTAGGTCGAGGATGAGGACTCAGTGATCCTGTTTAGATCCTTCACGTCTGAACAATTATCGACAAACGTGCGGTTGTACCATCCTATCGCCTCGGTAAATCCTCGTCGGTGTGTTTTTTTTCAGGGCTCGCTTGCCTGTCTTTTGCAAGCGTTTTCAAGCACCTCAAACGACACCTTTAGGTCTTCGTATACCTCTCTCTGTACATACCTGCTCGCATCTCATTTTCTTGTTCCTTTGTACCGCTTTCAAATTGGTCCAAAAGAACCACTGCGATCCCGCTATCCACTAGTCAAACTCTTGATCAACGGCTTTGAGCACAATGCTGACAACACAGATTCAGATCCTGCTCTACGTCGGGAACATTCAGGTAAAATACACGGGAATATATGTAGTGCGCCCCTAGTCTTGCGCACAGAGCCGATCGGGCGATGTTGTCGTTGCAACCGCCTCTCCACGTGTTCCTTTGAGCCCCTGACCAAAAGAGACGGCACAGCACATGAAGCATGTAGATAAAGATCGGCGGCTTGTTGACCTTGCTCCCTGTCCACATCGTTTTGCGATACGGTACCTGTCAGCAGGATGGCGAGTGAGCGCATAGAGGGTGAGGTTGGGCTTTATGTAAGGCTGGTCTGCTCACCGAAGCTCTCTGTCCTTGTTGCTCCATAGCTGATCAGCTGCTCCGTGTTTGTGCCTGTGCCTGCCATAGTGGTGAAATCTCACCAGACGCTCGAGGCCCTCCTGCCTTTCCTGCCGCTGTCACTCACGACTGCGTCGGATCCGCAGGCGCTTCTTCCTTCGTCTGATTCCGATCCGCACCCTCATCCGCATTCTCATCCGCATTCCACCTCGCTCGTGCTCTCGTCCAGGCCCACCACTGAGAGCCACCACAGCCACAGCCACAGCCACACAGCCACCACCACCACCGCTGCCAGGAGACACCGCGACAGCAGCAGTGCGCAGATCAGTCCCAACAGAATCAGCCCCGACTCCTCAATCCCTGCTGCCACTTGCATCCAGATCTCGCTCCAGCCCACACCCACATTCAAACTCGTCAAGCCAAAGTGTCCCCACCTGCATCAGAGGAATAGGAACCGTCGACACCACCATCAGCAACAGCAGCAGCATCCGTTGAATTCTCACTCGCACCCCTCACACTCCTCACACTCCTCGCTCTCCTCCCATTCCTGTCACACCCCGTCACATACCCACACCCGAGCACAGCATCGCCATACCCACAACGACAGCATGACCTCTCACGCCCACTCCTCATCCACGCTTTCTGGTTCGAACACCGTCCCTGTCAAGTTCTCATTCCCAACCTCGTTCAACGCCTCCACGCCTGCTAAAGTCCAGATCACAGGCACCTTCAACGCCTGGCAGCGCACCGAGCCTCTGGTCCGCAACCAGGACGGCACCCGTTTCGAAGGCGAGGTTTCCATCCATCTCGAAAAGATTCAAGATCAAGACAAGAGCCAGCAGCAGCAGGACACAGGCAGGAGCAAGATCTTGTTCAAATTTGTTCTCGACGATAACCAATGGGTCACAGATCCGGATCAGGCGATCGAACGGGATTATGCTGGGAACCTTAATAACGTCTTGTACCTGGATTATGCACCTCGCACGATTGCTGTTGCTGATACCACGTCAGAGAACGCGTGCTCAAATGAGAACCGGGTTCACACACCAGCAACAGCAACAGCAGCAGCAACAGCAGCAGCAGCAGCAGCAACAGCAACAGCAGCAGCAACAGCAGCAGCAGCAGCAGCAGCACCGTCGCCGGCCGAGACAGGAGAATCGGAGGAGGAACGGATCGCCCGATTGAAGCAGGAGGAAGAGGACGATGCCACTATTCGACAGCTCGGAGGAGGCATGTGGGGCACGCCCTTCTTTGCCGTCAACGACCCCGCAGATCTTCCTGAGCACTTTACGGACAACTCAGAGAGTTGTCTTTCAGTCATTGAGGATGTTGTGGTAGCAGATGTCTCCAATGAAGAGGAGGTCACTTTGGACAAACATCGTCAGGACGCTGAGATAGCGACCCCTAATGTTGTGGCCGAGGTTATCGAGGTTATGCTCCAGCTAACGCAAGAAAACCAGATTGCTCCGGAGAAAAAGAAGGAGGAGCAGGAAGAAGACGAGGATGAGGACGACAAGGTCATTCGGGCTCTTGGCGGCGGTATGTGGGGCACTCCCTTCTTTGCCGTCAATGATCCTGCCGACCTTCCTGAGCACTTTACCAACAACTCCGAGAGCTGTGTTTTAGCCTCGGAGGAGGTTGAAGTACCAGTTGTCCCCAACGAGGTCGTTGCGGACGAACACCCTCAGGAGACAGGGGCAGCGATTCCTAGTACCGAGGTCAAGACGATCGAGGCTGTACCCAAGGTATCGCAAGAAAAGCAGGTTGCTCCCGAAAAGAAGGAGGAACAGCAACAGGAGGACGAGGACGACAAGATCATTCGGGCACTTGGCGATGGTATGTGGGGAACACCGTTTTTCCAGGTCAACGATCCTGCTGCGCTGCCAGAGCACTTTGTCGAGGCGGTTTCTGCCAGTCACCCTGGCGCCGTTGCCACAGTTGACACTATCAAGGAGGAAGAAGAGGAGGATGACGCACAGACGTCGATCGTTGTCCATGCTAGAGATATCTCGACCCCGCAAGACGTCCACAAGGGTGAGGTCTTGAGGGATCAGATCTCTGACACTGTTGAGGGGACTCTTATTGAGACAGTGGTCGAAACGACCGAGGACACGGTCATTGAAGCAGCGGACGGCACTGTACTGGAGGAAACTATCACCACAAACGTCGAGGACACGATCTCGGGTCAATTGCACGAGTCCGTCATCGAGGTGATCGAGACCGTTGACGATATCGAGCCTGCACTCGAACAGAAAGTTCCATCATCATCATCACCATCATCATCGGCGCCCATCATTACCATGAGTGAGACCGAGACTATCAAGGTGACCCATGGCGAGGACGGCGTCGATACCACAGTTGTGGAGGAGACCATCACCTTCACGGACGGACCCGAGGTGGATTCCAACAGCCTGCACTCGCTCACGACTGGGATCAAGCCTGTGCAAAGCGGCGAGAGCATCCTTGTCGAGCAATTGCCCGCGGTGGTGGTGGTGGTAGTTTCGCCTGATGGAGGTGCAGACATTGTAGGTGACGCCAGCCCCGCCATGGACGAATCTGTGGACATTGTTCCATCGTTGACTCACGGCCAAACCACCAGCACAGCTTCGTCAACCTTGGTTTCCAGCAAGCCTGCTACTGTGAACACCGGCAAGGGGAGCGTCCATGGGGACGATCATGATGGCGATGGCGATTATGGGGAGGTGGTGTTGCAGAGCAAGCCCGTCCTCATGCCATCCAACAGTGCTATGGTTATCATTGGCGATGCTAAGCCGACCGCTGATCTATCCGCGGCGACGCTTGCTACCCTGCCCACGACTCTGACGGAAGCTTCAGAGACTACAAAGAAAACCGCCACAGTAACAGGGGCATCGACGACAGACAAGAAAACAGAAAAGTTGGAGAAGCGCAAGTCGATCTGGAAAAAGATTAAGAAGGTGCTAGCATAAGATGATAAAAAAAAGGGAAAACGGAATAAAATATGAAAGCATTCGTCCCATGGCGAACATTCATGCACACCAGTTTTTGCGTCTTGTATAGTCAGTCACTCTTGATGGGGGGGTTTTTTTAGTATAGAAGAATACTGCAGAGAGCGCCGTTTAACGGATTTCAATGTTCAAGATCTTGACCTCCTCAAACGGCTTGTCCGTTTTGTCCGTCTTCAAGTTCTCAATGTTATGAATCACATCCATGCCTGTCACTGCGCGTCCGAAGACTGTGTGCTTGTTGTCCAACCACGGCGTCGGCACCGTCGTAATAAAGAACTGCGATCCATTGGTGCCCGGTCCAGCATTCGCCATTGAGACGGTGTATGGCCGATCGTGCCTCAGATCATGATGGAACTCGTCCTCAAACTCCTTGCCCCAGATCGATGTTCCTCCTGTACCATCGCCCAAAGGATCTCCAGTCTGCAGCATGAAGGCCTTGATGATTCTGTGAAAGATAACGTTGTCATAGTATCCATTCCTAGAGTGCGTGACAAAATTCTCCACGGTCTTGGGGACCAACTCTGGGAACAGCTTGAGCTGAATGTCGCCCATGGTGGTACGAAGAATGGCCGTTGTTCCAAGCTTGGTTTTGGTGTGCTGTGCCGTCGCAATTGTCTGTTCCTCACGCGATGGTTTCTCGTTAAATACATCACGGTCCGACTTGTGAGAGGGTCCAGTGTCGGGTTCGCGCTCTGTAAACATGTAGAATCGGTTGCGTGTATGGGCGGTGCAGAACAGGGTTGGGTCCCGCATCTCTGATTCTTTAATGACAGCATTGTCCGATGCCACCATAGCCTAGGTAGTATTATTTCGAAACGTAGAATGTGAGTACCACTTGCACAATTATGGTGTAAGATTACATCGAGTAGAACACCAAAAGAGTTCCTGTCACTAACCATTGTCATATTGCTCTTCTTTTTGGGTGCTCCTTGGTATAAGGCAACGTTCATGAATCGCTGTGGCTCTGATTTTCCAATTAAACGGACGACCTTATTGGTGTGTGTGTTGACGACTTTGATGCCAAAAATGGTGGGGTAGATCAAAAAGTGCCCGCTCTCGTCGAAGACTGCATTCATCGTGGTCTGTTGAGTCGACTTTGTCAGCATGCGCTCTCCTGCCAATCGACGTCCAAACTCCATGTCGTCCAGCTTGTACATCTTTTGTCCAATCTATGAAGTAGGAGCAGGTGGGATAGTGCTTAGCATATACAGGAAAGAGAGGCACTCTACGAACGATACATAATTTGAAAAAGTCGTGCTACCTGCTGCATCTCGTTGATAACATCCAAGCTCTCGTCGTATTTCCGGATCATCTTGCCAGTCCTTGTCTTCCACACCCTGACCTGTCTGTCTTTTGTGCTCATGGTCACAAATTTTTCAAAGTCTTGCGAGAACGTGAGCGACGTTGCCGTTGAGCGGCACTTCTTGAACTCGTATAGATCGGTCTCGCTCTTGTATTCGAATGCGACCGTTTTTGGCAGTTCATGGTTCTCGTCTGGGGTCCAATATTCGAGTGCACCGGCGTCGTCCGCTGAAATGACGCAGTTATATCTGTCGTTAAAGGCCATTGTGGTGACAGGTCCATTATGGAGGTTGGTGATCGAGAAGAGCGCCTGTCCTTCGCCGCGGCCGTCAAAGACGTGAATGTTCGAAGAGTCAGAGTCCGAGACTGCAACCTTGACTTGGGCCTCGCCTCGCCGGTGGATCCAGCAGACTGTCTGAGGCACAAAATCCAGCTTGATCATATTGATCATGTCTATATGATGAAGGAGAACGTGGTCAATCCCATGCCCAGTACCTCCTGTTCTATGCAAGCGAACGTCGATCCCGTCATGAGTTCCGATTTTGCGTACCAAAGTTGATAACATCATAGACCTTGAGGGACTTGTCCATAGCAATGGTGGCCAGGAGCAACCCGTCGTCAGACACACTGACGCCAGCAATCGGACCTACAGGATGCGAGTGATTAGAGTCCATTCAATATGTTGATCATGTCCAGCATAGCAGGCAATAAGAGATGTCTCTTACCCAAATGGGACCGATATTGCTTGACAAACTCGATGCCTTGATCTGTCTTTTTCCAAAATTTGAGAAAGCCATCGACAGACGTTGTGATGATGAAGTCGGTCCTTGATTATTTCCAAAGCGGTCGCAGCGGCAAAGAGAGTAATAGGAGTGAGAAAGATAGACTATGACGCCCATTCCTTAGTCATCAATGCTATTTGAATAAGGTCGCTATGGTGATGGTGGGGTACCTTGTAACGGCAATAAAGTTGACAGCATCTCTGTGCATATAACTCTTCTCGTACATCTCTGCCGAGGGTAGTCGAGAGACGTAAAGGTTCTCATGAGGCAAAGCTAAGAGTATAAGGCACCGATATTAGCGAGAGTTCTATAACAGCGACATCATGTAGACTCCTGCTTTTCACGATGACTGTAACTCTACGTTTTTTGCGCTTCTTTGTTGCAACTTCCTCGGCGGCCGAGGCAGGCATAGGCCCGATGTCGTCGTCTGAATCTGCTCATTAACAAAGCGGCCCAAACACGAAGGCAAGGCGAGTCCTGTCGTTAGTTCCAGACACGTTGTGTTATGGAAGCGAGCAAGTCGTGACAACCCAGGGGATTGACCAGAGATGCAGCCAAGGTGATCGCCGTACCTGATTCGTTTCCAATGCTGGCTGGCTCTGGCTCTAGCTCTGTCTCATGGGTGCGCTTGCCGAGAACAGTCGAGCTGTTGTTCTCCTGTTCCTGTCCCTGGTCCTGGCCCTCTTCAGCCTTGCTGTGGTCCTTCTCTGCTGGCATCGCGAATGTGTCCGTGTGTCCGTGTGTCCTGGGGTGAGCAGTGCAAAAAGCGAGTGATGGAGCGAAGTCTTGAGCTTCACTTGAGGAAGGCGGCATAACAGCTGGCAAAGCCACCGATCTGCAAGGCACCCTTTTTCACTTCAACCGGTCGCAGACTCTGTGTGCATTTGAGTTGACAACGTCGCCACAGGATTCATTCGATCGTCAGGAAGCATCAAGCCAGCAAGACACATTCACCACCGTCGCCTTTGCCGCCTTCCATTCATGCTTGCAACCAGTCTCAGGTCAGGGCAGAAACATGCAGATCTGATCCACCTGATCAGGAAGCCTGTCGCCTGCTGCTGCCCCTTTCGCAAGTCCTCCTTGCGCCAGTTCTCATTATCCAGCCCAGATCGCGCGAACCTCCCATACTTTCACAAGCAACTGACCAAAAAAGACAGGCTACCCGTCTCTGGTACAGTGCCAAACTCGCTGACACCCCAAGTAACTCCTCCGCCAGCATCCCGATCGTCTGCAAAACCCACAGCCTCATCATCAACATCATCGTCACCAGCGACGACAGCAGGAGCATCCCAAGCGCCAGCCATCTCAAAACGCCAGGCTTTCAAAGCGATCACACCCTCCTCTCACCTGATGCATGAGATCCGTATCCAAGGTCTAGGCTCTAAAGCTGAGACTTGGTCATTTGACAAGGCCTCCTCCGGGAACAAAACGATCCGACCTTGGGACAAAAAGTTACCACCAGAGGAATGGAAACAGCTTCAGAAGGATAAAAGACTGCCTCCGAAACAGGTCTGGTTCGAGCAGAGGACGTCCAAAGTCATCGAAAAGGAGCAGGTCAAGTTCCCAGGAATGCGTTTTGTCGCTGGTGCGAGCTCCATGACGAGCGTTCCCAAAGAGGACGCGTTGCTGAGGATGGTCCGCCCAGATCTGTTTGAGGACCTGGAAGGGATCAAAAAGTTGTTGCAAGAGGCCGAGGGCAAGGCCGACGAGGGCGTATCAATAGACACCACTGCAAGATTGCAAATGAGCCCCGAGGAGATTCAGAAGCTGCGGGATCAGCAAAGGAAAAAGGAATTGGAGATCAAGGATTCGGTCTTGCAGGAGATTGCAATTGTCGGAAGGTCCAACGTCGGGAAATCAACGATGCTGAACACCTTGACAGAGTCCCCGAACACGGCGCGCGTGAGCTCCAAGCCGGGATTAACCCGTCAGCTCAACTTTTATCGGTGCGGCGAAAAATTTGTGGTGGTGGATATGCCTGGATATGGATTTGCATTCGCAAAACCGGAGGACAAGGCGGCATGGACAGAATTGGTATGGCTTGTGATGAATATACGGCCGCTGGTTGTTACCTCGTCTTGTTAGGTTTTGTGTTGAGGCAACTGACCTACTGCACTCTGTTGGAATAGATTGAAGAGTATTTGAGCTCAAGAAGGAGCCTGAAGCGGATCTATGTCATGATTGATGCCCGCCATGGACTCAAGGTTGCCGACAAGGAGTTCTTGTCCATGCTCAACAGGTGAGAGACGCAAGATTAACGGTTGATACCTACGTGCGTTACACAGAAGCAATGTTTTTAACAACTGTTCTGCGAATCTATAGCAAATCGAAAAAGTTTCAAGTGGTCCTTACAAAGTGCGATCTCGTAGCACCCCCAGATCTCGCTCGCACGTATATGCTCGTCCAAGAGGTATGTAGTTCACTGGTGATATTACTCTTCATTTGCAAGACCGCTCATGCCGCTGACATCCTGTTCCTGTTGATCACCATAGGAGCTGAAAAAATCATACCGCAATGCGATCGCAGACCGATTGCTAATGGTTAGCTCATACACCGGCGCAGGAATGAATACCCTTCGCAAGGACATGCTCTTTGTTTGCGGCCAAAATATCCTTGTGCGTGAGCGTGAGCGCCCAAAGAGCACACTTTAATTGCCCATAGACCATTTTTTTTTGCGCATTTTATGTACATTACAAGTGTCCCTAGTCTAATCGGGATCATGAGGCGGATAGGGACGATGCCGCCATTAGGCTGGAGCGCCCATTCCTGCGTCTTGGTTGGCTCAGACATCCTGGACAATTGTGCAAGACGTCGTGAATAAAAAGATCGCAGTCTGCACAGAATGTCTTTTCACATAACTTGCACTGATAACGCCCCGCATCTGTAGTCGCCTGTAGTTGTAGGCTGATTTTGTGCGGACTGAGAAACATTTTCTGACAAGAGAAGCATGCGGAGGTTGCAGCAGCACTAGTTTGAAGGATCGCAGGTTAATAACCATTGGATATCAAAGATAAAACCCCGTAGTGCCACCCCATTAAGCCTCCTCTGCACTTACTCCTTCCATGGTACTTCAATATAGTTCTCAACGGGGAAGAGGTGATGATAACTTCTTGCCAGGAGCGGGCTAGAAACCAGGGTGAGTGCGCAAATGTCACACTCTGTTGGGATATCGCAAAGTTTGGACCCACACCTGGGACATATATAGCCGCCCAACGTAAGTCTTCCATGACAGGCACACAGCGTCGCTGCACTCTCATTTGATCTTGCTGGAAAGCCCATTTGGACCAGATTTGAAGATGCTTTCGTTGTAGTGACGGCCGTCGGTGGTATCATTTCAAAGAGTAAATCTCGGTAGTGTCCTTCATTCATCGCGACTCCAAAAGTTCCTGTCATACGGTATGAGGATGGTTGTTAGATCCTGTCGGTGGAGTTTATCAAAGGACTGACTACATCATCATTCGGATGCCTCGCCTTACCTTTCGTTTGTATCGATAAAAACTTTAGCACCTGTACTTCAGCGGCGAGGCCAATGACAGATGCCCGGATGCTGTCCTTCCCGAGCTGAGATATCGTGTCATGAATATTACCCGGGTCGGTTGTCGTAAGTGATCCCATGATGACTAGGATCTCCCGTGATCCGTGGGCCGGGACATGGATCAACGAGCTGCGCGCCAACTCCAATGCATTTTGTAACGAGGGTTCACCCCCCGTTTCCTGAGACTTTTTCAGTTTGAGGCCTCTGATATGATCCGTTGGATTGCCGCTCAGCTCCGTCAACTTTTCTGCAAGGCCGTCCTTTGTTCCAATGAGTCCGATCTGAGAGATTGGATTTTGGTCGAAAAACTCGGCGATGAAGGCTTCCAGGTAAGTGAACGTGAGCGAAAGCCGCGACGGTCGAAGGTCCTTTTCTCGCATGGTGTTCGAAAGGTCGATAATGATAAAGAGATGTCGAATGATTCCCCTCTGAATGGGGTCTGTATCTCTCAGCAGGCTAGTATCAGCAGTGAACGAGAAAAACAGTTTAGATGCTTTGCGCCACCATTGCGTGATATTACCCGCACTGACTCCCGCGCGAGAAGAGCTTTGTTCACAGCTATTGGCGGTGTGCATACCGTTTGCGTTTAGCTGCCTGCTGTAGACTGTTGACCACACCTGCCAGACTTCCGTGCTCGTCTTCCTGAAGGACATCCCAACTACGCTTGTATTCCTCCTCCCATGCGTAATTGGCCTGATTGGTCTGGAGCGACGAGTCGTCCACATCGATAATGTCCTCGTCGTCCTCATCAATCTGTCTACGTCCATTGGTCGCCATGGCTTCTCTTGAGTATCCCTTCTAGGCTGCTGCGTCCAGAAAGAGGAGGGTATAGTCCAATGAGAAGCAGAGGGAGAGGATTCAGCAAGATCTTTAACAGCGGCATTTTCATTTTTTTGTGCTCTAGATCACGTGGAGTGTAACCGTTTCCGTTTCCGTTTCCGTTGAGGAATCGCGCGATTCCAATTGTACATTCTTCGCTGCAACCCCATCCCTTTGTTCTCTCCATCCCTCCGTACCCTCACCGCACCATCCCTGCATATTCCCACAGCATGCTCGCTCTCATTGGCTGGTCGACCCTCCCCGCTGGACTCTTGCCCAAGTGGCTCTGGGTCGTTGGTGTCACCTCGTTCCTGAACACCTTCCAGGCCTTCGCCACCTTATCTGCCACCCGCCGCATCTACGCCAACAAGCCTGCCGAGGGTAAAATTGAAAAAGACGTTACACAATTACCCATGAGTCGCCTCAACAGTAGAACTTGGATGTCAGCGATAGATCTCTGTCAAAACTGACCCGTGTGATATGTGTTCTCTTCCCCCCAACTCTCAACCATCCCCCCTCCCTCCCCAGTCACTGGCCTCTCGGGTCGCACCTTTGGAATCTGGACGCTTGTCAGCGCCGTCGTCCGCCTTTACGGCGCCTACAACCTCCACCTCGCACCGTGAGTAGAAACCCCTTTTTATCGAGATCGGTCCACTTGTTTGTCCTTTGTCTCCACAAGTGACGGGAAAATTTGAATATCTTTTGGCTCACAAGTTGGTCTTCCTTTCTGGCCTAGTATGTACAACATCACCTTGTGCACGTTCGGTATCGCGTGGATCCACTTTATGTCCGAGTTCTTTGTCTTCCGCACCGCCAAGATCTCGGGACCCTTCCTGGCGCCTTGTGTTGTCGCCAGTACGTGCCTTTTTATCTGGAGGGCTGTCTTTTAGCCTTCGCATTCGCTGAGTGGTTTTGCAATTGATGGTGAAGGGTCAACAGCTGTGATAAAAAAAACTAAAAATTGCCATTGGCGGATTCTTTCTCTCAATAGCGTCCTCATTGATCTGGATGTTCTCGCAATACGGTTACTACGTCAAGCAGTACTAAATGATAAGCAACAGAAGCTTCAGTACGGGACACAGGAGAACTGTTCGACTGACTCAGCGTGTGGCAAATCAATAAACGCAAGGACTTCAAAACAAAGTGCATAACTGTTCATTCAGGAATGGTGATATTGTCTACGGGGTATAGGCAGGGGCAGCACCAGTGGGACGACTTAGGCCCGAATAGCTGCTACTGCCTCGGCTTTCTTCCGAGACATGTCCAAATCCATGCCCTCCGGCTGTCGACGACGACGACGATGACATCACGGTATCCTCAGCTCCATCAATCTCATAGAGTGAGATCTTCCGATTGCGCAAAGACCCAGACTCCACTGCAGATGACTGGGCGGCAGCATTGAGTCGAGAAGAGAGCTGCTCCAATTGTGCCCTTTCTGTGGGCGAAACGGACGTAGAGTGGATTCCAAGTGCGTTGTCTGCTTGACCAGAGATTGAAGGTTCCCGGGACGAAGCCGTGGATCCTAAGGAGGATGTCCTCGCCCCATACAAGTTGACTGGAGGCTGAGGAAGGGGTCGCGCAGGCATCTGGCGTGCAATTGTCTCTGACGCCATTGTGGCCGCGGCAGCGAGTTTCGGCGACATGACTTGGTATGCCCATGAGAGATATCCATGCGCTGCTGAGTGTTGAGGTGCATCGGGGTGGTGTGTTGCTGCTGGATCCGCACTGTCGTGCTGAAATGCAGTGTTGGAGGACGCCGATCGGTTGGAGGGATTGGCAGAGTCGACACTCAATGAGCTCGCAGTACCTTGATTTTGCGACTAAAGGTGTCCTCAGAGAATATGGCGTTAAAATACAGAGTGGGGGGGGGGGGAATCTTGAGCACTGACATGATTGAGAGGATCCTTACCTTTTTGTAGATATCCAGGGCAAAGTTCTGGATCATTTGAATGGCCTGCTTGATGTACTGCATGCCCATAGCCATGGCTTGCTTCTGGATATCTTTGAGCGTTTGGTCAATCTCGCGTTCGTGCTGCGAGAGGTACGGGTCGACAAACGTCTGATAAAGATATATCGAGCCCTAAACAAAAATGGCGTTTAGCATATGAATGTGTGCCTGACGTTAGCCTTGCTTGTATCGTTATGGGGAAAGCCAGCTGAGAAGTGCAACATGGGAGAAGTGTCCCTCACCTGAGTCTGCGGCAGGATCATCCAGAGAACAAACAGCATTTTGATCTCATAGTAGAAGGGGAACCTGGCAACGCAAAATGTGGTTAGTTCTTGTGAGCAAGGTCCATCTCCTTCTATGCCCATGTCATCTCAAGTCCTCACATACCAGAAGACAAACGTATCCAATACCACTTCAGCCAGAGTAAAGATGCCCATAACAGTCCAGTACATGAGCCAAGCCGTCAGTCGGGTATGGTCACGAGAGTTGATGGCCTTGTACGACGCGTACGCTGGGTACTACACGGGGCACGGGGCAACCAAGGTTAGGAAGGCGCCTTCAACAGCTACATAAAAATGAGGAGACATCGAGTTCAACGGATATGGTGGCTCTGCACACTTACAAATGACCCTGCGACGGTGCTATGTTCGAGCGACATTCAAATGCATGCGTCGGGGTGTGGAAACGTATAGCGGGAATTAGCAAGATTGGTGGTGAAATGAAGCACTGGGTACAACCAGCCAGGTCAGATTCGAGCGTGCTCTTACCAAACCACCCGTGAGAGGAGATAGAGAATCATGGGGGACAAGATAGAGGGAGAGTGAGAGGCAGCGAGTGCGGAGTGGAGAGAATGGAGAGTGGAGGGTGGAGCGGGAAAGAGAACAAGGAACGGCGCTTTGTCCCTCCTGGCGAAGGTGTAGGCGGCAGCAGCGTTGTGACAGCGCAATTGGACACCTCTGGGCTTTGATACATGTGCAGCTGCAAGCGGACCATCCTCGCTCCATTTGAAACGTGTCTTGACGCCAACTATTGGTTCTTCATATATATATCTATATACAGGTTGTGGCCAAGAGTGTGGATGTTGCTCTGGCCGCCATGGCATCCTCAGAGCCCGAGCACTGTCTTTAGATCGGGAACGACGCCCAGCTTGAGGAGCCGGTCAATCATCCTTGTCTTGCTCTTTTCCACACACACGCTCAGGCATTGCGTGTCCGGCTTGACTCCTATCTCCAGAAATAAGTCCAGCACGTCATCCTGCTCCTCGACACAGGCTTGCTGTACAGCCTTCATGTCCGGGGGTGCGCCAAATGATAGCAGTAATCGTACCATGTCGACATCTCCACGTTGCGACGCTCGAACCAAGGGGTAGTGGGATGGGTAGGATGGTGAGCCACCTCGAGAGAGAAGTTGCTGGATCAATGGCAGGTAGCTACTAGATTTGAAAATTCGCCTGGGCATTGCAAAGTTCTTTGGTAGCGGTATCTCCCGCACGATCTCCAGGCTGTCAGCTGAATCCGTCGTTGAAGAACTCCTGTGCGGATCTGCAGGTGAAGATGACCGCGAGTGATCGCCCATCACGCCCATCGATAGATACGACTCTGGGATGGGTATTTGATACTTTTTCCTCTTCTTCCTGGGCGGCTCATTAGACTCTGATGTCGATGGCGTACTTGGCGCAGCTGGAGCAACAGGTGGTGGGCTCGTTGAAGCGGCAGCATCTAGCCATGAGACGCCTCCTTTGGTTGAGAACACAGCTGCAGCGTGCAGTTGTTGGCGAACACTGGCTTCGGATTTCCTCTGGATGGCTCTACTGTACAGGCGGTCGAGCGCACTCAAGAGCTCCAGATCAAAGAACTTCCATCGAAGGCCCTTGATAACGGCCTTGACATAGTTGTGCCTGTAGCGGATCAGCAAGAAGTTGATTCTGGCTGAATTGGACCTCGAAAGGGGTGCGAGGATGTGGTGCAGTTCTCTGCAGGTGAAGATCAATGAGGGGTTCGAAGAGAGGGTGAAGATGGCTATTACAAGTTCATATGGCAGTGTGGTGATGGAAGCCGAAGGCCTGGGCATGCTCTGGAGACGTGAAAAGACTGTGCGGGGTGAATGAGGTGAGGGTGCAAACGAGACCTTTGAGCACTTGTTTACGGTGCGCCAACAAATTGCAGCAAGTGGGTGGAGCACAGTCACTTTTTTTTTTTTTTTTTTTTTTTTTTTTGACCGGCTTGACTTTGATGGTGCCTGCATACACAGCAAACCCTTTCCCAACAACCACCTCATGAGCTCGACATTCAGCGACACGTCCTCGGCCCTGCAGGGAGACATTGACATTCTTCGGGAGGCTTGTGAGTGGAGCGGCTGAGGAAAGCATGGACAAAACAATTGGCATTGGGCATCAGCTTCAGAGCTCTTACCACGTTCACTATTGCCTTGCTTTTAGTGAAGTCGATGGAGACACGGCGCGATGCATTGCTGGAACAGATTGAACAAGAGGAGAAGGGCATCATCGAAGGTACGCTTTTCACCTTCATTGCACTGCATCGCCACCTTATATAACACATAGACCACGTCCATGATGATAACAACCTTTGCATGAGGATAGATACAATCTCTTTCGCGCCTCCGGCATCAACCATCGCGGACAGGGAGCAAAAGAGGATGCAGGATATCATGATGGCCTATCGACTGACGGGTGTAACAATATTCAATCCAGAAGACCTTGAAGATCGAGATCCGTATTTGGTAAACAATGACGGAGCGCCGAAAGGACCAAAACTAGTGGGCATTCGATTCGAAACGTTCGCCCATGGTACGTAACTTTTCCATGCATCTCCAGCATTCATTTAAGAGATCGGTCTACGTATTAACGTTGGTTATCATATTAGCCAAATACCACGAGCCATACTATGTTATTCTTTCCAAAGTGTCAGCAGAATCCGCAGCAAGGGAAAATAACCCGGACGGCGAGCGGCCGAACCAGGATGGCCCAGGGAATGTGGCGACTCTACAGATAACAAAGCACACGATCCCGTATTCAATCCCCTTGCGTGAGCTGGAAAGACGGTTCCTTAATCGTGACATAAGTGTAAGCCAACACTCGATAGGGGGTTTCTGAGAATGCAGGGTGAAGGATTGAACTGACCACAGTCTTGTCTTGCATGGATATAGACGTTCACGCATAAACTGTCCGATCATCTTCAAGCGCACGTTGCAGCGCGAGAAGGGGCCGACGTGGTCATGCAAGAGTAGACAGGACGACAAGTTGGGCTATGACGCTGTGCAGCGACCAGGAAAAATGTCGGGCATGTTTCACATTCCGCGAGGTGCAAACCTTCCGGAAGTTCTGTCCCCGCGTCCTCGTGCGCTATTTCTTCTCAGCCTCTCATTGCGACCTTGATTCATCTCTTTCTTCCATTACATCCTCATCCCACAGCCTATTCTACTTCAGCAGAACATACACTCTCACACTCTCGCAAAGCCAACACAAGGACACCCCCTCACAGCCAACACAAAGACACTAAAACAATCAATCCTCTCTGATGACTTCTTCCTTCAACTATGGATACGCCATGGGTAAACACGCTGCAATTCTCTGCGAATGCTCTACGTCTTGTGACATTTCTTACCGTACCAGTGTTGCCATAATACTAATCGGTCCATACTCTTGCACCCTGCTTGAACCAAAAAAATAGGCGACCTCCCCGGCGATAAGCGCATTGTCACACCACCTATGCTCGGTGACAAAATCTCACTATCACTCGGCCACACCTCGACGTTTGTTTTCCTGGGCACCAAGGCCGAGATACTGGAGTGGTTCAGGACCGTGGGCCCCAACAAGGTCGTACAGGCGGTTCTCTTTCACGACCGTCCAGGCCCTCCATTGGACATTGTCTTTGATCTTATTCCAAGTGTCAACCCTGACCTGACTTGGATGCAATACTATCAATCCTTCTACCGCTCTGACCCTACACTTGAGCGATACAGACTCGAGATCCGTCCTGAGCAGCCCAAGATCGACGCCGAGATTGAGCCATTATACAGGATGTATGCCAAGAGTGGCGTCACACTGGGAGAAATGGCAACGCTGTTGGAAAAGAAGTGGTCGCAGCCGCCTGCAAAGTCTTATATCGACATGGCCAAGGAAATATTTATGGAGAGAGAGGAGGCCAATGACCATGCGCAGGAGGTCGCAGAGCAGACGAAGCGTGTGGACGAGGAGGGGCGAGAGGTGGAGTTGGAGCACATTGTTGTCAGTGCACCCAAGGACAGCCAGCCCTGAGTCCTTTTACTGTATTCCTATTTTTTGTGCTTGTATTACTAATAAACAATAGTCAATTGTATCGAAGCAACAGCAAGCCAGCAAGCAGTGAAGCGAAAAAAGAACGGGCAGCATGCTTGCGATGCAAAATCCCAAGCAGGCCGAGAAAAGCAGTCCCTTTAAAGCTTGCGCTTGCTCAACAAAAGGGTGGCGAGCGCGTCTTTTTTTGTTCAGTTTGCTCTTCTCTTGACATCATCACCTCGACCCCCATCACGCAGGTTACACACGCACAAGGAGGATGCTAGGACAGCAGCCAATGAGTCACCGAAAAAGCGTTGAAAGCCAACAGGGAGGTACCAGCGGAGGCAGCAGCACATGGACATCCCCATCCACCTCATCCTTCTCGCGATTTCAGGACTATGATGTCCCATTGGGTGGCACCACAGAGCTCAACGATGATGCCAAAGAAAAGTCGCTGCGACGAAGATCACTTTTGGATGAGCGAGCTGCAAGGAGGCGGTCTCTGCTCTCTTATGCAAACGCACCCGGCGCAGATGATGCTGACCGGAGGAGGAGCAACAACAACAACAATAACAACAATGGCGGCAACAACCTGACCAGCCCCAACAAGCTACGGCCCAGTGGATCGAGCAGTCTTTTGGGTATCGTTGAGTCTCACCAACCGCCATTACCTTCGCTGCTCAAAGTGTCTGCAGACAGTTTTGAGCAGTGGCTCAAGCTTGCCACGGACAATGTACGTATCCTATTCATTCTTTTGTAGAGTCAGGAGATGCTCAGGACGGCTCTCTGATACCTTGCCGTTTTCCTCTCAACAATGTAGAAAATCAACGCCAACAACAGCTGGAACTTTGCGCTTATCGACTATTTCCACGAGATGTCGCTCCTGCGCGAAGGAGATTCCATCAACTTTCAGAAGGGTAAGCGTCACAGGTCAACGTTACGTCAGGAAGAGGAGAAGAGGTTATAATACCGCTGGAAAAGTCGCGCTTACATTTTTAAATATCCCCTTGACCTCTAGCATCATGCACGCTCGATGGATGCGTCAAGATTTATACTTCCCGTGTCGACTCGGTCGCTACAGAGACAACAAAGCTGCTGGGCGGTCTCGCTACCAGCTCAAGTACGTATTACCAGGAGATGTATCCTTTTTCAACGCAATGGACTTTGGTAATAGCTTAACAGTACTGATTGGTGTTTTCTTTGTATCGACAGAGGGCAATGAAGGAGGAGGAGGACCAGGAGACAAAGAGGATAGTGATGAAGAGCAGGACAAGCCAGCCAAGAAGAAGGTAGGCTCTTGGCTCTTGCGCATCGCCGTTGAACAGCTTCTAGAGAGGGGGCCAGCATGATTCGGTCTGACAATGACGCAGCTAACAGGAGGCATAATGAACTGCACGCGCCTTTAGCACTCCTCCCGCAGTGGCAATACGCTTGCAAAGGACTTCAGTGCGCTATCATTGGAAAAGTTCAATCTCGAATTCTCAGTTGACCCGCTCTTCAAAAAGACTTCAGCTGACTTCGACGAGGGCGGTGCGCGTGGACTCCTTCTGAATCATCTCAATGTCGATGCAGAAGGGAAAATCATCTTTGATGCTAGCGATGCTCGAGACGAGGGCGATGATGATGACGACGACGAAGAAGAAGACCAAGCCTCAGAGGATGAAGTCGAATCAGCCGAGGAGCAGCATTCAAAGACAAAAAAGTCCAAGCGGAGGAACGAGGTTGAAGCAGCCATGATTGATATCCAGCGGCTCCGGTGTAAGTGTGCAAGATATACGCCACTGGTTCAAGTAGTTCGTGATATTTCTTGGTGTCTCTGCTGACAGGAAATTCTCGCTATACGTCGACAAATAGCACGGTTCCTGCCTGCGTTGAATCAGATCTTTGAAAAGGACATCTGCCCCTCTCTGAAGGATTTCCAGCTCACAGGAACCTCAGAAATGGACTTTTCTTTTCTTAAACGTTTCCAAGGGGACGGCGACGAAGATGGAGATGACCAAGACTCGGACGTGCCTCCCGATGCAGTCAATGGGTTCGATGACGATGACGATGACTTTGGCGAGCGGGATTTTTTCGACGATGCGGACAATGATGTTGTGTTGATGCCTGGCGAGGAAGGAGTCCAGGAAGGTGAACTGCACGTAGTGGAGGATGCATTTGGAGATTTGGATGAACAAATTGCATTACAGCGGGCAGCACCACCTCCAGTGGACGGCAACTTGATGGTCGAGAACGACGACCTCCTCGGCAAGGGACAGGTAGACATGTATTCTTACTTTGATTCGGCCCTTTTGCGCAATTGGGCTGGTCCAGAGCACTGGAAACTGAGACGTGTCCCTAAAGGTAAAGGCATAACCTTCGGCAACGGTAATTCTACTATACTTTTAATGAAAGTGGGCATTAATATCCTCTGTTATGTTTCACATATATTAGAAAAACCGGGATCGGCTACAGCGGCTGGGGAGGGATTAGTAGGGGAGGAGGAGCAGGCTGCTGGACCCAAGAAGCGGACAGCCAAGGTTCCTCTGGTGATTGATTTTTCAAATGCAGAAGAGGTCGACGAGGACGAACTCTTTGCTCCAGCGGAAGCCTCGTCTCTCATGTTTACAGCGGCAAACGAGACGGAGCACCGGAAATCAAATCATACACTTCCAGACGATGTTCACTTTTCTTCCAAGCAATTACTCCGCATGTTTGTCAAGCCGGCGTTCATTGTAAGTGACAAGACTTTAGGATCGTGCCGCTGAGTGCTTAGGACATGCTGAAACCGTTGTGAATTTGCATACGTCTTCTAACGGCAATCACATTTAACTAGATCAAATCCAAAAACAAGAAGCCTCAGTTCGGATACCAACAACAGAATGCTGAACCAGAATCTTGTAAGGACGCGTTATTGACCGTTGAGTGCGCTCAAATAGTCGGTTTTTTATATTTCAAAGGTTTTAATTCTTTTCGTCTGTATGATATTCTACTAGTCAACACGACCTACCCTGATGAGCAGTTCTGGGCTACACATACCAATAACGTTGATGAGGGAGGTGTAGACGCTTTGACCGACCAATTGGACCAGACTCAGATCTACAACGACTTTTTGGAAGACGACGAGGATGATTACGGATATGGTCAGGACCAAGGATTCTTTGCAGGTGTTGGTGGAGAAGGCATGAGTGCAGTCATGGGTGGTCCAGGCGTTCTCGGAATGGTAGACGGTGACGGGAACGATTACGCCAGTCAATTGGTGTCACAACCGAAGCGCGTCAAGGCCACTTTCATTACGTTCTCCAAAACAGCCAAGAAGGTCGATGTCAAGAAACTGAAGGACAACATCTGGAAAGAGATGACGCAGCAGGGATTGAAGAGACAGCCAGCGAGGGATGACGAAGCGGACAGGGGCAGGACAAAGAAGAAGGCCAACATGGAAGGCGGAGACGAGGATGAAGATGAAGAGGATCAGGAGCGGGGACAGGCTGAGGACGAGGACGAGGATGATGCTGACGGCGATTATGTCAAGAAGGAGCAAAAGTTCACAGAGATCATTGGAGGGCTGAGCAAGATGTATCCTGAGCAGAAGCTAAAGGAGATCTCAGTACCCTTCTGCTTCATTTGTCTGCTGCATCTCGCGAACGAGAAAAATCTGTCAATTGAAAGTACAGACAACTTGTCGGAACTGTTGATCAAACAGCAATAGAAGGCAGCTGGGATATTCGTAAAGACACCCTCAACTCTGCGGTTGTAAAAACAATAACAGCGTTGCTATTTTTTAATGCGGAGCCTTGGGGCTACCATAGGGAGGGGTTCTACTGCGCTATTCGCTAATCAGTCAAAGACCCAGGACTTGAAGTGCCATTCAAAAAATCGAGCATGGGCCAGCACACTTCCAGTCCTCCCCACAATCGTCGTCGCTATCACATTGCACGTATTGGTAGTCTTGACTGCGGTTAGACTTGGTTGTATAGCACCATTCTTTGTAATGCGTGACGGCATGGCATTCAGCCCAGCAGTGATTCTTGTAGCACCCGTATTCATAGGCAAAGGTACCAGGGAGCGACAAAGCCAGGGCCGAAGCGACGAGAATGATGAAGCACTGCATGATTTTCAAGCTACCGTGAGGTGGTACGAGTGTTAAGAAATGTCATGATCCGTTCTGGTCTGACGGGTTTACGTAGCATACACACACTGGTGCATTGTGTATTTCACATACCTTGGTGCGAAGTGGGCCGTGAGCGATGACGATGATAGGAAATGTCCTGAGAGAACATGACGGTTAAGGCCGCACTGTCCACTCTTATATACCACGAACGCTCTGCCTTGCCAAAGGTGGGTCAACGCATGGGCGTATGCAAGCCGGCGCTAAGAGTAGCCAATAATGCGACGAGGAACAAAGGGCTTTCCTGTTTTCACCTCAGCAAGACTATTTCCTGGCACCCTAAAAGTCAAAACGGTTTTGCCTTTGACGTTGGTGGTCCCATTCAAGAATCGTTTTTTTTGGGCAAGCTTTTAATAAATAATAATGAGGAGTACCAAACTAGCACACTTTCATTTTCTCCGGTTCCTTTTTTCTGGCTCTGTGGCCGTTCTTTGGGCCAAACTTGATAGATGTGAAGCAGAAATAGCACCGAGTCACTCAAGTAGTGGAGCACAAGATTTGTCTCGCGTCAGTGCGTGTGCGCGTTATTTACGCGTTATGCCCATATTTTGTCAGACTGAGAACCTTGTAAGGAAGCCAAAACGGCTTCTTTTTAATGACAGAGTCAATGATGTGTTTGGCGCGATGCGTATCGGACTTGTGCATGTTAGAGTGGTAAGGAACGCATACGATTGCTGTCAGAAACATTGCGCCCATGAGGAACTGTTTCCAAGTCGGGACGACTCTTACCTATGACATGTTCTGGCAACTGGTGCAGACTCCAGGGACTACAGGTGCTAAGGTTCGACTGAGTTAGGCACTCTAGAAATGGGCGCGTCAGGAGGCGTCTGGTAGGGAGGGGATCCCATTTACAGCGTCCCGTCGTTTATGAGTAATAACCTGATACTAAAGTGCGTTTCATAGTTCCAATTAAAGAGGGAGAGTACCGCTCAAGTCTGCATCATCTCTTTCCTATCTTGCTCAGGACAGGGATGTAGTCTGCATGCAGAGTGAATCACTCTGGGCCTTTGCAGGATCCAATACCTTCTGAAGAGTCGATAACATCATTTGTATAATAACTGCTCTAGGCAGTGTACTCCCGTAACGATATACTTCCTTTCGTTGACGGCGCAAATGTGAAGCTTGAATTCTTCACAGTTCGTTCGCGGAGGGTGAGGACACGTTACACATAGTCGTTCGATATCGGGTTACAGGCATACGGCGGCGCACGGAGTAATATCGGAGACCAGGTCAGTCACACGTTCTCAATTCTGCAGCCCCATGGCCAAGCGAATTTATTCTTCCTTGCAAAGCCAGATGAAGAAAGAGAAAAGTAAACGAAGACTGAGTTTGGTTGACAGCCCTGAAGAGCGTTCATCCGGCAGCGAGTAAAGGATTGTTTGGGTTGTGACTAAGTTACCCATGAACGAATTATGGAGGGTCAAGTCAAGGTGGAAGGGAATGATAAAAGTGTGCCCAAGGCTCGATGCTAGGTCTTGGCTCGTTTGTTGGTTGAGGAACATTTTGGAGATGGCTTCCTTTTGCTGGGTCCTGGTTCATCGCGTTCATCACGATCCTTGCAAGTGTCGGTGATGTGACCTGGTCCTAATTCATAACATCCTATGCGAAAAGCATCGAATGTCTCGTCGGGCTCATTGAAAGTGCCGTGGGTGTGTTTTGCAACCAGATACACCCGACCATTGCTACATGAACACCCTTCGTTTTTAGTACCCATGCCAACTCTAGCCGCAATATTCTTTGATATGGTCCAGTTGACGCCATTTCTCTCGGAGGATGTCAAGCCAGATTCAGGTTTGTTGCAAATGATATTGGGTCCTCTGCAAGGCCTTCGAGGATAAGAATCGACCTTGGTAGCAACCAGAAAGGAGAGAGATAAGTATATGAGCAAGCGAAGAGTCGTGCCCGGCATAGCTGTAGATGGAGCTGTATAGGAGGAGTAGAGAAGAAAAATGTGTTTGGGGGACGATCAACCTCATATCAATAAGTGAAAAGCTGAAACAGCACCAGAGTAGGGCCAAGTCTTTATCAGTGTTATCATCCCGTAGCATATCAGTCTCTTGTATATTGGGCTTTTGTTTATCTTTTCAGGTGCTGTTCATTTCCTAGGTGAAAGCAGCCGTGCGGGTCGCAGTCTCAGCGCACGCAAGTCGATTGGGTCCTCCAGTTCAGGGGCACAGCCAAAAATCAAATCTGACGCTTTGGCCGTGTGGTTCACGTTGCAAGTATTGCATAAAGGGATGATTTGCTATCATCTGAGCTTTTCTTCTTTCCTCACCCTCCCTTCTCTAGTCCTTACACCTTGTAACTTTTTTCCATCAAGCTATTTGTCGCCTCCTCCAGATATTACCCAACTGTCAATCAAACATGGGAGCCACGCAGTCGAACGAAGCCAGGCAGGTTTTCAAAGAGCACAATGACACCTCTAGCGTCACTAGTTTGTCGCCGGGATCAACAGCAGAGGCGCAGTCCGGCCTTGTGAACAACAGCGACCCTGGAAGAACCCAACACTACACTCGAGAGCGTGCAAACTCCGATGCAGGGTCTGAGTGGAGTGCCATCTCAGCACTATCAACTTCAGAGAGCTATGTCTCCTCCTCCTGCTGGTCTCTGCCACAATCTTTTGCGCCAGCCAAACCACTCGACCATTTAGGAATTCCAGCCGAAATCTGGAGGGCTATTTGCTCATACTTTTACCCATCTCAACTCGCACGACTCTCACTGGTGAGCAAAGGGCTCTACGCGGTAGTCTCAGGTCAAGATATCTGGAGCGACTGGTTCGAACGAACCTACGCAAATGGCGCACTACAACAAACCCTGCGCATTATTCCTGGCATGTCACCATCAAAGTGTCATATGCTTTACATGTGTGCCTCCAGCTTTCAGATCTGCGAAGGATGCTTTCGACGCTGTACAGTCACCCACCAGCGAGGAAAAATGATTATGATGCCGCTCTCTGTGGTCGTAACGTCGGATGGATTGAGAGCCCAGGATTGGAGGATTCGCCTTTGTAAGACTTGTCGACTGGGACATTTCAAGGGTCGACCGGAACCAGTTCCTGAGAGTATCAACGAAAGTTTCTTGACGAGACGGCAAATTAAGGAAAAGTTTCACCTGAGCGACAGCGAGGTGAAGGCGATTACGAACAGAAGGGTGGGCCCTCGGAGTGAGGGCATGGTTGTGACATATTCTGAAGTAGATGCGCTCCTGCGGGCGAGACTTGAGTTTGGGGGCGATGTTGGCTTGAAGGCACACCGTTTACCGACGACAAAGCAAATGGCAGTAATGAGACACCGAGTTTTTCTTTACCACACGCGATGGCGCGTTGCGATGGCTGGCCAGGAATGGCTAGGTGGAGACGAGTATCGAGCTCGGAAGAATCAGCATGCTGAACTCTGACAAATTTGTTTGCCTTCTACAGGGTGGCGGGGGGTTGCTGCCAGGGCATTGAAGTGACCATGCTCTACGGACAATAAAGTAACCGATGGTGGGCTGCTATTTCTAATCATTCATGCATCTGAGTATAATCCACTCAACTGCAAGTCTACCCTGTGCATACGGTATCTGCTCATTCGCAGTCGTATCTGGTACATGGTTTGGATGCAGTGTCTGGAGCTTTTTCTACGACTGGAAACAATGCATTCAGCTTGTTGGTAATACTCTGCAACCCTTGACTGAAGGACTAGGCTCAATTTAGTATACCAACAAGTGACTGCAGCTCGCCCTATTACTCCTGGAGGCGATGCATACTTTACCGCACGGCGTCTTGCATGCATAGAGAAGGCTTGGTTTATACTCTGGGTTACCGTGGTGTGAATAAAGTGGTTCCCCCGAAAGACGCAAAAAAAAAGAGTTGTAGCTCAGAGTACTTGTGACCGAGGCAAGGACGCAGGGCGCAAATTAGGATGAGAAAAACAATCACGCATACAAATAAAAAGTTTTGTGAGAATACTTGCCACAGAGCCGTACTCTAACCCTTGCCATGGGGCCTGCTGTATTGTACATGCAAAACGCGCTCGTCCTGCTCTCAGCTGAACTTTCCTAAATCTTAATTTCAGCCCCTTGTGATATGCAACACGCTGTGCCTCGCTCTTCATCAGCTTCTCCGCTTGATTTTTACACTGCGCCTCGCCACTGCCCGCCCGTAGGTACCCAATATATCCAGTAGAATGCCAGACCACTCTTTGCACACATTCCTATGGACCCTTGGAGAGCACCAGGTACCTGTGTTGAGAAAAATGCCTAGAGAATGCCATGCATAGCGCTTTTTTTTTCGGCGATGCATTAATCATATAAATATCGCGCTGACCTCCTCAAAAAAGACATCACAACAGCATCAAGCATTTCTTCAAACCTCAAGTACAGACAACCCACCACTGTTAATTCCAACATGCCTTCCATCCAAACCGTGACCATCGCCGCCCTGCTCGGCCTCGCCGCTACTGCCAACGCCCTGTGCAAGCCCGCCGTTGGAATCCGTGTTCAGACCAACAACAACTGCAAGGTCGCCTGGTGCGGCGCTGGAGGAAACTGCTCTTACATGCCCTGCCATTACATCACTGTCTTCCACAACGATGGATCGTCCACTGGTGGCTTTGAGATTGCAGGTGCCGCTCAGTTCGGTCAAGGCAAGAAGGATCAGATCTACGAGTGGGCCTATTTCGGCAGCCAGGACAGCAAGGGCATGAGCGTGCTGGCCAACGGCTGCAGTGGCAATGGCGGCAACGGAGGCTTGGGAGGCATGGGATGCGATGGAAATGCGGTCAAGAGAACTAACCGCAGCAAGCCCGGTGTCAGCAGAGTGTACTACGACTGTGGAAAGGTCCCTGGCGTCCCCGCCTAAGCTATCAGCTTTCATACCCATACTCAGTGCTAATCGCCCAAAAATAAAAGTCTTCAGTGTCGCGTATCAGTTATCTTGTCAATGGACTGGCAAGGCTCGCACCTCTTATTCAAGTGAGAACGAATGGTCGCGCTTGATCGATCACCATATAACAAAGATGCGAGGGGCAGATATATTTTATTGTAGTTTGATGAGCTGCACTATCGTTCGGCCGATACAGGGCAGTTGAAGTCTTCACTCCAGTCCTCACTACCGACACATTTGCGGCACACAAAGAGTCCATGAGGATCGACCATTCTCTTGATTTTTTTGAGAAACGGGTAGTTGGTTCCAAAGAAATTCTCTTGCCAATCAGGTTCGTTGACATCGCCTTCATTGAAATATGTACCCGACCCTGGTGTAATATCACGCCAAAGCTGGACCGCCGAAGTCAAGTTGCGGCTGTATTCTTGCTGCTTTTCGAAGGGCTGATCGCCATGCCAGGTTACGAACGTTCCTATGGTGGCAAGAGCCTTGCGCCAAGCAGGGTGAACTGATGTCTCGTCGTCGTTTCCATCTGCAACAACTCCTCCGGCAACCGTGTGCATGATGATCTCTGCCGTTGGGTTTCCTTCACCGCGGATACGGTCTTGTGATTTCAGCAACACATCTGTGAGCTCCTCAATCCCATCTACCGTCTCAAATTTCTCACGAGGGAGGAGGCGGGAGGCGACAAGAAGATTCTCGATTCCATGATAGTCGATAGGGTTGTAGACTTGGAAGGCACTCCAGAAGGTAGGGAAATGTTGAACACTGCCCCAGGCAAATATGCCAGGAATGGAATTGATGTTCTTCAAGAAGTGGTCGATGCTGACACAGTCTTTGTTGCTGTTGGGTTGAAAGAACTGTAGTCTCAGAGACTTGTCGCTGAAAAATGAAGTTCCCGACCAGCCATGCTCAGTCAAGTTAGCTTGGAGGGAAAGCCATTGTTTAAAGATTGTACTCTTGGGTGCAGATCCCAAGAAGAAAAGCTCCCAGAGAGCCATGTTGATGCCGTCCATGGCAGGAAACGTGCGGTAGACAGCCTCCACAACCACGCCAAACGTGCCTCCACCACCTCCTCGCAAGGCCCAGAAAAGCGCCATGTTCTGGTGTGCATTGGCAATCTTGACGGAACCATCGGCTACCACGACTTTGTACTGAAGAACGTTATCGGCACAGAGTCCATAAGTAGTTGAGACTGGGCTGTGGCCGCCGCCTTGGCAGTACCCTCCAGTCGCTCCTATGGTGCTGGTGGTTCCAGGTACAACGACTTTATATTTATCGGCTGCTTTGTAAACGTCCTTCCAAACTACGCCCGTGCCCAAGATAATGGCTGTGGTCGCGTTTGTGTCCTCATTGGCGCCAATTGGGATAAACTTGTCGTCGAATGAGATATCTTTGTTGTTGTAAACCCATAGACTCAGGGACGAGGCGCCAGAGCTACGGCCCAGAAAGTCATGCCCAGTATTTTTGATAACGAGACGGATATTGTGTTTGGCTGAGAATTTGATTGTTTCTTGCACATGAGCAATTGTGGTAGCTTTGACAGCGTACAATGGTACGGCGCCCTGGTGGCATGGTGCGCTCTTATTAAAGCCCAAACAGCCCTTGCCGCCATCCTGCTCCCAGTTAGTCACCTGAAGTGCAGACGCCTGCAAGAGTCTCCAATCGTTATTGTCAGAGCTTTGAACTCGAAGACATGCGGCATTGTTAAAATGAGGATCATGGCACTCATACGTGACTGGACGAGTTGCTATCAACCGACCGCCGACAGTTTGGTTGAGGGCTGACCAAGACGCCGCATTGGGCCAGCAGGGCTGTGATGGTAAACATTTACAGCGAAGCTGAGACGTTGACGGAGAAGCGTGCGCAGGGGTATTTAGTAGGCTTAATGCTATCAAAAGACAGGCAAGGACGAGAGGGAGTGATGTTGACATGGTCTTGTTTTTGAAGTAAGGTAAATCCAGTTTTAATAATGTTTGCTTTTGTACTTTTCAGTTTAGCAGGGGCTCTCTCACATTCTTGGTTCGTAGCAGAATTCCATAGATGATCACTGATCTTCTCAATTTGGTGTGTTCTTCTCATTCCACATCCAACCTAGGTATCAAAGGGTATGGTGATTGTCGATTAAAGGCTTTACGTTGAGATTTAGTTAGAGCACTTGCACATTCGTGAGTTGTGCCATGAGAAGAATTAATATCTTATCGTTAGGGTTGCCTGTCTCTTTTGTATGGGTCCTCAATCGCCAGTGAGCACAGCATTTTTGATGTCAAAAAATTCAGGGGTTCCGACAGTAGGCCACAGGGCGATCCATAGTCCATGGATATTACATCTGTGTAACCAAACACGCCTTCGTCGCGGCAAAAGATGCGCCTGTCGACCATATTTCTGCATGAATGTGACGATGCCTCCAGCAGAGCAGGCAAAACCCACCCGACACAAAAAGAATATGCTAGCATAAAGCCATAACAATGCACGCTCAAGTCTGACACTGACACATTTTCCTTCCTGTTCCTCCCTCCGTGTCAGCATAAGAGGAGCGTGTGCTTAGGAGCGCGTCCTGTGATTGTGATCGCATAGTTGCAGGCTGCTGCAGGGTAATACACACTTCGCCTTTTTTCAAATATCATCAGTCAAGCTTCGCTTTCAAGCCGCATTGCACCTCTCTCTTCCTTTCAATCCGCAACTACTTCCACTCCACACAATTCTCAAGATTTACACACCGAATCTGAATCAACAGACCAGCAGCAAGGTATCGCCCGCTTGTCGATATACTATCTGCCATGACCTTTACCGCCATCGGGAGAAAGCGAATTCTAACACAGTGGTATTATTAACTGAAAACAAACCTTAGTAAACAATGGCCACTTTCAACGATGCTAGCGGCTCAGGGCGAGGCCGCGGAGGAGGAGGGGGCAGAGGACGAGGCGGTGGCTACGAGGCAGCACGCGGCCGCGGCCGAGGTCGAGGGGGTCTTACCGAGGAGGACAAGGCAGCAATCGCTGCCGCGAACAGACCAGCGACAAATCAGATCGCGAGCGAGTGCACTGACGATGTGATTGTCGCAGCAGCTGTTACCACTGGTTCCGTGCAAAACTTTGCATCCCTGGCACTTAGAGACGAGTTCACACATCTCAGTGGTCATCGCCAGATGAGAATGTTTGTCAACTCTTGCCTTCTCAACCTGTCGAACCATCACAGTGCCGACACCACTGGTATCTTGGCTGGCCTTTCCAAGCCTTCAGGTATAGCTCGGCTCACCGAAATCATGGAGGAGGGAATGTATGTTGATGCTGGAGACTCTCGAGACTTGGTTTCGTTCCAATATGTCATTCTGCCGTTGATCGGGGTCCTCACCAGGGAGAAGGTCTGCCGCTCTACGATGACAAGTGAAACGGGCATCATATACGCAAGAGTTTACGAGCACCGCGGAGCATTCTTCGACCGAGGCATCCTTCCGTGTATGGACGAGCTCCTTGAACGTGGTTCTTTGGAGGATCGAAACCCAACCGCTATGAAGATCTTGCAGGATCCTTCCGTTTGCCGGGTCTCATCTCTGCAATGCGCGATGATTGCTGTGGTGCGGTTGGTCTATCAACTCATCCGACGCATCAAAGAAGCGTCCACTACCATGGCACCGCTGGTGGACAAACTATACGAGCAGACCGTTCTCTGTATCAAACTTCGAGGGGCTACTCCCGAGAACGTTTTTCCGAGTGAGATCCTGGCAAAAGACGTCGATCGACTGCGAAAGATCACGGCTGATGCACAGAACAAAGTCCTCGAACCCAAGATACTTGCGAATCACCTATCACCTGCAGGTCCGTCCAGGGCTCGCGCCGTGAATATGATGCATATCGTGAACGATTATGACCCGCCAGGCGAACTCTCTCCCAAGGGCAGGCGACACGACAACGATCATGCCGAGATCTCAGATATAAACGTCCTGCCCACACTGCAAGAGGTAACATGTCAGCGAGGTGCTTACCTGCCTTCGAATGATGTCCCAGAGGCACCTCATTTTTTGCCGCCCGGATGGAGTCGACAGGTTGACATTCATTTTCGCCTTTATCGCGAAGACATGATGGATTCTTTGCGCAAGGGCGTCATGGCCTTCCTGAGTGCACTCCACAGAACCGAAAACGGCGATGAGAGCATCTTGCTCAAACACAAGGAGCTCAAAAAACGTCTTGACGACAATGTCAGCCTGAACGTCTATGGAAACGTCCAGTTCCTGGGGATGAATTGCATGCACAAGTCTGGAGGGTCCATCAAGATTTCATTCACGCAGCCGTCTCAATTGACTGGGAGCAACAAGAGTCGACGCGTCGAATTCTGGGAGCGTTCCAAGCGAAGGCTGATGCAAGGGTCCCTCATCTGCATTGCCAGTCGCACAAATCTGCCTACTGTGGACGATACTGCCATCCCTAATTTTCAGATGATTCTCGGAGTCGTCACTGTGCGAGATGCCGAGGTCTTGGGCAAGGACGATTCAGTTGCCTGTATCGAGATCTCCTTGGCTGATCCAAAGCAGTATGTGCGGACGCTTAGCACATACAATAGCGGCAACGGCGCATCGAGTCAGTGGTTCCTTGTCGAGGCAACCGGCTCGTTCTTCGAGTCGTACAGGCCCATTCTCCGAGCCCTTCAAAACTGTGTCCCTGCCACTCTGCCTTTTGGAAAGTATTTGGCCCCTACCAAGGAGGAGATGGAATCTGTCCATACGGCAAAGGTGGGCATCGACCCTCCAATGTACACAAGGGCTCCTGGTTTCGTATTTGACTTGTCAATTCTTCTTCGAGCCGGCAGGCAATGTCACCTTGACGTCAAGAGCAGCGAGTCTGCGGCATTGGCAGTGACTATGCTTCAGCACTACAGTGGTCTTGATGACACGCAGGCGCAGGCTTTGGTTGATACTCTATGCCGCGAGGTTGCATTGATTAGGGGGTAAGTGCATACAGTACCAAAGAATTTGAGCGTGTTTTTTGTTCGTAGTTTCTCTATTGTTGCTAACGCCTTCACCCCTTTGCTTATTTAATCTAGACCACCGGGAACAGGCAAGACCAAGATCGGTGTCGATCTCATGAGGGTGCTCCTCCACAACCGAAAAGCCATGGGATGTGGGCCGATCGTCTGCATCTGCTACACAAACCACGCCTTGGATCAGTTTCTAGAGCATTTGCTGGACCAAAAGATTACAAGTATCGCACGTATCGGCTCTCGCTCAAAATCTGAGAGGCTCGACAGCTACAACCTGGAGAGCATGATGAGACTGGAAGAAAACCGTAACAAGGGGTTCCAGGTACGACAGGAACTGTATAACGTGCGAGATCAGCGCAAGGTCGTTGCGGAGGAGATCACCAAGTTGGAGAAGGCCCTTCGCAGCGATTACTTGGCTTGGGAGTACATCGGATCCTTCCTATTGATTACGAACCCGAATATTTGGGAACAGTTCGAGTATGGAGACATCGGTTTGAGCTATGGTAACGAGGACTCCGACGATGATGAAGGGAGCAAGTCTGATGCGGACATATTCACCGAGGTTAGATCACGCAAGCGACGCTTGAACCCGTACGAGAGATGGGCATTAGGTCAAGACATTGAGGAGAAGGTGACCAGGAATGACGATGTTCAAGGATGGAAGGAGGAGGCTCACAATGGTAACAAATTCAACTACCTTGACGAAGATCACTTGAAGATGTTACAGGCGTCTACAATGGAGTACATCCCCAACACCAACAGACCACTGGAAGAACTTGAGGATGCAGACGTTTGGTACATGTCTATGAAGGAACGCAGGACTCTAATCGCTTCATGGAGGTCAGCAGCACAAGAGCAGATGATGGAGAAGATGGCTAAACTATTGCAAGCCATGGAGAGTATCAACCAGAGGGAGTCGAATGCTTACGATCAAGTTCGTTTGGAGATTCTACGCACCAAGACCGTCATAGGAATGACTACCAACGGAGCAGCCAAATCCCAGGGTCTATTCGAAGCTCTCGCCCCAAGCATCATCATCTGCGAGGAAGCAGGAGAAGTCTTAGAGTCTCATATCCTGGCGGCACTATCCCCCTCAACTCAGCATCTGGTTCTTATTGGAGACCACGAACAACTTCGTCCTCAGATTGAGTGCTATCATCTCTCGTCCGACTCCAAGATTGGCGAAAACCATAACCTCGATAGATCGCTCTTTGAGCGTCTTGTGCGAGCGCGGAGAAACGCGATTCCTGCCTCCGAGCTCACAATCCAGCGGCGGATGCGACCAGAGATCTCCAGCTTGATCAGAAATGCGCTCTATCCGAGACTCGTTGACGGTGAACAGGTCCTCGCTTACCCTAACGTCGCTGGCATGGACTCAAACCTGTTCTTTATGAACCACACACATCCAGAGGACAGCAAGGATCAGTATGGCATGCAGTCGTTCACCAATTCGTTTGAGGTCAAGATGGTAGAGGCGCTTGCACAGTACCTCATAAGAAATGGATACAACCAGCCCGGAGATATTACAATCCTCACACCCTATTTGGGTCAGCTCTCTCGACTTCGCGACCACCTTCGGAACAAGTTTGAGCTGCTCATTGATGAGCGTGACCAAGAGCAATTGGATCAAAACGAGTTGGACAATGCAGAACATATCGGCTCCAAGGACGGGGGCAGAGCGGTCTTGAATATCAACCAGCATTCCACCGTCGGCCTCAAGAAGGTCTCCATGAATAGTCACATTACACTCAGGACCATTGATAACTACCAGGTAACAGCATTGCCCTCTTCATTATGCCCCTGGATCCTCTACACTTATGCCTATACCTAACCAAAAAAAAATCGTTTTTTTGCATAGGGAGAGGAGGCCAAGATTGTCATCATTTCACTTGTCCGTAACATAAGCGCACAGACCAGCCTATCTTCCTACAACACCATCGGTTTCCTCAAGTCCCCTAACAGAACCAATGTGCTCCTCTCACGAGCCAAACATGGAATGTTCCTTCTGGGCAATGCTGGGTTGATGAGGCAAGAGAAGAACGGAATATGGCCCAAGGTCATTGAAGAGTTGGATCGCAATGAGCGCATCGACAAGGGTTTCCGGATCGTTTGTAAGAACCATCCCAACACCAAGAATATCATCGAGACACCCGAGGCTCTCAGAACAGTAGCTCCAAATGGCGGCTGCACGATCGCCTGCGGTCGCAACATGCCGTGCGGCCACGTATGTCCGCTTTCGTGTAAGTTATTTCATGAGAAAAAAAAAGGATTAAGGCTGGTGAAATATGAACAAGTGCTTGCATTCAAACAATAGTGTTTTTTCCAACTATCCATTACCATATAGGTCATCCTGATGATGAGAAGCACCAGTTGGTGAAATGCTTCCAGCCTTGTCCTCGGCTGCACCCCCTTTGTCAGCACGCATGTCCAAAGCACTGCGGTGATACATGCGGCAATTGCTTGGAAATCGTGGCTCCTATAATCTTGCCCTGCGGCCACGTCTACGAAGAGCCAAAGTGTTATCAAAAACAGGACCCTTCCAAGATCGTATGCAGAGCCAAGGTCAAGAAGGATCTACGTCTGTGTCACCACCAGATCGAGATGGAGTGTTACGAGGATGCGTCATCCATCCAGTGCAAAATCATTTGCGGTGCTGCTCTTGAATGTGGCCACACATGTATCCATACATGTCACACCTGTCAGTCCAAAAAGGCAGAGCTCATGCGTATGAACGAGCTCCACAATGCTAATGAGGTCTCTCGCCTTATCCACGGCGAGTGCCTTACGGAGCACGAGAGGACCTTGTTCTGCGGTCACGCTTACAGCGCGCATTGCGGTGAGCCCCGGGACTCGAAGCCCCCTTGCAAGAAAAAGTGCGAAGTGACATGTGCGCACAGCCAATGCCATCAGCAATGCGATGTCCCCTGCGCAGCTTGCTGCGAGACGTGCGTGTGGTCTTGTCCCCATGAAGGGAGTTGCAACCTGCCTTGTGGAGCCCCATGCGATCGACTGCCATGCAACAAGCGATGTGAGCAAAAGCTAAGCTGTGGTCATCAGTGTCCATCAGTCTGTGGTGAGAAATGCCCCCCAAGAAAGTTTTGCGTCGAGTGCAAAGATCCAAAAACGATGGCTATGCTGGTAGACATGATTTTGCAAGAGACCTTAGGCGAGATTGACGTTGATCAGGATCCCATCCTCCATCTGGCCTGTAACCACGCCGTGACAATGTCAAGTCTGGACGGTATGATGGAAATGAGCGAGTACTACGCAGGCGACATCGATCCCAACACCGGTCTGATCGCGTTCAGGTGCAAGAAGCCGCTTCCTGATGCAGTTACGAAGCAAGTGAGCTGTCATCTATGCCGCAAGCCCATCGTTGGACTCTTACGATATGGGCGTCGCGTCAAACACGCGCAGCTCACGGAACGAAAGCAAAAGTTTCAGCTCGCTCAAGCGGCGCCTATGGTCAAAGCGCAGGACCAACTCTTAGTGGCAAAAGCCGCAGCCGAACAGCGCCAGGCCGAGTTCCTGCAAAAGATCAGGAAGACCGAGGCCGGGTTACGCCCGGATCCGCCAGAGGCTCGCACCCGGAAGCTCGGCAGGTTGTTGAAAAAAAGTGATCCATTTCCCAAGAGTGACTTTCTCGAGTTGTCAAAAGTCTATGGAATACCAAAGGCCCATGAAGATGCATGGAAGACACTGCTCAAGTGGCCGCAGGATACCTTCCTCCAATTCAAGACCCTCGCTCTTTCGGCTCGGCAATCACCTACAAGGCAGCTCTTTGAAGCCGCAGTATCACACCTCTACCGAGCCAAGACTTCCCCGACAATGTTTCGGTCCCGAAATCACCATTCCTCAGCCCAGTCACCAGAGTCGGCATCTGATGTGATCCAGGCTTGCATTTTGGAGTGCGGATTGCCTTTGGACGGCCAAGTCGGTTCATGTTACGTGGACTCGCTGCATGGGCTCATCAATGTGCTTCTGGTTGTCCTTGCACAGGCATTCGCAGCATTTGGCGAAGTCGAAGCCTCTAGTGGCTGGTATTGGTTTATTGAGGACCTGATCAATTGCGCCATGGCCTATGCCGATATGTTTTTGGAGGCTGCCGAGAAGGGAAAATTCGAGAGGCACAAGGCATATGCACGAATCAGCAGGATGGACTTGTCGTACAAGAGGATGCAGTGGCTCGGACGCAAGGCCATGCCATCAGGGGAGGAGGCCAAGAAGCAGCGTCTTAAGCGCGTGGATAAAGTCCTGGCACATTTCATGTTAGACATCAAGGTGATCAAAGGAGGATGTCCTCTGGGAATCATTGAGGACTGTATCGAGAGATCGGAGGTCTTGGAGGCAAAGATCATCGATGCATACAATGCCGCCAGGGGTGAAGCAATCTACAACCCATTGACAGCGGCGGAAAAGGCCGAGGTTTTTACGGCCATACAGCAAACGCTAAGTGGATCTGGGCACTGGTATACCTGTCCAAATGGCCATTCCGTAAGTCGTTTATTTCAAAATGCTTGCGAAGGCTGAATATTGTGTACGCTGCTTTCTTTCTTACTAACTGCGTTATGTTACATGTCGACCTATTGAATTAGTACGTCATTGCGGATTGCGGCATGGCTATGGTGACATCTAGGTGTCTTGAATGTGGACTTGCTGTAGGGGGCGCCAGTCATCAACTTCTACATGACAACCGCCGCAACGAGGAATATGAAGCATTGTATCGACAACGCGCTACCTGAATAATGGCACAATAAATATCGACTTATGGCAGATCTTTCTTCAGTGCTTCTGGGAGCTTTTTATTCATGTCATTTCAGAGCTTGAGTAGGCTCACCAACCAACTAACCAGCGCACCAGGACAAGCTTCGGCTGACGAAAAATACTATGGCTCAGAGGCTCGTGAGAATCTTTCAAGTGAAAAGAGCACATTCGTTCTTTCATCTGTAAGGGCGATCATCTATCCTTGCCTTTTGGTTAGCTTGAACCTGAGACTTTGCATGGTAAAACATTATTAGTCAAGATAGGCTTGCGCAACTCGTTCCTTTCTACATATGATGCAGGTGCTGGTCCAAGCGTTTGGTAAAGGGGATGCGGTATTTAGTCCAAGAAACTTCAAGACTCACACCCCTATCTTGTGCGTGTTCCCATCTGGGAGGGAGGCATGCATGAATGCGCCTTGTAAACACTCTGCTTAAGAAGCGCTGCCGTATTTTTTTTCTCACACCCCTGGCATCATTTTCTGTAGGGACGTAAACAAGTAACCCCTATCTCCCCGCCACCACGTCCATAATTTTCTCAGGTATAAAAAGATGGCGCTCTCCATATCCCCAGTTCGCACGACAACCACACTCTTCACTTTCGTATAAAGCTTTAAAGTACCCCATATCTCAACATGCGCCTCACATCCACACTCTCCATCCTTTCCGTTGCAGCTTTGGCTTCTGCGTCGATTCTCAGAAACACCGCCAGCGACCTCTGCTTGGATGTTGAAGGGCCCTTGAAGGATGGCGCTCCACTGATCTTGGTATGAAGAAGTAATGAATCTATGAAAAAAAATTTAATCATTCCCGTACACAAAAACACTGACACGAGAATCATTGTATACCTTTTTATTTTGCACTGACGGTATAGACATATTGCGATGACCTTAAAAATGGCGACTGGTCAATCGATGTACTTGACGGTCAATCGGCTATCATCAGAAATATCAACATCGAGGATAGAGACTCGCAATTTTGCGTTGCCCTCGTTGAGGGCCCGGGCGACTCCACCAAGGCTGGTAAGATACTCCTCTTCCATCTGTTATTCCTTTTGTCAAGGCGAATCGTCTTTGATTCTATCGGCATTGTCATGCTCGCGATTTTTTTAAACACATTTGTGTTAATTCATCCTCGGGTTCTTTCCTTGATACCTTTTTCTTTCCTCTATATCATAGAACTTCTGCTATGCGTCGTCGCTGAGAGATTTGAACGTGTGAAAGACACTAGCCCGAAAAGGTGGTCGTTTTCGGCTCAGGTCTTAGGAGGAACGGTAGCACTTGCTTCCACGCCTCTTCAATCCCCTGGATCGCAGGTTCAACTCTTACCCGTCGGAAGCCTCCAGGATGGTAGTCGTCGACATGAGTGGTCAACAAAGCCGGCAAGGGCCATGTATCAGAAGCTCTACTCGTGGATGCGCTACCAAGGCAGATAGACTTACACTCCCTGTGTCTTGAAATAAAGTTAGCAAAACTGTGAGGAGTGAGGAGGGATCATTCTCACAAGGCACCTTGTTCTCAAACACATCATGTTACTTCCCAAGCTATCGAAACCCAGCGAGAAAAGGGCAAAAAAAGCATTCTAACACTTTCAACTCTCTGCTTCTCGCTAGCGATTACACCTGGAACTCTTTGATAAAGCGGCCGAATTGTCATTCCAAAGCCTGAATACAGACAAAAAACCACATCGCGTCCATCTCTCCCATCTCTCCCATCATGATTTTTTTGAGTATTCGAAGAATGTACACAACACGCGTGATGGTCCGAGCGTTTCGAGCGTTTCAGTAAGGGCGTGGTATTCACTCCCAACACAATTTTAAATTCACTCCCCTTCTCGTCGTTAGCTTTCCTATCATTTCCTCCCTCAACTACACAAACAAGCTGATCCAATGCTCTGTCTGAAGGTGCTTTATTGTGAGCTGTCCCTCTAAAGGGCGCAAACTATATACAAAAACGAGGTCCTTTGAACCTTCCGAAGCGAACAAAAATAAGAGGCATGGTCGAGATTTCGTTCATTCTCTCCCTCTCTCGTCTACCCTCTCAATCAATCCACTGATCCAGCATCGCCTCAAGATCAGACAGCTTCGTCGGCTTGCTCAGGTACCCATTCATACCCGACGCAATGCACTTCTCCTTGGTCGACGGCACCGCGCTCGCTGTCAATGCAATGATGGGCGTCCGCACTCCCATCTGTCGGATCTCTGCCGCTGCATCAAACCCGCTCTTGACAGGCATCGCACAATCCATTAAAATCAAGTCGATCTTTGGGTGGTGGTCGTACGACGACGAAGACGACGATGCCAGCGCAGACGGCATTCTCTTCCTACTCGGGTTGGCTGGGCTCAACCTCGAAGCGATCGAGGGAGCCAAAACCGACAGATCCGGAGAGGCTTTCCCACCAAGGGAAGGGGAGCGTGATGCCGCAAGACAGGAGCCAAGCGACGCAGAGGAGACGGACGACGTTTCAGAGGACGAACCCAAAGTGGGTCGCATCTCTGCAGACATCCGGCTCGTAATCGACAACGAAGGTGAGGTCATAGGTGTTGTTGATTGTGTCATGGATGATACTGCCCCAACGTCCGACTGGTCAAACGTATGGCTCTTGTTGATGTTGTTCACTGGATCTGTAATCAGGCTGTCGACAATGCTCAACGGCCGCCGCAACAGCGTCTGATCACACTGCTGTGGTGGCTGATCTTCCGCTTCGTCTGCGGATCCCATTACCACATCACTGTCCGCACCCCCTACTCCCGCGTCCTCTGTCGCAGACTTTTCATCCGTGCTCATCGATGCCACGCCTTCCCCTAACTGCTCGATCTGCGCCCTAATGATATCAACCGCGATTTGACCATCGCTTGCAGACTGTGTATCATATCCCAGTTTTTGAAGTTGATACTGGACAACTCGGAGGTTGATGATATTGTCCTCAACACACAGTACGCACTTTCCTCGTCGCTCACGTTTGCCGGCTGCAGCTCGGGCAGCCCGGTTACTGAACGCCGGGTTTTCGCTGGATGATCTTAATGATTCATCCGTCGAGGACGTCCCTGGTGCGCACTTTGCTGTAAAAATGGGTCGCGCATCTCCTGCAGGTGTCTTTTGGCGTAGTCGTCGAGTGGGCATGGTTGCCGAGTTTCTAGAAGCCGACGGGGATCTCTTGGCCGGCGTCTGCTGCTCTCGCGCACCGTTGCCTGTCGGAGGGTTAACGCTCTGACTGGCCTCCAACACTGGCGATATCCCGCTGTTCATCCCGTCCGTGACTCCATCTGGGCCGAGAGGGGCCGACTCTGGTGTATTCTTGTTGTAGTCGTTGCCCCGTTCATAGTCGCTCGTGACAAGACTAACGTTTCCATCAGCAGGAATGACCTGGCTGCCAGTGCTATCAGGAGGTGACGAATCCGCCGCTGAACTGGTTGGTGGTGGGCTTTGAGTTTTTGGGACATTCGCTGCTTGCGATGGCTGCTGCAGCTGATGGTGGTGACGATGCGGTCGGCTGCTGCGATAGCGAGAGCTGCTGCCACTCGGAAGCGTGCCAGCCTGGACGATCTCGGGTGAGTGTCCTATCATGCCTCGTGTGATAGGTGCATGCGGACCCAGCGTCTGCAATCGCTCGACAATCCGCTCCAGTTTGACTGGTTTGACAATATAATCGCATTGGACAGTATCCTCGAGACCTTGGGAGAGAATCCTCTTCTTGATATCCTTGGCCATTGAGCGCCCCCGTGGGGCAGAAAATACCACAAGCACAATCGCCAGAATAACATCTTTTGTGTCCGGACCTCCATGAGCCTTGGCTTTGGCGTTCCGTTGCTTGAATATCTCTCCCAGGGCCCGTGCTGTCTCGATCGTGATCTCCTCCGTCGCATCGCGCACGCAGAAAAAGAAATGGGCGTTGGGACGGTAATTGGGTGTCAAAATAGATCCGTCCGGCTTGATTAGATGTGGCGACCGCTGTTGCTCATCCTGAACCACGTTCTCGTAATTTTCATACAACGTCACCTGGACATTTTGCTGGTTCAAAATCCACCCAAGTAGATGTCTGGACTCTGTCACCGGCTCTACCACCACCGCACGCGTCTCAAATGCAACCTCAGGAGCGAGGATCGGCTTTGGGACCATAACCGTAGGAGGTGGATGAGTCAAGCTGCCTGCAGGATTGGGCATAACCAGCATGACGGGCCATGTGAAATAAAATGTCGAACCTTGGCCCACATTGGACGTAACTCCAAGGATACCGCCGTTCATCATCACCAAATGCTTGCTGATAGCCAGCCCTGAACAGAGTGGAAACATTGCGACATATTAGAGTGTGCGGGATTGATTAGCAAAGTCAAGGAAGCGCGTTGCACCCGAAATCCCCACTTACCGAGTCCAGTGCCACCAAAGCGCCTCGTCATAGACTGGTCGTACTGAGCAAAGCTCTTGAAGATGTGGTTTTTCAAAAAGTCGGGATCGATACCGATGCCAGTGTCCGATACTTCAAATCTAAATGTCGCATGGGTCACCTGTGCGTCTGCAGGGATCTGGACCGGTTGGTGAACTCGCGGGTGCGAAGGCTGCTGCGGATACTGTAGTTGATGCTGCTGCTGTTCCTCCGATCCAACTTCACCAGGCAGCGGAGGTGCTCCCGACGTAGTAAAGGAACAACTTGTCACGACCTTTCCATGTGCCGTGAACTTGACCGCGTTTCCAATCAAGTTCATTATTACCTGCTGCAAACGATCGCCGTCGGTCCAAATGACACATCCTCGTCGCTGCATCGTCTCCAGCTCCTCTAGATCCTCAGAAGGTTCCATTATAAGATCCACTTCCTTACGACCAGCCTTATCAGCAAAGATGCGGACCGACTGCTCTAGGGTATCCACTAGAATCGGACATTCCTTGATGCTAAGGCTCATAGCACCTGCCTCCAGCTTGGCCGTGTCGAGTAGGTCATTAATCACACTCAGGGCAACATCGCTTGTGATCTGCATGATCTTGACCATATCCTTTTGCTCTCCTGTCAGATTAAAGGCTGTGTCCTCCAGTGCACTGAGCGCTCCCACTATGGCTCCTATGGGCTATAAAAGCAATGGGAACCGTTATTAGTTTTTCTGTTTCTCGTCGTTTTTTCTGGCACCTATTGATTAGTTACGCAGAAAAGGATAGGCAAAAAGACTCACAGTGCGCAGCTCATGGCTCGTGTTCGCCAAGATCTGAGACTTTGCTTCATTCGCCGCGTGGGCAGCCTCCATTTCCACTTGTTGCGACTTTTTCAGCTCCCATAAGCTTGCATGAGCAATTGCCAGAGAGATCTGGTTTCCTGTCTGCTCAAACAACAGCTTCTCGCTCTGGGACCACTCGATCATGTCCGGGTCTCTGGATGCCAACAGATAGCCCCAGATCTTGCCATTATAGAGCAATGCAACACTGAGAAAACTCTTGGGCCCGAAAATTGGATGGTGGTAGTTGTTGACCTGTCGCACATCTCCTGCAGAGTCGTCCTCGCTACCGTTACTGACATAGTCCTCTGAAACCTCAAGACCCTTGGGGAGCAATCGATCTGTTGGGGACAAGACCTTGGGTCTGCCCACGCGAACAATTTCCGAAACAAACCTCACCCAGTGCTGTCCTGTCTCTGGATCGGTCCTCCTGAACCGACAGATGCGGATAGCATTGCATCGGATCACCTGTGTTCAGTGCAGAAGGAATGAATGATCGGAGGTGTTAAAACGCCTTGCCAAAACTGATCAGCGCTAAAGAAATTGTTCAGCAGTATCCAAGGAGCCAAGTTATACCTTGAAGAGCTCACTGGAGGCCGTCTGCAAGATCCCAGACAAAGAAAGTCCGCTTCTGATCTTGACCGAGATGGAGTAGATCAGTTGCTTCATCTCTAGCGCATGGCGTTGCTCGCGGATGAGGTCGTGTCTAAGATCCGAAAGCCGGATCGTCGAACGCACGCGGGCTAGCAATTCCCGAGCCGAAAAGGGTTTAACAAGACAATCATCAGCACCTAGGTCCAATCCTTCAACGTTCGCTTCCTCTCCTGCACGAGCGGAGAGCAGGATCAGTGGCGTTAACATGGTGGCACTATCGCTGCGTATCCGCTTCAGCAGCTCATAGCCGTTCATATTGGGCATGGCAACATCTATCAAAAAAAAAAGAAGAGATATTGTCAATAAAAGAAAGGAATAAACCAGTGTCATGCCCAGGCGTGTGCCACTTTTTCCACTGCGATCGAGCTTTGTCGTCGCTGACACCACCTACCACTTAGTACCAGGTCAATGCGCTTTCCTTGTTGCAGTCTCTGAGATATGATCCGCATGGCATCCAGGCCATCGACTGCACACCGGACCCTAAAGTCCTTGCCAAGAATTTCACGTAGATAAGCCCTCATGTCGTTGTTGTCGTCCACCACAACAATATACCCTCGCCGAGACTTCGCCCTCTGCAGCATGGTCCTATCAGCGTCTGGCTCATCCGCTAGCTCCTTAGTTTGGACCTGACCACCATATCCGCCATCGTCATTCACGCTGCACTCATACATGGTATCGGGCGCCTCATTAGCCGGGGCCGGCTCCTCCGAAAAGGCGAGGCTTGTCAGCTCGGAAGAGGCAAGTCTCATGCCATTGCTAGCCGAAGACATTCGTCGAGCTGCCGCACTCTCGGACCTCTTTTGGGCCAGAGGATTCCCTGACATGATAGTACCTCCAGACTCGGGCGTGTCGATCAGGATCCTTGACAGCTCCTCCTCCTCCACATCCAACGTCGAGACTTCAAAGTCCGTGTTGATGTCCATTGAGGTATGCTGGTCCCGTATGACATGAATGCCATTGTTATTCGCCTCAGGCTGCTCTTCCTCTGTCGAATCTGTGCCACTCGTGACCAAGGTCGATCCAGGGAGGGCCTTGTGTGCGATCCACTGCGAGGCCTCCTCCACAAACATGGATGCGTCCGTCTTGTTGTTCATGATATCGCTCTTGCTTGACTTTAGCAGCGATGCTTCGTCCTGGGTATCGCCCATCTTGACCTGGGCACTGGAATGGTGGCTACGACCAGCTGGGATCCACAACTGGAAGCAGGAGCCCTTATCCACAACGGAAGTGACCGATACTGTACCACCATGGACTTCTGTTAGCTCCTTGACAAGTGAAAGTCCGATTCCGGTACCCTCATGCGACCTCGATTGTTTGTTTTCAATCCGATTAAACCGCTCAAAGAGCGTTGGCAGGTGCTCTGATGCGATGCCGACACCGGTGTCCCGGACCTCCAGTGCCACGCCATCGCGTCCATTCTTTCCTTTGCACGGATATTGGTGCACAGACACGGAGCCCTCCCAGGTGTGTTTGAGTGCATTCCCGATCAGGTTCAGAATGATCCCGCTCCACATGGCTCGATCCACCCAGAACCCACCCGGGATATTGTCGAGATCTTCGCAAATGACCGAGTATTCCAGATTGAAGCCACGGGCTACGCTCTCAAAGTTGGCCGAGATTTCTCTCGTTGCCTTGGTCAGATCTGTTTCCTCGAACATGGCATGACCCTTTCCTGCCTCTATCCTTGAGAACTGAAGTAGTGTGTTGACAAGTTTGAGGAGCCGCCGCGTATTCCTGCGGGCCATTTCCAGGCTGGGTCGCGTTACTGCATTCTCGGGCGTTAGATTCAGCGCGTCGTCCAGCGGTGCCATCATCAGCGTCAAAGGAGCTGAGTGGAAATCACAAGAAATAATATACAAGAAATGTTAAGTATCCCAGAAAAGGCATTGTGGACAACCGCATTGACAAGCTTATCGAGCATAGACTTACTCCGCAGCTCATGAGAAATATTCTGGAAGAATGAGATCTTGGCCTTATTGAGCTCAAACAGTGCCTCGTTGCTCTTCCTTTCATCCTCTCGGTTCTGTCCGAAATGCAACAAGGACGCGATATTGGCGACCAAAAGCGCCAAAAAATCCAAGTATTGGTTGTCCAACATCTGATAGGGGTTAATGCCCACAATCAACACCGTCGTGATCCGCGACTCGAGTACCGACGGGTTTTCCAACACGGGCAACAATAGCGCCCTCGCCAGCTTGTGATCCGATTTTGGAAGTGTCACCAGCCTAGGAATCCCGTCCGCAAGAACCGACCGTACCGGCCATGCCCATGGGTCATCATAGACGGGGGCGGCGGGGTCGAGTGGCTCATATTCCTCCGGAGTAATTAAGAGGTAGTCCGGAATGTGTCTAACGGATGTAGCCTTTGAAAAGATCTTCTCATTGGCGCCGCCATAATTGACGGTCTCCAGATTTCGATCAAACGACGTACTACAGAGGATCGCCGCCTGAGGCGCCCTCCGAACGTCTTTTTTGTCTGAACGAACACCTGAGCAGAAGTGTGAGCGGATCAATCTAATTTGTGACATAGCGGAGCAGTCACCCTCTTTGTCCAGGTCGATACCTGCAGGAGAACCTGCCGCTAGAAACTCCTCTTGCGTGGGTGCGCGAAGAAAGTTGTTTGGCGCATTACCAGCAGCAGCTGCTGCAGAAGCATGAGTAGTGGCGGGTGCCGTTGATGCTGCAAGTTTAGTGCCGTTGCTGTTGCTGTTGCTGTTGCTGCTGTGGGAAGCTGACAGACCGGGCTTTGATGGGAGAGGCGAATATGGTCCGAAGGGAAATTGCTGATGCTCGTCTTTGGCGGGTTCCACGGTCTTGTAGACGAGAGAGAAGGTCACATCCAGAATGTTGGACTCCTGCAGTATGGAGGTGATCATGGAATAGGCCCCACTGACGGACTGAATCATAGCTGCCTTCTTGCTGAACTCATTGAGTATGGATAGTCGCCGCTGATTCAGAATACTCTTGGTAACCTCGATAACATCCGCAAAAATGCCTCCCACGGTGCCATCGCGCATAAAGATGGGCGAAAACGTAAAGTCGAAATAGCATTCCTCCTCATAACCCTCTCTACGCATAAATGTATGCATTAGGGAACAGGCTGAATGCGTTTACAGGTGAAGCGAGCAGGACAGACATTCCACTTACCTATGAAGATCCAGTCGAAGCCCTTTGTTACCGTAGCCACGACCATCTCGTCTGACTTCAGCCATCTGTTCCCCGATCACATCCCAGATTTCGGCCCACACCGTTGACCCTGGAGCACCCATTGCTATTGAGGGTTGTCCATAGCGGTATTGATAAGTGCCATGCGTACATCGGCTCTGTTGCATGAAACAAAAGTAGCAACAGCCGGCGACATTCTGACTCAGAAGCGCACACTTACCCAGAGGGTGCTTCTGTTTCAAGATCGGACGCCATGCCTAAAAGGGTTTCCATAAGGAGAGGCGGAAGAAAATGAATGAGTACCACAAAGTGAGCACAAGCCAAAATGGGTGTCCAAAGCGCGGAATGTTCACTCTGGGATCATATTTGGATAAGCTCTGACAAAGAAAGAATATCGCAAACCTAAATTGAACTTCAGCCTTCATTCGCACCCTTGGTGCTCAAAATGCGCGTTGGTAACGCATGAAAACGATGATGAAGACAGGTTTTCCTTTTCCTACCCCAGGGTGCTGACCTCGATCGAAAGCGATTCGATCGACACCGCCATATCCGCATTGGATCTGAAATTAAGAGTGTATCTTCGACAGGACCACCACTAAGGTGGGACAGCCAATTCCCTCTGTCTGCACTTATTGGCTTTGAGAAACCACTCGCCCTCAAGTTCACCCCGACTCATTCGCCACGCTCATTCATACTGCACGCATATTTGTATGCACTTGACGACGGAAGGCGAACTAACCATTCCATTTCAATTGAACGGGAAACCCAAGTGCATACCGGTACGATGCACACGCAAAAGATATCCAACAAATCCAATTCAAACAATTCAAACAAAAAGCCCGATCGCTCTCCTGGCCTTTTCCTTACTCTCTCACTCGCACAGGTTGACGCTTGTGCAGTTAGTCGGGTATATGATCATCTGTGCTCCGCATTGCATTGTCAAACCAACACTGGAAGAAAAAGGGAAGCCAACTTTGCAGGAATAAAGAAAAGCTCATACGTGAAGAAAACAAACGAGGATAAGGGGGATGAAGGAGAATTGGGGGGTAAAAGGGAACGATAAATGCGCACATGGAATACGAAAGGCATGACTCCTGAAAAGTGTGCAATACAGACGCCTTGCTATCTTACTCCACAGGAAGAAGCGTCCACCATAGAAACAACAACCTCTCCCCCCTCCCCCTCTCCTCCCTCCCAACCACTCTGTAGCACAACACAGCAGCCAAATGGAAAAACTTAAAGGCGATTGACCCCCTCACTTACCTCGTTGTAAATAAGGTAGCACTGCTCGCCCCAGTAGATGGCCAGCGGAGACTCGGATCGCATCATCATCTGCACGAAGACAAGCAGCTCCATTGGCCAGGCGGACCTGGGCCCAAGTCCCGTTGTGCTCCAGTCCTTGGTAGCTGCTAGGATCTCGGTCGTCGGTAAATTCTGCCCGTCTCCCGTCTCCAAGGTAATCAACGAGCCCTGCGTCAAATTCTGAGAAATCCCGGGGATCGCCGTTGGATTTTGTGCATCATCCGTTGAGGTTGTTCTGGTCCGAGCCGTGGTCGACGACGACGACGACGACTCGTGCTGTTGCTGGTCCTGCTGCTCGGTATAGACTTGGCTTTGAAAACTCTGGTGCGAGTCTGCCCCCGTGGATGCCGGCCGGACACGTTCTTTGACCTCGTGCGGGTTCAGTTCCTGGTGATCGTCTCGGTTGTACGTGGGTGCAAATTCAAACATTGACGATCTCGATCCAACGGTCTCTTTGTTCTTTAGCGCTCTTGGTGCCGCTGCTTCCGATGAACGGGGAGAGGATATGGAAGTGAAGTAGTTGGTGGGCGAGGTCAGGCCTGAGCTGGGTAGTGACGACCTGTTGCTGTTGGCATGATTGGGTCTTGTCCGGGTGGGTGAGCTGGGGCCGACTCGTTTGTCCTCGGGCGAGTTGGGCACGGTTGAGAAATTGGTCCCTGCAAAATAAGGATGGATATCGCCCTGTGTGTGTTCGCTCATTGACATGTCGGACCCCTCCAATACACCGCTACCGTCAGCAGGTGCTGTTGTTGTTGTTGTCGCTGTTGCTGTTGTCGTTATTGCTTGTCCTTGTGTTGCTTGTAGTGCGTGTGATGCTGATGCTAATATTGATGCTGTTGCTGTTGTTGCTGTTGTTGCTGCTGGGGTAGGGTGGTGGTGGTGGGTGCGCGATAGACTGCTAGTGGGTGAGGTGAGAGAGGTCGACGACGAAAAGAACGGGCCACTGGTACTGACTGAATCTGTCGGCGACGCGGAATGGGCCATGGCACCTGCCAATGTGGCTGGTGGACCCAGGGCGGTCTTGAATGGCGTGGCCAGGGTGTCGGTGGTAATGGGATTGTGCGGCAGACTCATGGACAGCTGGTTGATGGTGGGGTATGGGTCAGAAGAGGTGAGCGCGTAGATGGCAGGCGCATTCGACGACGACGTGGCAGAGAGTGCAGGATGCAGGATGGACAGCTGCTGCTTGAGCGACTGTGCTTTCTGCACCAGGCTGGCCTGTGAGCGGGCGTGCTCGGGAGAACAAGACGACGACGACGACGACGGTGCGCCTTCGCCAGCGCCGACATGTCCGGATACATGCTCCCTGTCATCCTCGTGCTCTCGCTGCACTTGTGCTTGCTGCAAGTGCTGCAGCCGTTGCCATGGCTGTTGCTCGTGTTGTTGCCTTGGCTGCTGCACTGGCTGCACTGGCTGCGCTTGCTGCCCGTGCTGCCCTTGCTGCTCGTGCTGACCATGCTGACCATGCTGACCATGCTGACCACCCTGAGCAAGCTGCGCTATAGCCGTGGCTGTATATTGTCCCCAGCTAGAGCTGCTGTCCTGTGCGCTCTCGAAGGACGTGTCGTTGTCGTTCCAGTCGAGCTGATCCTCAGGCTGTGCGTCGGTGGGGTGCATGAACATCTCGATCGAGTGGTCATCCATGTGATGGAGCGAGACTGCAGCGGCAGGGTCTGCGGAGTCTGATGCAGCTGCTGAAGGGCGGCGTGTGTTTGTCATGGGCAGGTCATGGCGGTGAGGTTCTGTCTCGGGCGAGTGCGTGTCCATGTGGTGGTCCATTCGAGATGGGCGATCGAGTGCGTGAGGACGGCAGAGGGGGAGATTGGAGAGGAGGCGCCGAGGACGGAAGGAAGCAGAGGAGAGAAAGAGGAGCTGCAGCAAACAGAAGAGCGATTCGCCGGAAAACTGGCAACGTCAAGGGTCAAGGAGAACAAAAGAGGTTAGAAACCATACCAGAGCCAAAAAAAAAAAAAAAAAAAAAAAAAACGTCTTGAAAATGGAGGGAACGGAACCCCTTTTTTCCATTCGTGTGCTCCATCTCCCGACCATTCTCTCGCTTCTCTCGCTTCTCTCTCTGCCGTCTTTGCTTTGCGCGCGTGTGTGCAGGTGGTAGCAGGTGGTAGCAGGCGGTAGCAGGCCATGCACAACATCCGACACAAAGGAACAACAGCGAGCCCCCCTCTGATCTAACCACGTTGAAAGCGAATCGCAAGGGCGAGCCCATGCAACTGCAATTCAAAAAAAAAAAAAAAAAAAAAGTAGAAAAAATAGAAAAAAGAAAGGGCAGCCAAGTGGCCATCCGCAGGTGGAGATGGTGCGGGAGTGGTGCTTGCTCAACGACATGAATAAACAAAACGCGCGCTACTAGTATCTCTTCAAGGGTATGTTTCAGGATTATTTGCAACAACGAATGAAGAAACACGAAACACGAGACCTTTCGACTTGAAAGGGACGAGCGCACATTCCAGGCTCTTCCAACGAGCCGACCGCGTCATCACCGCGTCTCTCGCCGCTCTCGTCTGCAGTCAAGACGACGAGTACAAAAAATCACAAGCCAGGCTTCTTCTCCTCTTCTCCTCTTCTCCTCTTCTCCCCTTCTCCCCTTCTTCCCCTCTCCTCGTCTCCTCGTCTCCTCACCCTTGTGCAGTGGAGCGGGTACAGATGACACGCAGACCACACAAAAAAGCACAAAGACTAACTCTTTGCAGATCATGCGCATGGGCCAACAAATGCATCAACTTTAACCTGCCTAGCCTTGTCCTGTCCCCTCACTTCAAAAACTTAGAATCAATTTCTTTTTTCTTTTTTCTTTTTTCTTTCTTCAAAAGTGCGACAGAGGGGAAAAAAAAAAGGATTGTCCGATGCCTTTTACTCTGCATTTTCCCTGACTGCCACAGAAAAATCAAGGAAGAGGTCGGGATAGAAACGTAGGATTGACAATAGCTTTCCAAAATGATCATCGCTCTCAAATCAGTGAGGCCGACAGGTCTCCATATCATATGCATTCTCCTGGAGCTCTAACATTCAACCAGGAAACCGTTTGATTTTATTTTTGAATTACAAATTGGCGAAACGCGCATAGTATGTACAATGGACAAGGGAGATGGGGAAAAAAGCACTGTAAGGCAGATGGGTAATTAAACCACATCCATATGCAGGTGGGGATGGGCCAGGGATGCGTTACATAAAGCAGAGAAAGGGATGAGAGAGAGAGAGAGAGAGAGAGAGAAGTGTGTATGCGTGAAAAGAGAGAAAAAGAGGGGAGGGGAATGAGAGACAAACAGACTGAGAGAATGAGAGATTGATATAGAGATAGAGCGAATGTGTTTGTGTGCATGAGCAAGAGGCAGCTTATCCGACACTTTTTCGGAACTTTCCAAGGACCCCGCTGACAGCCGCTTTGCTAGCTCCAAGGACCGTTTGATGCCTCTTGCCGTTATGGCCTCCTCCTGCCTTGCCTCCTACGCCTCCTGACCCAGCATCGTCCATCCGCAACAATCCTGTGCCGTCAAGCGGATGAAGGCTATTGTGGCTCTTGCTCAACCCCTCATAGGAACCCCCTTCATAATGAACCCTAGGCACATCCGGCCTTCCTGCCACGCCTTGATGTTGACTCGTTGAACCCAGATCTAATCCCAATCCAACGCCCACAGCTTGATTGCCAATATTCAATGTCGAGGCCTCATCATGGAGTGGCGAGTGTTCCGAGCAAACACTGCTACGGTTGACTTGGTCTCCTGGCTGCTGCTGCTGTTGCTGAAGCCGCTCGTGACGACGGAATAGGGCCCCATCACCAATGGACGAAAAGGAAGTCGACATGGCCATCGTCCGTGCACCATAACCACCCGCCGCTGCCGTCAAAGACATAGACCTTGGTCCCAGCAACTCATCGTAATCCGGCGTCGGAGAAGCGCTGCTCGGACCCATGCTTCCATAGTGGCTACTGCTGCTGCCGCCACTGCTCTTATTCCTGACCCGTGTGCCCTCGGAGGATGCCTCATTGTTGAACGACGGCGCACGGACCTGCTTGGATTGAGATTTGGATCGGTTACGCTGGAAATGATTACTGACATCACTCCCGCTTCCACTTCCGCTGCTACTGTTGTGAGTGCTGCCACTGTTCATCATGGCCGCCGCGGTCGAGTAGAACGCCTTGGCCATCTCACGACCTCGCCTTCCATGGCCATGACGCGATTCTGTCCTACTAGACGACGGCTTTGACAACTCATCCGCAGAACGCTGTGGGATTAACCGCATTCGAGGACGGAACTGACTTGTGCCCGCGCCAACGGACATGGAATGTGCACCCGCTGAGGACACGCCTCGCTTGTTGTTGTTATTCTCGCCTGCGCCTAGCCCTGAGCCCGAGGATGGACTGGAACTGCGCCCGTTGGGCGATGGCGACGAGGATGCGGACGAAGTAGCCGAAGATGAGGACGCAGTCGACCCGTCCAGATGATGAGAGTGTCGATGCGGAACCTCTGGTGCAATTGAGGTCAAGGACGCACCCTGCAAAGACAATGAAAACACGGAGGGGGACTGACGGTGGGTAGAGGAAGTCTTCTAGAACGAGCGGATACCAAAACATTAGTGGAATTAGTGTATTGTAGGACTATTAATAAAAGAAACCAAGGAACATGAAGCAAACTGACACATACCTTGCTTCTCTCGCGATCACTCCCCCCTCCACCAGAGAGATTCATCCATCGAGTCAAACTTGCGCTCGTTGCGCGAATTTGCGACACTGGGCCTTGCGACGTTTCCTGGGGCAAGCCCGAGGACGATAAAGCCGAGGCCGCCAGCACAGGGTCCGGCGTGGGACTTCGAGCATTCTCCACCGCCGCCATCGATGCAGCAAAGTTGGCCTCTTCGATCAATGACGCCTTGGCATTCAGGTACTGCTGAGCCTTTTCAGAGAGTTGGATCTCGGGTGGTGAATGGTACGATGGAATTAGAGTATCCTCCGGAGGAAGCGCAGATTCGTGGTCCACTACTGGGCCGTCTACAGCAAGTAGCAAGTAACAAAGGTTAGACAGGTGAATATACAATTGTTTGCCAAGCACTTGTCGATAGCGATCACCCACGCAACCAAAATATTAACAGCATGTTGAACTCTTACCCAAAAACTTGTCGAGTGCCATCTGCAGGAGCCTCCATCCATCCTCAGTCTCTGTGTAGCCCCTCAGTGTCACATAGGACAGCTCAGGGTCATCTTCATCTTTGTTCAACTCCAGGAATGGGCATGCGATCATATCTCCAGACCCTGGCAGTGTGCCCTTGGGCACGGCCTGCAGTCTTTGTTGCTGCTGCTGTAGCTGCTGCAGCTGCTGGTGTTGGCGGTACTGCCGTTCCTTGGCCAGCGCCCGCTCCTCTGCCCTCTGAATCCGGATTTGAATCTCTTCCTGCTCCTTCTCCTGCTTATGGATCATTTTGGAGTACTCCATCGTCGCAGCTGATTCTGGTAGCGACGTCTGCTTGGCCACCATAGCTTCAGACAAGGTCAGCTTGGGGGACTTGGCCGTCTGAGAAGACGGGGGTGTGTTGTTACACGACGAATGACCACTGCTGCCATTGCTACTGCTACCGCTGTTTCCGCCCATTGCACTACGGCTCTCATGGGCATGGCTGACCGAACTTTCTAGGCTGAGCATCACGGCCTTTTGTAGGTTCTGCGCCAAGGACAAAACATTCGTCGAAGACGCAGAAGTCGTTGACGAAGTTGGGGAACAAGGCGACGAAGGCGACAGTGGCGCTGCAGATGTGGGTGACAGATGGTGTGATGATGGTTGGAGAGCTGTTGTCTGGATGGCAGAGAGGGTCGACTTGAGCGAGACCGAGGATGCTTTGTGGGACACATCACGAGTCGATCCTGAAGATGCTGGCGCGGTCATGGCCCTATCCTGCAGTAACGCATGAGGATAGGCCACCTGCTCTTTGTCGTTCGCCATAGTATGGGATAACCAGGTGCTCGACGCTCTTCCGCTCTTGGATCCCGATGCAGACTGCGACTTTACGCTTGGGAGCGGCGGTAATGCTGAAGTGGCCAGCGTCGAGAGCGAAGACGATAGTCGGTGTCGGACCTTGCTGGCGGTGGACACTGGTTTAGACGTGCCCACTGTGGCGACCGTACTTGAACTGCTGCTGTTGCTCCAGCTACTATTGCCACTAGGGGTCACAGTATTCCCATGCGCGCCTGTGGTGTTGGCCAAGGATGGCGGAGATAGCGTGCGTGTCTCATTCATATTTAAAAAGACATCTTCCAACGCAGACGCCGGGACCTTGATGCAGAAGAAAAACAGGCGCAGCTTATGAGCCATCGTAGCCTGGATGCCAGTCGAAGGGCTAGGGATCAACGATAATGATGATTCTGACAGAGGGCGTGTCATCCGCCCGTTGCCATCCTGGCTCAGAGATAAACGATCCCTGCTCCTCCTGTCCTTCTGATCTGCCCTGGAAGATCGCAACTGGATACCGTAGCTGGACCGCATCGATCTGCATTCAGCCTTCAGTTCCTGCTCGTTCTCGTTCTGTTTTTTGACTTCGACCCAATGGAACTGTCCTTGGTCATTAATGGCGGCAAAGCATTTCACATAACGCCCAGATTCTGTCCTGTTGTGGCCCTTGGGTCTGTTCGAGCCACTCTCCGTCCAGTCCAGATCAATTGGATCTGCTGCGGCCTTGCCGGCTTCGCTCATCTCCCCAGCGCTAGGGAAATAAAGCCAAATGTAGCCAGAATAGAAAGGGGCCATGGAGGAGCGGGCGCTCGAAGTTGCCAAAAGAACTTGACTAGCGTTGTCAAGACATTCTGTTCCAAGTACAGGACGACGTTTTCCGCCGGGAGGCGAGTCCAACTGGAAAGGCGCCTCAGAGACATTGGAGACATCGACAGTTCGAATATCTAGCTCGGGCGCTGATGCTAAAAAAACGATATTGAGGGATAAACATTTTTAGAAGGACGCACCAATATTATAAAGCCAAGACAGATCTTTGAGCGCCAGTACCATTAAGCGTTGTCTACTCTACCCTTGGACACATGCTTGGAATGGCCGCGCTGCTGCTGAGGATTCACGAGCCTTAACCGATTTGGTTCAGTAATGGCTCTACGCCTGCTTTCTTCGCGGTTCGAAGTTGTTGTCAGCAGATGATGCTGCAACAAGCCTAGATCCTTACTTTCACCCAGACTAGACGATTGGTGGTTTTGATGTCTGTAGTGGCTGTTGAGAGTGCCCGACTGGCTACCGTTGTTCATACCGAGATTCGAGAACGCGGCCTGTGCGTTAGAGATCAGTATCGGGTTGATCGATGGCACCGTTGTTGCGTTGCTGAGGAAGGCGCTGGTCGTGTTATGCCGCTTTCTTTCTGCCGAGAATCCTGCCAAAGTAGAGGGTCCATGTTCAGCGGTCCTCGAAGAGGCGCCATCGGATCCTCCTAGGAGCGGTGAGATGGGTCCCATCCGATTGAGCATCAGTGATCCAGCAAGTGCGTTGCCACCGTTGAGCGAGTGGAAGATCCTCGTCCAATGATTGAGGTCCTAAAGGTGTCATTGTTCCATGTCAGATCTCCAATGTATGTATATCCTTAGAATAACCCCTACATGAGCGGATGTAGTTTGAGCGGCCTTACATGTTCACTTGTGCCTCGGAAGCAAACCTTGGGCTCTGCAGGATCTGTCGAAATATCGAGAGCTAGCATCGTGGATGACATGCTTACGGGATTCGTTGTTGTGAACTTGAATTGATGGCGCGAGTTTGCCGGTAAGGTTCTGCTTACAACCGTCAGAGGGACGGGCAGCACAATTGTTTTCTTCGTGGTGTCCTGCGTGATATTTAGAAAACACCTGTCAGGAACCATCAATGCAGAGACGAGTACCAGTCGTCATCACGGCTCTTTGGCCTATCGCATCCTGGGTCTTACCTTGCGCTTGTGATAGATAAGCAATCTGTGCCCCTGTAGCACCACCCAGCGCTCCTTCCAAACCCCCAATGCCTCTTTGCTACTGTGGTTCGTAAGCATGCTGACAGATTTGCTCTTCTTGGACAGCTTGAAAAGTGTTCCTTCCGCATAGTGGTCGCCATAGTTGAGATCGCCACCCGGTGGAGGCAACTGGATATAATGGCTCCGGAGCTGGAGTTCGAGCAGATCCTGAGGTTGTAAAGTGTATGAGTTTATCAGCCGTGAGTCATCTAACCAGTGACCCTGGTCAAGAAAAAAAATGCAATAGCTGCGGTTAGAGCTGTAAAACAAGAACAATTCATCGCACGTCGGGAGATAAGACAATGACTGTATGCATTCTTGGGTCGACATACTGCTGCAACCCAAAAGAGTCCAAAGGAGGCTTTCCACTCTTCGCAATCTTTCCTCATCGCCTCGCTCTGGTGGATATGGTTCCCGTCCTTGGGACAGCTGAGCAGCATGTCTCCGTGGTCAGGCATGTTACGCTCAAAGTGTTTTCCAGGATGGCTGCTGTGTCGATCCCTCCATGGGCTCCAAACCGGCAACTGTCCTATCTTGTTTGTGCCGCCCTCTCGATGGGTACGATCGGGGGGACTGGTGCCATGGCTCTCATCGTTCTGCGATGAAGAATTTGAGAGCAAACGCTTCAGTTGTTGCGTTTTGTTAGGTCCAGACTGTTGGTGGGACGACTCTGCCTCCTGTCCATGGTTCTGGTGAATGCTAGTGGCATTTTGTAAGAGGATGGCTTTGGCATAGTTGATCTTGGCTGCCTCATCGCCAAAGCCATGAATGCTGTCTGCAAACATCTCCAGCCTGGCTGCTAGAACATCAGCTCGTGATTTATCACCTTCCTCCAGCACCAACTGCGACCGATGAGGCCCCTTCTCGGATGAACTTGCGCCGTGTTGGGACCTTGATGATGACTGCGTAACAGACTTGTTGGAAGTCGATGACTGAGTATCGCAAGAAGGTAATGATTTTTGTGTAATGGGGCCGATGTTGCTTTTGGTCTTTTCCTTGTTCCTCTCCAGAACTGTGCTTGCGTTTTTGGCATCATCCCGAATCCTCGCTGCAATTTCAATGCCGTCCGCCTCACTCTTTGCTCGTCCTGACTTGACAGCCTTGCACTCAATCGTTTTAGATATGTCCTCAACTCTCCTTCCTGCTGCCAGAAAAGTCAGGTCATCTTCCAAAAATGTGGCATCGGCCACCGAGGATGGTGCCGAAGAAGGAGCTGTCGTAAGCTGACACTTCTGGAGGATGAGATCTCTAGCCTTGTTGACGGGAATATTCCGAGGAATATCGATCCTGATCCAGAGGTCCTTGGAGACGTAGCGTACATTGATCGGAATCAAGGACGAATCTTCCTTAGCGTCGCGTCCTAAAAGTGGGTGCACTAGCTGGCCAGTGAGGTCCATAGTGGCTAATGCGCCGAGGGAGGTCTTGATACGCCGGACATGGTGCTGGGGTTGGTGCAAGGGGTTTGGCTGTTGTAGATGAGTTCCTGCTGAGAGACTTTTCGCGTAGGATCGGGTATAAGGGACAGAAGCGCTGCCATTGGCATCGCTATTGGTGTTGCTAACTTTACATGGCATGGAATAAGGTACTGCAGAGTCAATGGGGCCTGGTGTAACGTCCGGCTGCTGCAGAGGTTGTGGCTGCAATTGTCCTACTCCAGGGACAAAAGTTGAAGCTGAAGGAAGGCGCGGTATTTGTGGAGATGAGAACGAGGACATTGTGGGCGTAGAGGGAGGAGATGAGCAGGAGGAGTGCTCCGGAGGTAAGGACATGAGAGGAGAGCCGACCATAGCGAACGGCCGGGGACTTCCTGGGGCATTTGCTGTATTGACGGATGGCGAAGCAGGATGGGACCGACTTGTTGCGTCTGCACTGCCGCTGTTACTGCTCTGGCTGTGAGTTGGTATTGGCGTTGAATTATCTCCAGCAATTAGAGTTGATCCCAGTCCAAGACCGGTCAGTGCGCTGTCAGCCCTGGCGGGCTTATCCGCTCCTATTACTGTCCTCGCAACCATACGCGTTCCTGGCCCTCCTGTTGACCCCTGACGCTGACGTCTCTGTTGCTGTTGGGTTGAGGATCTAGGCGTCCCTGAATGGCTCTTGTCCAGTTGTCTGTGAAGCTGGAGTGTGTTGGCTAACAGCGAGTCAACAGTTGGGAGACTGATGTTTTGCGCTGTCATGGGACACTAGGTAGAGGAGGTGAGTGAGGGACAATGAGGGTGGAGAACGACGCTGAAGAGTGGGAGAGGAGGAGGCGACGGAGGGGGTCGTGAGGTTGCTACCGTGGGCTGCTAGTGATGCTGGATGGACATGTTCTTGTTGGACAAGATAGAGGTTGAATCTGGCAGAAGTCTATGAGAAATGGGCGAGGTAAGTCCTCGCAGCAAAGGCCGACGAGAAAAGCAAAGTCGAGGGGAAGAGAGAAGCAGCAGAGCAAGTGACCTGTTGCAGAGAGTGTGGAGAGTATAGGAGTATGCGAGAGAGAGTGAGATGGAGAGCAAGAGAGTAAGGTGGTTTGGCGAAGGACGCGAGATTTTGCTGGTATAGAGAGTAAGGGGTGTACGCGTCGTCGGAAAAGGTGTCGAGAGGTATTGGCTATGTCTGACCGAGAGGAATGAGAGGTAATGTCAGGCGGAGACAGAATGCGCGCTGGGAGGAGGAGTCAAGCGGCGCAATGGGAGTGGAGGCACAGAAAAGTGGCTCGCGAGGCGCACGGACGGAGGCAGGAAAAGGAGGAGGGGGATAAGAAGGGCAAGGACGGCTGGGGGGAGTATGAGAGCAGGAGCAGAGGAGACGAACGGTTCCTGTCGAGGGCAGAGGGAGTGTGTGCGAGATGGTTGAGAGCGGAGGAGACGGTTCACTGGCTACAAGGGTAGGAGCGATGTGGTTGCGCCAATGCGGCCAAACGCCAGAATGGATTAAGGGATGCGAGGTGTGGATGGGCGATGGAGGTGGAGTGTTGCATGCAATTAGGGAAGGAAGAGAGGAGTAAAAAGAAAAGACAAGAAGGAGTGAGGAAGAGAAGGCAAAAAAGAACGGCCAGGCCCGATATGGAAGCAGAGGGCGTTGCAGAGTTGTATGAACGCGTTTGGAGCCAGAGAAGAAGAGCAAGGACACGGGTGGAGCGAGAGAGAGAGTACTGAGCGCGAGCCAGAGCGTGGCGAGAGTGATAAGGAGGCGAATTTGTCGAATTTGTTGACATCAACAAGGAAAGAATAAAATACGCCCACGAAGCACTCAACAAAGGCGAGGGTAATAAAATGTGAGTGTCTACCTTGTGGAAGCCGCTTTCCTGATCAACAGGACAGAGTGAACGAAAAGTGTGTGTGTGAGAGAGAGAAAGAGAGAGAGACAGAGAGACAGGTAAAAAAAAAAGAAGGGGACGGTGGGGGGGATGGAAGGAAGAACAAAGAGCACAAAGAAGGGGGGTGTGCAATACCTGTTTGTTTGAATCTGGCCGATGAAATGGGGGTCAGCACACTGTTGCCAACGAGGGACAGAGAAGTGAATGAGTCGAAAAGTGAATAGAGTGGACGGACAGAATAGGAGAGCGCATTCATTCCATTCATTCATCCTGGCCATGGCTGCATATGAGGACAGGTCAGTGCAAAACACGAGCCATTAGTGTGAAAAATTACAAACGGCCTTGCAGTGGGAGAGGGGGGCCATCTGTGTACATGGGCACAACAGCTGCAACCTCAGCCTGTCCTCAAAGGTACGAAGGAGTGAATTTGGGCGAGAGCACTTTTCGCTTCATATAGACTTGCATGAACGGGCGCGCACCACACAGACATCTTCCGTGATTGATACATTCGCACACCGAGCGAGCGGGACTGGAAAAAAAGAGAGGAGCGCCATGGCGGCGGCAAAGGAGTCCCTCTCTCTTTGGCGCGCTCTTTCACTCCTATCGCTCAGACGGTCGTTTGCTCGGGCACCCAGGCACAGGAATGTAGACAGCCTGTGCGGGCGTGTAAGCAACGACACTGGAGGAGCCATCGATCGCCCTTTGCCAGTGACTCTAGTAAGAGCAGTGGACATGAACAGTACTGCAAATGATACATAAAGGTATGCACGAACCATCCCGTCTGCTCGATCCGTTCATTTCACTCCTTTTTTTTTGCGATTGCAATTACCATCCTACCGGCATAAAGCAAGAGTGCCATGGTTGAGCATTCATCTAATAGGTTGTATGGCGAGCGCGACATGCGTGGTGACAGCAACAATCAGAGCCTCGGCGGTTGGTATTAACTCATCCTCTTTGCTTACAAGCTCCACAGTACTCGAAGTCATTACAAAGTGTTATATTTCACTCAACAGAAATAGTATCACCCCCTCCCTTTTGCTCCGTCCTTCTTCCTTTGCCTTTTTTCGGGTCTATCTATCCCTTGACTTCTTTGTTTTCCAGTGTACTGGCCACTTGCTCGCAGAAATAGATTCCTTTTTTCTCTCTTTACTACCCTTGAAAAGCCAAATGTCCATCAGTCCTTTTCTGCATGGTCGGGTAAATTCTCATGAGGGTTTGAGGAGGAGGGTGTAAAAAGTAATGCAACCAGGGATCCTGGCGGGAAACATGAGCAGTCCGCTACCATGTAACATGGCCTCCTCTTGACGTCCTTGCATAAGAGGGTTAGGCCCTTTAAAGCAAAGAAAATGCGTGGTCTACTGTCTTCCCGCCCATCAATCGACAACCCTCCGTTACTCCCCCCCCCCTTTTTTCTTCTACTGTACACGCACCACCTTTGTTTTCCTCAAAACACCCACGTCTGCGCCGCTAGACCAATCTTACATCGGTAGTAGAAGGGAACCTCGTTACATAAATTGATCCTGCTTCGATTTCCCTTTCCTTCGAACTTTAGACACCATCCTAGTTGAATCTTGGTTCACCGAACAGTGCGGCTATTGTTACCCGTCTCGACCCAGGAATGGACAGCGTGACTCGGTGTTCTCCTGCTCCTGTTCCTGCTCCTGCCTCGAGGGCTGATCTCTGTTGATTTGTTGGTGCACGTTGCTGTTCAAGGGGCTCCGAGGAAAGAACGTCAAACAGCCCTTTTTTTTCTGGCGGACGAGTCTGGTTTCTTTGGGTCAACTTAAAGCCTTCCCAATCCATTGGTTCAGCAGTGCTTTGACAGCAAAGCCCGACCCCTATTTTACTATCGTTGTCCGACAGAAGGAAAACCGCATCTCCCGCCTAAAACTCTGGGGGAGAGGAACATCAGATGATCCACTGAAAGGATCCTACCAACGTGAAAAGGAGGAGCACCTCATCCACGCTACGGGCTCTTGCCATTCGCAGAAAAAATCAACGAGATTCAAAACGCGAGGGCTGTGTGAGTCTGCTCCTCCGCGGGTTTTCTGTTTTTTTTGGGAACAGTGTGCCGTAATCGCAAATTGTTTCTTCACCCCCCTTTTCTCTATGACTTTTTACAAAATACATGTCCCAGGGTGCTGCTGTGCCTCATCTGTTTCTTGCAACAGCCTCGGCGATTTCGGTGCGAAGTTTTTCGCCCAAAGGCATCAACAGTGCTCGCTGCGCTGCACGAGAAAAGGGAACCCCGTATGCAGACTAGTCTGTTCAGAACGCATTTGTTTATCGAATAGCCATGGCTCCCTCGCATGCGGGAACGCTCTGCTCACTTCTATATATATTTTTTTTACACGGTGAACATACTACCATGTGCTCTGCATGGCCAAGTTACACATTCCCCTTCAACGGTCAGGTCAGGCGGCTGCCCCTATGAACAATTATCCCACAGAGACAAAGAGGGCCGCAACCTCCATTGTTCTGCGTATCATGCACTCTAGATTTTGTGCATTCCTGCAACTTTCCTCTCTCTCCCGCCGCGTGCTTTGGGTTTCAAGACATTACTCTGAATGGTTGGTACGCCCAGGAGACGACCTGTTTTTATCAGGACGCCGACCTTTTCAGCCTATACCTTGCCATCCACTAATAAACCAATGGCTGCGCTACCTAAACTCCTTGCTCTGATGCAGGATCTCATCGTTCAAGGGGGACCGAGTGAAAAAGGAGATGGCCCATGTATTGGACGTTCAGATGGTATCTCGATCTTGACGTTCAAAAGATTGCATCTGGAGACGGATGCATGTACTTGTGCGTCCATGGAGAAAGTCGATCAGATATGACCATCTAAGATCTTTTTGACTTGGGTAGGTCGTCTTGCACAGGTACAGTGAAAAATGTACAGGACAAGCCAATAGCCCCCATGGTCCACTGATGAAATTCATTCCTGATTTTTTTAAGTTAGGGAGGGGGTGAGTCTCAGTAATCACAAGTTGCCAGGCATTCAGGCACAATGCAATGGTCCATAAATACATGTCAACAGAGTGAGGACTACAGCATGATTTTAATGCGAAGGATGCACCTCGTGTCTCGGAAGAACGACTAGCAGGCGTGTTACAGAGAATGAGGGTGTACACGGGAAGTAAGTGCTTTGTGGGTGTGTGTCAAGGATAAGAGCGTCCCTTGATGCATACGTCTTTTTTTCGGAGCCTCATGTGGACTGACCTGCAACGGTAAATATGAGCATGATGCATGCATGTCCTTCCCTTTTTTTTCCGCTGTGGGCACAGAGCCATCATACGCACGCCAGGAGCACAGAGCCATCATACGCACGCCAGGATACCGCGGGCGCCATACTCTCTCGCTGTGTTTCATAGGCCTCTACACGTGCGATTTACTCTGTCGGGCGCACATCGATCTTACAAGGAGGGGAGTATGAACGGAAAGAACATGTTCAACGGAGTGCATGTACTTTTCGAACGTTTCAACATGTATCCGATCGTTGGACGACCCTCAAACACCAACGCGCTCTTGAAATGCCCGAAGGCATGGAACGACAGACTGTAAGGCGATCCGGGAACCAAAACAAAACTTACACCAATGATATGCTAAGGAACAATGCTAAACCGTGAGACGCCCAAGTCCAGGTATCCCGTTCCCATCCTTCTTTGAGGCTCGCAATGCATTTTCATGCAAGGCTTGGGTCGGCGTAACCCCCCCCCCCCCCCCCCTCCGGATGCATGAATGTAAGCAAAGCTTTCCTGACATGTGCTCCGCCCAAATGTAGTGCTTCCAGGCGTGGAAAAACAACCAAGCTCGCTGCATGAATATTCTTCTGTCGCACGAGCGTCGGCGTAGCACTCTGTGCCAACCGTGGAGACGAGACGGAGGCGCCTACGACTCTTGCTAGGACTTTCGTAGGTGAGCGAGGGCAGGATGGCGCGTTGTCTTTCATAGCACCGCAGAACACGGGAATTCGACATGATTCTGCGAACTATGCGAAGGAGGCAGAGTAAGACGCGTGGATGCGCCACGACGGCCGATGCATCTGAAACACCTCTGCTCTCGAATTTTCCTGATGCATGTTCTTTACATGCTCTTCATTCTCTGCCCCGTCCACCATCCTCTGCAGTCGAACGACATGATCCCGGCCTCCCGCCCACCAGGACCTGCGCAATCACCCGTACCCCCACTGCATGCTCTCGACCTCGTTGAGATCCGCACTCTCATCGCACGATTCTTGACCAAAAAAGATCTCGCGCTGTGCATTCTCGTCTCGAAGCAATGGGCCATAGACTTCCTACCGCTGTACTGGCACTCTGTCAGCATCTCCCCGCACAGACTCGCCCGCTGCCACGAAGCAGCGCTTACAAAACACGGCCAACACGTTCGAGTCCTATCTGCAGGCCGCATCGAGGACACCTCAGTGTTCAACCAAACGTCAGTGGCGCACCTCACAAAGCTCGATGTCTCAACGTGCGGATCGAAAGACCGCGAGGATGGCGGTCGCGGGTGCTTGTACGAGATCATCCACAGGAATCGCGATAGCCTCAGGTCGCTTTGCTGGCGGTGTTATGGTAGACACACTCACTTGGGTAATCGGGCATTCCGACTCTGGGCCACCATGTTTCAGGATCTCGGGAATCTGACGACGATCGAGCTGTGGAACTGGGCCATGTCCAGAGTCGATTTTCTCCGGATACTGGTCGCCTGTCCAGAGCTTCGACATCTAAAACTGGATGCGGTGGAAGCGGTCGTGGAGTCGGGAGCCTCAGAGAGCCACATTCGACAGGAGGCTCCTCTATTGTACGACTTCGACCATACCACTACCAGGAGTGAAATGCAGCAACGGTACCAAAGAGAAGGCTCGCTTTACGCATTCAAGCACAGGAAACTGGAAACGCTAGAGTTTGTCGGGAACATCCTCCCACCCATCTTACAGTACGTCCCCAACCTAACACACCTCAGCCTATTGCATCTACTCCATGGAGATTTCAGAGACCTGCACGAATCTGTTCAACGCGGGGACAGCTGCCAAGGGATTACACACTTGTCCATGCTGACGACTTGTTCTGCACCGGCAAAGTTCCTAACCTTTATTGAGACGATACCAGCACCGGGAGTTCTGGTCTCTTTTGAAGGACTGGTGCCCCTTCTGATCGTGGACGATTTTTTGGAAGCCATATTGCAGCGTCACTCCGGTACGATTGAAAATCTAGTCTTGATCGATGAGGGCAGCAGTCTACAGTTCAAGCAACCGCAGAATTTGGGAGGGGCCTTTCGATTCAATATCTGGGAGTTGTTCGAGATGTGTCCACATCTGGTGACCCTGGAAATCCCTTATTCCCTTCAAGAGTGTACCTCATTCGGCCCTGCATTCTCGTCTGGTGCGCAAGAGGGTGCTGTACCAGGACCAGCCTCTCAGTTATCCATGGAGGCGAACCCATTCTTATCGTCTTCCAATCTGGTTTTAAAGCCATACGAGCCAACACGAGAATGGGTCTGCAAGGATTTGAAGCGATTGATGCTCAGGATCAAGGATATGGACGAAACAAAACCGATGGATCAGATCACATTTGACCTATGCGTTGATCGGCTGCTGCCCCCGGAGGAAAAGCGGGACAACACCAAAAGGACACGATCCGCACTCGAGAGGATGATTTTGGAACGACTCTCGGGACTGGAGAAACTGGAAATGTTGCACATAGGCGGGGGATGGTACGAGCTGCCAAAACGTATATTCTAGCTTGCAAAACAGACCTTTTCATCACAATACAAGGTACTTCTTGCAGCTTTATTCGTTCATGAACGTCAGCAAGAGAAGAGCATGAGCTACCAAACTACGCCACGAACGCGATAGCGCTGCTCAGATACTCTAGCAATGTCTTTTCTCTAAAGCCCTGGATTTCTCCTGCGGGGTTTCGGCGAGGGTACTGTAGGATGCATTCGATCAAACGCTCTACAATTTCCAGAGAGCGATTATAATAAAGAGGTGATCGTCAGTACAAGTCCAAAAGAGGGAAGAGGTCAGCAAGGAATTCGGCTGGTGGCCTGTAAAAAAACTATACTTACTGGGTTCCACGACCTTGTCGGCACCTTCAATAACCTTCACAAACTCCTCAATCTCATCAGCGAGCAGTTGCATACCAAAGGTATAGTACAAAACATCCTGTCCTAACCGCTTGCTTTGGGAATCAAATCCACCACAGAGAGAAGCAGCGATCCATTGAAGCACAAACTTGAGCTGTAGATGACCTCCAAAGGCACCACATCCCCAGTTTCCAGTCGCGATAGGCCGATACCGATCCACGGCGCTAGAGTCGCTCCTCCTGTCCTCGTCATTACTGGCTTTGGCCATACCCCATTCCGAAGAATTAATGGGCGACATGCGATACCCGACGATTGCCTTGTTAATCTCACGCAGGAGATAGTGCTTTTCGAATTGCTCTAGGCGCGATATCCTGGACTTGAAGGGGCGTGCGTCAAGGGCACAGATCTCGGTCATGCGTCTACCCAATTTGTCACTGTTGAGAGAGACGGTAAATACTTTTTTTAGCAATTACCTCCGAATTCTCAATCAAGAATTTCATCCGCGAGAAACTGTGAACACGTTATTACCGTGGGGCGGGATCCCTGTGGTCAGAATACCACTCAAAGGTCTTGGAGTAGCCAATGTAGTTCGAATACCGCTCAGCTCCCTTGATCAGTACAGCCTCGTTGGCTTCGAGCTGCTGCGTGAAGAGTCGCGAAATAATCAACTCGGGACAAATCATGAACCGTATCTCTTCCTGGACCGCTCCCTGTTCAAATATTATTACAAAACACCAGTGTTAACAGAAAATAAAAATAGGTGGGATGATCGATTCGAAACGGATGACAGGGGCTGTGCAACGACTCGTCATACCTTATCTAGGACACCTCCTCCGAGGTTCTTGTTGGCGAAATCCAGCTGCAGTGCGCCTTCAGGGGCGTCTTCGATGGGCGTGGTGGCATCTAGGGTGACCTTTGACAATACAAAGTCTTGCTTGTTAAGACGTTCACCGGGGTTTAAATAGGCAGGCTTCTTTAGCACTTGACGGTGATACGTCACTGTTCCCTTGGGTACTATTTGAAGGAAGTGCCAGAAAGTTGTTAGTCATGCCCCCGAAGCGCCGCTTCTCCAGCTCGATAAAAATATAGAGCAAAGGCACCCAAACAAAATTGTAGCATACTTTCTGCGGTAACTCGATCAAAGTAATGTAGGATGCAACGAAGCTTGGCAGCCTGGGTGCTCGAACAAGGATTGCGAGATTCTTCACTCCAGAACATGCTGATGAAGTTGATGGAGGGCAACTTGGGCAGATAGTCCTTTTCCTCCTCCACTTTTTCTGCAACCTTTGCCTGATTCAGATCCTGATCATGCTCCTTCACTGTGAGATTTTCCACGCTGGCCGACAACCCCTGGTCAGCCATGGACGAGGCTGTGGCAGGGGTGTTTTCAAAGAACTCAAACTGAGCCGCAGGGCCTGACGATCTAAGCTTTCTGGGTTTACGAGGCGCTGTCAAAGAGGCTCTTTTGCTACCACGACCCTGCACATGACCGCCTCGACCACCTCGAGAAGAGGCGCCGCCACTACCGCCTCGATTGGCCTTCTTGCCTCCACGCGAGGCCTGCTTTCCCTTGGCTCGTTCATCGTCCGACTGGTCCTCGTCGTCGTCGTCCTCATCGTCATTGTCATGTCCTTGCTGCTGTTTCTGACTCACATCTCCGCCCGAGAGGGCTCTGGGGAACGCAGGCTTTTTCTTCCTGCCTCTTTTGAATGGCGCGTTTCGACAGGGAAATGTGTTGAAGAAGGCGTTGGCGAGTAAGCAGGCAATTTGCTCCTGCGAGAGCGTGATGGCCGAATCCTTTTGCATCATCAAGAACGGGATCTTCTTGGGGATCAGCTCCGGCAATCGAAGGGCAAGCGCCTGCATTCGAGGGAGCGTCACGTCGAAAAAGTGTTGTCGTTCCAGAGTGCTAAAGAATTGACTCGGAAGGGGTCCACTGGTTTGGGCCGAAGCATTTAATTCCTGTTGTCCATGGCTTTGCTGCTGCTGTTTTTGGCTGTGTTCCTGTCCGTGCTCAGGTTCAGCATCGGAATTGGTATAGTTGGACCCATAGTCATCGTCAGAGTCCAAGGCAGCCTGAGCTCGACGATCCGATTCTTCAAGCATACCATCCGAGTGGGTGCCGTCGAGGTGAAGAGCCGATTCCTCGAGACTGCGGTTGTTGAGGAAGGCGTCCAGTGCGTTGATGTTCCATACTTGCTCCTTGGACTTGTTCCATCCTAGCATGACTTGCGAAAGCTGCTGCGAGTTCAAGATGGGCTCACCGAGACCCTGGACAATCTGAGGCCAAAGCGAGACATCGTTCTTGTGGGTTCTGTCGGAGCATGGCAGGCGGACGTGCTTCAGATCCCAAGAGTGCTCGAATTCCTCTGGGAAGGAGGGCTGATCCAGCCCGGGAACCTAGTTGAAAGTTGGATCGAGATGATAGATGAAATAGGTAAAAGCTCTGTCGTCAGCAGCGTGGTCCGAGTCGAGTGTGGCTGGGATGCCATACCTTGCAGAGAATATGGTTAGGGCCAGTCTCAAAGAACGCGTTGGGGTGGCTGTCAGAGACGGAGCTGGTGCTGATGGTGGATGCGGCCATGGTGTTTGCTATAGTCAAGTTGTCAAGTTGTCAAGAAGGAGTTTCTTTCTTGTTCTGTTTGCTGGTTGTCAGGGAAGGACGAGGGAGGCGAAAGCGGTGGCGAGCAGGGCTTATATAGGAGAGTGGACGAGCAGCTGATCAGGATGAAGTAGCCTGTTGTGGTGAAGCGCGAATGAGGCAATGGTCGAAGCGGAGAGAATGCAATGGAAGCTGATGCATCGAGACCGGAGGAGGGTGCAGATGCAAGGAAAAGGAAATCTCCAATGCGCGCCTTGTTGAGAGCACAACTCCATTGGGGACCACGCCGCACTGCCCGCGAGCATAAAACGGGGGGCGGACTGCGGCCACTTCTGCCGCCAATAAGGTTTTTGTGTCCGTGAGGCGGTGCATCCGCGTCCAAGACGCGAAAATGGTGGCAACCGACGCGCAAGCATGTGCCGTTGCCGTCTGAGAGGCTCGCGGTGGTCGCTGCTGCCATAACAGACGATGACCTGCAGCTCGTTGTGCCACCAAGGGTCATCAACAGGTGTGCTGTCACGCCTGCCATCGGAGCCATGACATACCACTGGAAAACACTGTATCTTCCATTCAATCAAGACCCAGTCTCCGAAACATAGCTCTTACGCCTTTGGCTCAACACAGTAGATGAACCCAGGCAACTTGGTCCCCTTGGACTCGCACTTCGAGTCATTGTCTCGCTTGCATCCAGTGGTGCCGTGTGGCACAAGTTCGCAAAACTTTTTATCGATGCCTTTCAAGGCAACGCAAGAATCTGTTCATGAAATGCATGCAAAGTGAACAAGAGTCGATTGGGTCGTGTTCGACAGCATGTGTGGGCACAGCTTTTTTTTTTCTACTTCGTTTCACAATACAATACCTCCAGCGATGGTCTTTTTGTATATGTGCGAGCCCGTGCACCGTTTGTACCATAGCTCGTAAGCAGAGACTGTGGTCGTCATCATGAGAGCAGCCACGGAAGCGAGAAGAGTAGCAGAGGTAAGCTTGAGAAGCATCGTTTAGGGCGCAAAGAGTGTATGCGAGTAAAGATGAGGACCGGAATGCCTTGTTTGAAGACAATAGTGCTGCTTTTAACGCTCCACGGTGTCATGGAGGACAGGGGCAAAGAAGGGATACAGTAACGCCCAACCTAAAAATAAACTGTCCTGCAAGCCGTCGCATAAGCTACCCATGATCAAGGGATCAAAAGATAGAGTAGCTGGTTTACTGGGACGCCGCGTCGTACTGCAGGACACAAATCCAGCTAGCGTGCACGTCAACGAGGTCTCTAATCTCACTAGGCTTACCAGTTGTTGAACTTGGGAACAAGACCTCCTGAATGGTAAGATCTTCGTAAACACTCTTCTTTTCCTTTTCTGGCATATGAGATATGGCTAAGTGTGCCTCACAAAAGGCCAATGCTCCTTTATCCATTGCTGCTCTGCCTCACCATCAATTCCGACCGCCATGTCGCTCAGCTCAATCAACCGGAGCTCCTTCAGGTTCCGTAATAGATCCAAGCCGCTCTCCAGTGTAAATGACAGGCACTCGTACTGGCGTTCTGCCTGCGGGTAGCCGCTGTCATAATACGTACCCTCAGTGTCCCACTCGTAATCGGAGAGGTCGTCCGGATACCGCAGCCTCATATTCTCCAAAGAGACTGACAGCACAAGCTCCCTCAGCTTTGTCAACTTGCCTAATTGCGCATACGCTTGTCTCTGTATTGCATAACTTGATTCCATGGATATGCCCTCGTGCAACGGCCCTGTCAATGGTCGGCCATTCGTTCTCGTGGTCAGATCAGGTCGCGGAATGCCTGATATGCAAAGCTGAAGTTCCTCCAGCGAGTGACAGACCCAGGGTGACTGGATCATATCTGTGACGTCCAGTTGAACGTCTGCATCGATGAAAGATGGCCTATCTCCGCGAAAGCTCTTTAGATTTGGCGCGGAGCAAAACAACCTCTGTATTGCACTGCTGGGGAATCCAAGGCCAATATTCAAATGAACACTCTCGAGCGAACCAGCATGCTTCAATATGGCATCCTCCGTCCCTGGGCCAAATCCCTCGCCAGAGAATGTGAGGTGCTTCCATCCTTTGCTACTCGCTTCGTCCACCAGTTGGGCCATAAGTCTGTCGTCCACGAATCCAGGGACAAAATACAAGCTAGCGAGAGCAGGGCAGTGGTCACGAAGAACATTCGATAACCCCTCCTCCACAAAATCATAGTACATGGCGTCGTCGAAAGCAAGATGCTCAAGCAGCGGTGACCGTCTAAGGGTCTCAAACACGCAAGCTATGCCCTGGACTTCTCCCACCAGCTCAATTTTCCTCAGCTCTAGTGTTGGTAGATCGCCGTTGAGACCGTCGTTGGTTGCCCTTATGATGCTAGCACGATCCTGCTCATTGACTCCGACCAACTCTTGGTCATCATCCTCCCGTGGCCATCTCGCGTTTCCATCAAGCCTCAAGTGCTCTACGCCTGCCGGGAGAGCTGAAAGAATCTGCGACATCGGTACATCCCTTTTGAGGGGGCTCCCGTGTAAAGTAACCGATTTCAGTCCAGGGTTACTCTCCAAGAGGCACACCCACGGTTTGGCTCCCATGGAAATAGGTCCATCGGCACTGTCTTTGCGGAGGTGCTTGAAGGTCACATCGAGCAGAGTGAGGTTTGTGCAGGTGGTAGCTCCGTTGGCGACAAGCATATCGATAACCCCGTAGTATTCAGCTTTTAACGTTCTGATGAAATATCCGTGGCGTGAGAGGGCTCCGCTGTCGACTGAGCTAAACGCTGCAAACTGGATAGGGGTCTTGATGGTGACAGTTTCCCAAACGCTCGGGCAAAACTGCTGGTACCAGCTGCGATTCACAAGAGAACAGGCGACAATGGTCTTGTAATCGAGATGTTGGGCAACCAGCACGTGCAACTCCGGTGGCAGGATGGCAAAGGGATTCATGCTGATTATGCTGAATGAGGAGGATGTGAGGGATTGTGCAATCAAGGAGGATGGGAGCGAGTGGAAGGAGGAGCAAATACTGAGAAATGAAATGCAAATGCATTCAGTCAGAGTCAAGAGCGAGAGCCTCTTGAGCAAGGGAAATTTTTGTTACTCTCTTGTCCATCCTCCAGGACCCCTGGGCGAACCTGAAGATACCGGTTCGCACAGGGCCTGCATAACGGCTAGAGCAAACCTTAATTGCAATAACGCGTCAAAGGTACGTAGAGCCTGGCATCGCGTTGCGGTACCAACATACCCTTGCAGGTGTAGGCCACGCGTTTTGCGGCAGCAAACGCTTTATCCTTCATCGAGACATCGGCTTTGGTCTCGAGCAACCTCGAGCTTTTGCTCCAGCACCTCTTGACGGGTAAACGCTCCCAGTAGCAGTGACAAAAGAGTGGAGCATAAGACTGTGAATAATAAAAGGCAAAAAAAAAGAAACGTTTTCCGAATTGACCCGCCCGAGTTGCGTTCCTATCATCCTAGGCTCACGCCGCAAGGCACAGTGATGCTCTGAGAACGAGCAAAAACCTTGCAGCCTTGCCATTCACTCTGGGCATAACTTCGCTCTTTTTGCAATTGTGCTAACACTGTGAAAGCCGGTTCTAAGCTCCTCCTTCAGGACTACCCTGTTCTTCGCATGGCCCTTCCTTTAGGACCGCAACATTATCAAAATATGTGGCAGCCATTCAACTCGCGGAGGAGGGTGTATTGTTTCCCAGCTCAGCAACATCTTCTACGCGCAGCGGCGAATCCTGTAGGCGAGATCAGCGTGATAGTTTCGCCTCCCGCAGCTAGGTTCATACCTCCAGTACTCTTCAATGACTTTTCGACATTTTCGGCAATGATACGAAGTACCTCTAAATCGATATCGTACATGAACGACGTTTGTTAACACACATATATCAGAAAACAACATGCCGCCACTACTTTGTGTTGTTGTAGTTGTAGCTATTGTTCCTTTCTCTCTTACCTGTCAAGAGGCGCTTTAATAAAATCTCGACGTTGCTCGAATCCAAGGCTGATGTTTCGATGAAGAGTAGACCGTTTTCTGCTGCAAAACGCGTAGCCTCTTCCGTGGAAACAGCACGCCGGCGACTTAAATCGCTCTTGTTCCCAGCAAGCATGATTACAATGGAGTAATCAGCCTGTTCACGGATTTCCGTGAGCCAGTGACTTAATCTCTCAAACGATTCACGACAGGTGATATCATAGACCAACACGACGCCGACTGCGCCTCTATAATATGCCGTGGTGAGGGCACGATATCGTTTATCATTTCCAGCTGGAAGAGAAAATGAAGGGAGTGTGCAGAGGTTGAGGATAGAAACGATCCCCGATTGACCTTCATGTGGGCTTTCAACCGAAACCCCTCTAGTTACAGCATCAGAGACACAATGGCCTTTACCTATATCCCAAATCTGTGCCTTGATGACCAGTGAATCGGTCTGGATGGACCTGGTCGAGAACTCGATTCCGATTGTCGACTTGTATTCGAGGTTGAATTTGTTTATCGCGAACCTCGAGACCAGATTGGACTTCCCAACACTGTGATCTCCGAGCAATACAACTAAAGCAACGTTTTGTATGGAACATATGCGACCAGTGGATTATGTGTATCAATTGATTAGCGGTCGTGCAAGGAGAATAGTTTATCATCCAGATCCCGCACCTATCAATCCATGTTGCTCCTTGGTAGACGCTGCAGGCATGAGATTTGCGTCAAATGTAGCAGGCGAAAACGACTCAGGCTACACCTGCGTTTTTGAGAAGAGTTGCTTTTCCACATATCCGGTAAGAGGTATTATACCTTTGAATAGGTAATCGTGACAGTCTTCTGACAAGGAGATGCGCTTCCAGTAATCCTTTTCGTCTGGTCCGCAATATTGGGAGCGTTCCAAAGTCGATGTCGGGTTCTGGAAGCGGTACAGTGTAAACCAGTCCATAGCGTCAACCATGTGGAGAAGCATTGAGCAGGTGTGGGTGAAGTTCTTGAGGTCGACAGGGTGGAGAATACATGCGACAATGCGTTTTAACACTTCCATGGGACACTGTAGAAGCTTTGAGTGCTTAAGGTTCTGAAGTTGCCTGGTGCTGATATCGGGTGCCGCTGTCATTGTATCACTTGGAAGCTGGTTCAGACGAAGGTCGACTCGTGGTGCGTGAGCTGAGGTGGCAGGAATGAGGCAAGCAGACAAGACCAGAATGAACCAAACAAATGAATGTCATCTTGAGAAGGATGAGGCGAAGCCTTGTTTTGTGTTGCTGCCTTCGAGACCATGACTGCATGCAACCCCGTGTGCGCATGGACCTCGTGCACCACAAACCTTACAAACTACATTTCGACTTTGGAGCAGTCGCCTCGCCGCATTTCACACCTCGCTCTCACACATATATTACTTTTCTTCACTTCGTCTTCCCAACATCGGCAGCATCCAACCATGGCTTACAATGCTCTAGACTCACACGATCAGGAAATGGATACCGCTACCTTACTAGAGCGCCCCTCTTTCTCGTCGCCCGTGTGCCGTGATGACAGTGCCCAGACAAAACTCAGTTCACTGAGGTCGGGCGTGATAAAAACAACGACTACATGACGTGCCATAGTCAAACCTGCTGCAGCCGTCAGGAACGCCAACTCGTATCCCCGACCCCTTTCTCTATCGGTGGCTGTGCCGCCGAGTGGATGCAGGACTTTGAAGAAATCGCTCGAGCCAACAACTGGAGTTCTCAAGCCAAACTTGATATTGTTCCTATCTACTCGAAAGACACATTCCGCAAAAAGATCCTCAAGACCTGGTTCCGGAATAACCAGCATAAGTGGCACGACTTTGATTCCTTCAAGATGCCGTTTGTTACTCGATACAAAAAGATTCTTCAGGGCAGATAGCAGATGCTGAGATCCGGGAAGAATACCGAAGAGCCAGCATGAAGGAGATTTTGTTGGTTATCCTCGTTCTCTCAACGCTGATGGGTCGCGCCTTTCTTTTATTTTCCTTTATTGTCTACTTGTGGTAAAGTCCGCTCCTCTTGGGGAGCGATGCGCGTTATCCTAGTTACTACTGGCGAGAGTGTGAAGTTGACATTCCGAGGTCGGTGGTTGCGACTAGCACATGTTTTGTATATACAACGACTGAATCGCCAGGTGCCGCGAGATAAACGCTACAGTATTTACTAATTTTACTAATGGCCTACAATGACAGCAACTGGAGCTGAGCAATGCTACCCGACAGCGCTTCATACTTGATCAAAGTTGCATTGGCAGTGGTGCGTGCTTGAGAGTCATCCCTCACATCGCGGTTCATTAATCTCAGGGCGCGATCGACGGCGACGTATGATCACGCTCAACTCCTGTCAAATGTAGACTCCGCGTTACTTAAACGAGTGTGCAGGTTTATTTTCCCAGACCGGCAACATCTTCGACGTGCAGCGGCGAATCCTATAGGCGAGATCAGCGTGATAGCTTCGCCTCTCGCAGCTTGGTTCATACCCCAGTACTCTCCAGTGACTTTTCAGTAATGATACGAAGCACCTCTAAATCGATATCGTACATGCACGACATTTGTTAACACACATATATCAGAAAACAACATACCGCCATTACTTTGTGTAGTTGTAGTTGTTGTAGCTATTCTTCCTTTCTCTCTTACCTGACAAGAGGTGCTGGAACAAAATCTTGGCGTTGCTCGAGTCCAAGGCTGATGTTTCGATGAAGAGTAGACCGTTTTCTGCCGCAAAACGCGTAGCCTCTTCCGTGGAGACAGCACGCCGGTGACTTAAATCGCTCTTGTTCCCAACAAGGATGGTTCCAACGGAGGAATCAGCATATTCACGGAGTTCCGTAAGCCAGCGACTTAAACTCTCAAACGATGCACGCCTGGTGATATCATAGACCAACACGGCGCCGACTGCGCCTCTATGATATGCCGAGGTGATGGCACGATATCGTTCATTTCCAGCTGGAAGAGAAAAATGACGGGAGTGTGTAAAGGGTGAGGATAGAAACGATCCCTTAACCCCGATTGGTCTTCATGTAGACTTTGAAAACGATTAAAAGAACTGAAATCCCTCTAGTTACAGCATCAAAGATATTAATACAATGGCCTTTACCTGTATCCCAAATCTGTGCCTTGACGATCTGTGAATCGACCTCCATGCACCTGGTCGCGAACTCGACTCCAACTGTCGGCCTGGATTCGAGGTTGAATTCGTTTCTCGTGAACCTCAACACCAAGTTAGACTTACCAACACTCTGATCTCCTATCAATACAACTAAATCAACGTTTTGTATAGGACATATACGACGCGTGGATTGTGTGTAAGATTAGCCATCGTGCAAGGAGAATAGTTCATTATCCAGACCCGCACCTATCAATCATGTTGCTCCTTGGTAGACGCTGCAGGCATGAGATCTGCTTCAAATGTAGCAGGCGAAAATGACTCAGGTTGCCCGCAAGAGGTGGAAGACCATATCCACATATGTGTTTTTGAGAAGAGGTGCATTTCCACATATCCGGTAAGGAGGTACCTTTGAATAGGTAATCGTAACATTCCTGGAAGGAGTTGCGCCTCCAGTGATCCTTTTCGTTTGGCCCACCATACTGGGAGCGTTCAGGAGTCGCTCTCGCGTTTTGGCAGTACAATGTAAACCAGTCCTTAGCGTCAACCATGTGGAGAAGCATTGAGCAGGTGTGGGTGAAGTTCTTGAGGTCAACAGGGCGGCGAATACACGGGACAATGAGTTTTAGCACTTCCATGGGACACTGTAGAAGCTTTGAGTGCTTAAGGTTCTGAAGTTGCTTTGTGCTGATATCGGGTGCCGCTGTCATTGTATCACTTGGAAGCTGGTTCAGATGACGGTTGACTCGTGGTGTGTGAGCTGAGGTGGCAGGAATGAGGCAAGTTGACATGACCAGAATGAGCCAAGCGAATGAATGTCCAAACGAATGAATGTCATCTTGAGCAGGATGAGGCGAAGCCTCGTTTGTGTTGCTGCCTTTGAGACCATAACTGCATGCAACCCCGTGCGCATGGACCTCATGTACTACAAACCATGCAAACTACATTTCGACTTTGGAGCAGTCGCCTCGTCACACTTCACACCTCGCCCTCAAACATATATTGCTTTTCTTGTCTTCGTCTTCGCAACATCGGCAGCATACAACCAAGGCTTACAATACCTTACAATACACTAGACTCACACAATCAGAAAATGGATACTACTACCTTACTACAGCGACCCTCATTCTTCCCGTCCGTGTTCATGATAACAGTGCCTAAAACAAATCTCAGTTCACAGAGATCGGGCCTGATAAAAACGACGACTACATGACGTGCCACAGTCAGGAACGCCAACTCATATCCCCGACCCCTTTTTCTAGCGGTGGCTGTGCCGCCGAGTGGATGCAAGACTTGAAGAAACCTCTCGGGCCAACAACTGGAGTTCTCAAGCCAAGCTTGATATTGTTCCGATCTACTTGAAAGACGCGTTCCGCAAAAAGACCCTCAAAACCTGGTTCCGTATCAATCAGCATAAGTGGCACGACTTTGATTCCTTCAAGCTTCCGTTTGTTGCTCAATACAGGAAGGATTCTTCAAGGTAGATAGCAGATCTTGAGATGAATGAGATTTTTTGGTCATCCTCGTTCCGGTGCGTCTTGCTTTTATTTTCCACTTGTAGTAAAGTCTCTTCGGGAGCGATGTGCGCTATCCTAGTAACAACTGGCGAGAGTGTGAAGTTGACATTCCAAGGTCGGTGGTTGCGACTAGTACACATGTTTTGTATATACAAGGACTGAATCGCCAGGTGACGCGAGATGAACGCTATTTACAATGACCACAATGACAGCAACTGGAACTGAGCAATGCTACTCGACAGCGCTTCATACTTGATCAAAGTTGCATTGGCAGTGGTGCGTGCTTGAGAGTCATCAATCATATCCCGGCTCATTAATCTCATGGCGCGATCAACGGCGACGTATGATCACGCTCAACTCCTGTCAAATGTAGACTCCGCTATACGAGTGTGCAGGTTTATTTTTTCCCAGACCAGTAACATCTTCGACGTGCAGCGGCGAAACCTGTGGGCGAGATCAACGTAATAGTTTCGCCTCCCGCAGCTTGGTTCATACCCCAATACTCTTCAATGACTTTTCAGTAATGATACGAAGTAGCTCTAATCGATATCGTACATGCACGACGTTTGTTAACACACATATATCAGAAAACAACATGCCACCATTACTTTTTGTTGTTGTAGTTGTTGTAGCTATTGTTCCTTTCTCTCCTACCTGTCAAGAGGCGCTGTAACAAAATCTCGACGTTGCTCGAATCCAAGGCTGATGTTTCGATGAGGAGTAGACCGTTTTCTGCCGCAAAACGCGTGGCCTCTTCAGTGGAGACAGCACGCTGGCGACTTAAATCGCTCTTGTTCCCAACGAGTATGGTTCCAACGGAGGAATCAGCATATTCACGGAGCTCCGTGAGCCAGCGACTTAGACTCTCAAACGATTCACGCCTGGTGATATCATAAACCAACACGGCGCCGACTGCGCCTCTATAATATGCCGAGGTGATGACACGATATTGTTCATTTCCAGCTGGAGGATAAAAATGATAAGAGTGTGCAAAGGGTGAGCATAGAAACGATCCTCGATTGATCTCCATATGGGCTTTGAGCCGAAACCCCTCTAGTTACAGCTTCTGAGCTTTACCTGTATCCCAAATCTGTGCTTTGATGATCTGTGAATCGACTTCCATGTATCTGGTCGCGTAATCGACTCCGATTGTCGGCCTGTATTCGAGGTTGAATACGTTTCTCGCAAATCTCAACAGCAGGTTAGACTTACCAACACTGTGATCTCCGAGTAATACAACTAAAGCAGCGTTTCATATGAAACATATAGGATGCGTGGATTATGTGTATCAATTGATTAGCCGTTGTGCAAGGAGAATAGTTCATCATCCAGATCCCGCACCTATAAATCCATGTTGCTCCTTGGTAGAAGCTGCAGGCATGAGCTCTGCTTCAAACATAGCAGGCGAAAATGACTCAGGTTGCCCGCAAGAGGTGGAAAGGCATTTCCACACCTTTGTTTTAGACAAGAGTTGTTTTTTCCTTCATATCAGGTAAAGAAGTACCTTTGAATATGTAATCCCAACATTCCTGGAAGGAGATGCGTCTCCAGTAATCCTTTTCGCCTGGTCCGCAATATTGGGAGCGTTCCAGAGTCGATGTCGGGTTCTGGAAACGGTGCACTGTAAACCAGTCCTTAGCGTCAACCATGTGGAGCAGCATTGAGCAGGTGTGAGTGAAGTTCTTGAGGTCGTAAGGGTGGATAATACATGCGACAATGAGTTTTAACACTTCCATTGGACACTGTAGAAGCTTTGAGCAGTTAAGGTTCTGAAGTTGCCTGTTGCTGATATCGGGTGCCGCTGTCATTGTATCACTTGGAAGCTGGTTCAGACAAAGGTTGACTCGCGGTGTGTGAGCTGAGGTGGGAGGAATGAAGCGAGCTGACATAACCAGAATGAGCCAAACGAATGAATGTCCAAACGAATGAACGTCATCTTGAGAAGGACGAGGCGAAGCCTCGTTTGTGTTGCTGCCTTTGAGACCATAACTGCATGCAACCTGTGCGCATGGACCTCGTGCACCACAAACCATGCAAACTACATTTCGATTTCGGAGCAGTCGCCTCGCCGCATTTCACACCTCGCTCTCACACGTAGTTTACTTTTCATCTCTTCGTCTTCCCAACATCGGCAGCATTCAACCATGGCTTACAATACACTAGACTCACACGATCAGGATGGACACTGATACCTTACTACAGCGCCCCTCTTTCTCCTCGTCCGTGTTCCATGATGACAGTGCCTAAAACAAATCTCAGTTCACAGAGATCGGGCCTGATAAAAACGACGACTACATGACGTGCCACAGTCAGGAACGCCAACTCATATCCCCGACCCCTTTTTCTAGCGGTGGCTGTACCGCCGAGTGGATGCAAGACTTGAAGAAATCTCTCGGGCCAACAACTGGAGTTCTCAAGCCAAGCTTGATATTGTTCCGATCTACTTGAAAGTCACGTTCCGCAAAAAGACCCTCAAAATCTGGTTCCGGAACAACCAGCATGAGTGGCACGACTTTGATTCCTTCAAGCTGGCGTTTGTTGCTCGATACAGAAAAGATTCTTCAGGGCAGATAGCAGATACTGAGATCCGGGAAGAATACCGAAGAGCCAGCATGAAGGAGATTTTGTTGGTCATCCTCGTTCTCTCAACCTTCATGGGTCGCGCCTTTCTTTTATTTTCCTTTATTGTCTACTTGTGGTAAAGTCCGCTCCTCTTGGGGAGCGATGCGCGTTATCCTAGTTACTACTGGCGAGAGTGTGAGGTTGACAGTCCAAGGTCGGTGGTTACGACTAGTACACATGTTTTGTATATACAAGGGCTGAGTCGCCAGGTGACGCGAGATGAACGCTATTTACAATGACCACAATGACAGCATCTGGAACTGAGCAATGCTACTCGACAGCGCTTCATACTTGATCAAAGTTGCATTGGCAGTGGTGCATGCTTGAGAGTCATCAATCATATCCCGGCTCATTAATCTCATGGCGCGATCGACGCCGATGTATGATCATGCTCAACTCCTGTCAAATGTAAGCCCCGCGTTACTTATTCGAGTGTGCAGGTTTATTTTCCCAGACCAGCAACATCTTCGACGTGCAGCGGTGAATCCTGTGCGCAACATCAGCGTAATAGTTTCGCCTCCCGCAGCTTGGTTCATATCCCAGTACTCTCCAGTGACTTTCCAGGGATGATACGAAGTACCTCTAAAACGATATCGTACATGAACAACGTTTATTAACACACATATATCAGAAAACGCCATGCCGCCATTGCTTTTTGTTGTTGTAAGTGTTGTAGCTATTGTTCTCTTCTCTCTTACCTTTCGAGAGGCGCTGGAACAAAATCTTGATGTTGCTCGAGTCCAAGGCTGATGTTTCGATGTAGGGTAGACCGTTTTCTGCCGCAAAACGCGTGGCCTCTTCCGTGGAGACAGCACGCCGGCGACTTAGATCGCTCTTGTTCCCAACAAGTATGGTTCCAACGGAGGAATCAACATTGTCACAGAGTTCCGTGAGCCAGTGACTTAATCTCTCAAACGATTCACGACTGGTGATATCATAGACCAACACGGCTCCGACTGCGCCTCTATAATATGCCAAGGTGATGGCACGATATCGTTCCTTTCCAGCTGGAAGTGAAAAATGACGGGAGCGTGCAAAGGGTGAGCATAGAAAACGATCCTCAGTTGATCTTCATGTGGGCTATGAGCCGAAACCCGTCCAGTTACAGCTTCAGAGAGACCTGTACCTGTATCCCAAATCTGTGCCTTGATGATCAGTGAATCGACTTCCATGCATCTGGTCGCGAAATCGACTCCGATTGTCGGACTGGATTCGAGGTTGAATTCGTTTCTCGTGAACCTCGAGACCAGGTTGGACTTCCCAACATTTTGATCTCCAAGCAACACAACTAAAGAAGCGTTTCATATGGAACATAAGCGACGCGTAGATTGTGTGTATCTTTGATTAGCCGTTGTGCAAGGAGAATAGTTCATCATCCAGATCCCGCACCTATCAATCCATGTTGCTCCTTGGTAGACACTGCAGGCAAGAGATCTGCTTCAAGCGTAGCAGGCGAAAACGAGTCCTGTTGCCCGCAAGAGGTGGAAGGCATTTCCAACATGTGTTTTAGACAACAGTTGCCATTCCATCATTTCAGGTAAAATAGTACCTTTGAATATGTAATCGCAACATTCCTTGAAGGAGATGCGCCTCCAGTAATCCATTTCGCTTGGCCCGCCATACTGGGAGCGTTTCGGAGTCGCTGTCGAGTTCTGGCTATACAATGTAAACCAGTCCTTAGCGTCAACCATGTGGAGAAGCATTGAGCAGGTGTGGGTGAAGTTCTTGAGGTCGACAGGGTGGCGAATACACGCGACGATGAGTTTTAGCAGCTCCGAGGGACACTGTAGAAGCTTTGAGTGCTTAAGATTCTGAAGTTGCTTTGTGCTGGTAACGGGTGCCGCTGTCATTGTATCACTTGGAAGCTGGTTCAAATGAAGGTTGACTCGTGGTGTGTGAGCTGAGGTGGCAGGAATGAGGCAAGCAGACAAGACCACAATGAACCAAACAAATGAATGTCATCTTGAGAAGGATGAGGCGAAGCCTTGTTTTGTGTTGCTGCTTGGACGTCGTGTACCACAGACCTTGGAGCAGTCGCCTCGCCGCATTTCACACCTTGCTCTCACACATATATCACTTTTCATCTCTTCGTCTGCTCAACATCGGCAGCGCTCAACCAAGGCTTTCAGTGCACTAGACTCCCACGATCAGGAAATGGACTACCTTACTACAGCGCCCCCCTTTCTTCCCGTCCGTGTATCATGATAACAGTGCCCAAAACGAAAATCCGTTCACTGAGATCGGGCGTGATAAAAACGACGACTACATGACATGCCATAGTCGAACCTGCTGCAGCCGTCAGGAACGCCAACTCATATCCCCGACCCCTTTCTCTATCGGTGGCTGTGCCGCCGAGTGGATGCAGGACTTTGAAGAGATCGCTCGGGCCAACAACTGGAGTTCTCAAGCCAAGCTTGATATTGTTCCGATCTACTTGAAAGACACGTTCCGCAAAAAGACCCTCAAGACCTGGTTCTGGAGCAACCAGCATAAGTGGCACGACTTTGATTCCTTCAAGCTGGAGTTTGTTTTTCAATACAGAAAGGATTCTTCAAGGCAGATAGCAGATGCTGAGATGAAGAAGATGTTTTTGGTCATCCTCGAGACGCGAGATGGAGGCTATTTACAATGGCCCACAATGACAGCAACTTGAGCAATGATACCCCGGCAGCGCTTCATACTTGATGAAGTTGCATTGGCAGTGGCGCGTGCTTGAGAGCCATCCATCATATCGCGGTTCGATAACCTCATGGCGCGATCGACGGCGACGTATGATCATGCTCAACTCCTGTCAAATGTAGACTTCGCTTGTGAATACTTTCCTGCCCTTATGTAAGTCGGCTCCTGTATCATCTTCAAGCGCCTTGCGGAGGGTACCATTGATAGCGATGTTGCCTCTTTAACCAAGACTTGACAACTAGGTTAATGCATAGTATGGCAGGTCAGTAAATGCGCTGGAAGAGAAAACTTGAAAAAGTAGCTTGAAAGGACCACCATCTCATGCACTGTATACCTCGAATGCTTTTCACTTGAGGATCAGCTTCATTGTCTAACTTCTGCTCTCTTCTCCTTTGGAGATTTGTCTGTCTGACTGCCTTGGTAGTATCTCTGCTAAGCTTTGGGGCCTCTTTAGCGGCCTCTCTTAGGACCTCGTGATGACTGGATGCAAAGTCCCTCATCCAGGACGCCCATTCCGCTATGATCTTCTCCTGCTGCTTGCGACAGCCGTTGCGGAAGCTGGCGTACTCCTGCGGACAGCATCGCAGCTCCTGAGACTGTGCCAAAAAGTATCCCGCGCCTTGTCGCTTCGGATTGATGTGTGCCTTCCAGCTGTCGTCCATGTGCGAAGACGCGGATTGTCGAAAGGAGCGGCCGAGATTTAACAGTCTCGAAGGCAGGGCGGGTGGGTCTGTCGGAGCCTGAAGTCACGGCCTTTGTCCATTGTCCATGTTTGCTACCGGTGCTCGATTCTGTCCCCTCCACCCCCCCCCCGCCCGCCCCTCCCAATCTTTCTGCAGACCTGCCTTTCAGTCTCGAGGGACACTGGCCCAGGTTGAGGTTGCTGTTATCACCGTTCAGTCGCGACCACTCGTAGCATGCACTAGCGAAACTGAGTGACGAAGGGTATATTACTACGACCACTAACAAAGCTTGATCTTGCCCTCGCGACTTCGCTTGGGCGAGTTCTTCGGTGTGGTGAGCGTGGGGATGTGAGCCAGTGGTGGAGTGCACGCGCGAGACTTGCCCGACAACTCGCGTTGTAGTTCCTCAGGCTCAGGGTGCATAAAGTTGTAGACGAGTTTCGCCATGGACTCCATGCGACCCCTCAGCAAGAGCATCTCCTTGATGAGTACCAGTACAGATCGAATGCTCTGTGCATCCCATGTCAAGGGAAGCGTAAGTGTACGCTCGCGTTGGAGTTGGCTGAACCTGCCATCTAGGTATCTCAAGGAGACAAATTGAACGCAAAGTCCCGAGACCAGCAAGCCGTACACACGGAGCTCGCGTTTAGTTTGAGCCTTCTTGGTGCTCCTGTTGCAGATCGTATCTGCCATGTCCTTGAGGAGCTTGCTCAGTTTTCTTCCATCTTTCAGGACCTTAGTGCCCGTGGCACCTCCGTCTGCCTTCCCAACTTCCACAGCTCCCACCTCGCATAGGGTCTTCTTGCAAAAGACCAGGCCATCGATCTTCCTGCCCTGTGCATGCCTTGTCTCCAGATCACGGTCGTTGTTCCTGCGGAGTGATGAGGCAGTCGAGCACACCTCACCAGGCTTGTACTCGAGCCACTCGCTGCTGGATGCTAGGAGGTCCAGGAATATACCCCAAACCTTTGTTGTATACCATGACTCTGACTGCGAGTCCGGAAGCGACAGCCCATGTTCCTCATACAGGCTGGAGAGTCGCAGCATAGTAAGGTAGAGCCGTTTGTTGAACGCGATCTGCTCCTCAGACGAGGCGCCTTCAACCTCATCCACCGATCGTGCCCATCCCGTGCTTAAAATAACATCGAGCTCGTGTGGCTGCTTAGCATAACGTAGGATCTCCTGTTGCTTCCAGTAGGGTAACACAGTTGCAGTTCCATGCTGTCTCCCTCCTCAATCCGCTGCTGGAATTCCTCCCGGCCATTTTTATCGCTGAAGCAGTCAAGGAGTACTGCTGAGCGATCAATAACAAAGGAGTGGAGCGCCGACTCCATCTCAAGTGCCATCGTGTACTTATAGACGACCTGGTCGACATTGGTACCGGAGGGAAGCAGCCACGCGGTTCCATCGTACTCGTTGAAAGTGGCTGAGTACTCAATGCGCATACGCCTCAATGCACCTTGGCTTAGACTGCCAGTGGAGGATGAGAGTGAAGATGAGGATGACGACGGGGCTGCAATTGACGACTCCAAAGGTGATATAGCCGGCCTATCTTGCTCTGAAGAGGGCGATGTGGATGCTGAGCGATTATGCGTCGACGACGAGCCGGATTTCTGTGCAACCCACTCCTTGAACATGCCTATAGTAGCTGTTGGAGTTTGGTGAGCAGCATTGCTCCATGGACGTATATTGCAAGCCTTCAGTAAGGACATCCACCCCCTCCACTCCTTGCCAATGGCGGTGGGGTTCTGACCAGCGGCTGCGCGGACAACGGCATATCCTTGAGCTGATAGCTCAGTTGACTGTGAAAGCCCAAAGAAGTAGTCGGACCCCGGCTTGGTTCTCTCGACTACTCTGCGGAGAGGATGCTTCGTGGTCTCCTTGGTCCTTGGCATAAAAGTTCCGCTACCATAGGTACTGGAAAAAAAAAGTAATGGTTAATGACAGCTCGTACTAGTGACAATCTTGCGTCCAAAGACTATGCGAAAAACAGGGTGATCTTGATAGTAGAGCTGAGCACCAGCTTCAGAAGCATGGACTGTGTGGAGACTATGCGTGTCATCCCGCACACCGGGTCATCGGCACGTCGTGTCGTGTCAAATCCAGGCCAACGCCCATACGACTACGCCTAATCGCAATATAGGCGACTGGAGCCCCTGGACCAGACAACGGTGCCTTTCTCGCCCTCAATAATTGATAAATATTTTGCTCTTCAAGCTACGAATCCGCTGCTCTCACATAAGGGTCATGCGAAAAGGAAGGTTGTCTCGAAGATAGAACTGAGCACCAGCTTCAGAAGCATGGACGGGGTGGAGACTATACGTGTCATCTCGCACACCGGTCATCGGCACGTCGTGTTGTGTCAAGCCCAGGCCAGTCCCATACTACTCGCACAATCGCAGCATGGCCACTGGAGCTCTCCAGGACCAGACACTGGTGCCTTGCTCGCTCTCATTCTTGGAAAGAATTTTGCATCTCCAGCCAACGCTCAGTTTCGCATGTGCATGCTACAAGTCGTCGCGATTGAACGGTGACAACAGCAACTTCAACCTGAGCCAGTGTCCCTCAAGACTGAAAGGCAGGTCTGCAGAAAGATTGGGAGGGGGGTGAATGGGACAGAATCGAGCACCGATTTCAAACATGGACAATGGAGGAATCGCTTCCTCACACTGGTCGTCGGCCGCTGCCTTGACTCCAGGCTCAGACCCACCAGGCAGATTGGCAAGGGATGCTGAGTTGCTCCCGGAGTGTATGACATAGCCTTGCTCGTTCTCAAGTCAAGAGACCGCAGCCGAACATCACCATTACCTTCTGTTGTTGGACTCGACGGAGGCAATCTGTCACGGAAACGAGGACGCGGGAGAGAGGGGCGAGAGAGGGGTGTGAACAGACCAAGGGAGATGCGAGGGAATGTAAGCATTAAAGTCTGCGTGTGTTTCTCTCCTTTTTTGGGCGGTCCTTATATCCTACCATCTTTTTAGCCCAGACGCGGTCGCCGACCAAAGTGTGCGGAGACCCTTTGCATTTCTCCCGGTTGCCTTGGCAAGGTCATCATGAACACGCTTGAGAATTTTAGCCGTCTCACGTCCTCGTCGCGTAGCAACATCGTGTGCCTTATAGCTTACGTAAAATGCTCCCGAGGATATGGCGAGAGAGCACCGGATGGTTGCATCCAGCAAAAGATCAAGGCTCTCTTGTGCTCCTTGACCGTTACGAGTCCCGAATCGCGCACCCAACGCCATGATCAGCGGGTTACAGATCGTAGGAGTAGATTATGTTCCTGAAATTGTTACCAATGGCATCCAATTCCACCAGGTTTGGTTAGGCTCACGCTCTGTTTGTCGTTGACCCAGAAAGAATAGTGTGTATTTTGTATGCGAGATCAACACATACTGATCGGTGCGTCAAGAATGACTTCCCTAAAGGGTAGCTTGCGTTTGTTTCTAAAGGTTCAATAGCAGGGACACCAAAAAGCTCTCTTACTAAAGAATATATGGCGATAGGCACAGAAAAGGATAAAGGGGTCAACGTGGTACAGATAGGGATGGTGTCACCACTGCAACATCATCATATTCCCTTTCCTATCTGAGTAATAACTCGCCATCTATGGTTGGAAGGATCTTCAGCAAATGTCCTATGATCTCTCGATCTTGCTGTTTGAGTGGTAATACTCTTACGTTCCATCCCAAAAAATGTAAGTGAAAGATGGCATGTTATTAACCTTCATCATTCCTACGATAGCACCATTCGTTGCTTAAAATGATCAGTTTTGCCGACTCTCAGTCAGCTATACCACATATCTAAGTCAATGATGAACCAAACTGTCGCGTTGCTACTCTTGGCAATAGCATGCTTTCTCTCTATTGCTTCAGGATCGGCTGGTGTAGACTCCACTCTAACCACTCAACATGGTCCAGTTCAAGATACTTCCGACGATATCACCGCCACGGAGATCGACGCATTACAACAAGTAAACAAAATGTAAAGTGACTGGGTGCCTACAAGCAATGGTCGATGAAAACGAGAAAAAAAGGTGATACTTATTTCACATCTCAGTGGCGACAGCAGCAGTCGTACATTGTCCGTCTTAGATAGAGTCTCTGAGATCGCTCCCGTCTCTCAAGGAATCGCCAACAATGTGGCGCGTTGGGGCCACAACAAGCACCGTCATCGCCGTCATCCCTCGTGTAAAGCTGAACGTGCCTTGCTGAAACTGCATCGCGATATCGCTGGCTTGGAGTCAGCCCTTGCATACATCATCAAGCCCACGGGACAACAGTCTGCAGACATTAAACTACTTAATGCTATTATAAGCCGAGCGCTGACAAAAGCGAGAATATCTCTTCAAGATCTTCATCTGCAGGGGTGCAAAAATCAAGCAAAAAATCTCGGTGCGAGAAGGAACGAGACGCGGCCCTCAAGATGGCCAAATGCTGTAAGGCGGAAAAGGAGGAGTGGGAGAGAAGGGAGACGCAGTACGAAAGTGACAAGAACCAATACCAAGTCGATATCGATCAATGCACGGCCGAGAAAAGAGACATCATGGACAGTAAGATCCAGTGCGAGATGAACAGGAGCCATTGCGAGGCTAACAACACCCAATGCCATTCTGACAAAGCTCGGTGCCAATCGGACAAAGCTCAGTGTGCGGCCAATATTGCACAGTGTCAGACAATCAACACGCAATGCCAATCCGACAAACAACAATGCCAGGCCAACAACGCTCAATGCCAAGCAACTAATACACAATGTCAATCTGACAACGCCAGTTGTCAGACCGACGTCGTCCAGTGCCAAGCCGAAAATGAACTCTGCCAGTCCGAAAATACTCAGCGCCGGACAGATGATACTCAGTGCACCAACGATTTGATAGATTGCCTGTCGAACAACACAAACACCCAAGGGCTTGCCATATGCGAGGCTGACAAAGCCAAGCTGGAGGCGGAGATCATCAATTGCAAGGCCGACAATGTTGATTGCTTGAACAGGACGATTCATGACCAAGCCGACTATGCCCAATGCCATGCAAACAATTCTCAGTGCCAATCCGACAAGGTGCAGTGTCAATCTGACAAAGCACAGTGTGAGGCCACCAATGCCCAGTGCCAGGCCAACAGTACTTTTTGCCAAACGATGAATACTCAGTGTCAAACAGACAATGTCCAGTGTGAATCAGAGAAAGACCAGTGTCAGATCAACAATGCTCAGTGTGAGGCCAACAACACTCAATGCCAAACGACCGGTGCACAATGTCAGTCCGATAAGCAGAAGTGCGAGACCACGATTACCCAGTGCCAGTCCAACAACGCTCAATGCCAGGCAACCAGTTCTCAGTGCCAATCTGACATATCTCAGTGTCAGACTGAGAGTACTCAGTGCAAGGAGGATTATACGCAGTGTACGACTACTTTGGTAGACTGTCTGTCGGACAACACAACTACTCAAGAATTCGCCAAGTGTGAATCTGACAAGGCCAAGATACAGGAGGAGAGAGACCAGTGCAGGGCTGAACAGAGAACGTTCGAGAGCAAGAATGTTCAGTGTGAAGTGGACAAGAACCAAAATCAAGCCAACAACATTCAATGTCAGTCTGACAAAGCACAGTGTGAGGCCACCAATGCCCAGTGCCAGGCCAGCAGTGCTTTTTGCCAGACGATGAACACAGAGTGTCAAACAGACAAGGCCCAGTGTGAATCAGAGAAAGACCAGTGTCAGACCAACTATGCTCAGTGTGAGGCTAACACCGCTCAATGCCAGACGACTGGTGCTCAATGCCAATCCGATAAACAGAAGTGCGAGACCACGATTACCCAGTGCCAGTCCAACAACTCTCAATGCCAGGCCAACATTGCTGAGTGCCAAGCAAGCAATACGCAATGGCAGGCAGCAGATACACAATGTCAGTCGAACTATGCCAATTGTCAGGACAGACATACTCAATGCAGGCTGGACGAAACTCAGTGCACGGAAAGCCTGATAGCATGTCTGTCAAATACTACAAGCACCGAGGCACTTGCCCAGTGCGAGACTGACAAGGCCGCAGTGGAGGCGGAGAATGACCAGTGCCAAATGGACAAAGTCGCGTGCCAAACGGATAAAGAACAACTTCAGGATAAGATTACTCAGCTCGAGGTCAACAATAATATATGCCAGGCCAAGAACACACAGTGCCAAACTGAAAGTGACAGGTGTCAGTCTGACAAGGAAAGATGCCAGGAGACCATTGCACAGCTTGAAGGCAACCGCACCATGTACCAGGAACTGTACACAGAATGCCAGAATGACAAGGATCAGCTCCATACCACCCTCACTCAGTGCCAAGACAAGAACATTGAGTACCAGCAAATCCTTGACAAATGCCAGGAGGACAAAACTAAATGTCAGGAGGACAAAACTAAATGTCAGGACCTCAACAATCAATTGCGAATGAACAACACTGAGTGTCAGGCGCAGAACAGCAATTGCCAGACGGAAAAGATTGAGTATCGGACTATCTATGAAGAGTGTCAAACGAATAACAGTCAGTGTGAGCAGGAGAAGAATGAATGCCATGATTGTGCGAGACTTTTTTGCTCTCACTGCAGAAAAAAAACTTAGCAGGATAAACAGCAAGGTTCCCGAAAGGCAGCTTTTCATGTATAAAGAAGGCCGAAGGCCCTCGCTTCAGTTATGTTCTCTCGACGATTTCAACTTACGAATCACATCCGGTTCCTTTTACAATGCTGCCTTGACCAGGATCGAGGTTAGTTGCTCCAAAAAATCCTCGGAGTCACTATACCAACGATGCAGATATCTATGGATCGCGTCTTTTCTGTGAGTCAGGTTGCCATTTCGTCGAGTTCACCTCACAACTGCCCAATGCTTGCATAGTCTTCGATCAGCAGTCTCCAATAAAGTAGTCTACATATTAAAGCCATCGTTTAAGATGAATGGCAAGATCGTTTTCGCTGTGAACTACCATTAAGTTACCTCTCTGGCTGGGTTTTTTTTGCAAAGAAAAAGGAGGATGGAGTCTTCGTGCAAGATGCTTCATAAAAGTGCAAGCGAAATCGCCTAAATTATTTCATAGTATTAATATGATACTCACCGTCTACCCGAGGAACTACGTCCTTGGCCATGATGTCGAGCAAGTCTTCCAATGGCCCTTGAGTATGAAACTTTACGATGCACCGCCGAAGGACGTCCAGCGCAATCGATAATGCTTTCGGTGTAGCGCCACAACTTAACAATCAGAGCAGTTTTGTTCTTAGCATTTGGAATTGTGGAGACATTCCAAAATTTGCCTTTCGCGGTCTTCCGCTGGCATGGGGCGCTCGATTGCAGCTCCAAGCAACAACGACGACAGATTCAGTCTTTGCATCATGAAGCCATCGATGGCTGTCTCTGCCTCGCTAAGAATCTTTCTTGATTTCTATGTTCATCAGTGATATTGTGAGCTCGCTTCATAAGGATTTGGGGTCCCGGAAAAAGCAGAGTTGCTTTGGCTCCTTCGGTAGTTTCCCCGGCGCTTGACATGGCTCCCGCTGTCGGAATCACAACAGCCGTCAGGTACTCGTCTTGCGTTCGAAGAAAAGATCTTTCAATGGTCTCCGAGCTTGCGGTAGAAACTTGGTTTGTCTCGTCCCAAGATATACCGGCGGTGTCTATAGGGGCTGGATCTTGTGGGAAGGTGTTATGACTTGAGGTAGGTTCTCTAGGGTTGATGACACTTCAGGGTCTTTGGTAGTGGCTTGATTGTCGTCGTCTTGTTTGGTCTGATCATTGGACAAAAATGTGGTGACTAATGATCCGCACGGAGTGTCAACCGAGCTGGCTTTGGATCAAGTGGACATAGGTAGTTTTGTTCAGGGCATAGGGCATATGTAAAGGGCAAGCTATTACCTGCAGCATGTCAATGATGATTCGGATAATCCCATCTTCAGGCTGCGTAGTAAGCACATTCATCAGTGATTCTGAAGACTGCGGCTTCTTCCCTCCTGGCCTGATGCCAAAGAGATTAGATATGGTGTGAACTGTCCCAAGTTTGACCGCAACAAGCCATACATACTGCCAGTGTTGATGATTGGGAACGCAGGAACGGGCGTGGGCAGTTGCATGAAGGGCCACAGCCGACGAGGAGGAAGATAATGCGTGCAGAACATAGGTTTTGAGCAGACGAGTATAGGTATTTAATGTTCTCACCAAGTTCGCCAGGCACGCGCCCGCCGGATCGATCGATCTCATGAACAAAACCATCAAGACCGTTGCTGTCAATGGCACTGAAGAGCGTGTGAACCTGAACTGCATTTGATTCACGTGAGGGTTCACTATCAAGTCAAGGGATCCTTATACAGCCGTAGGGATTGCCATTGCTGGGGCCTCGCCCCACTTTGAGCCGAGCCGTATTGTGCTCGCTCCCTAGACACGTAGCTTCCAGCCAAACACCATCACCACCAATACGCCAGCCCTGCTGCTGGATCCATACCGCTCTTGACATCAGCCGCGAGCTTAAGCTTGTCAGATGCCACAGGAGCTCCCATGTCGACCATGGGTGTATCAAGCCCTCGAGGAGGAGGGTAGAGGGAGAGTAGGTAGCAAAAGAACGAGCAGACCATCGACACTGAACCACGTACACTAACTCTATTTTTCACCAGCCCATAGTATAAATATTTGGCTTTCCCGCCCTTTGCCGCCAAACTACTCTTTCGCTCTTTTCTTTCTTTTCGCTCTTTTCTTTCTTTTCGCTCTCTTTCGCCTTTGCACCATTTGCACAGCAGCACCAACAGGCCGATACGACAGACTCTTCTACAAGCAAGGCTCGCGATGGAGTGCAGCATGGGCTGCTCGCCCAGCACGCCTGTCGGTACGATGGACTCTGACGCGAGCCCCACCTCCAGCAAACACATCGATGCTGCACTGACCTCTGACCTACCCGCGCATCTTGCCTCTCCTACCAGCACATTCCTCGAGGCTATGAACTCAGACTTTCCTGCTGCAGTTCGCATCTTCTTCACCAGCCCGTGCTTCTGGACCGATATCATTGTCATGGACAAGGCAGGCGAGATGCTCCTCACCAGCGCGGACGCACTCACCGCCCTGAGGACTCACAAACCTCACATCCGGTCCTTTACCACCGGCTCTCATCACGCACTGTCGGCGCTCGTCGGCGCACTCCTGCCCACCCCTTCATGCACGCAGGATGCCCCATTTGTGCTGATGAGAACAGAGCTGCGCCGGATAAGCTTGCGGTGGTGGGGCTATGACGAGCATCCGTTCAACGAAGACAGCCTTCTTTTCGGAAACCCATACTCTCTACAGTGGGACACCGCTGTCCTTTGCCTCATTGCCTCAAGCCCGCTCCTCACATCAGTGGAAGTCGACCTCACGCTCCTACACCATCCGATGCTGGGGGCATCCATAAGCTCACTTCACAATTTGCAGACCCTGAGCATCAGCGGATATAATAAGACTCCAACCTACTCGAAAACAGTGGCTCTATTGCTGGACTCTCTTCCAGGACATGTATCGGAACTTACATTGGACTTTTCCATATGTCCCGGCGACGACAAGTTGCCCGTGTACCCGTACGCCCCATGCATGACTAGCCCAGTTGCTATCAAAAGGCTCGGACTTCATGCCAGCATCCTCTCGACCCCGGAGCCTGTGGTTTCTCGCCTCCTTGACCGGCTGCAGGGTTTAAAATCCATCGCATTCTTGGGTGGTCTATCGCTCATAGATCCCGCACATATGGGCGCAATGTTAAGGAAAACCTGTCCGCAGCTGGATGAACTCGAGATAAAGTGCGACGACTCCGAACTCAAGGACCCTCAAATCGCTAGTCTTCTCTGGGCCGACGCTGTGACAGACACAAGAGTGACAAGAGCAATCTCAGCAGGCATGACGTCGTCTTTGTCAAAGGATGCCGTGCAACAGCAGCAGGACGCATCTCGAGGCTTTAACTGGCGATCTATCAAGATCAGTGCGCCCAACTTTGGACCGCACTCCAGTGCAGCGATTGTCAAACATGCAGCCACGTTGGAGAAAGTGATCTTGCCGCACCGTGGACTTGACGCGTCCGATGTTCTTGCTCTGTTTTTAAGAGCGCCTCGACTGCAAGAGCTGGTCTCGTTGCACGAACATGCGAACGCAAGGAGGGATTATTACTTCAAGCCCAGCATGGCAAGGCGCAAGGCGGTTCCTTGGGTGTGTTCCGAGACTCTGCGAGTTCTCAAGATCTCGATTCAACCTGGCAAGGCTGCAGTCTCCACTAGAGATGCATTCATGAACCGACTCGGCGGGTTTCACAACCTGAGGGTGCTGCATCTTCGCAATGGCGTTCGTGGCGTGTTGGGGTTTACGGATTTTACCTTGGCCAATGGCGGACTTGGGTTGCTGGAGGGACTGACGCAACTTGAAGCCTTTGAGATCAAGCACTTTGCGCACAAGATCGGTCAGGAGGAGCAGGATTGGATGAAGAGCCATTGGCCTAGTTTGTCGAATACCTATCTGGACTGCGACGGCGACGAGCATGGCTGCGAGAACTAAGGAAGTGTGGAAGCTACAAGACGAGAGATCGAGTCGCACTGAGTTGTATTTGTATCTTATCCTACTCTTCCGTGATGCACACCCATCTGATTACCAAAGTCATGCCGCTCTCGTGTACATCTTTCTTGTGTACATACCTCTCACATATGTCATATAAGCTATGTATGTTCTTCTGGAATAAAGGTCCCTTGAACCCTCATCATCTGTCATTTAGGAACTCTTTTTGAGCGCGTCATCATTTGGAGTCGCTCCAGTTCTCAAGGGCAGTCCAAGAATGCCCGCACAGTCCGAACAGTGAGCACTCGCGCTGCACAGATTTTAAAATAACATCCATCCATTCATCCCCATCTTGGAACACTAGTTCACATTAAACACAAAGGCTTGCTTTCTTCACAGACGGCCAGACAAAAACCGCCTTCTGAAAACAGGGTCGCTGCACTAGTTTGATTGCCACGGCTGCACAAAGTATGCATTGTTGGAGGTGTTCACACGTTGCTTTTTTGTGAGTGCGCTGAGTTAACAGAGTACCGTTGACCTGTGTTCTGGTTCTCAGCCCCATTCGCGGACCACGAGAGCTTTGAGTATGATGAACCCTGGAACAGCTTGCTGTTGCCGTCTGTTTCCATTGCTATAGCATTTGTAAGGCACCCAATTGTCTAAAGTGCAGTCTGAGTATGTTGGACTATGAACAACCTCCAATCCCAAAGAAATAAGCACATGCGAGAGCGGAGGGTAAAGCAAAAGCGAAGCAAGAGAAGGACTTGACTTCTAGCGACCGTTTGAGCCGGCGATATTATATGTTTCATTCTCTTGCCGGAATATACGCAATCTAGTATTGGCAGCCTACCACCTCGGCGCTGTCCAAGCACGTGCCGCCCTCAGCACAGCAATAAATGCTACAGCAAACGTTTGAGGCACATTGAGAGTTTTCATAGCAGAATTCTGCTGGTCCCAAACCCGTGGTAGTGCCGGGCGCCGCCTTGACAGATGCAGCTGTTACAAGCGCGCAAAATAAAATGACCGCGTTGAATCTCATCTAGTAAATTTCATTATAAAAGTGAGAAGAGGCACGCTACTTGGTTTTTACAATTGTATACATGGGTCTTCCTTGCTTTACATTGAGTGGAGGAGCGCAATGCTGGAAATCCTTTGTAGCCTTAAGGAGCTTGTCTTGAAAAGTGTTCAATATCAATTCGAATATGAATGCGCTGGCGAGCTTGGAATATTGTGTTAATACTTGTGGGTGGAGGAACCAGAAGAAGATTAGATGCTTATATATTGACGAAACCGCCAAACCCGTAACAAAGAACACAACGAGATGTAGGAAAAACAGGGATAAGGTTCAAGTCAAAAATACTCAAAATGTCATTTGGATTTGTTCGTGCTTTTCGCTCATGCAACTTCCTGGAAGTGACCTCCAGAAGATGATTGTTCAGTTCCCTTTTTGACTTTTCCCGTCCGCTGGCGTTCAGCCGATTCCTCATCCCATCATGATGGGTTTGAGTTTTTTGAACATTTGAGGGGCGAACCCCTTTCTCTGAGTCCTGTCTGCTGTAGGACTTGCGAAGTTCCCTCTGATGTTTTATATGCGACAGCTCCGGGAAAGTCTGCACTAGGGGGGAGGGGTTCTGTCAGCATACTGCCCAAGTTATTCTCCTTGCCCTTTATTATAGCTGTCTGCAAACCATTCCTTGACGTTTTCTACAAAAAGTATACTGCCCTGGGTACTCTCCCATACCTTTCCGCGGAAGTATGGTATAAAAATAGCTCTCCGTCATTTTATGCAGACCATTCCACGAAAGTCTGCCTTGATGGTAGCGTTTTTCGCATGCTGCCCTAGAAACCTCAAACTTTCTCTGGCCTTTTAAAGCAGACCCTTCCACGGGAATCTGCCTTGATGACAGTGTTTTTGCATACTACCCTAGAAACTGTCCCCTCAAACTTTCTCTGACCTTTTATGCAGACCCTGCACGAAAGTCTGTGGTTTTCGCAGACTGCCCTAGAAACTCTCCCCTCAAACTTTCTCTGACCTTTTTATGCAGACCCTGCACGAAAGTCTGCGTTTTTCGCTGACTGCCCTAGAAACTCTCCCCTCACTTTCCCTGACCTTTTTATGCAGACCCTTCCACGAAAGCCTGCACTGATGGTGTTTTTTTTCTCTTTTGTTTTTTTTTTTTTTTTTTTTGTAAGCACCCAGCTCTAGGAACTTTTCTTTTCAAAGGTCTATCTTGCTAGGTTTTCATGTTTATGTTCCTCCATGTTCTGTTAATGCGGGCATTTATGCAACATGTACAGCAACGCTTGTCCTCTCTTGAACTCTCTCCCCTTCGTCTTGTCTATATTTTTGGACCGCACAGGTTCGCCCCCTAGTCTCCTGGCCGATGCTGGTATATACCTCGCAAGTCATGCTCGGCTACGATGAAACCTTGGTCGCTGTATGGCATTTTACCGAACCCGTTGCCATTGTGCGAGAAGTTTTAAAAAAACCCGTATAAATATAAGGTGCGATTCCTGCCATCGTCATGACGCAACCAGCTCCATCTACAACTACCAACCAACACTCTAGACCACGATATTCTTTGCAAAAGCCTCTCTACGATGAAAATTCAACTCCCGATCCTTCTTGTCTATTTCGCCAACCTCTGTCAAGCTAGGAATGTAATTCTTGCCCAAAACGAGTACGCCCGCCCTTCTTCGACGTGCCACCCAAGCTGTTGACGGCAATACACAGTCCCTGGAACAACTCAAAAGTGCACTCAGCAGCAAAGCCCTCCCCGATGACAAAGTTAAACTGCTGAAAAATTATATGATCGACAGGAAAGAGTCAACTTGGAGAGCGGCAGCTACTGAGGGATGTAAAGCGGTGGTCGGTCCCCAAGAATCACTGGGGGACACTCTTGTATGCACCGCTCCAGCACCATGCTCGATGGAAATCCTCTTCAAAGACTCTCAGACCTTCACTGATTCAATGGGGTTCCATACAGAATTCTCCATCGAGGGCGGCTTCTCAGCGGGGATTTTCACTGCAAAATCGACACTCACGGTCGGGATGAGCACTAGCTATACGCGGGAAGACAGCAGAGGACGAGAGTTCAAGTACACGTTCCCTGTGGCAAATGGGACGAGCTGTACTCCTACCCGTCTTTATTACATGCTGGAGTGCAAGGGAACCGCTTGGGACGTCCTAGACGATCACTTAGACACACAATGCGATAACGTGAAAGAGAATGTCGATTTCACCGACGCGCATGCGTGGGCCAAAGCAGGGGAAGGACAGGGAGAGGACAAGGAAACGTGGCACTACTTTTACAAAAATCCACAGGGCGATTATCAACTCTATTCTTTCAGAAGCACATCGAAATTTAGGAGGCCTGAGAGCTGCCAGGATACAACAGCGCTGTACATCAGAACATTGAAGGTGAGAGGGACAAAGGAAGCCGCGAGTCCAATCAGTACCTTCCAAGGTAGCTCCATCAGTGCCATAGCATGCCTTGAGCCATAATAATAGCCAGCACGTTTTTTGGATGCTTTAAAGCTCGTCATCCACGTATTTAGAAGATCCGAGAATAAGGGGCACAGACCACACTAGTATTTAATGTCGCAACAGAAACACGATGTAGGGTAAATATATAGGTGAATGTGTCATAGCCAAGAGATGGAAAAAAAACTGTAGTCTGAAACGCGTCCTAGACATTGTATGAATCAAGAACCAGGAATGCCTTTATGAATTCGAAATAGTGAAGGTACACAGTGGGTACCTAATGCCGAGCGTTGTTTACGACTTGGCGTTGTAATCTCGGCATGCACTTTACTTGCTCGGATTGGTATGATTCACGTTTCATTGGCGAATTAATGACAGCTCCGTCTCTGTCCATTATCACAGGACTCAAGTGAACATCACAATGAGGAATCCAGCAGCACACCCGCATGTAGAAGGACAAGAGAGTTGGGTGTATAAAGGACTCAAAATCAATCTCCACCTCATCACAGTGCGTCGACCATCGCAGATTCAGATTCTCGCTCAAATGTCGGTGATGTAACGGGACAGGCGCTTAGCCCCGGAGGGTCTCTGTGCTTCACTCAGCTCCCTCTTCATGCTCGACAGTTAATAGAACGCATCTTGGAACAAAGGCTTGACTTCTTCATAGCCAGCCAGACAAATACCGCCTTCTGAAAACAGGGTCGCTGCACTAGTTTGATTGCCACGGCTGCACAAAGTATGCATTGTTGGACGTGTTCACACGTTGCGTTTTTGTGAGTGCGCTGAGTTAACAGAGCGACGTTGGCCTGTGTACTGCTTCTCAACCCCATTCGCGGACCACGAGAGCTTAGTGTATGATGAACCCTGGAACAGTAAGCTGTTGCCGTCTGTTATTTCCATTGCTATAGCATTTGCAAGCAACGCAATTGTCTAAAGTACAGTGCAGTCTGAGTCTAATGGACCACCAAGAACCTCCATTTATTTCGCGCTACAGTATTTGTGAAGTGGACCCAGTTCCTGAGTTGGTAGAGTCACGCTGACCAGGTTACCCGGATGAGCGCGGTCTGAACAACAGCTCCTAGTGCAGGGCCATGCACTCTCTGGGAGAAATCGTTTGAAGCATGCACCATGACAAACGAAAAATACTCTGCAGCTGTACATGTACAGTACATGTATAGTAATCGACAAATGTGAGGGTAGACCCACAACACTACGTGGTCTGTTGGCATGGTGAAACGTTCTTTTTGGACGTCAACAAGAACAGCGCTCGCAATCTCCAAATCGCTACCGCCCAAGGAATTCAGGACTTTTTCAAAGTAGCACATATATCCAGGATTAGGGAGTTCACACAATGGATGACACGAGATGCGAGATGGGGGGATGTCCGATAGAACGGTTCTTGAGGGTAACAGCAACGTGGTATGCCCTATGCTGACAGAGCGGCGAGCGTAGAGGATTGAGGGGAATGAGAGCTCTTTTTGTTGATTTTTGATTGAAGTGTCCCGTGTGTTTGTGGCACCCATGTCAGTTGGTGCTCTCAACTTTCCGCCCAATTTCATTTCTTAATTCAGCATTCGGCATAGGGGCACAGGGACCCAAGGGTCGAGGGTTCGGTTTGATTATTTTTAGGTCCATGGGACATGGGAACTATGGACTATAGAAGGAGAGAACGGACGGAAGAAGGAGAGAAGAAGAGGAGGAGGAGGAGCATCGATTCTCTCCTCTGATATTTGCCCATTCCAGCTAGCTGGCAGTTACACTGATGCTGTGCTTTGATGAGTGTTGATAAAACGATGATAGAACGACGACGGCGATGTGGTTGCATTCGCAAAGGTGTGGAGAGTGCGGGAGAGAAGAGAGTGAGCAAAGAGAGAGAGAGAGTATGTGTGCTCAGAATAGGGCGCAAGTGTGTTGCAAGCGTGTTAACTGGAGAGAGAGCGCACACGACTGCCATTTGCTACTGCCCATGGCATGGTTGCGTTGTCTGTGTTCCCAGCCGGGCCTTTTGTCCCTTTGTCTCTTGTCTTTTTTCCTTCTTCTGTTCCCTCGATTCCATCCCGGCTGTTTGCACTCCTCATCCCGCCTCCAGCATCATCCGAGCATCATCTTGCAACGAGCCCCCTCCACCCCACTGTCCGTCCACACGCTCCATCCCATCCTCTTTTGTTCTCTCTTTTTGAACATTCTCCTGGTCTCTCTGTCTCTCTCCCGCACAAGGATTGCCTTTTGCTTGTTCCCATTCTGCTCCTCGCCACAGGGACAGGTGTTCCTGAGCACCGCATCTAGTCGCTGAAACATAGCCGACAAACGTCGCCCTCTCTCCTCCTCACGCCATCAGCCCATCTGGACACCAGGGACACCAGGGACACCAAGGACACCAAGGACCAAGGACACCAGAACGGAACTGGAACACCACACAGCACAACCGCAAACCTCCTTTTCCTCCTACTCCTCCCTCAACTGCTCCGTGAGTGTGTATTGTTCTCATTCTCCACTCCCCCACACGCCGTACTGTTTCCTACTTACTTCCAAATCCACATCACGTCTCACGGCGCGCTCGAATTCCGATGGCAGTAACAGGGAGCGCCTTCCTGGACTTTGTGATCGGCTTTGCCGTCTCGCTGATCGCATCCGTTATGAACGCCGCGGGCCTGAACCTGCTCAAACTCGACCACGTCCGGAACAGCGCCCTTCCGAATGAGAGACAGCGCAACGAGTGCGGTCGGCCCATGTGGCACGTCGGACTGTACCTGTACATTGCAAGTCAACTGGCAGGGAGCACCATTGCTTTGAGTAAGTGCGCTTGTTGGCTCTCGTTCGTGTCGATAACATAATATACATTGTATGTAGTCCCTCCTCGTTTCGTTTCGATGAGGCCGCAACTATCAGGATCGGATAGGGGCTATCTTCCCGACCGATCAGAGATCCGCCTGGAGGCTCTAAAGGGAGGAAAGAGAGTAGACAAGACAACCGGTGGGGCATGAGACACACACGGCCGCGCTCAAAGTGAGACGAGACCCTGGGGAAAGGAGAATACACCTCCGACCAGGACAGAAGACAAGGACAAAGAGTCAGGAAGCATGAACCTAACTATCGCTTCAACGATTGCATGCACTAATTTTACTGCTCTGTGCCATGTAGACTTTCTCAAGACACAATGGGTCGCGCCACTCGGCTCGATCGCGCTGATCTTCAACTTTGTGTTCGCCAAGATCCTGGTCGGGACTCAAATCACGCGCCAGGACGTCTACGGGACCATCGTCGTCATGGCCTCTGTCGTCTGGGTCGTGGTCTTTGGCGGCATGAACTCGAGTGGCGATCTGGAGGACAAACTCACGCTCGAGGATCTGAAGCAACTCTTTGCGCGGGTCGTCTTCATCATCTACTTTTCGATTCTCAACACCATCATCTTCATGTTCCTCGCCCTTGGCATGTATGCATACTGGGCCATCTCGCTCGACGACGAGTCTGGACAGCTACGGAAAAACATGAAGACCAAGCTGACGTACCTACTCGGCACCAACCGTTTCGCCAGGGCCTCGGGATTGACACTGGAGGGCGATGAAGGTTTAGAGGCTGAGGCGCGGGACCAACGGCTGAAAAAAGTGGTGGCCATGATCATGTCCGCATGCGGAGGACTTTTAGCAAGCGAAACATTGCTTCTGGCCAAGAGTGGCATCAAGTTGATCACTTCCACGCTGGCGGGACAGAACCAATTCGGCGACTACTTGAGCTATTTCATTCTCTTTGTCCTGGTCTTTACAGCGATTCTTCAGGTACTGGTGAAAACTGGATAAGGAACAGACAAAGGACCGAGAATCCATTCGGGATGGTAACGATGCATGCAGTGGGAAGCCATGCACTAAAAATACCGCCCATTCTATTTATTCTCCGGACGCATTTAGGTTTACTGCCTCAATACGGGACTGAAGCTGTACGACTCTGTGCTCGTGGTGCCGACATTTTATGGTTTCTACACCGCATTTGGACTGATCAACTCGACCATCTACCTCAACCAACTCGGCGACTATGAGCCCTGGGTGCTGCTCCTTGTCCTCGTCGGGATCGGGGCACTGATCTATGGTGTCACAATGCTAAGTGCGCCGAAGCCCGAACAGTCGCCCGCAGGAGGACCACTGTCATCATTGGACAACATGTACGAGGATGATGAGGACGAGGACGCACACGAGATGGAGCAAAGGAGCAAGTCGGCAAAGGGCGGCGATGGTTCCAAGGGTCTGTCAGCCAAAAAGTCCAAGCTGTCATTAAAGAAGAAGAGGTCCAGCAAACGCCAGAGCCGCCACGGACAAGGTCTGGATGAGGAGAACGACGTCCCATCTCTTTTCAGCAGCCGCAGAGGAATGATTGATTCGGATGATGTGTCCAGCATGGTGTCCTCGACCGTTGGTGGCGACAGCAGGAACGGCGGATCCTCCACTAGAGGGCGCCGAATGAGTTTTACCAGCAAGTCTAGCTTCCAGTCCGATCCGTTCAGGACACCCAAGGACAGTCGGTCGATCAACGAAGGGTTCATAGGAGCTGGTATTGCCAGCATCTCGGCAGGAGCTGTCGCCGTCGCTACGGGAGGGCATCGTAGATCGGTCCTGTTCGATGAAGAAGCGCCGACTCACGTGTTGGTGGACACTACAGAGGACCTGGAGAACTCTGGAGACGAGAGACCTACAAAGAAGAACGGACAGCGGGACGCGGTGCGACAGGAACAGGAGAACAGGCGGCAGAGCATGCTCCAATCGTCATTTAACACGTTGACGATGCACGAGAAGCGAACCAGTGTAGATTCTACCAAGCAGAGCAACCGTCAACAACAGCAGCAGCACCCAAGGATCGACACTTCCTCAGTAGCGAGGACAAAGCGGGATTCCGCTCGGTTCTCGCCAACAACCACTGCAGCTGCTGCAGGCCTGATGTCTCCAAGTCAATTCAGGGCACACTTTACCAACTCTGCGATGCCACCAAAACCAAAGCACATGCAAGGCGAGGAAGATGACGACCTTGGACCTTTCCACAGCAGCGCCGATATGGGAGGGTACCAACAGTCGCAGATGGTCAAGGGTCACTCTGTACGCTGGTCGACAGGAAGCTCCAAGATTGATCAAGTCTTTGAAGACCTCAACCCCTTCAAAGTCCTCAAGAGCAGTAATCGGGATTCGATCCACGGCGTGAACACAATGTCATCTGCTGCTTCTTCTTTACCGTCATCACCTAATCAGGCGGCCTCGGCGTCTTCACGGGCTGGACCACATGGCCACAGCCGTCAGGACTCGTTCACAGGACTGCCTTCAGAATGGGAGGTGCCAGGGCGGAAAAAGAGGCACTCTATGTTGTTTGGAGAGCAAGGCCGATCGGGCTCTGCCTCAGGCGGTCTGGTGTCTCCTTCCTCGACAGCTTCGACGACGACGTCGACAGGAGCAGGAGCTGCTGCAGGCGGTGCCACGGTGACAAGGACAAATTCTTTGGGCAAGACCCACAATGCAACGACATCGCCGTTTGCGTCGTTCGTAGCTGGCGAATGGACTCCGAGCGACGAGAACAAGGATTTGGAGGTTACTCCCTCTCCACGGACGTCTCGGATCCTGTCCTCGCCCGAGATCCAGCTGGCTGGATTCGTCTACCCGGCCCCTGCAACATCCAACAACCCAAGCTTCGCCTTGGGAACTGCAGCCTTTGCGTCAGAAGAGGCATCCTCGGCCACATCTGTCACGGAAGCAGGGGCAACAAGTCATCATCACGGCCCGGGGCCACAAAAATACCAAAACCACTACTTTACAGGCACGCCCCCTCCCGCAAACTGTGCATCGACAGTTACTCAATTGTAAACAGGAAAAGATACAAAATCAAATAGAAAAATATAGCCCCATACCATTTGATACCAAACCAACAAACCCCCATCCCCAAGCAAGCAAACAATGAACTCTTGAGCCATCAAGAAATAAAAAAAGGGGGAGGGACCATGGCCATGATACCGACAGTGGAAGGCACCTAGTCTGCACATACGTGAAAATATTTCGATGCTCAAGTACGAATATGAAAAGGCCGCGGTCACATATTTACATATGGTCCAATTGTGGGGGTGTTGATGCGTCTTCCATGCCACCACCGACCTCATCTCATGGGTAGAGTTAACAAGCGAACGGCACATTTGAGGCAGATCGGGAAAGGGAGGCTCCTCGCTTCAACGTCGACATCAACAAGCTGTCCTATCGATAACGTCGTGTACGTCCCTGTAGTGAGGGAGGTCGACTTGGGAGAACTTTCAACTGAACTTCAGCTCAACAAGGAGGAGCGGGATGAGATAATTGTTGAGCCTGACACCGACAATGATGCCGAAACCGACGAGGAAGACTGGAGCCAAGCCTTTAGGGCAGACAAGACTTGGTGCAACCTCCAGAGTCAGATGCAGGCAGCCGCTACCAGCATGGGACCTTCTCGACAGCATTATATTGGAACCTCCCGCTCTAGCGAATTTCGACGGAAGCAAGTCCTAAAGAAAGCATCCAAGGGTACTCCGAGTCTCTTCTCCTTTGGATTTGTGCGGCCAAACACTGGACGCGAACTTGTTCCTGGCAATGGTGAAGATATTGGGGATGAACCTGGTATGATATCGAGAACAACGGTTTTTGGATGCTATCGATGCAGAAACTTAGAGTCTAATTCCGCTTCCTTCACTCCATTATTAGCTGTTGTTACAGACGATAACAATCCGATGATTGACAACACTGACGAGGATGATGAGCATATTTAAAGGATGAGGATGATTTGCCGAGATCACGACGTGTATGGATCCAAAGGACAGGCAGACTGATCGCAAAAAAAGACGAGCTGGCTGGCCTCAAAGCCGTCAAGATGTACCTTTCTCGCATCAACCAAGGATGGGATTCAAAGCCAGCAGCTGTGGATACCGCAGTATCATTTTTAGAGAGGTCACCGAGTTACGCTCGAAAGGTTATCGCGTGGGCTAGGCATTGGGAGGACAGGCTAGAGATTCAATTATCACGGCGGGGCAAACACCCCCAAGACCAGGAACCTACTGAACGATGGTGACTTTTACAGTGGACTCCGAACGTGGATCAATGAAAAGCACCCTTACGATATCACTCCTGATACGCTTCGTACTCGTGTGAACACAGTCTATGCTCCTGCGCTCGGGCTCTTGGTTGGAGGCGGTCGGAAGCCAAGAAAGGCTTATTTTTCGATGGACACGAGAGGTCTGATGTTGTGGCATACCGGAAGGAGTTCTTGGACAAGATGCTAGAGTATGAAAGGCGGATGGTTACTGTGGATGCGGACGATCAACTTTCAGCCCTTCAGCAGCGAGAAATGTAGTCCTAGTATATGCCCAACATAGGGGTCCTTTGAAATCGATATTGTATGCGAGAGAGTCAGAAGGAAAGCATGGAGGAACAGAGCGGATGAAAAGGCGTCGAATGACGGTGTGTTTTTTTGGTTCGCCCCAATGTTCTTGTGAGTCAATATTCCCTCCAGGCCTTGGTCAGACTAGGTGACTTCCACTGTATTGAAATCCTTTTATTCTCTTCTTCGGTGTTCCTGCAATAAAAAAAACGAGTCAGGCTAGCCTGCCCTTTCGATGAAACTCATCCGAAAACAAAACGTTCAAGGATCGACCTTCTCTCGCGAACGTGGCTCTCTTGTCCATCATCGTGGGCACAATACTCTCCACGCCTCCCAGGATGATGGATCTCTTCTCTGTAGCGACGGGATTGGGTCCCGCCACAGATGCTGCTGCTGTTGCTGGTGCGGCGGCGGCGGCGACCAGAACATCCGATCCTGGAGCGGTCGCCGAGATGCCCGCGGCAGCTTCCGCGGCCAAACGGTCCTTGTTGAGACTAGTCGCGATGGGGTATCCCAGGATAAGAAGCACGAGTCCTAGGAGGATCAACAGCATACTCGCGATATTGATCACACCACGACAGGAGCACATACCCTCGAACCGTGAGGGTTCGGGGAGGTGCATCAGGCGATCGGACATGTCCAACGGTCCAGAGGATTCGCGTCGGATCCGAATCGCTTGCAGAAAGCTCCGTCGGAGGCCACTGCTGCTGCTGTTGCTGTTGCGGTTGTCGTTGTTGTTCTTGTGGGTCTTCGGACTGGAGTTGCTGCGGCGGATAGGCGGTGGACGAGGATGAGGAAGGTGTCCATGTTTGTGGCCGTGGCTGTGGGACTCGTCAGGCCCTGGCTCTTTCTGATTCTTCTTCCAATCTCCTCTCGTGTTCGCGGGGCTCCCGTGGTCCGATGCTTCCGAGGTCGTCGAGGTCTCTACCTCGGCTGCCAAGGAGCCCGCGCTCTTCGTCGTCGACTTCATCATCATCATCATCCCATGCGCTTTTGCACGCTCACGCTCAAATTGGCCAATGTAGTCGTCGCCTGTTAAGGGACCCACTAAGGAATCCATGGAAGAGGCCATGGCCATGGAAGACGTTGATGTGGACCGGATCAGCTCTCGTTCGCCTCGGGTGAGACCCAGACTTGACAACCACGCCCGTTGAGCGGCGGCCATGGCAGAGGCTGCGACGGAGATGGGCGGACCGTGCTGATGAGGGTGATGGTGATGATGATGTTGTTGTTGGGACGAGGACCCGGCTTTTGCAGGTTCGGGCACCTTCAGCAGACTGTGATGTCTTGGAGTCGTCGTTGTCGTTGTCGCTACCAGCCTCTGTCCAGAAGGTGTGTTACTTTGAGGCTTACCGGGCGCCGCATGACCATGATTGAACACTAGTTTTTTGGGCTCGAGATGTTGGCCTTGGTCTGCAAGGCCAGTGCCTTCCTCTTCTTCTTTCTCGTCCTTTCTGCATTCTCGTGGCTGTTGTTGTTCAAGACTGGAAGAGAGCATGGCGAAAGACGAGGAAGCCGATGTATTTGAAGAGCTGGAGATAGTGTGCATGGAAGATGCATCAAGATCTCTCTTTTCTTCGTCTTTTTCCCTGGACGACAACGCCCTTTGGGCAACGACGATCGTGGGAGGGGCCATCATGACCAAGGCTGTTTTGCGCCTTGAACCAGGTGAGAAGGAGATGCCGCCCGTTCCAGACGAATGCACGCCGTTGACGATGTGTCTACCAGCTCCACCACCACCACCACCACCACCACCGTAGGCTGTGGATTGAGCCCTCGAGAGGTTCGTAGCGGGTGAGAACGGCGCAAACATGGTCGCGGTAGAAGCAGCGTTTTCAGAGACTGAGGACGATGGGCGGGCAAGTCCAGTGGCAGAGGAGATCAGGTCCCGGAACGAGGCAAACGAGGAGGACATAGTGATCCTTGGAGGAGAGTTGGTCGACATGCGGGACCCAAAGGTCATCATGCTCGACCGCGGGTGAGGTCCGTCCGACCACCGCGGCTGAGGCGAGGGGCCATCCGCTAATGGTGATGCTTGGCCGTTCATCATGCGCCTTATCTGGGTGCTGCTGCTCTCTGCCATATTCCTGGTCGTTATGGCTTGCCCGTCACCATCTTGTACTAGCGAAGCGGTCCCGAGACCCGACAGAAAGGCAGATGCGCCCTTGCGCAACGGAGTGACCGGTGGCGACGCTGTCGACTGTGATCTCGTTAGTGAAGCAGCAGCACCGTCCCCAAACGTCTGATGTTTGGGCGCATGCCTTGGAGGTGACGATAAGGAAATGGTCAGGAACTCTGGACACAAGGAAGAAGGTCTTGGGTCCTTACTGGGCGCAGGTACAGCTTCATGCACCCGATGGAACTTTCCCTTGATGGCAGCCGTGCGTGGGTGCACAATCCAGTCCTCAGCACCTGCCGAGTCTTTTTCCTTCGACCGAGAGACATGGTCGGTTTCTGTCCTAGCACCGATACTCATCCTTCTCCCACCCACTCTCCCCTTCAGGAAAGATTCTTTGGCACTTGAAGAATAGGGGGTCTCGCTATCATTGTCCTCATCGTCATCGGTGACTTGGATCAGCTTATCATCCGCCGAGTCCCATGGATCGAGCGCGTGTCGGTTTGACCTTTGTTTCCGAAAGAGCCGAGAACTTTGTTTAAACTTTGACTTGACGGGCTGTTGTTGGTCCTGCCCATCGTGGTGGTGATGCCTTTGGTCTAATTTTGAGAATGCGCCAAAGGTGTTTCTGTTCAACGACCAAGACGATGATGACGCCAAGGGTTTAGGCGTAACAGTATCTCCTCCCTCTATCTGAGCTCCAAGAGCATCTACGTCACTGCTGTCAGCAGTACTACCGGTGCTCAGTACGATGGGACGAACGAGGAGCGGCGCAGAGGGTGATACGCGTTGGAGCAATGATCTGTAAACGACGGTGGTGCGCCGCTCCTTGGCCTTCGCCTTCTCAGGCAGGAGGCTCTGTTGCCAGGAGGCGTCCAGTGGGTCCAAGGAAGAGGATGATAGCGGTGAAGGAGTATACGTCGTCGAGAGAAGAGAGGGATCTGCAACTATAGAGGAAGACGATTCATGCGGATGATTTTGTGTGGAGGAGGAGGGGGGTGTTGGAAACGAGATTGAAATTTCAGGCACGTCCGCTTCCTGCCTCTTGAAGGACCTGCGTGGTGTCGAAAACAGACTGTTTCGACTATTGCGGTTGTGCGGGTCATAAGAGTCGTCGCTGCTTTCCTGTGGACACTTCAAGGATGCAGGGGGTGTTGTTGCACTGAGAACGGCCTGGTCCTCCTCCTTCTCCTCCTCCTCCTCCTCCTCCTCTTCCTCCTCGAGGCCTTGATCTGGCGGAGGTTCATCCAGGATCTCTAGGCGTTCATGGGACGACTCTATGGTCTTTCGTTGATGTTGTTGTAGTTCTAGTTCCTGCCGCCGCTGCTGTTCAAGGCTCATCTTTTTGAGCGAATATTCTTTCAGAGACTTGAACTCTGCCTTCCATGAATCTCGGTTCATGGGGTCTAGAGCCACCAGCGCCTGTCTCCTAGCATGCATGATCCTCGCTTCATCCTCCTCCCCATCCTCGTCACCATCGGTCTCGGACGAGCGCGCGTCGCCATAAGTGTGGATGAGTGCAAAACTGTCACAGAAAGGGTTCCGGAACGATGAAGGGGAGGAGGATGAACCAATTGCTTCTGTGTCGGAGAAGGGGTTCCGGAGCAGCCTCATCTTTTTGCTCTTCTTTCTCATAGTACCCTGCGCGCCCATTGCGGGAGCCATGGCTGCAGTTTTGGTCATGGTTTGTAGAAATAAAAGAAATCAAATGACGGCCCTAGATGTAAAGAGATATACGAATCAATTTGACCGCTAGCTGGACGTGTTAGAGTCTGCAAAGAGGTGTCAAGAGGTCATGTTCAGGCGCTCCTCTGACTTGAAGTAGATCACTCACTGGCGCTGAAACAATGAGGTGCCTTGTGCTGCGACGCACCAGGTTCTCTTGGCGTGGTATAAGGTGGTGCTATCCAAGGCGCGTAGAGGCTGCTGCGATAAAATAAAAAAAAGAATATTGTTCTTCGCAATGGGTGTACGACAGTCTGGAAGTCAAGATGTGGGCCACCGTGCACTCTACGGCAGAGACGAATTCAACAAACGGGGGTAAGAACACAAAAAATGGGTAACATGAATGAGCGAGCGAGAGAGATAAAGGTGTGAGAATAAAACCATAAGGGAAAGAGTAAGGTATCTCCCATGACAAGACTGGCCGGAAACAACCTCGTACACATCCCACATGGCCTTTGCAAAGTCGATTCTGCTCCATCCTCAGGGTCCGTTCGAGCACCAGCTTTCGGCGCAAGTGCAGGTTTGATTAATGTTTTTGTTGGCTGTTTTGAGCTGCAGGAACTTTCAAAGCGAAGCCCAGTGCAATGACATGAGAGCTCGCAGTGTGTAGTTCAAGAAAGGCTTTAATAAGGTCTATTCCTAGTCGGGCTGGAATCAAGACTGTCGTGGTAATGAGATTTAAGAGTGGCAAAAAGGGAACCAACTGCTTGAGGGAAGGGAAGCGCCGCGATCTAACCGTAGTAACAGGAATCAGGGCGAATCCAGATTTTTTTTTTCACTAGATATGCACGGAGATCCCAGCGCGATTTTGCAAAAATACAAGATTTATGCTTTGTCCAAATGGGTATCGCTTCTAGACTGGGAACCCTCAGAAGCCCAGCCTACTTACCCGTCCTTGACTATATCGGAATACAGTCCTGCTCTTGAGTAATAAGTGATTTTTTTTTTTTTTGTTCTGCGGTCTTTAGAACATACAGCAGCAAATTTTCTTCGTGCTTCCTCGACCCAATGACATCAGGGTTGGCATTACGAGATGCGCAATACCCTGCGCGAAAGTGCGCAAACGTGTGGGCAGAGTTCTCACGCGTTCCTTTCCACGAATCCATTTTTACGATCTGCCAGCACGATTGAAATTAAGTGTATATTGCTGCTGCTGTAAGCAACCTGATTCGACCAGAGAAACTTGTTGATGTTTGCCGCAAGGTCTATGCCTTGCAAGAAAACGTGGGCTCGACTCGAAATGGTGACATGGAAGCAAAAGAACGAGGAACAGTGAGCCTACGCGTCTCATTGTGGCATGCGGAGAAAGATATGTATCTCCAGTCTATACTAAACGATACTTATGTTTTGGACTCATCAACCCCTCGATGGACTATGATGCGCACCACGAAGCGTCGTCTTTCTCTCGTTTGTATCTGTATCCCTGTATTCAGACGAGGATACAAGGGCTGCCGCTGCATGCGCCCCCTTATTTTGCGTGTTGTTGTGCGTAGACAAACACTTGGAACGGTCACTTGCTCATGTTTAAGACCATCATCTGCTCACAAAGGCACCTGGTAGGCATTATCGACGTCCTTGAATGCTATCGACATATTGCATGTCGTTAACATCTTGAAGCATCCATCAGCTCTGCAGTGGCGGTGACCGAGCGCTAACAAACTGCTTCTTTGCCTATGGCTGCCAATGTGCTGGGGATAGTTTAAAGAGCGGAAGTTGCAAAGGATGACGATCCTTTTGCACATCAGTTGCGATGAAAGATAAACTGTAAAATGGTACAGCAATGCAGGTATATACTTCTGCAGAGTAGTTGTTCCAAATGCGGTCAGATATGACAAAGAGGTATCGCTTTATTTGGTGAGCTTCAGCAGTTTACCAGGGCTTCCAGGTTGGCCTTACTGCCCTAAAAATTATGGTATGCAGGCTATCTTTGCAATCATTCTTCATCCGCCGATCTGCCCTTGCCAGTGTGAATAAACGCGTCGTAACCGACAAGGTTCAATAACGATGGGACTAATAGGTCACCATGACAGAAAAGTTGGAATGTGATACCATTCTTGTGCGAGCTCTACACGACGTACAGTACAATACCGTGGGTAACCATGCATTTTCTTGAGAAAACTCCATGCCCTATCACGGCGACATCACTAATGCGGGTGGAACATAGCATACGACTAGCCTAGTGAGCCAAACTTGCCTATTCTGGCTCAAGAGTAAGTACGTTGCTTTTTGTTGGTAGTGAGAAGCGACGCCTTGGTACTGTAGACTAAAAGACGCCAGAATCCGGAGGCACGAAAAGGAGAAGGATGATGTCTGAGCACTTAGTTGTAAGAGGCCGTACACTTGCGTAATCTATATTTGACACCAAATCCTACAAGATTATTTTTGAGTACCTGCTGCCATGTACAGTAGAGGTACTCAGATCCACGGTTTTTCGTGAGGGCTCTACACTGCATGCATATTCGGTACATGGGGCCTGGTATGCATATTAGGCTGGGTTTCAATCCTCTATCCGCTTGCCTCCAGTATCGGAGCAAGAGCCTTAGCGTACTACATGCACTCAAGTTCTAAAAGTGTACCTCTTCCAGGACCCTCAAAGATCGCTGCAAAAGATGATCTCTACCGGACTGCACTCACCCACCTCCGCATTCGGCTTTACACAAATAGACATAATCTACATCTTGGTCTGGCGTAATCGTTCCTATACCTGCGACCATGGTGAGTACAAATACTGCGAGTTGGCGCATGGTTGGTGTCAATACTAGCAACCGGGTACCTTTGACGTGAGGAGGTTCTCATCACACGCGCGGCGCGCCTGGCACACGTTTTGGTGACACTAGCCGTTAGAGTTACTTCTATGAAAGTACAAAGGGGGTCACGGGTACGCATTCTTGTTCCGCTCCACGCTCTTGTTGCTCTATCTCGAAGCGCGCCAAATTCATCGACGTACCGAAAATATGCTGAGAGCTCTTCTATGCCCATTTGTGGTTTAGTCCTCGAGCATTCTTCTTGTGGATGTCTCACTTTCGTGTTGAATGCTCAATAGCTATAGTTATAGGTAGGCTTATGGGCTAGAGCGGCAGGAAAACTGCCCCTTTCAGGCCCCAACAATGGGGCCGATCTGAGCTCGCATTTTCAAGTACTCATGAAGAAGAATGCTGCTCAAAATATGGAGGTGCATTGTCGAGACCTGAGAGCGTCCGTTCCACACCTTATTTTTCTGGGGGGCGAGGCGCGAGGAAGACATGTGCAATGAATTGCCTACTCTACCTGGTTCTGCACAAAGGGCGGGGGGAAGTAATCCGGGGGATCGTTTAAGCAATCGGTCTTTATGCGGGCGTTAAACAGGCTTCACCACGTTCAGGACTCTTCAGGAGTCCCATGGTCCCATCGCACTCTTAGCGAGTGCTTTTTAGAGCGGGCAAACATACATTCTGTGTCAGTCTTAATTCAATGGGTGGATCCGTGAGCAGAGCGATTCTCCCTCCACTATATATATACCCGTACGAACCGCTCCATTTTGTTTCCTTAAGCAATTCACACTTCACCTCCCTGCAACTCTACCTGTAGTTGCAACCCGCTCCTTCCTCTTACCTTCATACTCCTCACCTGTCACGACCTCCCTCTTTTTCCCAAGGCGAGCGCTTCATCCCCCCCACTTCTTTTTCTCGTAAGTTATTTTACGCGAGAAAGCGAGAAAGCGAGATGTCTGCTACATGTCTTTCATCATGAAGTCGCATCTTTTCCATGTATACTAACCATCATACCAATTCTATTGTTCAAAGGATCACATATCAACCCTAAAACGCAACATGCTGTGCTCCATTCGAGCTATCCCCATCGCTGCGGTGATGCTGTGCCTCTTCGGCACGGCACTCAGTGCCCCAACCAACCCACTTGCAAAGCCCCTCAACGTGGTCCAAGGTGGAGACCCCCGCACCCTCCTCCATGACTTGGCCACCAGCCTTGACCAGGGCAGTCGCCCTGAGGGCTGGGAGCGTCTCATGCACACCCCTGAGACGAACGGTACCTCTGGCATGGAGATTCTCAGTCCTGCTAACCTTCAGCCCGTCGTCGAGTCCTGGGGCATTGACGAGAGCATGTACAACCGGACCTTGGAGAGCATCACCAACCTGATTCACACTGCCATTGGTGAGGGTATCTACGCTGCTCGTGGTTTCACCTACACCCTGCCCAAGTGCATGGACAAGGCCCGCCCTGTTTGCTTGACCACCCTGATTGTCGCTGCACGCGTCCAACTCGATGCTGCGGATGAGGAGGTCCACAGGGTCGAGCTCGGACACATTTACATGAAGTCAGGTGCCGACAGCATTGAGCAGCCCGGCCGCTTGTCCGTTGAGGAGCTCGGCGATATCGAGTCCGTCCTTAACTCGCTCCAGTCAAAGTGGGCTTTGGATCATGTCCCCGTCCCTCGCGACCTCGAGACCCCCAAGACCGCCCCCATTTCCATGTACTCTGTTGAGACCAAGATGGAGGAGGAGCAGGACTCCTTGGAGCACATGTTGGAGCAGATTATCGAGAACAATGTTGAGAACAAGGACGTTTTCAAGGACCACAAGGAGGAGCTCTTGGACGCCATCCAGGAGGCTACCGAATCCCGTGAGCAGTCCATGAACAACATGCAGTTGATCGTCGCCCCCACGGATGTCCCTCGCGTGCTTCAGAACGCTTTGGCTACCTGCTTCAAGGCTGCTGGCATGAAGGAGTCCGTTTCCAGGTGGTGGGCTCGCGTCTACCCTGACCTTGCCGGTAAGCCTATCTCGGTCGAGTGCTCGGCTGCCCGCCAGCGCAAGGATAAGATTAGCCCTCCTAGACACAACTGCACTGCCAGCTCCAACGTCACCACTGGCACCAGCTACTCTTGGGCGATGATTGTACCCAAGGGCAAGGCCCTCGAAGTTGTGCTCTTGGAGAACCAGGTGGACGTCAACTTTATGGACTGCGACATGCTCAACGACCCCTCGGACTCTAGCGCTTCCATCCCTGATAGCACTTCGACTGGTGCTGTCATTCGTTGGGCCACTGTCCAGCCCGATGGTTCCTTCAAGCCCGTGCAGTACCTCAACAGCTGGTCACTCTACCCCGAAAACATTGACAAGGCCATGATGGACATTCTTCGTTATGACACTGCCACCGGATACCTCAATGTCATCACCCCCGAGACCAGCACCTCCGCACCCCAGACCCAGCGCCTGCCCGAAGTCTCTGCCAGCGCCCTTGCTCTCTCAGACAACTCCAAGGCTCTCTTGCTCGCACCCCGTGCTCTGCCCGCCGTTATTGCTGCCATTGACATGATTGTGAAGGCCATCGGCGCCTTTGCCGAGACCTGGGAGAAGGTCGCCAAGGCTTTCAGCTCGGGCATGACCAAGACCATTCAGAGACGCGTCTGTCTTGGATTCGACGCTGTTGATTTCCATGCTGATTCATTTGTGATCAATGGTGTTGCCCGCAATGACGTCAGCCCCGTTATGGAGGAGCTGGCCAATATTGCCGAGCTCCCCAAGGAAGGCAATGTCCGCAGTGCGCTTGTGGGTATGAAGTACTCGACCAACTTTACCTGGACGGGTGAGAACATGATGTACCGTGATCAGGCCGGCAACATGGGATTCTTGTTCTTGGGCAAGCAAGGAGATGCCAGGACGGGCGAGGCCAACTTGGTGTACAGTCGTGTGACCAGCAACTTCAAGTTGGCAGAGGATATGCTCTTGGTCCGCCGCCAGATTTCGGTCCTGGGAGGTATCTGGAAGAGTGATACCACCGAGATTAATCATGTCCCTCATACGTTCACGCCTCAGGATACGCAGATCATGCAGATGTTCTGGCAGATGATTGCTTTCCGTCAGATGGCCATGTCCGCAGGTATTGAACCCCCCAAGTACCCTGACCTGAGCTTCCTGTGCGACCGCAGCATCAAGGACAGCCAGTAACAGAGGAGAGACGTTGCTCGCCTGTTTTTTTTACCCTAATGCCACTTAATATCAAGACTGTGCTCAATAAAAACAACCATGCCTTTGCTCACATATACCAGTTGAGCCATCCTTTTTTATGACGCATTGCCTTTTGAACAAACAAAACAACGCCGAGCTTTGAAAATGAGGGAGGGTATTTTATGTGTGAGAGACAGAGAGCAAAAAATTGGCTGAGACACAAGATAAGATTTCTACGTGCTAAAAGTCGCATGGGTCGCGCTGGCTCAAAATCCCACTGCTCTCGGTCCACTTCAGTCCCACGTTTCATTTCTCATGCGCTCATACCTTCCTTCCCATGTCGAGATTTTATTGCCGGAACGATGCCAATGAACGGTAACGGATGGAACTGCCGGTCTGGGGACACCTTTTTATCACAAAACCACCGCACCTTGCTCCTGCCTTTGCTCTACTTTGCGGTCGAAATGCTCCTGCAAGTGTCGTTTGAGAGCTGGCATGTTCTTGGGCTTCTCATTGCACTGATTGCACTTTAGATCCCTGGATATCATGGCCTTGTAGTCCTCCGTTTGCTGCGCTGTTAGTGAGAATGATCCCTTTGTCTCAATAGTGTCGATGACAAACTGCGGGCTGAGGAAGAATGGCGTTGTGAACGAGTTCCAATGTTGCTTCTTCTTCAATGCGTCCGCACAAAACTCTTGCGATATGATATGCAAATGGAGTTGTCTATTGGGGTTGGGGTTCATTGAACGGTTTCAAAGGACCGAACACCCATGCGAATTTAAAAGTATTAAGCATTTGACAGAGATTCTGAAAACCCCTTGCATGCCATCAAGCGTAAACTCGGATCAAAAGGATTGCTTACAAAAGACTTGGGACTGCATGAAAGCCCATCTTGAACTCTAGCATGGGCCATTCCTTTTTCAACCTGGTACGGGCCCGATAACCCAACAGAGCAAACGACTGTCAGTACGTCGACGTTTGCAAGATCATCCAGATACATGTACTTTAAAGTGAGTGTCGAAACCCATGTTCCTTGACAAACGTCTCTCACCTCTCCAGAAGCCATGTCGCACGCTCGACCAGTTGTTTTACGAAGCGAATGCCGCCCACGCCAGATAGATCCGTGACTTTATCAATGCGTTGTCTCGGCAGCACGAGCATGTGGACCTTTGCCTAAAACCCAAAAAAGTGGATATGGCACTTTTGTTAACGCAGTCCATGTATCTCAAACAACTTTCAGACGATCCACGAGACGTCGCTGTTTTACCTTGGGATATGCATCCTTGAGGATGACATGCTGCTCATCATGCCAGTACGCTATGCCGGCAGGAATCGTTTCTGGTCGTGCGCAGTATCCAATAAAGACTCTCTCGAACGGGCGTCCTCCGCCTCCGCCTGCATGCCCCGTGGGTCCGCTAGAGGCGGATGTCCGGGACAGCTTGGCAGCATGTGATTCATCTCCTTCGGTATTTGATGGCGCCTGGTGTCTCTTCCGGCTGCCACCTGCAATATTTGACGGTGTAGTGGTTGCATGGGGCGCCGAGGCCGGGTATGGAAGTCCGTTGTCGTTGGAGGACCCGGACTTGGAGACTGGAAGCGAGGCGGAGGTGAGAGGGTTTTGAGAGGTTGCTGTTGATCTGTCGAGAACTGGTATCTGGGCGTTGGAATCCTTGAGCGAGAGGATGGTGTTGACTATGGCAAGAAGAGAGGGAGGGAGGGAGGAGTTAGCCGATAAGGACCACGGTCCAGCACGACAGCACGGCAGCAAGACGCACACGCGCGTGCTTGTCGTGCCTGTCGAGCGAGTCGAGGGTGTGCATGGCATTGCGACAGTGCGAGAGTGAGGGCATGGAAACGAGCTTGGTACACAGATCGATGCGCCCGTTCTTCTGGCGGACCACGTCGGATGGGTCGATGAAGGCGGCGTCCTGGCTCATGGCGACATGCAGGAGGGGTTGGTGGCGTGTGGTGATAAGTGAAAGAGAGAACCAGCGCAGGATATGCCGTGCTGGGCAAAGTTCATCCTGCCGTGACTGCTGTCCCTTCCACACCCACCCACCGCCGAATTGTTTTTTTTCCCTGGAAGGGCTACAGGCTGGTGGCAGGCGTGCGCAGGGGGGGGGGGGGGGGGGGCGGGGATCTCGGTGCCCTGGCAACACAGCCAACATTGTTTTTGTTGCTCAGCATTACTCTGCATCGCTGGCAGGCGAAAGCCCCTTTGTCCTTGATCCAACTGCCCTGCATTCCCCTCGAGTCCACTTGCCCCGCAATGCCATCCGCCATTCCCTTTGACCAGCAAGAGTACTGGTCGGAGCGCTTTGCAAAGGAGCACTCGTTCGAATGGCTCATGCCATGGTCAGTCCTCGAGCCACGAATGCAGGCGCTGGCTCTTTTGCCCACAGACCCCACAGCTCGGATCCTTAACCTAGGTTGCGGCAACTCAGACCTGCCCTTGGATCTGTACCACTCTGGGTTCCATTATGTCACTAGTGTCGATTTCGTCGGGTCCGTTGTCGAGCGGTTGAAGGAGCGGAGTGAGAGAGCCATTGGATGGCCTAGTCCATATGCAGCAACTGCTAACACCACCAAGACATTACTACCCTCTGCCTTGGACAAAGCATGCCCGCTCCAGTTCTTAGAGATGGACTGCCTCGACATGAAAGCCCTTGCCGCACACTCGTTTGCGCTGTGCATCGATAAATCAACGTCCGACGCCATTTCGTGCGGCGATGATGACCAGTATACAAAACTGAGGACGCTGTGCGAGCAAGTCGCTCGAGTGATCATTCAGCCTGGAGGGCTTTGGTGCGTCGTCTCATACTCGAGATTCCGTCAATACGAATGGATTGAGGGTCTAGGCGCATGTCTGTGGCGCACGGAGCGGATTGAGGAAATCAGAGTCGATCAAGGTCCACAACCACCGCTTAAAGAACACGGCCAAGGCCATGCAGGGTCGGGGCACCCAGTCCATGTGCCAGACGTGTTCATGTACTTGTATGTCAACCGCCGGTTATGAGCCATGTAGACTGGATTCACATCGATAGCTCGTATACGTAGAACAAATACCAAAAACACCATTGTTATTCAGTCGCAAGACCCAGTTGGGTGGTTTTTTTACTTCTGCTGTTCCTTTGGTGGATTGGACTACATGTACTTGTAGTCTACAGTGCAAAGCATGTGGTTGATACGAACTGTCAGGATCAGATGTCCTCTGTTTGGAACGACAGTGAGAGTTAAAGGGGCGAGGACGTGCCTTGCAGTCATCTGTCACCATTGGCATGTTTGGGGGTGTATTCGCATCTTACCAAAGGCGAAAGGCGAAAGGCGAAGGGAGCAGTAGCAGAGAAGCAAGAGAGAGCATTAAGGGATGCGTGTCTTACGGTGGTGTTCATTTGCAAAATGCCGCAATACCATACTCCCCGGCGCACAACTTCCAATTTGGGTTCGCCCAACCTGTCACTCTGGCAAAAATCGCGCATTGGCGGGGGTTTGACAGCTTGCCAATGAGGCCATTTGAGAATAGAATACATTCGGTGTGGATGAGGTCAACGTGAACACAGGCGAATCTCATTATAAAAGCCCAGCAAGGCCACGCTCCCTTATGTTTTGTTTTGTCTTCCATCCACCATTGCTAGCTATCACTCCTACTACTCTACCACTCTTACCACCTACCCAAAAACATCAACATGACCCCTCCTTGTGGAAATAGCAACTGCACCTGCGGCGACAACTGCGGTACGTTTATTCCCCATCTGTGTCCACTCTAAACCGACCGGCGAACGATGGCTTCTGGCGTCATATCACGTCAACCAACGCTAATTGTAAATTTTGATCACCCTCCCCACGTCTGCTGCTACACAGCCTGCGGTGAGTCAAAGTGTCAATGCGGCAAGGCTCAGTCCTCCTCTTCTTCGTCGGGCGCCCAGTGCCACTGCAAGTCCGGCACCGGCGAGAAGTGCGTCTGCGCTGGCAAGTGCGATTGTGCCGCCAAGAAGGGCTGCGGCTGTGGCGACTGCCCATGCGAGGGTTCCCACGGCGGTGAATGCAAGTGTGACAAGAGCTGCAAGTGCGCCCAGAAGGGCGCCTGCGGATGTGCCAAGGGTGATTGCCCATGCGAGGGTAAGTCCGCTCCCTGCAAGTGTGACAAGAGCTGCGAGTGTGCCGGCAAGAAGGGCTGCGGCTGCTCCTCAAGGTAACATACGATTTTGGGATTATTCGGTCGCGCCCCCCAGCACCACGTTCTTCATAACTGACTTGCCTCCTCATTCTTCATCGAAATATAGCTCCAGTGCCAACTGCACCTGCGCTGGCAAGTGCACCTGCCACTAAGGGTCATGTCTCATCCCTGGCGCCTATTGTAAATATGTCTTCACTCTGTCGCCTGTGACAAAACCTTCGTGGTCCTCGATCCTTCAGAGTGAAGCCGATCGAGGCCTTCAAGTTCAAGCAGGAACGAGACCATCCTTTCTTTACTTTGTGCACATTTCTTTCTTACTATCTTTTTTTCCCACTTGCAATATCGAGTCCTCCGGATGATCATGGCTCAGCGCGAACCCCAGATCACTTTTCAATTCGTGTGTGTCCGTATTTTGAGTGCGAAGAAGATCGAATAAAAACTTGTGCCCCATCTTCGTGAAGTCCTCCATGTCGTAATTCTGACAATGCTTCCCGGCTGGGGGTGATGCGCGTGTTTCATTGGCTGGGCAGAACACACGATCAACGAGCGCGTCTCTGATGTCTGCACAGAGACACTCTCTGTCGTCTTCCATTGCGTTCTTTGCGTTCTTTGCTTTCACTCCGTTACCCATCGCACGCACCACTACCGCACATCACCCAGACAGGCTGACCCGCGCTCCCCAAGCACCACACCTTGACCTCCCACTCTCTTACGGTTTCGTTCTCACAGCTTGGCTTATGGTCGTACGACGAAGAAGCAGAGCATCAAGAGCAACCACTGTCAAAGACGAAGCCGAGGAACAACTTGAAGAGACAGCTCCGATCGTCGTTGACACTGACGAAGACCTGGACGACGACGACGAGTACCAGCCCAACCCAGAAGTCGAGGAAGCCATCGACGAGGAGCTCGAATACCTTGAAGAGGAAGATATCATCGCAAACCTTGCCAAGCCTGACCAAGTTCGAGAGCAGCAAGAACAAGAGCAGCACCGCCAGGATCTCCACGAGATCCTCGACCTTGTATCCCCTGAAGAAGAAGCCAAGATGGTTCAAGAAGACGAACGCGAGGTCGCTGTGGGCGGCGGTCGCAGACGAGGTGCTGGTACAGGTGGTGAAGCCGCTTCAACAAGCAGGGCCCGATCCAGGAGCGCAAGCAGGAGCTCGAATGGAAAGAACAATAACGACAAGAACAACTATGGCGACGACGACCAGTCGACCCATGCCAAGAGAAACCATGCAGGTCAAGTCGGGGCCAGCGCCAAGGTTGGCTATGTTGACTCGGAGACGGCAATGACTCGAGCTAAATACAAGGTCCAAGGCGGTCCTGCAGGCACGACTCCTTTCAGCGGTGAGCCGATGGAGCCTCCATCATCTCTGCCCTCAACCCCAACGCCCTCAAAGCTCGAGCGAACCGAAAGTGGAGCCAAACTCGAGCTTGGATCTGATCTGTGGCAAAGAGTCTTTACGTACCTCTACCCTTCCCATCTGACTGCTCCTGCCGGCGTCAGCAAGGATTGGCGAAAGCGCATCTACCACCTCCCCGTCTGGCAAAAGATCTGCGAGACCTCTGGCTTGACTCTCCCACGAAACCATATCGGAGCGTACGGTTACGAGAAGCCCAATTATTACCGCCTGGCCCACGAGAACGCCGACTCGATCTGCGAGCAGTGCTACAAACTGTGCCGACCCTCGGGCTCCTATCGCGCTCTGCCGGTCCGACTGGTGGACGAGACTGCTCCCACAGAGATCCGTATGTGTCGAGACTGCCGTGTCGACTACTACATCGAGCACCCAGAGCCCATGCCAGAAGATGTGGGCCCTTACCAAGACGGCGAGTACACTGTCACGCCGCGCATGACCAAAGGCGAGGCCATGAAGGCGTATCTGCTGACTCACTCGGACATCATGTCGCTCCCGTACGAGATGGGTCGCAACCCTTACTTCCGGCACAACTCACCCATGTACCTCTTTGAGGAACAGTATGTGCTCCTACTCGCGCGACAAGTTCATGGCGGTGACATTGGTATTGCTGCAGCCCGCGCCGACTCGGAGTACATGGGTCGCAAGGTCCCAGAACCCCAGGAGGATGTGATCAAAACGCGTCGAAACCTGCTGAGATCACTCCTACATGAGAAGGGACTGGTCTTGCCCGAGCACTCGGCGATTTGCCACATCTACATCGACAAGGGTCTAGGTGATCCCGTCGAGATTGTCAAGGAGTTGGAGGCTGTGGACTGGTTCCATCGATGCACGAGCTATGACCCAAGTCTTGAGAAGGCTCATCTGAAGCAAGTCAAGCGCCGCCCACGCATCACGCGCCGTCGAGATACGCGCCCTGAGGGTGAAACGCTTACGAGTCGCGGCCTGAGCGGAGTGGATGCGTTGGACAAGTCTATCCAGGAGGAGACCATGACCGAAGAAGAAGAGGAGGAAGACGACCAGCACAAGATGGATGCCCTCGATGACTGGCTGCAGCACCGCCTAGAGCAAGGACTCTACCAGTCGTACAAGCTCGACCCTGAGGGACCCGAGGAGCCACCTGAAGGAGTCTGGCCATTGCTGGATCGAATCGACGTTGGCCACAAGATCCTAGTGTTTGCAGCTGAGAAGGTGTACAATGCGATGGAGAAGCAGAAACATTTCATCAGACGCGAGGGGCTTCGCAAGTTTGCACTCAACAAGAACCAGGTGCGGATGATGGTGGATGCGGTCGATCCGAACCTGTCGCGTGTATCAGAGATGACTAAGAGAAAGAGACGAAGAGTGGAGGCCGGTCAGGAGCAAGGCGAGCTCCCAGAGGAGACGCAGTTGTCGACTCTACTGGAGCACGACTTTGGTCCGATGTGGGACGTCAAGGTGCTGGAAGAGGCAAAGAAGCGGGCCGAGAGTCGACTCCTTTGACCCGTGTCCTATGCAAGGGATGCCTTGGTCTCGTTCATGAGGCGGATTTTTTGAGATTATTGCTATCGCACCCTCTATCCCACTATGCTATGGCTAGCAACTTCACAAGTGTTCCGCGGCGGTTTTGATAGCTGAAAGGACCCCCTTCGCTTAAAATAATGAATCGTGTTGCGATACTGGCAAGGCTGTCAAATGGATTCTAGCCGCGTGGGTGTCTTGCGCTTGTTTTTTCATTGCTTTTTTCCGTCTCACAGACGACAGCCGCATGGTGGGAAAAGGCGTATAAAAAGATTGCTGTCTCTTTTCTTTTCCTTCTCGTTCTAATCCACACCACATCACACAGTCATTTATTTTTTCCCACACCCTCAACTTTTTTAAACGTCCATCATGGTAAGCCGTCTCCACTGAACATTCAGCTTGCCTTTCTTATCATCCACACTGATCCACACATTATTGATATCCATTTCATCGTTCTACTCCAGCCTAACGTTGAAGCAAGCCGTCAATTAGCAGACGATGAGTTGCAAGAGCTGAGGTTAGCGTTCAAAAACTGCGACAGGAACGCCGACGGCCGTCTCACTACGGATGAGCTCGTAAATCTCATCTCGGACCTGGATCGGAACATATCGAGGGATCAAGCGATAGAAGCCATCAAGGCCTTTGACACCGATAAAGATCATGGGCTCAATTTTCAGGAACTCTGCTCTCTTTTACAGACAATGCGTCCCAAGGAACAGTAAAAACCCAGCATCGAGACCCTGCCCGATCGTGAGAACGAATAAAGAGTTCCTTTGGCTGTCTCTTTGACCAAGTGCGCTTGGACCTGCTGTACGCACCTCATAATACGCACCTCATAACTCCATCTAGTGTGGAAAGCTTGCTGAAGTTCAGGTTCAGAGTCACGCCGATGGATACTGGAGAAACGTGCTGAGAGAGATGGCAGGCCCGTGCCCTATGCTAAGCTGCAAGTCTTTTTTTTTGTTTTTTCGTTTTTTTTGTTTGGCGCTTTCAAAAACCACACCGCATCACTCCGCTGTTCCATTATTCCCACCCTCTCAACTAACACCTCCACTATGGTAGGTCGCCACTTGCCTTTGACAATTTGCCTTAGTTAAGTCATATCTGGTGACTACTGAACTCATCACCGCCTGTCCATGTGTCCATGGAACTTTTCTTGCTCCAGGCCAACACTCCAGCAAATCGTCCTCTCAAGGAATCAGAACTGCAGATTTTGAGGACGACGTTTGAAAGTTACGACACGAATGATGACGACCGTCTCAGTACCGACGAGCTTTTGAAGCTCCTCTCATCCTTGGCTGTGGTTGTATCGAACGATGAAGCGATAAGTGCCATCAAGTCTTTTGATATTGATAACGACGGTGCGCTCAACTGTCAGGAATTCCTGTCGCTCATGACATTGTTGAGGAATATGTCAGAGCTTGGAAGAACAAACTCCCATCCAGATTCTACCTGAACCGCGAGAACGAATAAATGCAGTTCCTGGTGGCTTTCTCTGCCTCCTGTGCTTGAGGAACACCCGATGAATGCACGGCGCTCATCGTGCAGTCTACACTGCAGCCATGGAACTGGATCATGTCCCTCGCTCAACGCAGGCAGGACAGCGAGAGAGTTTCGACTCAAGGACGACAGAAGGCACCGCTTTCCTAGGCTTTCGATACTCGAAGAATCGTCTGACTCTAGTCCTCCTTTTTTAATATAACTACTATGCTGAGTTCATCCCATCTTTCCATTAGCGTGGCCAAAAAACATGGCCATTTATGGCCTTTTTGACAAAGGCAGCGGGACTCCAAGGATCTTGAGGGGATCCTCACCTCCACTGCAAAAGCTGCACTCTGTCAAGGGTATAGAGCGTATACTAGTATCGCCATTGCAGGGCCAACTGCAAGAAGCCTATCCGCCCTCGATTCAATTGCTGCAAGTAATAGGCCACTAGCTCCTTACTGCCGTGGCACCAAGGTGTCGCTCGCTACATCCCCATGATCATGACAAACATGATGATATAGGTCACGCTGGTGACCAGAGTAGTGACTAATACCCAGAACCCGCTGGTTTCGAACGGCTGCCGCTGGTCAAAGACGTCTCCTGCTGCCTTTCGTCTCAAGACAGAGATGCCAAGCATTGCCATGCCAAAGGCGACAAAGATGATGCCGATCTTGTAGAATGATTTGGTAAAGAGTCGAATGATGATCATGCCCATGGAGAAGGCCTTCATGGCAGTGCGCCAGTAGGCGCCATCGAACGTCCTCTCGCGTGCTGTGCATCCCCCGAAATAGACAGGAGCAAGGCAAGGTAGTACACGTCAGTTTTGCGCGCTAGGTATTTCAAAAAGAGGTCTTGAGCACTCAACAGGGAAGAGCGAGGGCGACGGTGAGCTCACCTCGAATCTCCACGAGCTCCTCTTCGGTGATGTTTAATGATTTCGCGCGATGGCCGCGGTAGAGGCGATGGTTGCGAGGGCTGAGGAGGAGCGTGTTTGCCATGGTGGATCAATGTGGGTGTTTCTGTGCGAATGTGCAGGGAGTTCAATGACGGCGAGTGAGGCGAAGTGGTCGTGAGAGTGACAGGAAAAGGACTGGTCCAAGAGCGCACTAGCTTTTTCGGGACGAGAAACGACAAAATTTAGGACCGACGTTTGGCACACCCTGGCCACCTGGTCATTGCGTCGGGACAAAGAGCCTGTAGCACTGGCGACGTGCCAGAGTGGAGTTGCTCCCATAAATACGACGCCATGGTCCACACTTTATTCAAGCAAACATGATTGCATTTTCATGATAGCGCAGAACGTGCAACCCTTGGATATAGCCGCTACGTGGATCATCACACCCGTGTGAGGAGACATGTGGCGGCGAGTCTGGAGGAGTTGCTGAGAGGCCCTCATGAGGCTCTATTTCTGACGGGTCCATTTGAGGATCTGAGAGAGTTGAATCCCCAGAGATGCCTTCCCTGTCAGCGCACATGTCGACGATAGGGCCGCAGACTCCCTGTTCTCCCGAAACAATTCCTTGGCGACATGCTCGCCCTCAGCTATAAGCTAACCAGCAGTCCGTGCTGTTGATAACTTCGCGGCTCGAGAAGCCCAAAAGCTGGCGGCGAACTAAACAAGAGCGGGCTAAGAAAGTACTCGTGATGGCGAGTTCTACCACAAACTAAAACAACCTTCCCACTCCACTGTCCGACTATCCTCCTGCCGCGAACTAAACAGGAACGAGCTAAGAAAGTACCAGTGTACGATGGTCGGATGTCATAGTCTGGGCCTGCACTGATTCTCGGGCCATGGATGACGATACCTTAATAATCGAGTGCGCGTTGAGTAAATGGAGATAGTACTGAAGGCGAATATGTGGAGGTGAGTGAATGAGAGTGTATGTGAGCGAGTGAAAGATAAAGTGTGTCTGATGACTGAGCAGCGATTGAGTGACGAGGACGGGGGCGTGGGAGTGACGACAGGTGCAGCACAATAGCGAGGAGGAGGAATGCAAAAGGAGTCAAAGGTGGCAAACATGGCGTTCTTGATGCATACAAAGTTACAAACTCGCAGATGCCCGTGCGTGACTTTGGCGCTCTCATTCCTTTCACGATGTCAGCCTGACCAGGATACTTGGTTTTAGCAACTCCCCAAGCAATCGTAGCCCTCAGCACGGCATTCGATTTCCTGCCTGCAATATTGGCTTGCGCCGTTGTAACATAAGCAATCATTCGTGCCTCCTTGGACCAAAGTCGCTAAAAGCAAGGCCAAGATGCACGCCTGAGCTACGAACATTATGGACTGTAGCTGAAGTCGAAGAGGTTTTGTAACGGTATTAACTCGTTGTAACAGCACTTATATTCAGAGCGTGATCAAGTAGATGTGGTGGTGGTAGAGGAGGCACAGGAACACCGTACGATGATCCCCAAAGCATGATAACCGAACACTATATAGACTATATAACATTTCTGAAAGCAGCTCCATCGTTACTAGTTTCCAGTGTGATATGAACATTACCTGTGAGAGTTCTTTACAAGATTCCTGGGAGACGCTGTTTGATAGTTCGTGGGGCGGCCTAAGGTGGCTTTTGAGACGGTGCTTGTGGGAGCGAGCGTTCCAGCGAGTATTCTTGATAGGTGTCTGGCGCTCTGCGAAGGTTCTTCAAGGAAGAACGTCCGTGTGGCGGCTCTTGCGACAGTGTTTGCGATGGCCTGCTGCGTCGTTGTGAGTGCTCTTGCGAATCCAGTCTTGGAGTGGATCAGATGTATGTCAGTGTACACTCCCCCATCACATAACGTGAAGTTTTTTCACGCTATGTGATTTCCATATATTTTGCAGAAATTGATTGGCAGATGGCATTGACTGAATTGTAAGGTCTATTTGAGATCGTCCCTCACTCATGGTGACACTCGACATGGATGATATGGCAGAGTCGGAGGTGCTCAGAGCCATTGTGCACGATGTTCAAATAGACCTTACAATTCAGTCAATGCCATCTGCCAATCAATTTCTGCAAAATATATGGAAATCACATAGCGCGAAAAAACTTCACGTTATGTGATGGGGGACTGCAGGACGTTGTGGTTAGTGCGACCTCTTTATATACGTGAGTCGAATCAAGTTGTTTTCAGTCGTACAAAAAGACAACAGAAGGGACACCATTCCCAGTGGGGCTAGTTTTGAGAAAGATCAAGCAAGGGGAGATGAGGGATGCCCGAGAAAGGGGGCCGTCAAATGGATCAAAGGCAAGTAGAGAATGTGATGCTGGAGAAAGAGGTGGAAAATAACACTGGAGAAAGGTAGGGGGTTAGAAAGAGATGAGGGGGGAGTGAGGAAGGGGTGGTTGAGGAGGTAAGGGAGTGGTCAACTCGACCGGCGTCGAATCAGTAGCCACTACATTCAACTTTGGTTATGCGTACTCCTGGTGAACAACTAGAGCAGAAAGTTCTGGAGTGGTATCTGAAAGCAGGCAATACTTGATATGTTAATGTCATGTTCAGCAGCGGCTTCATGTACGGCGATGGTCTTGGAGTTGAGCAGGACTACGGGAAGGCTGCGAAGTGGTACTGCAAAGGAAGCGACGCTGGAAATGCTTACGCCAGCGGCAACATAGGGTTTATGAACTGCAGTGGTAAAGGCGTTGGGTAGGATTACGGCAAGGCCATGGAGTGGTACCTTATATCAAGCGATGCTGGAGATGCTGATGCCATGGTCAGGTTCGGTCTCATGTACCACAAGGGGCTTGGGTTTCATAAAGACTACAGAAATGTTTTAGAATGGTATTCAAAAGCAAGTGATGCGGGGCGGGCGGGCGCGTAGATGCTATGCGCTATTTCGGTTTCTTGTATGAGAGAGGGCTTGGAGTTGAGGAGGACCACGCCAAGGCTCTTGAATGGTATCTCAGAGCGGGTGATGCTGGGACTGCTTCCGCCATGGTCAACATCGGCAGCACGCACGACTAATGTCTCGGTGTTAAACGGGACTACGCCAGAGCTACAAAACATCTGTTCAAGTATGTTTACAAGGGCTATAATCGCTCCAAACATGCCTCGTCCAGGGGTCCAGCCTTTCCCCTGGCGAGTGCCTCTGGAGGATTTTCACATTCCCATTATTCAAGCAGTTGCATTGGGATCTCAGGAGGGCCTCTGAACGCAATCAAGATAGCAAACTTATGGCTTGGTTCGCGTTGAACAGGAGAAATCCTGATGCTCGAGAGCATCTGTACGGCATATTTGCCAGTACTATCGCGGATAAAGATGGAGAGTCGAACAAGAAGAGATCCTGGAGTGCTGTACTACAAGGATAACCCTGTAATCACCTGGGAAACCTGCGAGACGATCTTCCTCAGGATATCTTAGTCAGAGCAGAAGCGGCTGGAAACCGTAGCGATTCTGTCTGTGCCTTTTGCTCCTGACCGTCAAGAAGGGGGCAAAAAGTTTCCGGGACATCCGAACAGTCGATGGTGCGGTCCAAGACTATATACTTTGCGTGGTACTTAGAGGTGATTACAAGTGCATTGCAGGTTCATATGCGCATCGATTGGAGATTAAAAAGTTCAAAATGAATTACAAGTTTTTCTCCCTGCATGACCGCGCACACTTGGGCGAATGAGCTCCTGTGGTCGCGGCGCATGGGTAGACCCAGTCACCTACGATAATGCAAGGAGAGCTGAGAAATTCGCACGGGATCCTCGGTATTACTCTGAATAGTGGACTACTAGCGAGCGGTGCTGGTGGAGGGAAAGCTCTCATGGTTTTGAGAGCCCATTCTCAGCCTGTCCCACTGTTGCTTCCTCAGTTGTGTTCTTTGTCTCAAATCGATCAGTGATGCCATCGATTCTGGGCCTGACAAAGGAGCAGATGAATAGAGATGGGTCTGAGCATGGCATACCAGAGTGTGGCCATATGGCCGTGGTAGGAGCTGTACAGGAGCTTCTTGCGCCTCTGAGATGCTGACCAATGACTAAAAGTCGCAAGGGCCTGTCTGGGCTGTGCGAAAACTCAAAAATATGTCCAGCTGTGCCTTGGTCCAAGCAAGAGTGAGTTTGCAATTGATGGCCATATTTATCGCTAGGAGCTATGTATGGCGCAGGGACGAGGGACCAGCCTGCGCCTCCCGCGTGGCGTGGCCTGGTCTCGCATTGCCATTGCCATGCCGAGGCAGCGAGTGCGAAGGGGATTCGTCAAGGACGAATGCGACGAGGGCGGGGCGGTGAAGAGGTCGTCTCACGCAGTCCACGCGCCCAGCTATTTTTAGCAGCAGAGTTGGCCAACCGCGTGTGTGTTGTGTCTGTTGTGTCTGAGCAGGGCGCGGACGGATGGAGCCTCTGCGCCGTGTGGATGCAGATGGGTGGATCCGCCTTTGCTTCCATCCCACTGCAGCTCACGGGTTTGTCCTCGTTTGCTCCTTCACTACTTCTCTCCTTGTCTCTCTCTCACTCTCTCACACTCACACTCACTCACGCTCATTCCCCCCCCCCCCCCCCCCCACTCTCCCACCTTTCTCCACTTCTTGTCTCCCGTCCAAATATCCAGGGCCCAGCACCAGCACTCTCGTCCTCTCCTGTGTGTCGATCCGATCCCCACCGCCAACGTTCCATCGCGATCACTCCAGCGAGACCACTCCAGGATGCTGATCCAAACCAAGAGGTTGATCCTGTCCTTCATCCTCGCCTCAAACCTTGTCCTCGTCCTGTTCTACTACTATGTCAGTTCAATCTCGAATCCCGCCCTGACAGACACCAACGACAATGACCACCAGCCCGTCGACGCCAGGGGATCCGCCCGCGGCCTCGTCCCCCGCCCGAGCTACGACCCCAACGAGCGGTACCTGGCCTATCTGCCGCACAGCGGCTTCCACAACCAGCGCATCACCCTCGAGAACGGCCTCTTGCTGGCAAAGTACCTTAACCGCACACTGCTGATCCCCCCAGTGTTCCTAGGTCCAGCCACGGAGTGGCGTCTGTTCGACATCCTCCTCCGCAGAATCATGCTCCAGACCAAGCGCGGACTCGAGCACTGCGGCCGCATCCCCAAAGGCGACCCTCTGCCGGCAGAGTGTCTCAACTACTACTCCTGGACCACGGTCGAATGGGACTTTTTCTACAACATGGAACGGATTCGCAAGGAGCAGCCGTGGAAGCACAGGCCGGATCACTCATTCGCCTGGATGGAAGCACAGCTCGGCATCGACAGGAAAAAGGACGTATACATCATCGAGGACAGAGCTCATTACGACTACCAGATCTATGACAACCCCGAAAGCAGCACCCCGCTCAACACGGCCCGGTACCTGCGGAAACTCGAACTCAAGGAGCTGGCGGATCGACCGGAGCGTGTCCTTCACATGGGCTCGCTCTTCGCCACAGGACGTGTCCTAGCAGAGTTGCCAGAGCACAAGGCCTACCAGCAGTTTCTGCGTCGGACCATGATCCTGTCGACTCCCATTCTCGTCAAGACCTCCGACGCCATCGTGTCCAAGCTGGGCGGCCTAGGCACGTTTGTGGGATTGCACTTGCGCGTGGGCGATGGCATGTTTGTTGAGCCAGCACCCGCCAATATCGAGAACATGTTCCAGAACCTTGTCAACATCACCGGCATAACCCCAATCGCAAACTACCAGGCCTTGACCACTTCCGCCGCCGTGGCCGCGCCAGAGACAGAGCACGTAAAGATTGCAGACAATCCATCCCTAAAGGCCAGAGCATCACCGGAGCGACTGGACTTTGCACAGTGTAGAGCACGCAAGGCAGAGGGCGGCAAATACACCATTATCTACATTGCCACGGATGGCGTGTATCCCCGACGCAACATTCTGTTCCGGAAACTCTTTGCTCACTTCCCTTGCATCTTTACGCTGGACGACTTTTCAGAGCACCTGCAGGAGCTCAAGGAGATGAAGAACACCGACGGCGTGGGCTTGAGCAAGGACCTTATTCCCATGGTTGATGCAGTTGTCTCTGCCAAAGGACGCTACTTTATGGGAACCCCTAAAAGCACCTTCTCGTAAGTCATGTTCATGGCCTGTTTTTTATTCATTCGCTTGAGGGCTCAGGCACACCACCGAGTCAAGACACTGACCTTAACCTCGCCCCTTTATAGAACCTACGTTTCGAAGCAGCTGCATCCAGCATACGTTGAAGGACTCTTTGACAGCAATGGCGCTCCTCTGTAAAAATGGGACCCATGACTCCTTTGACGCCCGGCTTTGTTCATTGTGGAAAGGTTAAGGTTTTCTTTTCCTTTCTATCTCTTAACCATCTATCTCTCATTTTTTTACCTGTACCAACAATACCCAGAAATATCCTCTTCCTACCTCTCAACTCGCACTGTCTGCTTTCTTTGTCACTTTTTCCATCCGCTCCCTGTACTTGTATAACCTCCTCATGATGCCTCCACGATATGCCTATGCTAAAATGCAATAAACGGAACTAAAGAGTCGTCGATCATGCTTATATTGCGTTTGACCTCCTCGTAAATGTCTTGCTATTCTTACCGGCTGTGCATCACCCCCTCTTGATCCCATGGACAAAGGCTACATATGATCTTTTTTTTTTTTTTACCACAGAATGCACTTCTTGACTGGGTTCATGGGTGTGCCTGATTTGCACTTGAAGGCCTGTGCGAAATAGGCCGAGTTCTGGACCACGCCATTGATACGGTACTCTCTGGGTGAGTGGCTATCCTCAGTTAGCATGCGTACGCTCTCATCTGGGCTCATGTTACCGCAGAACGAGCGCGCAAACTGAATGAAAAACAGTTGCTCGGGTGTGTAGCGTTCAAGACCGGGTAAGCGAGCATTATTGTACCTGTTTTTTGAGTGGTTGAGAGCTCAGTATTGATTTTTCTTACCAAAAAAAAAAAAAAAAAAAACCAGAGCAACTTGTTGTTATTGTTACCTCTTGCCACTGCGGTCAGATCGGTAGCGCTGGCGCCAGGCCTCAAAGGCCAACTTGATCCCGCCATTGTCGGCAATGTTCTCGCCAAGTGTGGTCCAGCCGTTGACACTGGATTTCTTCCCGTCGGGTCCCTTGATTGTGTAATTGCCGTACTGCTCGATAAAGCACATAGTCTTGTTATCAAAGGCCTCGACCGAGGAGGGCTCCCACCACTAGTTTGCATGTAAAATCATTGAGAAAAGTGAGTGACGAGCATCACCTCGCATAACTTGAAGGAGGAACAGCGAAAACTTACGTCTCTCAGAGCACCAGTCTCGTCGTAGCTGCGTCCGCTATTATCAAAGGCATGGCCTAGCTCATGCGCCGCCACCTGTCCAATGCCCGCAAAGTTCAGGTATTCGGGGTCGTTCATATTGAAAAACGGCGATCGCAACAACCCAGCCATGATTTCAATGCTGTTTTGCGTAGGGTTATAAAAGGCATTGACCGTCTGAGGAATGGGCTCTAGCTTGAGTCGGTTCACGGGCAGATGCACTCCTCGATGCTTCATCTCGGCCTTCCAGGCACTGGCCCGGACCAGGTTCCCGAAATGGTCCTTGCCCTGAATCTTGAGTGTGCGGTAATATTCATCAACCGAGGTGGATGAAATGATGTTGGGACTGACGGTCGAATACCCAACCTTCTGAACAATCGCCTTCAGCTTCTGGAGCGCATTCGTTCGAGTGCGAGGATCGAGCCAGTCATACTGCCAAAAGTTCTTTTCAAAGCTCCAGCGGATCGAGGTGATCATCTCGTTTACCTGCTTCTGCGAAGTCTCTGGGAAGATACTCTTGACGAAAAAGTGTCCTGCCAAGTCACCTACGTTATTGTTCACGGTCTCGACACACGTCTTCCAGCGAGGAGTCGCCACCGCGGTGTTGGCTCCGGGAAGTGCTCTGGCGAGCTCCTTCAGAGGCCCTTGGAATGAATCGGCCAAGTTCTTGCCAAGGTTGCGGATAAGTGTCCAGGCAAAGTAGTTCTGGATGGTCCTGGGTGCGGTCTGCTCGACAGCCTTGTTCATCCTGGTCAGGTAGAACTTCCACAGCATGTTGTACTGTGTGGGGATGGCGACATCCTTGGGGAACGCTGTCTCGAGGATCACCTTCCAGTCCAAAGCGGGAGTCATCGCTGTCAAGTCCTCAATAGTGTCCCAGTAGTTTCCATCGTCCTCTTCTTCTTCCTCTTCCTCTTCCTCTTCCTCCTCCTCTTCTTCCACGAGCGCCTCCTCGTCCGTCTCTGCAGAGTCTTTTTTCTTGGGCTCGGGCACCTTGGGTTCAGGCACCTTGGGTTCGGGCTCCTTAGTCTCGGGTTGTTCGACAATTCCAGCTAGGATTTTCTCAAAGGCCACAACATCCTTTGCGACCCGTTTCCAAGTTTTGGGCACGACCATCGAATGGGACTTGGGATCGCCTCCACCCTGAATGATGTAAAACATCTGTCCAATGACCTTCTCATAGAGCTTGACGATCTTCTCATCCGAGTACAGAGCATCCTCTCCAAGACCCAGACCCGTCTGTTGGACCGTCATGATCTTGTATCCATGGTTCTCAGTATCGTCCCAGAGATCGAACCCGAAAAAGTTTTCAAATCCGTTCTTCATGTTGTAACCCAGCAACTTGGAGATGGCTTCACGGTCACCCCCGGGGACACCGGTGCTGTGAGGGCCTGGGTAGATCTTGGTCATCTCTCGGATCTCGTCCTGGAGGGGTTTGGGTCCGATTTTCTGAAGGTGGGTCTCGTCCATGCAAGCGCCGTAGAAGGATTGAAGTTTCTTGAGGTTGCGTTGTTCGGCAAGATCGCCCTTGGGTACCTTGGGCGCCTTTGGGTGCTTGGCTGTAGCGATCGTGCGAACGAGTTCCTGCAGGAGCAAAGATTGTAACACAAGACATTGGTTAGAACGAGAGCCATGGGTGGGAGGAGCCTGAGAAGAAAAAGAAAAACTATCTCTCTTTTTCTTACAAGGTTTTGTTCTGCGATGAATGTGAGGTAGTCGTTTCTCTTCTCGCCTTCGAGAAGTTTTTCGCGTTCTTTGTAACCGCCGCCTAGAAAGAAACAGATATGATCGCACATATCAGTACGCTGAGATCAGGGCCATGGCAAGAAAGTCCGCCAGTTGGCAAAGGTAGGAAAAAAAAAGGGATTTACAGGCAAACTTGTTAAAGTCAACACAGGGGTCGGCGGCTGGGTGCATGTCCTTCAAAATGCTGTTGGCAGTCTGTCGGCATTGCGATGTGTGGCATACCTTCTAATAGAAAATGACGAGATCACGGGTTAGTGTGAGGTACAAAGTTGTTCGTAGATGACCGTCTATAAATGTCTTACCGCGTGAGGCGCACCCTGCACCGCTAATTGCAGTGCGGCTCCAAGAGCCAGCAACATGTAAAGCTTTGCCATGATGAAAAATCAGTGTGGGGTCGTTATAGTATATTGTAATGGGTGGGCTATATGTGGACAGAAGGTGGTCTGCCTCCGGGTGGGAGATGGAGTAAGAAGGGGAAGAGTCGGTGCGGCGATGGGTAGTGGGTAATGGTGTACAAAGCGAGAAAAAGAAGACACAAAATGGGAGGACGAGACCTTCTTGTTCTTAAGTACAAAGTTCAGCTTTTAGGATCGGTAATTGACCCGCATCTTCTTCATCTCTCCATCATACCACATTCCATGCAGGTTGCTAGTTTACTTGGATCCTGGGTGAGTGATCAGACAAGAGCACCTAAGGAAAAACGTCAGAGTTGGGCGTAAAATTTCTTATCAGATCGACCAGGAAGTGTGCGGGCGCCCAAAAAAAATTGTTCTAAGAAATACGTATCCTGGCTGCAGTACCCTAAATGCTCACTGCTCTTCGTTTTTCCTGGGTGGCTCTCAGCTCAGAGAAGCGGGGTTGCTCCATGCAGCCTCGTTTTGGTCGTCCCGCATCCGCTTCTAGTCTACTGGGAATGTGTATTTCGCCCATGGTCTGTAATACAGGGTGAGTGAAGCGGGCTTGCCCAGAAGGGTCTTTACGGCATGTGAACTTTCTATTAAGAGGAAACAGGGATAACGTCATACAGTCATGTCAGAAACTCCGTTCTTTGCCATAAGCGAACATAGTACAGTTGTACATTATAAAGACCTTCTAACAGGGTGGCTGATCAGCAGCTTTCTAGAGAGTACCCATGGATCAAGTAGCCTGACGGGTCTACTTCCGGGACAAAACGGACTTGATACCAAGCTGCGATACACAGCTTGTACCAGAGTCCAGTAGTAGTAAAACAAACGCGTCTACTATCGCAGACTCCTTTACAAAGAACAGAGCGATCTAGTCAAAGCAAGGAGATTGCTTGCTCAGGTTATATTGAAAAGAGTCATGGCTAGAGGCTCTAGGTAGCAATCATGGACCTTCGCATAGGAGTCAAAGAGACGTTACCGGGTCCGAATCAGTCACCCTACCCATCTCACTTAGGTAGTTGCCGGAATCTCCAATAAGCCAGGATCAGGACTATTCATCAGAGTCTAGGACACGCACTGGACCTTGATCTTCTGCTATCCGTCTATTAGCAATAACTCCTTCACTCACGTATCTACCCAACATTAAACAAGCCCACCTGGAAAAGTGCCCTATCCAAGTGAAAGGTTGCACTTGAACGATCTGGCGTGGATGAGGGTGGTTTGAAACAGATACCCGCCGAAGGAATTGTGAGCGCTAAGGCTCTGTGAGAGGCATAGTCACATTACTTCCCAACCATCCTTTGCCATGAGGGCCGTTCTTCTTTCCGGGCCACCATGATCTGATGCCTGCTCTCTCAGCACCAGTCCTACCATGGCTGCACTGCAAAGTCAATTGGATGCATCTCGAGGGGCACTTTCTGGATCTGCAGGATCGACGAAATGAACGCGAGAAGCCCTCAAGGCTCTAACCAAAGTGAAATACCGGATGTCTGGGATTTTCATCACCGCCTTGGCGGTTGTCACGAGAGGAATGTGGGTGTTTAGAAAGCCCCTTGTCGAGAGCACGGATAATGGAAGCCATTAAAAGAGTGGTTAGTGATATGATGGGCACTACGAGACCTTGGTCGATCCGAAGACGTGAAATAGAGCGCCCCACAGGGCCGCCTGGCCACGTCTTCGTGAATGCCGCGAACCTAAAACTTTTTTTCTTCGCGTCATGCGCGCTGAGACACAAGAAAAAATTTGATGTTCCATTGTCTGCCGATCCTTTTTTTTCTCCCTCTGTCACTCACCCTGTGACCCGCAAATCCTCTTTTTGCTCTGTTCCCCACTCTTCCCTGCTCGTCTGCCCTACCAACCCTCGCCTCCACCTCTCTGCGAGAGTCATTGCACAGATAGCACCCAGCTTTTGCACCATCCATCGCTCTTGATCCTCACTCGCGTACAATCACACGGGGACTGTCCGCCTCCTCACCCGTCACGCTCATACACCTGACCAACGTTACTAGCTACTTGTTGATCCTAGAACGAGAAGGCAGGCAGGTTCACTGATGAATAGCAGCAACAAAGAACCAGCAGACGTCATGTCTAGCAAAACATCACATCACTCTTGGGACGAGCGCGATGACTCGACCATGCTTTCCCTCGACAGAGCATCCTCGCACAAGAACTTGCCCGTCCGTTCGTCCACCCACAACGCTGCAGCTGCAGAGTCTCAAGTGGCCATGGCCGAATATGGAGGCATGCAATCAAAGGCTATGCCTATGAGTATGTATTGCGTTGCTGTTGAAGCCTATCGGTGTTTGAAAATGTCTGCACAAAGCTGGTCTGCTCCCCATCATATCGTAAACTATAGCATGTACTCATCAATGTGCATGCTTCATTCACTTTATTGGTAGCGGCCAGCTCTAACGCGCAGCAGGAGGGTATGCCATTTCTGAGTGCACAGGCAAACACCCAGCAGCGGTAAGTGCGCGCACATTTTTTTTTTTGGATGGACTTTGTCAGTGTCGCAAGACTGCTGACGATGCAGCCTGTTCATCTAGTGTCAGCAGTGGTCCCACTAAACACACGACAACGGGGCAAGGCAATGCCGTTGAGACTGAAAGGTAGAAGGACTCGCATCGACTCGAATAACTTCACGGCAATTTTAATTTTTCTCGTAAGCGGGTTCTGACCAGAATTATTTTCTCTTGATGCACCCTAGGCCTTACTATGGACTGAGCTCGACGTTCTTCAAGCGCCAGCCAGTTGGGCGTGATGGAGGCGACAGTCCGACACTTGGCCATAGTTTCTCTTCGCGGTTCCAAGCTGAAGGCACTGGGGCCTCCATGCACTCTGAACCCTCTCATGGGCCTCGCGAACCTAACGAGCTGGGCCAAAACAAGTCATCGCAGCCTGGCGGGTCTCACGAAGCGCGCGCTCTCGATGTCACTGCTGCAGGTGTCACTGCTTCCCCATCCAAGAAGAAAAAAAACAAAAAGAAGAAGAAAGGTCAAGGCCAGAGTATGCAGTCAGAATCAGACGAAGGAGCGACAAGTGGCTCTGCATCAGGTGCGCTCGGGCAACAGCTCCATCTTGTCCATTCCGCTGGCCCTCATCATGCTGTTATGCCTCACCACAATAAGAAGCCCACTCAAGCTGGAAACAACGGTGCGTCCGATCAAGGGGGAATGATTGGTATCGGCGACCAAGGTGGTATGATTGGTATCGGCGAGCAGGGTGGTATGATCGGTATTGGCAACCATGGCGGTGAGGGTGGCGGTAGAGACCAAGGCGGTATGATCGGTATTGGAGACAGAGCCAACCACATCATGGCCGCTCCAGCTCATTCCATCCACTATGGAGGCACTCACTCCCTGCACAGGGCTCCAGTTTCTCGAGCCACTCCGGAGCAAGAGAAGGGACTGCACTTTGAGGCATCGCATGCTGCAGCGTTTCCCTCGACTAAGCGCGACAGCTCTGACGACAGAGCGCACAGTCATGGCCAGGGTCACTATGATCATACTTCCTCGGAGAGGTTGGATGAGCCAGTCATCAACATTGGGGAGTTGCCTCGCCACGAACGCTTCAGTGGCCCTCTCGAGTATCTTGGAGACAGTCCTGGGGACGGCACCGGTACTAGCACTCAAGGAAGTCAAAAGCACCATGGCACTCACACAACTTCTGCCAAGGTTGGAGCCGGACTTGCTGGTTTAGGAGCGGCAGCAGCAGCAGCAGGCCAATTCGGGTCTCCTATGACCCATCACGATCCATCTGCTATTCAAAAGCAAGACCACGCACCGCAAAGGTCTTTTTTTACGCAGCCGGACACATTCAACTACAAGACGCCATCCTCGTCTCATGCCCACGACTCTCGTCAGTCTGGACAAGGCGCTGGGGCGACCTACGCTCCATCTGCTCCATCGAGCCAGGATCATCACGGCCATCCTAAGGCTACTCATATTGAAACTATTCACGAGCCATATCATGGACAGAGCTCTTCCGCAGGACCCTCTCGGAACAGTCAAACCTCACAGCATATCGAGACCATCCACCAACCTTATGCTGGACCTGAACCCGGCACTGGTACTAATAATGATGCTCGTGGCACAACCTCCGCCCCCGGCGACTCTCCGACCCTGAACAGGAGGACAACTTGGCTCGGCTTTGGAGTGCCAGTGAGAGAGAAAAAAGTGAAGCCTCCCGGAAAGGCGAGGCCGCTGTCTTTTGGCTATGGATACAAGGATTATGCTGAGGCTTATAGAGCTGAGCGTTCCAAAGCCGAGCTTGCAAATGAGTCGCCAGTGGTCTCGAACATGGCACTTCAGCCTTCTGGAGCCGGAGCCAGTCCCTCAGCACAGTCGTCTTCAACGAGCCATGACCACACTGGTCACGCTCAAGAGGATTTGCATACGACCGGCATGCGCAAGAAGGGGCATTACTTGACCCACTCAAAGTCCCTCGGTGCCAAGACTCCGTCCTCACCACGGGCCATGCCTGGATACATCCCAGCAAACATGAGGCGCTCGCACCTCCCCCCACCTCAGTCGCCCATCACGACCTCTTCGACCACCTCTGCTGTCGGCACTGCTATTGTCACTCCTTCGTCCTCGCTCCAGATCCAAAGCGTGAAGCCGCAGAGACCAGGAGTCACCAGTGGTAATGGTCCGCAGATCCATTCGTTCTCACCAAGCCAAGACCGCCCCGTTCATGTAGAGGAGACCTGGCACACCTCCAACCTGCCCAGGGGACATTATCTCACGCACTCGACGTCGCTCAACTCCAAGCGACAGTCCAAGCCGCGGGAGGTCCCCAGCTTCGCCCCTCCTAGCCTGCGACGTTCACATGTGCCGATTCCTCCACAGCAACCCTCAGCAGCCAATCAAATGAGCTCTAAGACGGCCCGTGCGATGGCGGCTACAGGGGCTGCTGCAGTGCCTCTTTCCTTGGCGGCTGCAGCCAGTCTTGGTCGCAACTCTCATCACTCCACGGCAGCCGCACTCCCAACCCCCAAGACGGATGTCTCGCTCTACGATGAGGAGCAAGGTTCTTACCCGCGGGGTGAGAAAGATGTGCATGACAACCCTGTACCTTCAGCCCACCATACGAATGTAACAGAGCTATCGGTGTCGTCCTCGTCTGATCACAGGCTTGCGCCGTTAGTCATGGCTGCTTCGGTGCCTCGTTATGATGCGGCTGCTGAAGCAGCAGCCTTGGCTTCATCGGAGGTTTCGCCAATTCACAAGCAGCTGAGACGCCCCTCGACTGCCGTGATGCTCAAGAAGCCCGATGCTGATTTGAACCTCTACCCTGAGGAGGAAGGCGCATACTCACATCGAGAGGAGGATAGGCATGAGAACCCTGCACCATCGGAACACCCTGTTGGCGTGACAGAGGAGATACAGCTGGACGAAAAAGATAGGCATGCCCATCATGACGCCCATCTGACCATGACCGACAAGGTCAAGGATGCCCTCGGTGGACTCCATGTGCCGAGCTTGAGCAGCAAGAACAGCAAAAAGAAGAAAAAGAAGGCTGCAGCGGCCGCTGCTGTCTCTGCCACAGGGGCAGCCGGTGTTGCCGCTGCGCTGCGCTCAATGACTCCAGAACCGGATGACACCCATGGTGTGTGGTTTTTTTTTTTTTTTTTGCCTTGTTGGATGTGGATGTCTTTGCCTTGAATGAAATGGATTAGAGCACTAACGTGAAAGCCCTTGTATCTTAGATGAGGGTTCCATCTCAGCCCGGAAGGTTGAGGCAGTCTCAACCAATCCGTCAACCATCCAGGTCACCGACAAAGCTACGACAACGCACTCTGCCTCAACGACTGCAGGCAGTGCACCTGCTGCCGCTACAGCTGCTATGGCTGCCGGTGCTGCTGCCTCCCTTAACAGGAAGAAGAGCCGTCTGCTGAAGAAAGGAAGCAGTGGTACAGATAAAACTGCTGTCGATGACGAGCTTGCTGTCAACTCGGCAGGAACCCATGTCAGCAAGGACTCCGAGACTGCTGAAGCCATGATCCCTGCTTCAGATTTCGCCATTCACTCGAAGGGCATTCACGAAAAGTCCGCGCTGATAGCGGACGATGATGATGACATGGAGGCCGCGGTCATTCGCGCTGGAGAACAGGCTGCTATGACCGTCCAGGCGACATCCACTAAGGCTATTGTGTTTGCAGACGAGACGGAAGGCTCAACATCTCGACAGCCCGGTGACCACGCGGTCATTGAATCCACAACCGCCACAGCTGTGATCGAGAGTACAGATGAAGAGGTTGAGGATGAGGATGGCAAGAAGAAGAAAGTCAAGAAGAACAAGGTGCCTCTCAAGACTAGAATTTCCAAGGCTACGTCGTCCTCCGCTGCTGCTGTTACAGCCGCTGCTTTATCTTCGGCTGCTGCTGTCACCGCCGCTGCCGTGGCATACAAGGAACGCCAGCCCGTGGTCGAGAAACCAACTCTTCTTCTCACTGAGGATGACGTCCCTCAACCATCGATGCCACAGGTTAGCCACACGCTAGCCCTAACAGAGGACGATGTCGAAAAACCTGTTGTACCAACAGTGAGCCATCTATTGACATTGACTGAGGATGATGTTGAAAAGCCCACTGTCCCTGTTGTGAGCCACAGGTTAACGCTGACAGAAGACGATGTCGACAAACCGGTTCCCATCCTGTCGGCGCCGCCAGTCTTGCGACTGACAGAGGACGATGTTGAGAAGCCCGATCCTTCATCTGCTAGTCATCCTGTGGTGCCTAAAGTGCCAGAGGAGCTGGTTTCGACTTCCATGATCAAAGTAACCACTGCACCTCGGCCCATGATCCCAGAGGAGCCTGTCAAGGGTAAGGATATCAAGTTCCCCAGGGTACGCATGCCTGTAGTGGTGATGCCCAGGATGCCTCGTTTTAAGGCGCCCAAGATGCCTCATGTCTCCAAGCCCAAGATGTTCAAGTTCTCTGCGCCCAAAATGCCTCACGTTCGCATGCCCTCCCTGCGAAAGAAGTCCAAAGTGGCTCCTGAGGTCATCAAGACCACAACTGTCGCCCAAGCCGTCCCGGTAGCTGTAGCAACGGTGGCAGCAGTGGCAAACCCAGAGCCCGTCAGGACTTTTGTAGTCAACCCACCAGTCGTTGCCTCGGCGTCTTCCTCCACAGCTGTTCCAACCTTCACTTCAAAACTGGTAGAGCCCATTGAACAAGTGCCAGTGGAGCCAGAACCCATCAAGACTTTTGTGCTTGAAGCTCCATCCGCGGTCCAAGCAACTCCCATGATCGCCCCGGTCATCACGTCCAAACTTGTTGAACCCAGGGTTGAGCCCCTCAAGACAGAGTGGGTGCAGCCCGAGGCTGCCTACATTCCCCCACCACCACAACCAGCTGTCGACGACAGAGTCAAGGCGTCTCACGCACAGCAACCGAGTCCAGCACCGACTTCAGATAATGGCGAGTCTGTGATCTGGGTCAAGAAAACCTACACGACCCAGCATTACTACGACCCTGAGGACGAAGATGAGCTAGACGAATATGGGTACCGCAAGGATCGCGATGTCAGTCGATACATCACACCCGCGAAAACGAGCAGAGGGCGGTACACAACCACGGACGGCTCAAAGACTGACCGCTTGGATTACAATATTCGAAACCACACGCGTCCAGCAGGGTATCAAGGACAGCCTATGCAACAGCAGCAGGTGTATAATTACCAGCCGGATCAGAAGCAGGAGCAGCAGCAGCATCGGTTGGCGGGGAATAATATGGGATACAACACTCAGCCGCGGCAGTCTGCTTTTTAGAGGAGAGTACTGACGGCCTATGGTGCACACGTTCATTTGACTAGAACGTATTAATGAATTCTTTTTTTAGTGCTAATGCTTAGTTTTAGAATAAATGATAATGAATGCATCTCTCGGGTTCTGGCAGTTACGTAGTGTGGGCGGTTTGAGGAGATAGGCAACGTCCATTGATGGATACCCTTCAAGAAAGTCTGGCTCTTAGCACGGTTCGACAGTATTGTCTGTCTTGAAGTCCACTCATAAACCGGCCACAGCAATGACGTTCATGATTTGCCTCTATTATGCGCTCTCCTTTCCCTGTTCTATTCACATAAACGACGACGATGAAGGGAAGAACTATCGGCAGGTTCCATTAACGCGTTAGCGTTGGAGTTTTGAGTGAAAGCGCCTCTGCTGCCTTATAAAATCGCGACGCTTTTCTCTCGCTTGGCAGCCAATTTTCGCCCATTCCGCCGTCTCAGCACTTTCCCGTTGGGGTCCACTTTTCTGGCCAGTTGTAAGTAACAATGTGTTCTGCCTACATGTTTTCGTTGCCTTAGATTCCTGTTAACACTACTACCTTCATCCTAGTCCCGTCATGCACGTCACTAGCGTCCTCGCTTTCTCACTTTACCTCACGGTATTCTCCTTTTCCAAGGGTTGTCCATCGTACTCGTACAGATGCGTGAGTCCGACCAAAAGTGTTAGCGAAGACTATGCCACCACCTTGGACTGCTTTGTAGAGCTGAGTCGGAATGGAAACATGACATTGGACTGGTGTCGCTGCTCACGGTGGGCCGAGGACTTTGTCGTCATCTCTGGTGATATCAATTCGGACAGCGCCACGCGCTCTGAAGCTTTCAAGAACTGCTGCACCAAGCACAAGAACTATGCAATGCGCATATGTCCCAGCTAAGAAAAGCCCTCTTCGATGGGTCCCGTGCTCGATCTTCTTCGCTTCGAAGTGGATCCCTCCACGTCCTTGTCTAGCTGTCTATGAGCGCGGAGCTGAAATAAAAAATGATATTCCCCATCTCTTCAAACATCATATTCCAGATTCGATGATCTCTTTATTATTCATCGCAAGTCGAGAAGGCCTGTGCGAGGACACTGGGCATTAGGCTCCAAACTCGCGCTGTAGCTGTCGCGCTGCAAAAGCAAACGACCAAGTTAAATTTGGACTAGGTCAGTAACTACCGTCAGTTGTACTTTCAGCTCGCGCGAAAAGAGCCCTTCGGCTGTAGGGATGTCGCAACCATGAACATTCCTCCGATGATCCCATCCTCTAATCCCATCCTCTAATTTTCATTGAGGACTCACATTCCTCACTCTGGTGAAACTTTTTCCCCAATCAGATGGTCTCAGGAAATATACTTGGGGCGAGATATGCTCCCATTTGTACATTTTTGACCATTTGGACATTACTTGTCATAGGTACCACATCGAGAAGCAAAACTGCGAGTGACACTCAATATATTGGGTCTCATGCAGGTCTACTACAATAATACATCTCATTGCGAGGCGCACAGGAGTGACAGGAGTGACAGGAGTGACAGGAGTGACGCGACCAAGCCATAGCAATGGCGGTCATGGTTTGCCTACCATATCTCCTCTCACGTCTGAGTTGTCAGAAACGTGAGACTACGGCAAAAATCAGAGTTAGGTGCCGTTGTGTCGACGCGTTAGTGCTAATGCCAAGACTGCCTTTACTAAAGCCCGCCTCAGGCTTATAAAGCCCTGAACTGTGGCGCTTTCTCTTCGTTTGCCAGACAGTAACCATCAGCACCTTTTGACCATTTCACGTTTGTCCACTACCATTTATCAAACCCCCTTCACGCACTCTCCCCTGGGTAAGCAGCCATGGATTTCTACATGCTACATTTGGCCCTTGGCGCAGCATACTTCTAAATCGCCCTTTGTATTCTTCTCTTAGTCAAATCATGTATGTTAGATCCGCAGTCATGCTCGTGTTCTGCCTTTATCTCGCGGTGACGATGTCCTCGTCAAAGGCCTGTTCGGATCATTCGTATAGATGCGTGAGTCCCACAGAAGACATGAGCACAGACTACCTCGTGACCTCCCATTGCCTTTTGCAATTGACCGGGAACGGGAACATGACTCTCGAAGAGTGTTACTGCTTCCGATGGGCAGAGCAGTTTGTTCAACTCACTGGACTCAACCAATCAGACACGCTCTCGGACGTGGCCAGCTTTCAGCGTGCTGAAGACTTTGAGGCGTGCTGCAGGAAATTCAAGAACTATGTCATGCGCGAGTGCTAAGGACCGCAACGACTCTTCATGGAGTCTTGACCTCTCCCCACTGATATGTAAACTCGTGGCTTTTGGGCCAAACAGGAAGTCTCTGAGCGACGATGAAATAAAGATCGTGCATATCCCTGTCTTCGTCAGCCATTGACGAGGTCGAGAACGCGCTCATGAAAAAGTGAGTTAGTAGTTTGCAGTCTTCGTGAGACCCATATGCTCAGATCAATATTCAAATTGGTATCCAACTTCCCAAGTTGACGCTATGTCACACCGGGTGTCACACCGGGACATTACTGTTGTCCAGGAACAAAACTATTAGGCAAAATGCAGGTCTTGACCATACGATTCAGCCCTTGTATGCAGAACCACACAACATCTCCGAATCCACAGACCTGTTGTTCCACTGACTTGTGATGCGCTCCGGTTTATGTGCACACGGAACAACTGTGCTGCTGACTATGATACCTACGCCGTAATGCGTTGATACCAAGCTGTTCACTATCAATAATACACCTTGCACAGCTATTCTCTCGGTCTAATGCAGTCTGTCATGAACGTGGGTGAAATATTTCGCGCTCATGATGTTAGTTTCCCCAGCCTTTCACCTTGGATAGCTCCAGACAGGGGCGTTTCAATTACCAAGTAGCAACGTCTATCAATGTAACGTCGATCTCACACGAGCTTTAATAACATACTATGAACAGAGTAGAGGGGGGTTGTTGTTGTAATGGAGATGAGTGTCCGTGTGGTATCTATTTCTTCAATGAGGTGAGGTGTTGATATGGTCGAGGGTTCAATTTACAGCCTGGCGTGGTCCTCGCTGACACGCTCAATCACCACAGCCGAGGCTCCGCCGCCTCCGTTGCAGATAGCGGCAACACCGATCTTTGCGCTCTTCTGATCCAGCACGCTCACCAATGTGGCGATAACTCGTGCGCCCGAACTATAATGCCCCAAGAGAGAGAGAACGTTAATGAATGCATCCGAGAACTACAGCAGTGTGATAAAAAATTTGCGAACTAGGTTATCCAGGCAAATGCGTACCATCCAAGAGGGTGTCCCATGGCAACGGCACCACCGTTGACGTTGACGTTATCGCTGGTCAAACCGAGAATCTTCATGTTGGCGCAGGCAACGACGGAGAAGGCTTCGTTGATCTCGTAGAATTCGACCTGGTCGGCGGTCAATCCAGCGCGCTTGATGGCTTTGGGGATGGCCAAGGAAGGTGCAGTGGTGAATCTTGAAGGGTCGCGCTCAGCATCTGCGGATCCACGAATCACGGCGAGAACAGGGATGTTGAGCTCACGAGCCTTGGCACCAGAGATCAAGATGATAGCGCAAGCACCGTCAGAGATCGGGGAAGAGTTGGGTGCAGTGACTGTGCCGCCGTTAGGCTTGAAAGCTGGGCGCATGGCGCGGAGCTTGGCCTCATTGAGCTGTATGTAGAAAAGGGCATGTCAGGTTAACCTCAAATACTCCAAACACATCCCTATGTCATATGTTCTTTCGTCGTATTGCATTCAAATACAACATACGTTGGTGATTTCATCGTCAGTAGAGACAATGGTGTCGGGCTTTCCGCGGGCTCCAGGAATGACAACAGGAACGATCTCGTTCTTGAAGTGTCCAGCCTCAGTAGCAGCCTGGGCACGCTTGTACGAGTTGATGGCAAAGTCATCTTGAGCCTCACGCGAGATTCCGTGCTCCTCTGCAGTCTCCTCAGCAGCAACGCCCATCGAGTAGTTGTTGTAAACATCCGTAAGACCATCCTTCTGAACTCCGTCAATGACCTCCTGGTGGCCATACTTGGCACCGAAACGCATCTTGGGAAGGTAGTAAGGGACGTTCGTCATCGATTCGGCACCTGCTGCAACAACGATCTATAGGTGATATATGTGCAAATTACGTTTGTGGTTAACGCAAGCATCTTTGAGTAGGGGTTGATCCTGTACCCATCCTTCTGAGTTTGAGACTTACGTCAGCCTGGCCAGTCTGAATGGTCTGAGCAGCGAGCATAACGGCCTTCATGGAGGAGGCGCACACTTTGTTGACAGTGGTGGAGACGACAGACTGGGGAAGACCAGAGGCAATGGTGACCTGTCTAGCGGGGTTCTGACCTGTACATTCAAAGAAAAGTAGTTATCGAGTGAGTGTTGGTTCTGACGCTACAGAGTATCCGAGGGTTCCGTTGTCCACGCTTCTCACGGCCAGAAACCGTTCCATGTCCACACTATGGCGGCCTTGCTCCTTCTGCTGTAGTCTGCTCCTCGCGTCCTTCTGCTGGGTGGTTTTGAATGAATATCATATTTTTGTTGGGCCAGAATATAAAGTTGTGGGGGTTTGAAATACAGCACAGCTGCCCGACGAATGCCTCTACACATGTGCTTTTGGCACCACTGATCTAATGAGCGTATACAAACTTCAACTTACCGAGTCCAGCAGACAAGACATTTCCAAAGTAGAGCTCATCGATTTGCTCAGGCTTGATATCGACCTTGCTCAAGGCACCTATATTCACCCGATCGATTTCAGATGATAAGTGTGTGTACCCACTTTCACACTGTTGCCCGCTGACAACTTTGCCTACCCTTGACAGCCAGAGCGCCGAGCTTGGTGGCCGAGAATGAGGCCAAGGAGCCATTGAAGGATCCGAGGGGGGTGCGGGCCACAGCGGCGATGTAGACTATGCAGCCGAAGGCGGGTATTTCAGGAGAGAGTGGACTTGATTAGCGTTGTGATTGCGTGTGGAGTGCTCCTCGCCGGGCTGGTCTTGCGCAAGAGAGAGAAGTGCACGGTACCAGAGTGGGAGTTGGTCATGGCTGATGAGGATGTACAGGAGTGGGTGCGGATGCGAGTGATGGAGGAAAGCAAAGCGGATGCATCGCTCTCTCGCTTTGGCTTTTATGTGAGTCGTTGGGGACGGCACAGGGACCCCCTCGTAATTGCACGCTCGTGCAATAAGATGGGGGGTTTTCCATCCAGCCAATCAGCGGATGCCTCTGCCTTGTCAGGCCACAATTTCGGTCCGGGGGGGGGGGACAGGCTCAGAGCGGTGTGGAGTCCACTTTGCTCCTGCACACCCGTTGACGCAAGATAGTAGTGTGTGTGTCAGATCATGGTATTGAAGAGACAAAAAAAAGTTCCGTTATCTCTTCCTCCTCTGCATCTTGCGTCTTGAGAGCAGCAGCCTGGAAACGGGCAAAGCCAGAAAACCTGGCGCCATCGTCCCATCGACCAATCACGTCTCTGTCTGCACGCGCTGAGTAACCTTCGGCACCTATCGTCGAGGGCTTTTCTACCTTGCCCTGCGTTCCTTCCCAATGGCTCCGTGGGTGAAGAATGGCCTGATCCTATATACAGCACACTATAGTCTGATCTCTCCATATCACACACAGTCACGACAATTCAACCTACGAACGCGTAGTTCCGTATGCACGGTGGCATCTTGAATCTCGCGTTGCATTCAACAGCCACCTCACAGCAGCGCGCCCAAATCAGAGATTTAGCACCGTCAGTGCATTCACTTCAACAATTCGACGGCAGCGCACGTTCTCGCGCACACTCTGCCTGCAAAGTGCGAAGAAAAACGTCTCCGAGTCCACATGTGCGTTCTTCAACGAGTAACACATTGCTTTTCTCCGCCCGCCCTTCACTCTTGTCCAGTCTCTCACACATTCACGCATACACTCTCCCTCACCAATCTACCGCGAATGCCTCGCTCGCGCTCTCTGCATGAGTCACGTCGCCCCATTTCTCTCGGATGGCCAACAATTACTCCCTCATCCATAACGCCATTGAGCTTATTGGTGGCAATGCCTCCATCGAATGAACCCGCCAAAGTACAGCCTTTTCACCGCACCGAGAAAGCACCCAATTCCATCACAATATTCGAGCGTGACATTGCGGGGTTCCCTGAGGACATATACCACGTCGCCAATTTCAGGATCGAGGAGTTTAAACCCAATGTGCCATGCTCTAACGCATTCCCTATAAGCAGCGGCTGTTTAAGGACGCGGATAGCGAAGGCGGCACTGGTGCAGGAGGCGTGGACCTGCAGATTCTCAAAATCTAAGACATCAGTATCAATTCGCTCAAGATGTTCAAGACCTGTGAGGCGGTAGGCGTGGCAGGAGATTAACCGGTGGGTTCATGGTAGAGAAGACGTAGTCCCATGCAGGGCAGTGGTCAACCTGGAAGCAACGGTCCGGGTCAGGAAGATCAATGCCATTTGATGGAGCCTATCCGCACAAGAGCGCTACAGAATGGGAGGATGATAGAAGCAAGGAGGCGGGGAAGAGGAGACGCGTCGAGCATGAGCGAGAATCGCCAGATCGGGATCTATACTCCAATAGAAGGATATCTCGGTCCTTCTCAACGTCGCACTGGATTGAGGTGGATGTCAAACTTTATGTCCAAATCGAAATGGAGAGAAACTGCTAAAACAATACTCTCGGTGCTGATATGCCGTGAAATCGGGACTACTCCACAGCGATTCCGGCAGCACCAAATCGAACACATTTTCTCGCGTCTGAAACAGGACGCGGATCTGTGCTACCTTCGGCAGACACGAGCAGTATTCTAAGGAACTTCGAGAAGCTGTATGACTTCGGGAGGGCAGCGGGAACTGCAAACCTACTATGTAACCACACTGTACGCATAGCTGCTAGTGTCCTCAAAGGGAGGGACAGAGTAAGATCGAGGATAAGGCTTATGCCATGGATGCATGCATCGACCATCGTTCCCCTCTCCTATCTTCCGCACTGCCTTCTTCCATCCTCCGTATCACACATCGTACTCCTTCCACATCCGCACACCTGCATCCCAAACCCATCCTCAGGCTCTTGAGTCGAGAGATTCACCAGTGTCTGCCTGCCATAGCCTTCTTTCCATCCGTCTAATTACAGTCTGCATGAGCAGATTTCAGGTGGCGAAAAAGATAATATGACATGACAAGTCAGTTTAGCGTCTTTCTATATATTCTAACATGCATGTCATTTTATCTTTTTGCCAGATACTAGCATGTCAGAATAACTGGATATTGTGACATTACCGCTCGGCGAGACGAGGGTGAAATGGCTTCATTTTGGCTTGGGGATAACGGTGGAGATGAGTATTCGACGAGGACTTACTTCAGAGTCGTTGTGCCATTTTTTGTCGAAAGAAACGGAAATGAAGGTAGCTCCTACTGAAAACGATGTTGGGTAGCCCTAGAAGATCTGGTACTACTAGCGAGCAGAAGCACCGCCGTTTATATCTGCTAATACAAATGATGCGTTGACCTACACACTAATAGCTGTTGCTGCTCTTCACGTATCATGGCCGAGCAGGAAAACAACCGTGTGCTACATACATCCTCTTCATGCGCTAGTTTATGAAGTGCGACTCGTCTTTTCTCTGAATTTGCACATGTATACGAGCGAGAGGGATCTAAAGCACACATTGGGAACGAAGGCTGGCTCGCAGACAGGCATGCTAGCTTGAGGTTGCAGGTGCCTTCAGAACAGCCATATCTCTTTCATAGGTTACACTGCCTACAGCACTGCTGCACGCCATGCCAACGCGACTATTCCTTTTCAGAAACCATTCACCAGTTGCGAAAAGACGCAGTGTAACACTCCTCCTTGTAATCGCACGATAATCGGGTATGATGACTGGGTAACACTGGTGTCAAGGAAGCGGTGGTAGGTATTGGTTGCTATGATGGCACAGGGGGAGCCGACGATTTCTATTTCTAAATAATCAACATGGTCGTGTATTGGTATCATAGGTTGGTTAGATGTTGCGCTAGAGTTCCTGTTGCACTTGCCCAGAGCCTCCGCCTTCTGTCTCCTACAGCACTTTTTGAAGCAATTTGTATATTCACCATGTCTGTATGCTTTTCTTAGATCAATATATTACACTCACACCACTCTTCAGCCTTAAACCCCGTTTCGAACCACTAAATAAAAAAAACCACTTCGTCCTGATCATTTCTGTCTTCTGGAGGCATGCGAGAGTACAAGAATAGGTGTTCAAATTAGCTTGAAGCAGGTCACCCAACTATAGACTTGTCGCGTGTTGGATCAAGTTTACTGGACTCTCGATAGAGACGAATCTCCTGGGCTGAAGCTGAGGAGCTGTGCCCAGGCACTCAATAGCATCACTCTTTGTGTAGTTGTAGCGTGCGCGTAGGCTGAGTAGTGGGTCAGTGAAGATCATGGCAGCAAGACCGTACCTAAAAATCGTGCTATGTTCAAGAATGAACAGCGATGGTACGGTTCCCCATTCAGGCACAAGCACGGTTTGATATCCCGCGAAAAAATCGTGCATCTGCTGGGCGAGACGCTTAATCATTCGTCACTGCTGCGAGCTCAATACCTGATCCGGCGCCCTACCAGTCTCCAGATGGAGAGCTTCGTCCAGGCCCTCTCCAGAACTACTCCTTTTGTGGTTGTACCGTTCGTGTAGACTGAGCAGTGGGTAATTGAAGATCATCAAACCGTGCTTGTGCCTGAATAGGGAACCGTACCATCGCCGTTCATTTTTGAACAGGCACAATTTTAGGTACGGTCTTGCCGCCATGATCTTCAATGACCCATTGCTCAGCCTACACGCATGCTGGAATTACAAAAAGAGTGATGCTAAGAGAGCTTGGGCACTGCACTGTAGCCGTAGATCTGCAGAACTGCCAGCTTTTACTAACATCAAGGGTGATCTTTCTTGGAGTAGGACGTTCCCAGAGATGCAGTGTCTAGGCGAAAGTAGCACTATATTGAAAGTTGAATACACGGAGCTGGAAAGAATGTCCTTGCTCTCAAGAACTCAGAGATGGCCCCCAGATCGTGGCTGCATAAAAAATGAGTATACAGAATTAGTCGTGTACACGCCTACACACGACTTTTGGCACACGCAAAAATCGGAAATTTTGTATTTGCATATGCGAATAGACACACGCCCGCACACGCAAAAATCGGAATTTGTATTTGCATATGCGAATAGACACACGCCTGCACACGCCTGCACACGCAAAAATTGGAGTGTCAATTTTTTTTTTCCTGGACGGAGTCGAATGGGTCCAAGCTGGACCAAGCAAAGATGAGAGCTCCCTTAAAACACTTTTGCGACCAGACCGTTGCTTGGGAGGTTTGTGCATATCGCGATTGCATGACAGATCCGGGGGATCGGCTGAGGGTGAAATTAGCGCCCTGGCTTCTTCTCGGTGCCTCTAGTCCATGGCTATGATGTAGTCCTCCTTAAGATGAAAAGACGTAGTCGTTGTCCAAAACTTGGCGTCGTTTACAGTTACTGTGAGCAACACGCGCTGAGAGCCTCGTTTGATCGTCTGTCCACACCCCGCACATATTCATGGAATCATCATCATATCATCATACGCAGAACATTTCAATTTCGACTAGCCCTATCTTCTTTTTTTTTCTGTTCGGGACACAACGAAGGTTAAAGAAAGTCGTTGGGGTGTGGTGCATGGTCGTTAACACTGTAGGTTTTGCGCTTCATGCGTGCCTCCAGTCATTGGTGCTGTAAAAATACCGCTATCAAAGAAAACAGATTTTTGCGTGTGTGGGCGTGTGTCTATTCGCATATGCAAATACAAAATTCCGATTTTTGCGTGTGCCAAAAGTCGTATGTAGGCGTGTACACGACTTTTTTGTATTACCCATACAAAATGCACACTCCGGAGCGATGCAGCTCTTTTAACGTGCGGAAGCATTCTCGGAGGGTTAAATAGAGGCTAGATCCATGTCATTGCACTCGCACCCTACTTGACCAGCGTGATGGTCCTCGGTCACCAAAGGCTCCCATCGTTGCTGTGCTCAGATTTACCAACCAATCCGGCAGACCAGTTCTCCGTAGTGGAATTCCTGACAATCAATGTCATAATAGCCTGGATCTCAAAGGATAATACGACATGGTAGCAAGAGTGGTAATGTCACTTTTTCTTTTTTTCTGGATGCTAGATTGACATGAAATGTCATATTATCCTGCGGTCCATCTTTTAGCAATGTCATTTCGAGTTGTTTTTTCCGAACTTTTGAGATATTCTGACATTACTGTCAGATTATCTTCATTGTCTTTTTTGGAACCCCTCGTCTTTTTTCTTTTATTCTCTCCACACCCCCTTGATGTTTCTTGGCATCCTTCCGGATCCTCTTAGTGTTGGCATTCATCCTATTTATGTAAATCTAACCAATGTAACTATGTCCACCATCAAAATACAAGACTTGATATCAACAGGAATTCTCAACAAAAACAACCGCCTGGCCCTAGTCCTTATCCCGGATCATCTCGATCTTCCATCCCTTTGATCTCGTCAACAACGTTCTGAATGCACTACAAGAATCATTGCCGGGCTATCACTTGAAATCCACAGAACTCTCACTGTTGACAAAACTACAACGAGGACCTGCAGCCATAATGAAACTACTTGCCTCACACACTGCATTGCCGCAGACCCGACTTGTTGGCATAATAGTGACTGTACCGCTACGTGGGTGGGATATAACTGTAACTGTGCTAATGCACGAAAACTTTTCATGTCCGGAATGGCGCAAGAAGGAATATACGGTTGGGTTGTTCCTGGATTTGGTGGTTTTTTTTTTTTTTTTTGTTTTTCATACAAAATATTATATTATTTTCAAAGACATCATCTGCGGTAGTTGATGACATTAATGCAAAGTCTTTGAAAGCAAGGTTTTTTTTGGGTGTCTTAGATTGTTTTGCTTTTTTGGTTTTTTAATCACAATCCCCGGAAGCATGAGCAAGGCTTTGAGGCGTGCGACAACCTCCGCACGGTCCTTGGGGGAGTTTTGTTTCTTGTGAACGACACGACGAACCTAAGGGCAAGTGCCGTAGACGCCGTCCGTGGTGGAGCAAGCGACGAAGTGGCAACACTGTTGTCCGCCGGAGTGGCAAGGAGATCCGGATTCGAGGCAACCGCCGCCGGTTGGTGGTCCGGCATGACCAACAGCTATGAAACTCCAAAGAACGCTGAGAACGAGCCAATATTTGAACTGCATTTTTGAATAGGGTGGTGGAATGGAAGAGTGAATAAAAATTGGAAGGAAGAGGTGTATTTGAATGGTGCGTAATGTAATTTGTTTTTATCGAGTATGCCATTGGGACGGGAGCGGCTGAGTACTATGGCATTATTATTTCGGTACGTGACATCCACAAGCAAGCTCCCTTTCCAAGGTACCTTTGTAATAAACTGACGCTATTCACTCAGAGCCTTGCTGCCATGCCTTGCAGCCTTGCCGAGTCGCAAGTGGAAACGACAGTTACTTTGCAACCGGCAACTACGATGCATCTGTTTGCCTATGGAAAATTACAGGAGAAAGCCATTTTGTTTGCTTACAGTGGAACTCTGGGCACGACGACGTAACATGTCAGACACCCAAATTTCAAATGTCCGGGGCTTAAGCAGGATGAAAAGGAAGCACTTGGAACAACGCGGGACTTTGGGAAACCCATTGTGCTAGAAAGTGCACCTCATGCTGACTAGCCGGCCAATAAACATGAAATCATGAATTTTCTTTCAATGAGCCTTTGATCAACATCGTGGCTGTCGTGAATAACGGTGGGAATAGCGCCGAGGATATACATTACGAGAACGAGGGCAAGGCTGAATGCTTGGTGTCGATGTTGGATCTCTTGTGTAGCCGTAACGGGTGAATATAGAAAAGAAGATGGGGAGGTCGGGATCTTGTGTTGGAGTCGAGTTGTGAAGAGCGTCGGATGATCGAGAGGTTATAGGTGAGAAGGTTTCATGCAGATTGTATATACATCCTTGGTGGCCTCGTCCTGCTTTCTCAAATTGGTCGTGGCAGTGCTCCTCGCTTTTTGGTCACTGAGAGCGACGCCACTAAGTTACACAAGGGCGAAGGAGACGATGTTCGAATAGAGCTTGCATTCAGCCATCGTTCCCACACTCCTTTCGTCAGCATTGCTTTCTTCCTTCCTCCATATCACACATATTATTTCATTCCTTCCACATCCACACACCTGTGTCCCTCACCCATCCTCAGGCTCTCGAGTCGAGAGATTCACCAGTGTCTGCCTTCCATAGCCTTCTTTCCGTCCGACTAATTACAGTCTGCATGAGCAGATTTCAGGTACCCATCATCTTCTGCAAAAGATCATAGACACGCTAGGTTTGTAATTTCTAACGATATTGTCCAGCATAGCCAATCCGCTGTGTCCTGACGTCCTTTCCGACAAGTGGAATAAGGCGCACTCACTCGCTCACATACACTCACATTCACATCAGTGCAGGCGCACACTATGACATCCGACTATCATACACTGGTACTTTCTTAGCTCGTTCCTGTTTAGTTCGCGGCAGGAGGATAGTCGGAAAGTGGAGTGTGGAAGGTTGTTTTAGTTTGTGGTAGAACTCGCCATCACGAGTACTTTCTTAGCCCGCTCCTGTTTAGTTCGCGGCAGGAGGATAGTCGGGAAGTAGAGTGTGGTCGAGTGGTCAACTGCCTTCTTTTGTTTGATTGTTTGCAGGGTAATCTTGTGGAAGGAATCTTGAAAGAGAAGATACGCCGAGTATGCTGAGGGAAAAGGTTGACGGCAGGGTGAAGGGCATGCTGAGAAAGGAAGTTTGACGGGGGAGGACAAGGCCATAATGAGAAAAAGAAGGGTGGCAGAAAATATCAGGGGTGTGGTGGGATGAGGAGAGATGACAGAAACATCGAGGGGATGTTAAGTGGAGTGATAGTAAGGATATGCTGACCTAAGGACGCATGAATATCATAGAGTTCGCATCGGGAAGAGAAGAATGAAGGGGAGCGATATCAAGATCTGAGAGAGGGAGGGAAAGGGGGATACCAAGAGACGAGATCAAGGATGCAGAAGAGATCAAGGCATGTTCAATTGACCTCAAGGTATAGCCATGATCCTCCAACTGAATCATAGGGTGTAGTTCCTTTATGCAGCAACCCAAGAACCTATCAGCGACTGCACTGTAGCATCAACTTCTTGCCGCTCAACTTTTGCTCGGCTAGCCATACCTACCTCTGTTCGTCTTGCTTCCAGACTGCATGCCTTTGGTGTTGCAGCCCCACTCTACTCCCCTCTTTCCCCGATTTATCGGCCGATTTAAGTTCGTTCTTCCTCCCCCTCTTTCCCCGATGTATCAGCCAATTCAAGTTCGTTCTTCCTCTTGAATCTTTATTTTCTCGGTAACACTCCTCAGCGTCATCCTCCTCGATACACCCTTCTCTATTTCGCTATTTTCGACCTACAGCTTCCGCTGCAACGCTTAATCCACCTCGCTTTATTTCCCTGTCTCTCTCAACTTTCAGATTAGCATTGCCTGTTTCTTTCATCTAAGCACCCTTTTCGTCTCTCTGCGCACCCCTCCTTCTCCGATACATCACCACTAAAATTTGAAGAAGGCAATGAGATCTCTACGTCCATTTTCTCTACCTGCTCCTTTTCGTTGCCCTCCAAGATTTGCTCTCATATGTACCTAGCCTGCGTGGTATCGTTGATGACCATCGGGTTTCATTTGAATCGTACTCGAGTTGTCTCCAACGGACATACCGATCAGTTCGATATCTCCTGCCCGATCCATGACAACGCGGATGCCTGCTTCCATCATCGGGTGAACATGACAAGTCTTGCGGACCTTTGCGGGCCTAATGTATCACCAGTCGGGGATTGCCGAGACCGAGAATACGGACTTATACTGACCACCAGAGAATTCATGGAGGAGGCCAGCGAACATACGCAGACGATGCTTGTGGAAGGGGTTGATATCGGGGCGGATCTGGATATTTTCGTGCAAACAAGGTCTCGTTGGATAATAGATGTGATGGGTTGGAGAGGATATGAGCGTCTGACTACTTTCACGGATGACGTGCGCCTTGCTTTACACAAGGAACTGGACCGATTACAGCACAGCTGTAACAATCTCTTTCACGGTGCGTCCCACCCTTTCGGCTTCGGCTCCAAGTGGCACAATTTGGGTTTGGCATTAGCCCACAGCCTGTTCTACAACATGACACTATACCCCCACGACGACTACAACAATTTCATACGCATTACAACATGTACCAAGGCAGACCTGGAGAGATCTTTCAAGGCAGATCCTCCTGAGACGAACTTCGCCAGATGGAGTATGTCCACGGTCAACTTTAAATCCCTCGGTGCAGATGTGATTGGGCTTATGCGCCAGAGAGCGATAATAAGGCCGAAATACCAGATCAAGGGGCACATGTGGTGGAGGTCCATGTTATAGGCCTACCAGACATAGTTGCACATTAGTCTGCGTACGTATTTTTCTTCTTTCTTCCACGATAAATGATTACTGTACTTACATAATTCCGCACTTTGTGCGGAGGCGCTCGTGGCATCATGGCTACCGATAGCCTGATCGATGTCCAGGGTTTGAGGGGTTCCAGTCTCAGGAGCTGGTTTTTTTAGTGTGGGTGGAGGGGGCGTGAGCGCGAGTCTCCAGAACGGGGAGGGTGCTTGGCGGAAGGGATGCTGCAAGGTGGAGCCACCGGTGATTGCTATTGCGAGTGCGGCGTGGGGGTCTCGAGCCTTTTGAGTGTATCCGACCCTAAATGAAGGGCACTCGCTGTTCCTGCATTCAACCGTCCCGTGGACCCGTACCATGACATCTTTACCGTTACGGATTCGACGTGCTCGCGCCAGTTCCACCTCCTGGCAACAATAACAACACGTCCGCGAAGTTCTGTACTCGTCCGTGATAATTGTGGGGACATGGGCCATGTGCTCGATGCGGAGTTTTCGTCCTCCTCGCTTTGAGTGGCCCTTTATGCGGGCGCCAACAGCAGTCCCGGCGTCTCCTATAAACATGACAGGGAGCACTTTTGACGCAGACTTTGGGCACAAATCCTGATGGCGGTAGATTTTGGTTTCTGGCCGATTTGTGAGGTGGTGACAAAGGCATGCCGAGCAGAAGCCGTCAGCTGGGTCAGGGGTTGGTGAGGGGTTGCCTATGCAATGGAGAGTAGACATCAGCCTCTGTCAAGTTTGTTGCCTCATGTAGATTACAGTGTCGTAGAGTCGTACAAAGTTTCACTTACTGGGATCTGTCTCTGCCTCCGCGTGGTGGTCCTTGATGAAGCGTCGCTCCGCCGCACCCAACTTATTCCACGCTCGCTTCGTCCGTAATCTCACTGTCCTTCGGTCTTTCTGCCCGGCTTGTTCGAATTGCCTCACTGTCCTTCTGATGCGCCGCCTCTGCGAAGAAGCTTCGTTGACGGCTTCGGGGGTCATCGCCATAGAAAGTGAGCTCTTTTTTTCGCTAAGAGTCTTCACGGCTTGCTTGACTTCATCATCCGCGCGATCAAGGCGTCTGGTGCGTCTGAAGGCCATTTGAGTGGTGTGGCTGATGGCATTGACTTGCGGCGCCGTTATGGTGTTGCATTCAGGAATGCGGCGCACTTCTGCCGGTGGAGCGTGTGAGGGAGTTGTGGGGTCTAAGCATCCAGAAAAAAGTATATTAGATATCAGCCCATTTTCCCACTCATTCCGCTAGGTGAAATATCAACGTACCCGCGAGAATGCCAAAGTAATTTTGATGTTCAGCAAGAACAGTCCGCGACACTGCAACTGTCCTGCTCATTTTCACAAGTCCATAATCAGTACCGGAAAATACGACTTGTCTGTTTTTACCGCGACAGTTTTGCAGCAGCGAGTCGATGTTGCTATGTGCCACATCGTCCTCTAAGGCGTAGCGATCCCAAGTAAATGTAGTGACCTTCGGCACGGTGCTGGTGCTGGTGCTGGTGTTCCTGCTCCTTATGTCCCTTGTGGTGTTTCCAGCCTTGTCCAACTTATTCCAATAATACGATTGCTGGTTAAGCCGCTTCAGCTCCTCAACTAGAGGCATCACGGTCTTTCTTGCTTTCCTAACCGCTTGTCGGGTTTCTTTCAGAGCCTTGTACGCCATCTTGCTCCTATCTCTGTCCAATTTTCTACGGGCCAGCGTTTGCGAAGTCATGAGGGCCGCCAGCACTTTCTTTTCCTCCCTGACCTTTCCTTGCATGGCCTTCTTTTCAGCAGAGTAATACTCGGCCGCCGCCGCGATCGCGTCCCCAGTCATGTCAAGCTCTGCCAACTGGCGAGTCCAAGGGTTGCTACTTGACTGCTTTTTTTGGTGCTTCTTCCGGTCGACCACCTCGCTATTAACAGGAAAGCCCCTCCTGTTTTCGCCGTGCTGCACAACTGTTCCTGTCAGTCGTACGGTGTCCTTGTCCACATACGTTAGCCTAGCCAAAAAAACAAAAGGTTGCAATTGGCAGCTGTCACTTTTTTTTTGATACCAAGAAAAGAAGTCAACAGAAAGTAACATACCGATATCTGAAGCAAAGGCCGTGGCTCTTACACATGGATTCGATCTTCGAGAGGTTGAAAAAAGATGCGAATATTGACTGTTTCATTTCAAGTTCCTTTGGACTTGGTCGAGATGTGATCTGGTTTCCAAATTGATCCTGTATGATGAAACGCCCTGCTTCTCCACTGCACAAAGTCTCATATACACCCACAGCACCGAGTGACAATGCGTGGGGCAGTCCTGCGGAAACTTGTGGCGAGACGCGTCTGGTAAACTCTGCATACCCAGTTATCCGGAGTACCGTGTTGGCAATCACGACAAGTGGAGCTCGGAGACAGACGTGAGCCAGGGAGTGCCTCGAGTTTTCGTCTTCGGTGCCAGGCCGCCTCCTCGGGATGTAAGGTCTAAGGATATTCGCAAGCTTTGCGACGACATCACACTCCTCGTAAGTGAAATTGTTATCGCGGTGGCCAGTTTTACGGACCCATGCTCGGTTTATAGGACCAGTGATGTTCCTCGACTCCAAAAGTGTCTTCAAGACGCATTGAAGGGATCTCAGACGTGCACGGGAAGGTTCTTTGGGTGCATTAGCATCTAGAGGAAGAAAAGGCATGAAGATACAAAGGTTAGTCTGCTGTATTTTGTTCAGATATTGGTCTTCACCTAGGTCTTGGTTCCACGAATACCTCTCGAATTGATTGTATGGGGGCCTGACAAGTCTCCTACTATAGAGTCGTCATCATCGTCATCATCAGAGTCCTCTTCGCACTGGACTTTCTCCCTCTCCGTTGATAGAGTCGCGGTGCTTTGTGTGCTTCCTAGGGGCTGTAGAGTTGTTACGGATCGCAGCTGCGTCTCCAAAGACGGGAGGTGTGTCTGGATGCCGGGGAGAGGTTGCTTGGCGTTCAGATCCTTGATAAGACCGATAAGAGCGGGCAGTCGCCTTTGTAGGAGCTCTTGATTCCCTAATTCCAACAAGTCCGAGAGCTCATCGAAAAGCAGCCTCCCTTTGGCCTTCCAGCGCGCTCTCGCCGCTTTAGCGCTCCCTATCCTCTGGGAAACCTGAGCCTGCTTCTTTTCAGCCATCTTTTGTTTCTGTTCTCTGGTCCTCTTCTCCCTATGTGGTGCCAAGTGCAGGCGCAATAAAATCCGGAGCAGATAGTCGAGCGATTTCGTGTAAATACTTCCCTCCCACATATTGCAGAAGCTCGTATTGAGCTCTCGGATCGCTTCGGCAATAGTGTATGCCAGACCACCCGGAGCTTTCGGCAGTTGACAGTCTGGGCTCGCTATGGACTGTACGAGGAGCTCCCATATCGGATGCTTGAGCTTGCTTGCCGCATTTGTTCCTCGGACACCGAGAAAGCTCGCATGAAGGTACTGCAGGAACCCTTGGGATTGCACTAGCGCCAAATCCTTGTCGTCGTCAGCGCTAGCTCGACCCTCCATTCCTCTCGCGATGGCATCTTGCAGGCCATCAGGGATGGTGGCAACTTCGAGCTGTGGAGTGACATAGTCGGCCCTCGACTGGAAGCCATTCGGTAGCAGATTCGTTACGTCAAATATCCTAGAATCTTCTGGATCAGCTCCCCAGCTGTCGCAGTACATATCTCCTGCCGCAATCTAGTATGCCCGTAAAAATGTTAGCATTGTATGGGGGATAAAAGGATGCGCATAGAGAGCGAGCGCTATTAGTGACTCACCGATAGGATGGCCTTTTGTAGCAGAGCCGACAGTTCTGCGATGTCGTCGGTCAAGGCGCACTGCTTGTCCTCGAGACTCTCCACAATCTGATCCTGCATATGGGCAAGGTCGTCTCTAAGAATGGACTTGAGGGTCACAGTACAGGTCCGCAGGTTCTCCTTCTCCTTCTCGAGCTCGTTCTCCTCATCATCGTCCAGACTGTTCTCATCATCATCGCCAGGATGGTTCCTGTCGTCGCCCTTGCCGGTCTGCTCAAGATCCTCCTGCAGCTTCTTTTTGCCTTTGGCTTTTTTAATCTTCTTCTCGGCAACCTCATCCGCTTTTTTCCTGGCATCCACCATTGCCGTATCCCATAAAGAGCGGCACCTGTCCTCCACGGCTCTTTTGTACATTTCAATGTTGTTTTTGGCATCGTTTTTTTGAATAACCAGAACTCTCTTTGCATCAAAGGCATCGTCGAGGCTGTGAGTTGACTTTAGGCGGGCAGCAGCAATCTCAACCGTGCCTCTTGGCAACCTAGTTCTGGAAGCCTCCTCATCGTAGAGTCTCTGAAATTCCATCTCCTGCACCTGCTCCATCGTTTGCTCAGCTGGGGGTTGCTTCTTCAAAAGTCCTTCCGCGACAGGTGCAATGATCTGATTCAGTCGCACCGAGCTATTGTATTCATGCCAAAAGTCAGACATCGGTGTACGTTCATAGTGATACCTTTGTCCAGTAGTCTCTTCACTTACCAGGCGTACTCGATAGCATCTCGGCACGCATCCTTGCCCACTTCTCTCCTTTGAGGTGCCCTTCTTCCCTCTGTTCGAGCCGTGGCCGCTGGGTGACTCTGGACCGGGGCGGGCGGAGAGTCCACAATCATTCTGTTAAGCGGAGGGGTATGAGCCTTGTTCAACACCAGGAACTCACTTGTTGAGTGGTAAGAGTCGATGCGATGAAGGAAACCGATAACGGCATGGGGATGTTCTGGTGTAAACACATGAGGCCTTGCTCGAGTCGAAACCAAGACGATCGTAATATTGAGTCTCCTTGAGAGGTGCCAGAGAATGAGTCGACTGCGGGGGTCTATGGCGATACTTTCTCCAGGGCCAAGTACTAGGTGGAATTGAGGAGGAGAAGGAGGAGGAGGCGACGCTTGGGATCTGATGTTGTAATTGAGCAAAGTGTCCGCGATATAGCGTGCAAGGCCCTGGGATTCGCAATCCACGACGACTCCATGGTCTAGAAGACCTTGTAGCGTTTTCCTTTGATTCTCATTGTGGGCGATGCAAGAAGGCTGGCGGCAAACTGCGAGTAAACGAACTGCAAGGTCTTCGTCTTTGGTATAATATGTAGGAACACTTCTCATCCACTCCGGGTCGTCGAGGACGACGGGCCCGCATGGGCGTAACGGAGGTGGGTCTGGCGGCGCGAGGTCTGGCGATATATCCATTTCTAAAGATTGGTGGCGGATGGGGTGGATGAAAGAGAGCGCGCAGGACAAAAAATGGTATATTAATATACTCAAATCATTTAAGGGCAGCTTTGAGTTTATTCCCCTGAAGACCGCGTCATGTAACACGCCAGCCAGTGTTTAGGGCGCCTTTGCTGGAGACCGATTGACTACGACGCCCGCTTTCGCGACCTTCAAGGACTGGACATGCCCTTTCGTCGCATACAGCGTTTTATTGAAGTTTTCTATGCGCTAATGTCAAAAAAGACTGAGAGGTCAAATTTGAATTGAAGGTACCAAAGGGGATCGTGTTTCTTGACTCAGACGTAAAGGAATGCCTCCCCTGAAAAACAGGTTACGGGGCCAGCGCTTGCTCCTGGCTCAGGCAAAGCGGTGTCGCTGAACAAGACCTGGGGATGCGTTTTCATTGATTGCTATGAAAAAAGTGAGATTCAGAGGGTGATGCGAAATGAGAATTAGCGTGGACCCATGAAACTACGCTGCTGTGAGAAAAACGCTTTCACTTGTACTAAGTAAACCAGGCTTCTCAGGAGAGTGAGGGGATGCGTTTTTCGATGCGCTTGCTAAGTGTCGAGATGGCGTGAAATGAGGTGATCTTTACAGGGATGTAACTCAGCAACGATGAGGGCTAGAAAGAATCGGAGAGTGAGGGCCTGAACAGCAGAGGATCGTCCTTGGACTATCTTCGTCGTGGAAAGGAGAAAGGCGTTGGGTAGAGTTGCGTTTCACGTACGCGGTGGGCGACTATGGGCTGTCATACTACACCATACTACGCGATTCGGCCGAACTTTGAGATGCGACAGCTGATAAGGCAGACATCATCCGTTCCAACTCTTTGCATTTCCATGCATGTACGGCACTTGGACAAGATCATAGAGGCTCCTTTTATCAACTTCTCGAAGTACTGTACATGGAGCAGACTGATCGATATAGAGCCAAGACTGGGGTATCGAATGTTTATCTTATGACAGACGACGATAAAGTCATCGAATCCGCCAAGGGCTACAGCAATTTCCGATTTCACTATTTGGATGTGGCTAGATCTAACAAAGGATGGGAGGCAGATAGAGATGCTGGAGTGTCAATGGATCAGCAGGAGAAGGCGTTTCTTGTCGACTTATTTTCAGCAGTGCGGTGCGAACACAGTATCGTAACATACTCTAGTAATGTAGGCAGGCTTATATCAGAAGTAGCTTATGCGATTCAAAACCGAGAGCCTGATGTGGTGTCACTAGACGAAGAGTGGATGATGTACCCATGGGAGCACTCTATAGAATATAAAGAAAGGATGCAACCTGACGTAGGCAGCCAACCGTGTATCGCGACGAGTAAGCGTTGGATTGTTCACCCACTTACCGTGAGCTGGGTGTAGACCGTCGTGAGACAGGTTAGTTAGTTTTACCCTGCCGATGAAATGTTGTTGCAATAGTACTTGAACTTAGTACGAGAGGAATCTTATTTCAAACGTGCCGATTTACCTGACGAATGCTTCCGAGTAGGGATTCAAACCGGTCCTCGGCGCGCCGCGGTTACAACAATTTTCTCGCGCCGTAGGACCGACCGCCTCCAATTTCGGACCAGCGGTCCTTTTTTTGGTCAGGAATCGCGACTCTCAGCGAGCAGAAAGGCTCATCAAGTTTCAATCATTGTCTACGGTGCCATGTCCGTATGTGTGACCTACTTCTGTCGTAAGAGTATTTCATAATCGAAGCGGCATAAACACATACTAGCAAACGTCCTTTTGTCTGCCACCCTCCCTGCCCTGCTATGACGGATACCCCGGGGGTGTTCGTGAACTGGCCTACGAGAGTGAACAGTTATCAAGAGTCTTCACAGGTTGCTCTACCATGTATTATACAACACACCCCTGTTTTTTCTTTTATTCTTTCCACATTCATTTGAACCTTTCGGCGTCCCACTTTCTTCTTTCTCTCTCCACTCCCGTGGTCTTTTTGCGACTCCTTCTGTTTTTTCCTCGATTCTTTCCGCATCCCCTTGATCCTTTTGGCGTCCTACTTTCGTCTTTCTCTCTCCACTCCCGTGGACTTTTTGCAACCCCTCTTGTTTTTTATTCGATTCTTTCCGCATCCCCTTGATCCTTTTGGCGTCTCCCTTTTTTCTTTCTCTCTCCAATCCCTTGGTCTTTTTGGAACCCCTCTTCTTCTTTCTTTTATTCTTTCCCACTCCTTTGATGTTCTTTGGCATCCCTCCGAATCTTGGCATTCTTTCACTTCTCAGTGTCCCTGACCTAAATAGTATCTCTATGATTTGTCTTCTCTGTGCATGTCCAGCTCTTCTTGATGCATAAAAGGAGCCGTACCCACCAAATGTTTTGCACCGAGACATATCTCTTCAGCCTCAATCCTATCACTCCGGCATTTCACATACTACTACAGGTCCCATCGCAACCAGCAAACTCTCACAATAGTCCCACTGCCACTATCAACAGTTCTCAGGGCAACGCTCACAAGATCTGTATAACCCACGCACGTATCTGACCAGATTCACGTAAGGCCAAACGAAGAAAGATCTTCGCAATGAGAATTTTAGGGTTAGCGACATTGTGTAAATTTGACCAATGTTGCTATTAATATGTCCACCATTAAAGCACAAAACTTGATATCAATAGCAACTCTCAACAAAACCAACAGCCTGGCCCTAGTCGTTATCCCGGATCATCTTGATCTTCCATCCCCTTGATCCTGTCAACAACGCTCTGAACGCACTACAAGAATCTTTGCTGGGTTATCACTTGAAGTCCACAGAACTCTCACTGTTGACAAAACTACAACGAGGAACCGCAGCCATAATGAAAATACTTGCCGCTATTGGTGTGATCATATGCCTCACACACTGCTTTGCCGCAGACCCGACTTGTTGGCATAATGCTGAATGTAACGAACAGTGGGTGGGATATAACTGTAAGTGTGCTAACGCACGAAGCCTTTTCATGGCCGAAATGCAGAACAATGGAATGCACTGTTGGACTGGTCCTGGATTTGGTGTTGCCTGCAACAATTATTGTCCAGGAAATAAATGTGATTGTGGCAGCGACCACCATTGGGAAGGAAGCTGCTGAATAGCACCAATTATTTCGATACATAACATCCACACAAAAGCTCCCTTTCCAAAGTACTTTTGTAATAAATCTTTTAATCGTCATTTTTATACTCTAACTAGAGATGCCCGTGGCGTTAGCCACGGGTGTGTGCTTCCCAGGGATTGGGTGTGCTGTCACACGTACGTGAAGACACTGCGACACCCCTGTTGCAGCCTTGTTAGCATTGGCTTGTGCAGCTTGTACTCGAACACCGTCGCCTTGGCCATCACTACCTGGTACTGGTACTGCACTTCCTGGTACAACGCCACCTGGGATACCGACATCTGGAACATCCATCTGTCTCTCAGTCTTCTGTCTACAGGTAAACTAATACAAGTTCTTCATCGTGTCCCTTTTAAGTCCCGTAACGCTATGCACTCAGAGCCTTGCTGCCATGCCTTGCTGCCTTGCCGAGTCGCAAATGGAAACGACAGTTAATTTGCAACCGGCAACTACGAGACATCTGTTTGCCTATGGAAAATGACAGGAGAAAGTCATTTTGTTTGCTTACAGTGGAACTCAGGGCACAACCAACTTAACGTGTCGGACACTCAAATTTCAAATGTCCAGGGCTTAAGCAGGATGAATATGAAGCTCTTGGAACAACGCGGGACTTTGGGAAACCCATTGTGCTAGAAAGTGCACCTCATGCTGACTGGCAGTACTTTTCTGTGAAGGCAGGCCAATAAATATGAAATCATGAATTTTCTTCAGTGAGCCTTTGATCAACATCGTGGCTGTCGTGAACAGCGATGGGGATAGCACCGAGGATATACATTACGAGAACGAGGGCAAGGCTGAATGCTTGGTGTCGATGTTGGATCTCTTGTGTAGCCGTAACGGGTGAATATAGAAAAGAAGATGGGGAGGTCGGGTTCTTGTGTTGGAGTCGAGTTGTGAAAAGCGTCGGATGATCGACAGGTTATAGGTGAGAAGGTTTCATGCAGATTGTATATACATCCTCGGTGGCCTCGTCCTGCTTTCTCAAATTGGTCGTGGCAGTGCTCCTCGCTTTTTGGTCACTGAGAGCGACGCCACTAAGTTACACAAGGGCGAAGGGGACATGTTCAAATGGCGCTTACATTCAGCCATCGTTCCCACACTCCTTTCGTCAGCATTGCTTTCTTCCTCCATATCACACAACTTATTTAACTCCCACATCCACACACCTGTGTCCCTCAACCATTCTTAGGCTCTCGTGTCGAGAGATTCAACAGTTCCTGCCTGCCACAGACTGCTTCTCGTCCGACCAAAGCCAGCAATCAAGAACATATCTCAGGTACCCATCATCGTATTCAAAAGATCATAGATACGGAGGAAATCACTTTCTAATAAGTGTTTATAACGACTGTTGTCCTTCATAACCCGTTCACTGTGTCCTTGCAGCCTTTTCCGAAAAGTGGATAGCCGTGCCTCTTCTCCAGATACCTTGACAACCACTGAAGGTGCGAGCATGTAACAGGGGCAGCAGATAGCCTTGCTTGATCCTGAGTTGGTCCCCTTGGAGCAATTGCTCATTGAATTTCTTCTCTCTCGATGCACAATGATACAGAAAAGCCAATCATGGCCAACAAATCAAAGACCGCTGTACTGGAGCACGATGAACATGGCGAAAACAAATCAGTCTCGTCTCAGCACCTGAGGAAGCGAGACAAGATCCTCAGCAAGATCAACCATATCTTTCGATCTGATAAACCTGAGGTTCACGCCAACCTTTTGGCTACTCGACCCGAGGCTGAGATCCACCACACCAATTCTGTCAGCATCAAGGTTGGCAATGACCAGCATAGCAGTACCCATTCAAGCGTTGCTGTCAGCAGGTCCGAAGCAGTGATTCGACGTACGACCGAAAAGACGAGGGTTCGCTTGGATATCTTCTCCATGAATATCGCCAGGCCAGCTGTCAACACTGCAGTGCCAAAGTTTGGTGCACGCATCGACAATACTCCTCAGCTCGCCTTGTGTAGCAACCTTCTACCAAAGATTACAGCCGTGTCTCCATCTGAGGAATCCAGCCTTGAAATCAACCGCCTCCAGATAAAGGAAGTCCCGCAGGATACACCCACCAATGATGCGAATCGTGATTGGGACAAGGCTATTGAGCAAAATCCTATTGAACAGAGCTATGTCCGCTGGCTGCTCGAACGCATGGTTGAGGAGTTTGTAAAGGATGCAGTCAAGGGATCTGCCGCTATCAGCGAGATCGTTCTCCTTGGGCCCGTCCTTGATTACGAGCACTACCGCAAGCTGCTCAATTGCTTCATCAACGAGTTTGAAAAGGCCACCATTCAGGATGTCGATCTGCTCGATGGCCTCATCCAGCTAGTCCAATGTGCGTCTGAGGGGTATCTTGTTGCCGATGATTTGATAAAGATCTTGAGCACTCTCAGGATACGTCTGCAACAAACAAACCAGCAATCGACCAGCCACCCGTATCCTCTCACCTTGGCAATCTCGCGACTGCTGGATGTCATGGCCAAGCACGAGGTCAAGGATCTTGACCGAGTTGAGCAGCACGAGCCATTGGGTGAAGTGTTGAGCAGCCTGCGAGGGAGCTCGGATCCGTTTCTGATGTACCAGGCATCGTATGCATTCCAGGCACTCCAGTATGTTCCAGACAACGAGACTATTCTTCGGGCTGCCCTGCGTCATTCTGGAAACGTTGCTGAGAGCCTTGTCAGCATCTCAGGAATCCTCAATCTGGATCTGAGCGGGTTTCTTGAGGGTCTGAGTCAACTCCAAAAGACCATCGTTGAGACTGTCGGGATCGCAAAATCAACAATTGAAGGCGCGCGATCGCTGATTGACAGTGGCAAAGGAGTGTTTGAGGCCATCAAAGAAGGAGTCAGCTCTGGAAACAAGAGAGCGTGGTATCCAGCTATTGTCGGAGCCAACGCCTTTGTTCAAGCGGGAAGGCTGGCTGATTTCAAGACGGTTGTCATGGAGGCTGCTTGTCGACAGAGTCCCGAGTTCCAGTGGGGGATATGCCAGTTACTCGGAGAGATTGCAGTGGATTCTACTTGGGAGCAGATCATCCGCCGCGAAGCTGTCGAATTTTTGGTTGAACTCTACACCAATGATCCAGACTGGGGGCGAGATGCCAGCGTGAAGACATGGATCTTGACAATCCTCCATAGCGTTTCTGAAGACCCCAAACAATCAATCTTCATGCCAGCCGCAATCATGCAGCAAGCCAATGGCGAGACTGAAGCTCTCAAGTCTGCCAAGCGCTATCCGTTGAGATCTCAATTGCCGGTGCCTGTGGTGTCACCCTTGCTTGCTCGCGTCCAAGAGATCCCTTTTGTCGAGCTCGATCTGAATTTACTCAAAGCTCAGCGACTTCGGAGTCATGATCAAAGGGTGTACATCCCCCCTCTAGCCAAGGCTAGTCTTCAAGCGTCTGACAAAGAAACAAAACCGCTCATGGATCTGGTTAGCGAGTTCTTGGGCGGCGACAAACAAGTGCTACTGGTGCTAGGAGATTCTGGAGCGGGAAAATCGACATTCAACAGACATCTTGAAAATACTCTATGGAAGGAATACACAGTCGGCGGCCCCATACCGCTGTTTATCAATCTACCAGCCGTTGCTGAGAACTATCGGGACATCATTGGTGAACAGTTGCGGACCCACAGGTTCTCGGAGGCAAAGATCAAGGAGCTGAAGGACCATCGACCGATGGCCCTTATTTGCGATGGCTACGACGAAACCCAATTGAGAATCAACTTGCACACAGTTAACAAACTCAACCAGGAAGGCCAACCAAACACCAAGATGATTATCAGCTGTAGGAGCAACTACCTCGGACAAGACTATCGCAACCAGTTTCAGCCGCAAACTGATCGTTACAGCGGCACAGCGGCGATTTGGTACACGGAGGCCGCTATTGTACCGTTCTCGAGTGGCCAGATCGAAGACTATGTCGATCAGTTTGTGCGAGATCCAGAGGTACACAAACTGATGGGCAAGAGTCGCGTCTGGAGCACGGAGGTGTACATGAGCACGCTGCGGTCGATCCCCAATATGATGGAACTCGTCAAGAACCCGTTCCTGCTTTCGCTCTCGCTCCGAGCGCTGCCTCTTGTCGTCAAGGACGCAGTTGACCTTTCCAAGGTCAAAGTCACTCGTCTGACCCTTTACAATTCTTTCACGGACCAGTGGCTAGACAATAACAAATGTCGGCTGCAGTACATCTCGCTATCGGTGGAGGCCACGAATGCACTTCAGGAGTTGTTAGAGGAGGGCTTTGCACTAAGCGCGATTGAATTTTTAAAGAGGCTTGCAGCTGCCATTTTCAAGGAGCAGGGCGGGAATCCAGTTGTCCAGTACACACCGATTAGCGACAAAGGGACGTGGAAGGTCAAATTCTTTGGCGCGGAGTGTAGTACAGTACTCCTTCGAGAGTCTAGTCCACTGTCGCGTGCAGGCGTCCAGCATCGATTCATGCACCGCTCGCTATTAGAGTATTTTTACTCTCGACATATATTCGAGTCCAGTGCGGCTAGAACCTTGAATTTGGAAGGTGAACAACATCTCGCCAACCATCCTTTGGGCCAGACCAACCTTGTCAAGGAATCATCGATTATCGATTTTTTGGCCGAGTATGTACAGAGTGACCTGGCTTTCAAGCAGCAACTCCATCGGATCATTGAGCTGTCCAAAACCGATACAAGCTCAAGCCAGGCAGCAGCAAATGCCATCACCATCTTGGTGCGAGCTGGTGTAACATTCAATGGGTTCGATCTTAGAGGTATCCAGATCCCAGGCGCTGATTTGAGCGGCGGGGAGTTTGATTCGGCACAGCTGCAAGGCGCAAATTTGAGTGACACCAACCTTCGCAGTATTTGGATGCGTCAGGCGGATTTGAGTGACGCACTGATGGCAGGCGCACAGTTTGGTGAATGGCCTTTCCTTAACGAGGAGCATGCAGTGCAAACCTGCGCATACTCGCCAGATGGAGCAACACTAGCCGTTGGCCTCTCGGATAGTACCATCAATCTGTACAAGACAGCGACTTGGGAAAAGACTTGCACGCTTATCGGCCATGCCAGCTGGGTTTGGAGCGTGGTATTCTCGCCAAGGGGCCAGCAGATTGCTGCAGGAAGTTACGACAACACGGTGCGGCTCTGGGATGCACACACCGGTACAGTTGAGTTCATCCTGAGCGGCCACACTTCCACTGTTAGGAGCGCTGTGTTTTCGCCAAGCGGACAGCAGATTGCCTCGGGCAGTGACGACATGACGGTGCGGCTCTGGGACGCTCAGACCGGTGCAGCTGGAGCCACCTTTAGCGGTCATACTTCCATTGTTAGAAGCGTGGTGTTTTCGCCAAGTGGCCACCAGATTGCTTCAGGCAGTTACGACAACACGGTGCGGCTCTGGAACGTGCAAACCGGCACAGTTGAAGCCATTCTGAGCGGCCATAGTTCCATTGTTACGAGCGTGGCGTTTTCGCCAAGCGGCCAGCAGATTGCCTCGGGCAGTATCGACAGGACAGTGCGACTCTGGGACGCGCAAACCGACACAGCCGGGGTGATCCTTATCGCCCATACTTCCGCCGTTATGACCGTGGTATTCTCGCCAAGCGGCCAGCAAATCGCCTCAGGCTGTGACGACAATACAGTACGGCTTTGGGACGCGCAAACCGGTGCAGCTGAGGCCATCTTGAGCGGCCATACCTCCACTGTTTGGGGCGTGGTGTTTTCGCCTAGCGGCCAGCAGATTGCCTCGTGCAGTGACGACAACACGGTGCGGCTCTGGGATGCGCAAACCGATGCAGTTGGGGTGATCCCTAACGGCCATACTGGTTGGGTTAGAAGCGTGGTGTTTTCGCCTAGTGGCCATCAAATTGCTTCGGGCAGCTCCGACAACACGCTGCGGCTCTGGGACGCGCAAACAGGTGTAGTCAAAGCCGTTTTAAAAGGCCATATCGGCGGAATTAGCAGCGTGGTGTTTTCGCCAAGCGGCCAGCAAATTGCCTCGGGCAGTTCTGACAATACGGTACGGCTCTGGGATGCACAAACCGGTGCAGCTGGGGCCATCCTGAGCGGCCATACTTCCATTGTTACTAGCGTGGTGTTTTCGCCATGCGGACAGCAAATTGCCTCAGGCGGTTACGACAACACAGTGCGGCTCTGGGACGTGCAAACCGGTGTAACTTCGACCATCCTTCATGGCCATACCTCTGCCGTTATGAGCGTGGTATTTTCACCAAGCGGCCAGCAGATTGCCTCGGGCTATGATGACAACACGGTGCGACTCTGGGACGCACAAACCGGTGCAGCTGAGGCCATCCTGAACGGCCATACTTCCATCGTTACGAGCGTGGTGTTTTCGCCATGCGGACAGCAGATTGCCTCAGGCAGTTACGACTACACGGTGAGGATCTGGGACGCTCAAGCTGGTACGGCAGGGGCCATCCTCAGAGGGCATATTTTAGCTGTTATGAGTGTGGTATTTTCGCCAAGTGGCCAGCAGATTGCCTCGGGCAGTGACGACAACACGGTGCGACTCTGGGATAGGGAATCAGGCTGTTGTTTGACTGTGGTCAAGGGGTTTCACGGAACTATTACAAGCATCGACTGGATCGCAAATGGAGGCGAAATTTACTTTGCAACCAGCTGCTGCGATAAATCCGTTCGCGTGTGGAAAGTGACAGGAGAAAGCCATTTTGTTTGCTTACAGTGGAGCTCTGGGCACGATCGACTTAACGTGTCAGACATCCAAATTTCAAATGTCAAGGGCTTAAGCAGGATGAATATGAAACTCTTGGAACAACGCGGGGCCTTAGGAAACTCGTTGAGCTAGAAAGTGCACCTTATGTTGACTAGTGTGCTTTTCTTAAGGCAGAACAATAAACCCTACTATGATGAATATTCTTCAGTTAGCCCTGGATCAAAATCATAGGTGCCTTGGACCACCACGGGGGATAGCACCGAGGACTGACATATACGAGGATGGGGACAAGGTTGATTTATGTATTTTACACTCACCGCCTCTGGATCTCGCTTCCTGACGTTTTTGAGGCCCGATCTACAGTGGCCTCAGTACTCGACGGTCAATGCAAATGCGCAGCAACGATTTGGGCTGTGCTTCAAAACCAATTCGCGCGCCTTATTGGTCACCCCTCTTGCGACTCACTCTCGTGGCATGCTAATGCGGCATTTGATTCCATCAGCATTCCAAACCCCTCATTTTCCGCACATGGCCATGAGTGTTCATAGTCCCTTGGAATCAGTCGATCTCCTTTTGAGCATCGCCTCTCTCCTCGACAAGAGCAGTGTCCTCGCCTGCTCCAGAGTGTGTCGCTTCTGGCACGCCCTGTTCGCGCCCCTCCTCTGGCACAATATCACCCTTTTCCGCTACAACAGCGCCAGCCCATACCCTTCACCCCCGAGTCTCCAACCCCATCGTGATGGCCTGTTCAACAGTCGACAGCCATACTGGCAACCACGAAATCAAAAACAAGAACAACAACAACAGCTGCAACAACAACCAGGACGACGATACCCCACCCTCGTCCAAATCCAAACCAACGCCCGCCACATCCGCAAACTGCGCTACCTTGGCGGTGAATGCATGTTCCTGCAGCACCTCATGCCCTTCTGCACACAGCTGCGCCACTTGGAAGTTACCGTGTATTCGGACGATGTCAAACAGCTCCTGCAGCAGAACAGCTCCACGCTCGAAACATTTATCTGCAAGAGCGATCCTCTCACCCGCAAAACACAGGACCCCGTCGTGTTGGATAAAGTCTTTTACTTGCTGGCAGAGATGCCCAACCTACGGGTCCTGGAACTCGACTCGGTCATCGTCTCGGACTATGAGGGTCGACTCTTTGGTCGCGTCTGCCAAAGACTCACGCATCTCTCCCTGATCGGATCGAAACTCATTGAGCGACCTAAACTATCCTCCCCCGAGGCTGAAGAACGAGGCTTTGAGAACCTACGATCCTTGGTCCTGGATCGATCCTACCTCCCCAACGATCATCAGCTCCAGACTTTTCAGGCTTGCCCCGCTATCGAGCATCTGACCTGGAAGTGCAGAACGGGCAAGTTGCCCATCATGAACTTTTTGTTCTTTTTGAGTTCGGGTCGATTTCATTCCGTCTCCAGTCTAGATCTTTCTGACGCCAACGTGTCGGATCTCGATTTCGCCAATGTTCTCAAACACACCCCACAATTGACGTGTATGAACGCCAAAGGAACTTTGTTTGGACGGGAGGCCACCAAGGTCTTACTCGAGCACCACCACCTAGGAGGGCTACCATCACACCACCACCCATTGCTTAAACGACTCAACACTCTGGACTGTCCGAATTTCACTGCCTTGGAAGCACAGGACGTTCTGGAGCATTGCGAACAACTCCAAGTCTTTTACGCGCCCGCCGTGAGTGCTGTTGAAATGGGACGGAACCAGTGGAGGTGTTTGCAGCTCAGGGAGCTCGATATCTGTATCACGGAGATCGACCAACTGCCATTAAGGACACCCTACCGCCATCAGGAGATCTATCAGCAATTGGCTGCCCTGACCCAACTAAGAGTCCTGCGCCTGGGTGATCCAGGTCGCCCATCTTTCTCCCCACCGTCATCCAATCCACAGCGACGCCCATCCACAAACAGAGACGTCAGCATGCATCCTCCTCCTCCTCCTCTTCCTGCATCGTCCATGTTGGATCTCAAACTCGAAAGCGGACTCGGAGCACTTTCGACTCTGTCGCGACTGCAGGAACTGGATTGTGAAAAGATGCAGGCCCGCATGGAATTTATAGAGCTGCAGTGGATCGTCCAGACGTGGCGACGGCTCGATCGCGTCGTGGGTTGCGTGCATCCGAATCAAGCCCAGCGGGACTTGTCCAATGAGTTTTTGCGGGACATTGTGCCCGGCTTGCAGGTGTATCAAACCCGCATGGAGATCTGGATGGCAGAGTTATGAATGTAATACCAAAAGAATTAAAAATGTCATTATGATAAAATTATTGCTACTGCAATCCGTGCAAGAGGGTACTGTGCAAATTCCCCGCTCATGAAAACGTGCTTTATTTTTCAAATCCAATCCTCCAGCTCACTTCCTTGGACGACCACGGCGACTTTTCAAGGGTGTTTGGCGGTGCTGCTTGATCAGCTGCTGTTGCTTTTCCAACATCTCCTTGGATAACTCGGCCATCCTCTTGATCTTGTTTTGATCCGACGTGAGTTTTTCTAGCATCACGAGTTTTCGAAGCCAAGTTGGTAGTGATGTAAAAGGAGCAATCTTGTTTGCAGATTGCTTCACAATTCCATCATCATTGCTCAGCGGTTCTGAGGGGGTGAACAATGACACTGATAGACGGGGCGCTGAAGGGACAAGAGGCTGGTTCAGTGGAGTGGTCGGTTCATGGTGTGGCCGATGCAATGGCAGTGAAGGCTGTAAGCCAGGAGACGAAGACAATGAGATGGGAGGAGGGCTAGGAGGCAGAGGGGGAACGAGCAAAGACAGACGAGAACCAGGAGGAAGCGGAGGTATGAACGATGGGGGACGAGGCCCAGGAGGAAGCGGAGGTGTGAACATTGGAGGACAAGGCCCAGGAGGAAGCGGAGGAACGAACAAAGGAAGCACGCATCCCTCGGGAGAGGCCATAGAGGGTGATGCAGATGATAGTCCAGGTGTGGACTCGCTCGAGGAGGGTCTCTCGAATGTCGGTTCTGGTGACTGCACAAGCGCATCCTTTCCCGGTGTTCGAGTGTGCGTGTCGCGCTCACCACTTTGAGGAAGGCAGTCATTCGTATAATGCTGCCACTGTCGACAACTTGTCCAATTATCGCTAAGTGAATTAGCATCCGCATAGTCTTGTTGCTCGCTGTAGCCGCAGAGATACCGCTGGTGATAGTTATAGCAAGGTCTGCAGGGTCCGTAAGGTACGCAGTAACCTGGATCCGGCATCGCGGTTGACCCTGAATAGTAATACGGGGCCGCATACTGCCATGGCTGCTGCATGGGGTATACTGGAGGGCTTGGATATTTTGGCCTGACGATCGTTGAGGGCGATGGTGGTAGTCTCTGCACAATGGCTTTTACGCGCTCGAATGGTGAGGTATTGCCGACATTGGCGATGGACCGGATATTGCATTGGTTCTCGGTTTCAATCACACTGTGGGTATTGTCCTTTTCCTGTATAATTTCCACAGTTTCGCCCTCTTCGGTTCCGGGCGTACTCTGGGAGTAGTCCACATCCATCGCCACGTCCGCGATCTCACCATCCTCGCCTCCGATGTCGTCCTGAGTGCTGTTCCTGTCCATGGCACTCTCCATAGCCTCGCCTTCATCAAACTGTAATGTGGCTGACAAGTTTTCAGGGACGATGGTATACGATCGACACAATGCTAAAAACCCTCAACAATCAAACAAACAGAGAAAAAATATCAATGGCATGTTCGATGTCATAAAGTATTGGAATTTGGTTTGCGTAGGACATGTACCTTCAACCCTTTGCCTAGCCTGCTCGATCTCGTCCTCGGTTGGCAGCCTTGGAACGGTGTCCATTGCATTCGAAGGAGTGGCGACCTGTTCACTCTGACGTGCGGATGGACCCTTGTCAGTCTCCACGACGCCTTCCGGACAAGGCTCGCCATTCTCTGCAGCCGACTGCATACTCTCATCGTCAGAGATGATGTTGAGTTGGAGGATGTCTGCCAGGGTGTCATCCTCCATAGGTTCAGTAGTACAACGATGTGTCACCAGATTCGAAGGACATGTTTTTTGTTGGCGGCTCAGCTCTGGTCTCACAGGAGACATGCTACTGCTCGTAGACAACCGAGGTCGACCCAGCGACCCGCTCTGCCTCCACGGCTCTAAAAGACGAGCAGTGAGTACATCCTCCTCCTCAGAGTCACTGGAATCCGGCGTCTGAATCCGCCGCCTTGTGCAAGGCTCTATGACAGCATCTGATCCAGTATTGCCTCTATCTCTGCTGCTCCTCTCCACTGTGCCATCTCTGTCACTGATCTCACCTCCCTCACTGTCGCACCTCGATTCCTTGAGGCGACCATAGGTGCCGAGAGGGTGTTTCCACCCTGCAGGTGGTTTGTCCAGCAAATCAAAGCTGGGAAGGTATCCTGAAGGTCGTTGTTCAGATTGGCGCCGAAAAGGCTTGCCTCTTCTTGCACTTGCAACTCTTGCTCTCATAGCCGAAGTCGTCGCCTTCCTTGAAGGCGTATGCTGTGGGGGGGATGCGGGAAGAGGGGGCGAGGAGAGGCGTGATGGCGAGGCCGATGATGGTGAGGCTGATGGCAATACGGAGGCTGATGCTTTGGCTGAGATAGAGGTCGAGGCCGATGAGAGTGATGATGTGGATGGTGAGAGTATGTTCTCCCACAATCTCGCATTCTTTTGAGAGGCTGACATACGACGGCTAGGCGTATCACAGGTCCAATTGTCATCCAAGACGATCCGACGCGGAGCATGGCGAGACCGTCGAGTGGTCGGTCCACTGTCGCTGTCATCATTATCATCTTCCTTTTCTTCAGTCTCCTTCATGGGCGATTCCACAGGGAGCAAGGGCTCTCCCGAGTGCGGCAGTTGTTCCAGTAGTGGAAGGACTGCGAGAGCGCTGTCCAGAGAAGGTTTGGACTTTGGCTTTCTGCCTGTTCTGCGTAGGGCGTTGACAGCGGCTTGGTCCTGGAGGGATATTGCTTTCTTTGCTTTCACGGCCTTTACCACCTCCCGAGCACTGTTCTCGATCTGCTGGTCCAGTTGTAGGGTGCTGCGACCGGACATCCTTGTAGCCCATGGTGGTGTGGATTGGTGGCGAACTCGCGTGGACATTTTTTTCTCTTGCTGTATTTCAGAGCCTGTCGTGGACAATAGGAGCGATAGAGAAAGAGAGAGAAAGAGAGAGAAAAAAAGAGAGAGCGAGAGAGAGAGCGACAAAGAGACTGTTGGATGTGGAAAGCAACGAGACTGAAGAGAAGCAAAGAGATTGAGAGAGATTGAAAGAGATTAAAAGAGATTGAACGAGGCCATGGAAGAAACAAAAGGATATGCACCTGGAGGGGAAACAAACTGTCGAGCCAATCCCTGTCCATATATATGGCGCATTGCGCTGTGCTGTGCTATGCTGTGCTGTGGCAATAACAGCACACACACACATGTATATACACTACACACACAAACTCTCTCTCTCTCTCTCTCTCTCTCTCTCTCTTTTCCAACCGTACTCGTCTGTTGTGCATGTCTACTTGGACCTTGTGCCACAGGGAGCATTTTGCGGCACTGCAGAATTAGTGGCGTGCCTCGGGGGAGGGATATCGGACACAAACAATGTGTTCCAAAGTGCATATGTGCACCCATCATGCACAGCACCCCCCCCTGCCCTCTCTCTCTCTCCTTCTTTCTTTCTTTCTTTTCTCGTTACAAGTCTCACTCGCTCTCCTCTACTGACGGGAGCATACCCCACAATGGCAACACAGCGTCAGTGTCAATGGAGCATCGACAGGCAACTAGGCGCATATAAGCAATTTTCTGCATATCATGTTTTTGTTATGGTTGTTGTTGTTGTTATTGTTGTAACAGTAGCAGTTTGCTATGGAGATCTATCCTAGCGTCACTCAATGGCCCAAGCAAAAATGCTTGGAGAACACGCGACGGACAAAAAGGACGGAAGGGAGAGCGAGAGAGAGAGAGAGAGAGAGAGAGAGATTGAGAGAGATTGAGAGAGAGATAGAGGAGATGAGGAGGTGTAGACGAAGGACTGATTATGACTAGGATATTAGAGCAATAGTAGGGTAGTAGAAAAAGAACTAGAAGTAGCAACGACAAAAGTATTAAAAAAAAAAAAAAAAAAAAACGGCCGCACGACCAGATGCGCAAAGTACAGACAAAGGCGGGCGAGGAAAAATCGGTCAAAGTGGAGTTGGAAAGGAGGCGGGGAGGGAGGGGACAAAGCACGAGCTCCAGTCTCGTTGATTTGTCCCCATAATGTTCCCAGAATCTCCCACAACACCCCTTGGAGGAGTAGGCATGAATGATAAGAATAGTAGTAGACATAGAATGTGCACTTTGCACACTCAGGATGAGGTTGGGAGGACTGACATTACAGACACAGGGACTGTTCTTCAAGCAGACACCGACAGGCTCAGGCCAGCGAGCCAAGGGTGGTTCACCACATCCTCAATCGTCGCCCGACGGTCCGGGGTCTTGGCCAACATCCAGTTCAACAGATGCAGACACTCGTTCGACGACCGCACCCGGGGAGAGATGTACGGTCCCGAAATCGCCTGCACAGGGTCGTTGAACGGCACCTCCCCATACAGGATCGTGTACAACAGAATTCCCAGCGACCAGATCTCCGCAGACTCGGCCCTGTACTTTTCACCCTTCAGAATCTCGGGCGAGGCATCTGTTTTTCAGCAACATGCAAAACCAGCGTAAACCGTGTCAGCAACATACACAATAAGCTCATTACGAGTTTTGGCGCTCACTGCGTCGCTCTTCCTTTTGTTTTTGCACTTACAGTTAATGGTACCGTAAAAGCGGTCAAAGAGTTTGCCCTGAGGCCTTGGGATAATGACCGCGGATCCAAAGTCAATGAGCTTGACTGTAAAGTCATTGTCAATGACAATGTTCTCGTCCTTGATGTCCCTATGGCAGATCCCGCGCGAGTTCAGGTAATCTACACACTCCACGATCTGCCTAAAGATCATGCGCGCCTGCGACTCCGAGAACTTGGAGTGATGCTCAATGCACTCAAACAGATCACACGAAGTTCGGCGGACCAACAGCGCGGGCTTTGGAGGCTCAAACAGATCGTTTTCACTACCCGAGTGACTCAAGCTGGACGACGACGAGGACGTGGACGCCGACATGGGGAAGGACAACGAGGACGACGACGTGTTGCTAGAACTCGTGGTCGAGCCCGATCCGACCATGCTGCGTTGGTTCAACGTCGCACTGGCCATGGCCTCGACCATGGTCGTGTTGTTGTTGTTCTTGGCATTGGCAGTATTGTTATTATTTTTGCTCAGGAGAGGGTTGCTGGCGGACCAAGGGGTGCCGTGCAGTTCCATAACCAGGTAAAAGAACCTGACGTCCTGGTAAACGTTCAGGAACCCAATGATGTTGCGGTGTTGTACGTTCCTCAGGACATAAATCTCCATAGGGATCACTCCCAGTTCTGGATCCTTGGCCCAGCCATGGACAGGGACCTTGTCCCGAAAGATAAACTTGACGGCCACCTCCTTGTGGTCCGAATTGCGCGTGGCCGAGACCACAAAGCCGAATCCTCCGGAACCAAGTTCATCTCCAAGGGTATAGGCGGCCAGGAACTCGGGCTGGAGCGCATGGTTTTGGAGCTGTCGTGCTGAAAGCGTGAGTTTGCTGTTGTCTTGATGTCCACCGTTCGAGCCGTTATCGGAGATGAGGGGTGTGGGTGGAGGCGTCAGTGGCGAACGAAGAGTGCCATCCATGGGTGCACCCGGGACCAGGTGACTTGTGGAGAGCTGAGGCATACGCTGTGTTGACATGGGGTCGAATGTGGTATCTGGAATGGCGGTCATGATGGCTGTTACCGGACCAGGAGGAGTAGAAAAAAAAGGAGGCACGATAGGTCAGTATGAATCGCCTAACCCCACGACCCGTGGGCAAAAAAAGTGCGATTCCAAGCTGGCTCCAAAGTGCGTTTTTGTCTCCTCACACATCGGGCTTCGCACAGACTGAAAAAAAGGGGCGTGCGAGAGGGCTAAGTCTGATGGGAACGCACATGGCTGTGGTTTTCAACAAAGTAGCCATGGGAGGCAGGCAGGATGAACAAGGACGATATGCATGTAATGCAAAAAAAAAAAAAAGCGAAAGAGGGTATCCGCACGATGACGCGCGCTAGATTGCGGACCGTATGCAAGAGGGACCTCGACATGCGAGACTCGCTCACTCCTCTTTGCAGCCTTCGCCCCCCACCCCTCTCTGGTTCTCGGCCTCTTGGGTCTCTTTTCTCTCTTTCTCTCTCTCGCTCTCTCTCTCGCTCTCTCGGCTGCCTCACCCTGCATGTAAATCGACGGATTTTGGTGCATGTCCGCCTCACAGCTGGCTCCTGCCCGTTCAGCCGCATGAAGTAGGGACAAGCAAGAGATAGAAGGAAAAAAAAAGGAGATGGAGGGGCCGGATATGCAAAGCGTACAAAGAAACAGGCAGAGCCACAGACCTTCCACCCACGACAAGCATGCCACCTCAGTCCTCCGCACACACAAGTAATGACACATACAAGAACCACCCAAAAAGTCTAAACGTGGAGGGGATTCGTGACATAGTTGGAGCACAAACTCTTTTCCGTGGAGGTCACAAAAAAAGCAGCATGGAACGCGTTGCAATGGCAAATGTCGCGGCCGTGCAGCATTCTCTTCTTCGCAATGAAAGGAATGGAGACTTCAGTCCTTACCTGTGTTGGGTTAGGACAACTGGGGTGAGAAAAGTTTAGGCTCCGAGCGACGTGAAGTTTGGACTGAATAAAGAATCTGAGGTCGTAAAAAGATATCCGAGAAGAGTAGCCGACGTGAAGACTAAAAGTTTGCGCGGTGAGCCAAAAAGGTCGCGTAGTAGTGAAATGGAACCGTTATTGTTGGGATGTAGGTTGAAATGAGGGAACCAGGCGTTGAGAGACGAAGGTGAGGAAGGGGAGGGGAAGGGATATGCGAGCAGAAAGTTGACCTCTATTTGATGTTGAGTGAAGAAACGCGTTTGTACGATAGACAAAGGCAAGAATTTATGGTTAGTTGGTCTGTGGGTTTGCGCAACTATTTTCAAGGGCGAACGAGTTGCGGTTACAACAACTAAAAAACAACAAGCCATGTACAATTTCAAACGAGGAGAGGGTTCCGTCAGAGAGAGGCAGAAGAGAGTGAAGGAGTTGAGAAGAGATGAGCAGAGAGAAAGACAGAGAGAGAAGGAGAGAGTGACGGGGAAAGAGAAGAGAAGGCCGGATACTTTATCGGTGAGTGAAGAGGACGGTTTTGGAGAGAAAACGTATCAGGAGGACGGGCAGAGGGTGAAAGCGAAGGCGCGAAGCAAGTGGGTATGGGCCAGGATGGATGAGGATGGGAACAGATGATGACAAGGGAAGGTAGGAAAGAAAGGGAAGGGAAGGGGATTTTGTTTCTTCTCTTTGAGAGAGAAAAAGAAAAAATCAAGTGAGAATCGTGATGGGAACAGAGCTGGTCAAGGAGCAGAGCCTGGGAGAAGAGAAGGGAGAGAGACGAAAGAGAGGTGCAATAAATAAGCACACAGAGAGCACTTTTTTTCGCAGGAAGCGAGCAAAAAGCAAGCCACGGGTAAGGACACGAAACAAGTGAGCAAGAGGCCATGGTAGTCGCTCCAGGCAATATGTGCACTCTTTGCGAGTGGCATGTAGGTTGATGCGCGTTTGTCTCTGTGCATGCCAGTGTGCATGTCGACACTGCGAGGTATGTGTTCTCGTGGCCAAGTGGACAGACCTCCTACAGATTTTTTGTGTGCCGCATTCTGTTGTGTGCCGGTGAAGAACCACTTTGTGCAAGCAACATTGCAATTCATGTCCTGTACATGTACAGCGCATTGACTTTTTTGCTGAAGTGCGCAGGGAGTGAAGAAGGGGGAAGGGTCGTGTCATGCACCCTTTTTTTTGCATCGCAGCTTGATTTTGTCATACCAGATGATGGGTGTCAAAAGGCCAGGCATGAAAGGGTCGTACAGATGGACAATCAACAGCTGCTGTTGAGCTGTGGAGGAAAAAGGATTGGCGAAATTGCAGCAATATCAAAAAGAAACAGAAGGGTTCGATGCACACTAGCAATAAAGGCAAAGAGAAAAGGAAATTGGATCCAAGCTTCAGCAATCATCACTCTGAAAATAAAAAGCCGGCAAGGAGCAATGTGTATCAGGTCGATGCATTGAAACTTCTCGCAACAGCCGGAACAGTAAGATCTGTAAGTAAGGACCATAAGGCTGTGATGCAACCAGGCGAGGAGTGGCTATCCCTCTTACCGGCGTAAAGCCAAGTAATCAATGTCGCATGCACTGCTTTCCTTCATGATTGATGCCATTAACAGACTGGATGGCCACGACAATCCGCCTTCCAGGTTCACAACTCCTTTTCAGATCCTTTTTCTCTTTCATCAGCAACACTCAGGAGCAACGAACTTTGAAGTATCCAAAAAAAAAACTAATTAGAACAAGGACTTGCCTAATGGCGGGGACTAGAAGAAAGGGAGGCAACAATAATAGTCGCAACGAGAGAGAAAAAGAGAGAGAGCCAGGACTCAGACAACAAAAAAGCCGCGTTATAGAAACTGCAAACCTGAGCTTTTTTTTTTCTTTTTCAAGGAGACTTGGGCATGGAAGAGCTATAATTACATTAGAAGCTGTTCAACAAGCCCGGAGCGCGTAGAAGAAAAAAAGGAGACACATCGGGGCGCCAGGAAATAACCAGATACTCGCTCCTTTCTCCCCTTCCCCCCCCTCTCGTCGAACCTTACTCTTGGATCCAATTTCGCCTGTCAGATCACCTGCCAGTTTTGAACTTACCCAGACTTTCAAACTTGAACATTCAATGTCTTGCGGGCATGCTTTGCGATTATGCAAGCGAGTCTAGGAAAGCCAGCTCTTGCAGAAAGAATGATTGAAAATACGGAGTGCGGGCAGAGAGCCAGGCAGGCCACCCAGTACTAGACTTGAAAAGGAAATTGAACAACGTTTTAGGAACGACAAAAAAAGGAGGCAAGGCCGTGCTGGAGAGCACTGCTGTTGAGTAGTCAAGGAATGGCAAAAAAAAAAAAAAAAAAAAAAAAAGTACGTTCAAAAAAGGCAGCGGCGAAAGGTAATGCAGTCCAAGGCGGCAACTGCATGCTTAAATTGCTTATTGGTTTGAGATCGGGTTGACAAAAGTTTGAAGAGGCATTAGGCGTGAAAAGGGGAAGGATATGCAGACAAGAAACGTGGTAAGGACACTCTCCTTCCCTTCCATTTTATAAGAAGACAGCAATTTTCGCACAGACTCTTCGTTCAAGGATATGCAAACCAAAAAGCGAGGGATTGTTTATGAAAATAAGGGACAAGAAAAGATGTAATGGCTATGTCAGGGGAAGGACACAGAGGCGCTAGAGGGGGCAGTAGCCGATCAGAGACCAAGAGGTGGGTAGTCTTAATGCCAATGCCAGCTGTGCAGGGGTAAAAGGGGTTGAAGGGACTGTAGTACATACATCGAATGACCTTGAGCTTGGGCTTTACACGGATGCTGTTAGACAAGTCAGAAGGTGGAGAATGAGCGTCAGTCCTTGTAGAAAGTGTAGTGCTGGCTGAGGGCAAGTCTCGGAGTCTCCGAAAGAGAGTAGACGCAATATATAAATTGAGCTGGGACAGGACTCAGCGATCAAGAATCCGCGGTCAGGGAGGGATCTGAGGTCAGTGGATCACAGAGCAGTAGGGATGCATGAACTGAGGTGGTCGATGAGGAGGGTTTACCTCATCCGCGGTAACGTAGAACAGATAGAGCTCCAAGCGAAATCAGGAGGTGTGGGACACTGTTGAGCACCACAGCTATGCTTATTTTGTCGAAGATGCAAGGGAAGGATGTGAGCTGGTCCAAGACCGTTCTCGGTTTATATAGCGCAGCGTTTCGGGGCTGCATCAGCATGAACGGAACACGTAGTAGGGGCTGTCAGGGAGTGAGCCAGTCGCCACAATGGCGTTTTGATCAGTTGAAAACACGAGTGCACTTCGGGCCGCCCACTGGTGGTCTATTTTTGCAGGTCGGCTCTGGTAGGCTTTGTCAACTATGCAGCCGGGCATTTCATAACATTCATAACGGGGTTTTTTCTGTTTTTTTTCTGGAGCGGGACTTGGACACAGGCCATAGGCTCGGCTCAGAAGCCAGACTCCAGGCTATAACCCCTGGAAGCATGATATCCATGCAGTAGAGTTCCATTTAGAGCCTGTCAATATGTTCAGTGATCTGCTTAATGAACAAGAGGAAGTCGATGCAGAACCATTCCTCTTCCTCTGTGAAGCTCACATTTTCCCCCAGACATTGTTCTATGGCTGGCCGCGCATGAATGAGCCCTGTTTTTACATATACCCGCTCGTCCCCACTTACATAATGCAACACGACCGTTCGAAAAACACGCGTTTCAAAGAATTTTTGACACCCTCCCCCCTCCCCCTGAGAGCACGCTCTTTGCAGCTTTCGTTTCAAAGAGACATCGGGCCATTGATAGACTAGGAATAGCCGACCAATATTGCCGCCGCTAGGCCACGCTATTCTTCCAACGGTCGCCAATCACGCTGTGAATTCAGACATATCCCAAAAAAACAGATTATTACATTATGACAAGACGAAATATAGTACATTTACAACGACAACGCAGATGAGAAAAGCGTCGCCAGAATGGTCATGGCCATGATGACAATCATCTGGCCGGGCTGCTGTTGAAAGGACACATCCTTCCTCCAAGGCCTGATGCTTGCTCCCGCGCCTCTGGCGTTCAGACCAATGCCTCCAGGTGCCGTATCGACCTTTTGTGCAAACCCAATCCGCCGCTTTCCATAGTCGAAAACAACGTATTGGTTCTTGATGAACAAATCTCCAAGCAGTATTCCCTAAAAACATGAAATTGAGAATCCTCATACGAGGTTAGATATGAAAAGGTGCATTTTTCAAGGTGGAGATAGCCATATCGCCGAGATCAACGTTTCATGTTTTTTTCCATAGACTTACCGATTGACTCGAGTGGCCATCCACCTCCTTCCAAGAGTCGATAATGGACAGACAGTATCCTTTGTACTCCGAGGTCAGGATCACAATATCCGAAAGCGGCACACTAAACATCTCGCCCCCGAGCGTGAACGACAAATCGCCTACAGTACGCGAGTTGGCTAAATAGCATGGGATCTGCCAACCGAGTTTGTCGTCGTAACGAGCGTTGGGGATTTCACGGTGAAAGGCAACGGCCAAGTAGTCCGGAAACAAAATATAGGACGATCCAGTGTCCACGATAGCCTTGGCAGAGGACGACGAGAGTGGAAGCCCCTTGCGCCCGATATGGACCTCGTCCACTGTGACCTGCCAGTCGTCCGCGGACGTGACTTGAAGATAGGTAATCGCGCCTGTGAAGAGCGAATCGTCTACACCGCCAAAGATAAACTGCCCGCCGTTCGAAAGACTTATATCCTGGTTGGAGGCTTTGTTGAGCCAGACAGAAACGACTGGTTCATCCAGCTGACCCTGCAGCATCATGTTGGTTACCGGTGTGGCAGCGCCTATATTAAAATGAAACCAAACTCTCATGTGTGTGAGCACAACAAAAAATGCACTGGAACAATGAACCTGTTTTTCCCACTCAGTAGTGTTTGGTATGGGGATGAGAATATTACCGATTTCCGAGTTGGAGTCAAAAGCAAGACCGAGCATGCCATCAAACTCTAGAGCGGTTTGGCTCCCGTAAACGACAGATGCCGGTCCAAAGGTTTGCTTGCTAATTTTGATGCCGGCTATCGTGACATCGTCCACTCCGATCGTGCCTGACACGCTTAAGCTGTCCGCATAGTTGATGGACCATGGCTGATTGAGACTCCGGAAAGTGCTGGAGGGAACGCAAGAGTGGTCGTTAAAAAAACCAGGTGAGTGTGAATATATAACAACTCCTCCTTAGTTCGCCTTGATACAATGGCGCGTTACGTGACTAAAGAGAAACACTGTGGTACCTTGACTTTGAAGGGTTGAAGCGTCGCAGGGACAAGCACGCCTGTGAGAAGCAGTTCGACGAGGGCACCCAGAGGTCGCTGCTGCCCGTGTCGAAAATGACCGAGAACTCTTGCTGTGACGATCCAATCATCATCGCCGCAACCCACTGCTTGTCCAGCAGGTCACCGCGTACTGGTGCAACTCCAACAAGAGCCCGCTTATGCAAACCAGAGAGTTCCTGGTCAAGAGTGTCCAAGAACGAGATGGTGGGTGCTAGCGGGTATGGATCCTTGGTGTCCGATAGTGGTATTGGCAGTGGTAGTGGTGGTGATAGTGCTCGCTTTGCTGCTGCTAGTACAATGCTTGCCTCGGTAGTAGTGTTGTGAGCAGCCTGGCTAGTGGTTGCGCTGGGCGCCGCTGCAGGTGGGGGGTCGCCAGTGGTGCTCTGACCCCGTAAGCTATGGAGTTTGGACATGAATGCAGCCCTGGATTCGTAATGGGCCCGCACCTGAGAAGAGCGGAGGTTCATGCCAGGGCGTTGGTCGACCGAGATTCTAGCGGGATGGGGGGTTGAGGAAGAGGGGAGTGGACATCTGGTCAACAGGATTGTTCATTCTCTCGCCAGGCAAAAGTATATGACAAATGTCGAGCGATAGCTAACTGAAGGAGAGGGAAAGTAGAGGAGGGTGGTACCTGTGGACTGCTGCAGATGCCAATGGGATCAAGGCCACGAGCAGCAGCAGGCAGTAGTAACAGCTGCCGCGACAGCTACGTGTTCTCATGGCGGCGGATGAATGGCGGACGGGGGCATACACTACCGCGGGGATAGCTGAGACAGAGGGACGGGGTGAGAGCGCTGTGCTGGCTGCGGTGGAGGATGCGAAGAGTAATGCTGGTCCAGGGCAATGATCAGCCGTGCTGAGAGAGGATGATGAGCAGGTGGTCCTGGGGGCGATGCAGGGCGATGCAGGGCGACGGTGGAGGAGATGATGGAAGGACGGCGGTGATGCAAAGAGGAGTGATGAGGAGAAAACACATCGGCCTTGCTCGTCAACAAAACGACAGATACAGGCAACTCTCTATAAAGGAAACAATGGAGTGTCCTTATGCCGCCCATAAAAAAGTTCAGGGAATGCTGCCTTCTGCCTATTTGCGTATCGCGCCGTTTATCCAAGTATCTTGAACTTTCAATGGTGGCATTTGATTGACTCTCATGGCTGATACTTCTTGCTACTGTGGCTGTTGCGGCTTATGTGCTTGCAAGTGCTTGCAAGTGCTGTAAGTGTGTGGGCGATTGAAGACTGCATGTACGAGGGACGGATGCAAAGGAAAGGTGTTTGTTTTCGGAAGAGACTGGATGCGCAGGACGCGTCTCGTATACATGCTGCCGTGGCAACAGCACTTAAGCTGCTCAGAGACAGTAGTATTGTGATGTCCAATGGACGGCAGAGACGAGCGTCCAGGTTTGATCAACAGCCAGTTGGGCTGTCTCTTGTCGACACTGGCTCTCTCATTTCTCTCTTGCCCTCGAGCATCTTAGGCTCGTCTTGCCCTTCTTGCTCTTCTTTGTCTTTTCGACTTTTTCTCAGTCTCAGTCTCTCACTCTCGCTTTGCCTCCTAGTCGCCGCCTTTCACTCTCGCTCTGGACCTCACTCTACTCTATCAATCACTTGCTCTCACACTGCCGCTGCTTTTCCACCATCTATTCTCTCGCACTCTATCTCCTCGTATTGCCGCCATCCCTATCCAGCTACTTTCACCTTCTCTCTCTCTCGTCTCGTCTCGTGTCGTTTACCTTCTGTCGTCTGTCCACTCCCTTACACGCTCTACCTTTCGTTATCTGTAAACGGTCGTCTTTTGATCGTAAGTTCATATGGCTGCTCGGCTGCTCATATCAATACAAACCCAGGGTGTTTAGCAATACAGCAAACTACTTAACAAGCGACTTTCTTTCTTTCTTGTTAGATGGGCGTGGCCGGTCTCTATCAACGGCTCAAGGCAAAAGGGCTCTGTCCACCTCCTGTGCATCCCTCCAGTCTGGCAGGCAAGATGTTCCATGTCGATTTCTTGGGTTGCTACTACGCCCCGCTACTGCACCAGTTGCAAACGGACACCTCGATCGAGAACGGGCACAGGATTGGCGTTCACCTCGGTGACACCATCGTAGAGACCTTTGGGCAGCACTGTCTTGTGCACTGTGATGGCGCAGCTACAAAGGAGAAAGAGAAGGCACACCAGGAACGACAAGAGAAGAGGAAAAAGGCCAAGGAGAAGATGGAGAAGGCGTTGAGCAGCATGAAGGAGCGCTCGCTCGCAGGGAAATGGACCTCGAGAACGGTCGTTGAAACCATCCGGAAGTGCCTCAAGAGAGTGTTCGTTGTTCCTGCTGCGACCATGGCGGCTGTCCTGGAAGGTCTGGCAACAAAAGTCACTCTTTGCCGGTGCACCTTTGAAGCGGACCTGTGCATAGCTGGGCTGGCTTCGAATCAGATAGACGCCGTGGTCGTCTCCGGGGACAGCGATTTACTTTGCTTTGAGGGCGTGATGACCGTCCTCCGTCCACTCCCCAACCACCAGGGCTATGGAGTTTACTCGAAGGGAGCCACTCTAAAGGCATTGGGACTACCCACTGAAAAGCACCTGGCTCTGCTGGCGACAGTCTCCAACAATGACTTCTCCAAGAACATCGAAGGACTCGGCCTCGCTAGGAACACCGACATCATCGAGAGGATCCCGAGCACCACGAGCGCAGCTATGCTGGATCTCTACTACGCGGTTGCGGCGACCAAAGTCTCGGCTGAGGTCGCACCAAGTCATTTTGAAAACGCGAGCCACGTCTTTTTGGACAAAAGAGCCACGTCGCTTGAGACTCTCCCTGCCAGACACGACTCGGACTTTACAGACGGGGTCGCAGAACTTGAGCGGCTCATGCAAATGCGCGTGGCGATGAAGGCGCAGAGAGCGAGCAGTTTGATGACCTCGCCACCCTTTTACGTCGCTCGCAAGTCTCATCCAAATCAGTTTCGACCTGTGTTCAAGAGCAAGAAGTCCATCCTTGCGGGTCACAAATACAGCGATGTGACAAAATCCAAGCTCCATGACCACCAGCTTCCGCCCCGAGTTCCAGGACCTCGTCCCCGGCCACCGGCAGCGAAAAAGTCCATTGTCAAGAAGGCTCGAAAAGGGAAGAAGAAGATCAAACCGTCGGAGAAAAAGCGACAACTGCGCTCAGCTATCGTTGACGATCACCAGCTACGGAGTAGATTCCAAACCAAGGCTCTCACGATTGGATCGGTGACCAGGCGCATCGTGGATATGGGCTTGGATCGACAGAAGGCTGAGATATTGCGGAGGCAATTGCAGGCAGCTGTGTTCTTGCTGAACGACATTCAGCTCAGAGCGTATTACGCCACGGCCATTTACATCACCCACCTCCTCGACAACACCCCGCCCAACAGCCCCACCAGGATGGCACTTTTAAATCAGATCATTGACGACGCAGGATTTATGTATAACCTCGGACGCATGTTGTATCATGGAGGGCCATCAGGAAAAGGTGGATATGCGGCGAAGGCGACATCTGCAAGACCCGCGGCGGAGTCGGCAAAAGAGGCCTACAGCCTGTTCTCGGAGATGACGAAGTTCCCCCCACTCAAACAGGACCTACCTGACCTACCGATCACTGCGATGTCCGATATGGCGATGGTATCAGTACAAGCAGCGCTAAGATCTCACTACAGGAATTGTGTGGTGAGTGCCTAGAACCGATGTTTAATGATGTCGCCGAAGCGATCACTCACTCATTCTTGCAATGCTGTTTGATTTCTAGTTTGAAGGGCACCCGAACCCTGACCCCGACGGAGTGAGTGACATTGATCACTTCTTCAGCATGAACACCTCTGGCCAGTACTGCGATTTCCCAAAAGCCAAGCTAGCTACTGGATTTGTCGTTCTGTCCGAGACCGCACTCCTCGACATTTTTTATGCAAGAGACGACACCAAGAAGATTGTTCAGGATGTTCTATGCGAGCTGGGCCAAGAAGATCGGACCATGAACAAAAAAAGGAGGATAGAATTGGAGACGTTCAGGTTCAAGAATGCTGCAGTCGAGTACGTGAGGGACCATATCGGTCGTTTCATGGAGCGACTTTTCGGATGTGGTGGATATGCATCAGTCTCCGTCCAGCAGAATGTCTCCGAGTCCCGGTACAGGTTGAAAGGGAGTATCGTGACCAACGGCCTGGAAGTTCACCTCTTAGCCTATGATACGAAGTGCCCTCGACGCAAAGCAACCAGCAGCGCAGAGCAGGAGGAGAATCGGGATCAGGACCTTGCTTGTGACATGGATGCTGAAATGGAAATTGAAGGCGGCTTCACTGCAGTTCGTGACCTCGACACAGACGCCAAGGAAATGTTGCAGGCTCAGGTTGCCTCTGGAACAGCGACCATTGAGGCACAGAGCACCTTCGCAACCGCCGCTCAAGATTCATCAGAGGTCGAATCCACATCTCAGGCAGCATCAACAGCGTACGCAATCAACTGGCGCCAAAGGAGCAAAGTTCTCGATAACTTGGAGGTTGTGCTGGACAAGCCAGAAGATCGGGAGCGGCTGACAGATGCAATCATTCTTGGAGCCGACCCTGGGGAGATTAATCCCCTTGTTATTGCCAAGCTTGACCCCAGACAGCCAAACGAGCGCCATATCGTCAAGATCACCAGAAAAATGCACTACGTGCCCTATGCGCGCTACAGACAAGCGCTGGAGGCTCGCAAAGCGGATGCACGTATCGACAAAGCAGAGAGCAACATCCCGACTTTTTCACGAGCAACACTCTCTCAGTATTTCGCGTATATTTTGCAGCCAGCCTCTAGCTTTACATCAACAACCATATCATCTCCAGCCAGCACATCAACCAGCACATTAACCAACACATCAACCAACACGATTCTCAGCAAACTCCTTTCATTCTACCGATCATCATGGGTATTGAAGAAGAGTTGGGATCTAAAAAAAGCTCAAAGGGCACTGATTGACTTGTCGATTAAAGCGATTTTGAGACTAGCAGGAGGATCCGAGGGGCGAAAGCGTGAGGAGGAGGAGCGGCAAGTTGTTCTCTGCATTGGACTGGCCAGTTTTAACAGCCAGACTGGCCTTGCCTCGAAACACTCACGACTTGAGCGACAGTTGGTGATCAAGGCAAGTGATCTCGATGACTGTTTTTGAAAAAAAAAAAAAAAAAAAAAAAAAGCGAACAAGGAACTAATTCTTGCAAGTAATAGGCCAAAGCCTTGGGGTATCTTGTGCTGGGCGCACATGAATACTACACCTCCGCAAAGTGTCCACGGCAAGACTGTGACAACTTTTTGCGCCAGATCAAGGGCCGAACAAGATACTGTCAGAGGTGCAAGATGTATTTTGATCGGGATGCAGTAGGATCAGAGAATATTGCGACGGTCTGCCAGGCTCAAATCGTGGATGGCCGTCGTCCTGCAAAGTACAAGCCGAAAGAGGATCAGCAGGCGGAGCAGCGAAAGGGGCAGGGAATAAGGAGCAAGAGACCTGGAGTGGATGTGGATGTGCAGGAGAAGGCGGGGCCGACGACCAAGGTCCGGCGCCAGTTCTAAAAAAGTTTATTGGGCTAGAAAGCTCATGACAAATTTGTAAGTGACATTGAACTCGCATGCTTTGCTTGCTCAAAGGTCGACTGACACACCATGGTTCTGACACTTTGCCTTGTGGATGCAGACGGTCCTCCTTCGTCTACTTTTGAAAAGCAGATTAGAAGGTAAGTGTCGCTATGTGTTTGATATGTCTGAGACATCCCTTAGCCTCTAACTTTATGCGTTTCCTTTATAGAGAGTCGACTGTATCTACCAGCACACGCACCTCGCATTTGTCTGTCGGACCCTTTTTTTCGTTTTTTTTTGCGATGATTTGTTCTGACGGGGTTTTTATTTTCGAAAACACCACCGCTACATCAGACAGGGTTCGTACCCCTCCACCACGGCCTCGCTGTGGCGCCCGTGGTTGCCCAGCTCAATCGCAAAGCCGAGACTCAGCTTGGCAAACTGCTTCATGTGGTCAAAGCTGATGTGGTCCACAGTGTCATCCTCGCCGTGGATGTACGGGCTGATGTCCGAGAAATCGCCCTCGATTGCAAAGGCAGAGCGGTAACCGTACTTTGTCCACGAGGCATGGTCAGAGCCTGGCATGCCCAACGCAAACATTGATTTGTTAAACCACAATAAGAAGGGGTGAGTCAGCGTCTAGGTACACCTTTAGGATTCAGAGGACATTCAGATCGGGTCTACTTACAGGCATAACCGCACTGGGTCTCGCGGACAGTAATGTCGCCGTACTCCTTGGCATAAATCTACAGCGCAACAATACAACAACAAACAATTGTGTCGCAGTGTTATTCAGACGAGATCTTTCGCTCGCTGCCCGACTCTTTTCAATAGGACACATACCTTGACCAGCTCAGTGAGCTCCTTATCAACATGATCGGTCACGACGCCAAAGTTTTCAGCGAACCGGGTGCCAACGTAGCCCGTCATGTCGTTCTAACCGGGAGATAGAGAAGAAGAGCCTATGAGCACTCTGTACACTGTCAAAAAGCCCATTTTTTTCACCTCTCAACATGTCAGGATGGCAGCCTTACCTGGAACATGGCAAGAACTTCAACGCCCTTCTGGTCGTAGTCCTCAGCAATGTCCTGGGATCCCAAGAGACCCGCCTCCTCTGCAGAGTACCAATGAAACTCCACAGGGCGGAGAGGGCGAAAGCCTACGTTGATGAGAGCACGAAACACCTCCAAGATCGTAACCGTGCCTGAGCCATCGTCGTCGGCACCAGGCGAGCGAGCCAAGGAAGGGAACCAGGCGTTGATAGAGTCCTGATGGGCTCCGACAATCACAGGCGCATTGGCCAAAGAATCATCCCTGCCCTCGAAGCGGGCTAGGAAATCACCATCCGATATTTTTTTAAAAAAGCGGGACACGTCAGCATTTCGGCTTCCATGAAAGGGAATGAGATCGAAGGAGAAACGAGAGCGAGAGAGAGAGAGAGAGGGGGCGAGAGAGGGAGGGAGAGAGAGAGAGAGAGCGAGAGAGAAAGAGAGAAAGGAAAGCAAAAGTGTTTTACTGTACCAATGATGGAGAACTGGTCCCAGTTCTCGTGCTTGAATTTGCGGAGGCTGATATCCGAGTCGCCATTCGAGTTCTCGATCAGGTCACTGATCTGCTTATGGAGCCACTTTGCAGAGGCGACCCCATGCTCACTCTTGTAGTAACGAGTCTTGAAGGACGTGAACTTTTTCAGGGCTACCTTCATATTGGCTGTCGACAGCTCGTGGACGTAGCGGTCAAACTTGTCCTGATGGACCGCCGCCATAGGGAGAGCTGTACACGACAGGACGATAAACATCAACAAATCCCAAAAAACAAAAAGAGAAATGCGCTATTATTCAGAGCCATTCTGTCCGCCAAGCATCTCAGGGTGTGTGCAATGTGACTTTTTTGGACGGGTACAGTACCGTTCATGACCTGGGTGTGGAGACGATGATGGAACCCTTGGTGATCAGTGATATCCATATATCCGACCTTGTCCCTGAGCATTTGCATTCTCTGCTCTTCAGTGGCCCAGAAGGGCGCCTTGTCATCGGCGGTCTGCACAAGGCGCTTCTCTTCCGTTGTTGGAGCGTTGAACCTGTCGGTGCTATCAACTCTGTTGTTGGTCAGAGTCCATTGGTCCCACCAGGAAGGGGCAGCAAGGGCTACTGAAGCAAGAGATAGCACAGCGAGGGTTTGAAGTTTGACCATGGTTTGTTTTTTGTTCCAGTACAAAGGGGAGGGGAGGAGAGGAGTATGAGTAAATGAAAGTGGGGAACGGGTGTTGCGTGTCAAGGTGTGAGAAAAAGAAGTTTAGTGCAGACAACAGCACGACGTAAGCATACCTCTTTTGCATAGCGCCCCGTGGCGGGCAGAGGCTACTCTGACGGGAGGGAAGGGAGAATGGGGGGTCAACGCTCAACGTTACCCAATGAGACGCAAACATGCAAAAGCGGGGGGGGGGGGGGGCGTGGGACTGTCCTGAATTTCAGGTACAACAAGTGCACGATGATCGATGCACGAGCCCCCGGTCGCCGGGATTTTCATCTTTCCAACTCGTCGCAGCCGGCAGTCTGGTCTTTCAATGTCACGTACTGCACTGAGCAACGAGCTATACCGCAACGCGTTCTAGAGACCTTGACGATGCAGAACGCTCGCCGTACCCAACTCTTTAATACGTCACAATCAACATTCTTGATGGGAAAAAAACAGCACGAGCCATTCAAGCGCTGAGAGTGGTCTATTCACAGGACAACCAATCATTGACATGGTCATGAATCTGCATACAGGCAAAGATCCTATGGACACCTCATCGAACATCGGTTTCGATGGGCCTTGTATCACTCTTTCCTCGCCACTCTCTCCTTTTTGGGTTCTGTCCTTAACCCCTTGTCTCTTACCAGACCTTTAGACCTTGGGATACACAACTGGTGCAGGAGCATTCTCTGATAAAAAAGATAACCTTGTCACATGTGTGTATTTTACCAGTGAAATATCATTTGTCTCCAAGAGCAACTTTTCTATAACTCAACTATGCAATGCCTAACTTATGCGCATCATTTTCTCTCTGGCAAAGAGCATGCATGATGAATAGTGGGACGTATCTATAGCAAGGCGTAAGAGTCATGCTACTGCTTAGGAGTGCGAAGAGTTTTTTTCGACTGACAAAAGAAAGCAAACAAGAGTAACTCTGCCTATAAATGCAGACCTTCTTCCATGCTTCAAATATATTATACCTTCAAACTACTTGTCTTTCCACTCACTTTGGCTACTCTCCTTTACTTTACCACGTAAGAGTCTTTCACCGGCACTCCAGTCAAAAACTTCTCTCATGGAGGACATCGACAGTGCACCACCAAGTGCAGCGCCTGAATCTGAACCGGCTTGGAAAGATGGTCGCAGGCATGTTGATCCCCCAGTGGCAAACAAACGGACGTGGTTGCATAAGGCTTTCCGCGGTAAGGAAGAAAGGGAGGTGAAGAAGCTCGAACTACGCTTTTAGTAAGACAAAAAAGTTAAGAAAAAATCTAATGGGGTTTACTGCCTGTACAATAATAGGTTTAAGAGAGAAGGACCTAGGGGATGGATGGAACAAAGTCTGTGCTAAAGTGGACGATGGCCATGTGGCGAAATTCGACGTCAATGTTGCTTCTCTGCTGCTGTGTCTGTCTAGTACATCGTATCTGAAGGGCCAGTTGTCAAAAGGTTATCGCCAATGGTTCGCGAGAGGTGTCGAAAACGCGAAAGTCGATGTAGACACCAGCAGGTATGATGGTCCATACGCCGACTGTCATGTCGTCCAAAATGGTATCATACTGGTCTTCAAGGGTACAGACCTCATACGTGAGTTGAAGTCCTCCCCTCTCTTTTTAATTACCCTTTCTTCAGCGGCACAAGTGACACAACCTTCAATATATTTCCCGACTGAAGTTTTATCTTTCTGAAATTTTCCTAGAGGAACTCATTGATGATCTCAAGGTCCTTTATCACAAAGACGGCGACCCATGCAAAGGCGGCAAATGCAAACAAACCTGCTACCGTCATACTGACAGCAAGGCTTTAGGATGCGGGGACCATTGCGTCAAAGGGTGTGATCAACATGCTGAATACCTTCGTGGGAATACTCACAAGGGTTTCTACAACCTGCTCTTCAAGACCACCAATCACCCTCACAAGCGAGGAGGATGCAAGAATCGGAGCCATTATACAGAGGGGCCAGCCTGTGCATTCAAGTCTATCATGGAAGGTGTTCTGGGTGTGGCCGACTTGATTTGTCAGTTTGAAGGGTCAGAGTCCATGAACCTATGGATTACAGGACACTCTCTTGGCGGCGCCCTGGCCTCCCTTTGCATGGCTCGTCTCCAGACCATTGTAGAACAGAAGGACCCCATCGTGCGCGGCTTGTCAGACGACGAAAAGGAGCTCTTTGTAGGCCACACCGTTCTGGATGTGATGACCAGTCAGTTTCTCAAGACTGCCTTCAACGATGAACTCAACATTCACCACTGTCGTCAGTGTCGTCACTGTGGTGCCCGTGCTAGTGACGACGGCGACGGCCAGCCTCAAACAGACTGCAATCTTACTTGCCGCCGTTGCAAGATACTGAGGATGAGAGAAGCACGAGGTACTTCTCACTGCTGCCTGGAAGGCTGGCAGAAGGAAATGCTATCAGAGGACGAACGAGAAATCATCCAGGTCCTTTCGGGCTGTACAAAATGCCGTGCGAAGAAAGGCACACCTTTGCCCGACAGTCCATGTGAAAACTGCCTCACCAGCTGCAGACAGTGTGGCCAGTGTGAACCCTGCAAGAAGGAAAAGTGTGCATGCTACTTGAACAGGGGTGTCGAGGCCAAGCGGAAGCTAGTGTTGCGCGATTGTTATACGTTTGCAAGCCCCAAAGTGGGGAATAAGGAATTCGCCCAACAGTTTGAGAAAAACAGGATAGAGTGGGCAAGATCATCCCCGAACAAGGCAATCAAGTCGGTCGAGTTGCAATGCTGGCGTGTTGCGGTAGACGGCGATCTTGGTAAAGGCTACTGGTTCAAAAAGCAGAACCGTCGCCCTAACGGGCTTTTTTTTTTTGCGTGTTGAAAAATCAACCATTGTGCATGCATACTGACACCAATACCCTTCTCATAATTGCATCTTTTGGTGAACCCGAGAATAGTGCCTAAACTGCTTCCTGATATTACAGGATACGCACATGTTGGAGAACTTTGTCCTGCTCCTACTCCGACGACCAGATTCCAGAAGATGAGGTGGTTGTGGCAGAAAGCCTTCGCCATAATGAGAAGGCCATTGGAATGGTTGGGTGGTGCGCATTTTGCTGCTACCTACTATGACAGCCTCTCCTTGCTCCGTGCACGAGAGGTCAAGAAAGCCTAAGCTCGGACGCCGCAGGTCTAAATATTCCTGCGACATACCACGTAGTGTTGTCTCTATCCATGATCTCGAATACATATTCTCACCAGGGGTGTGATTGATGTGTATTTACTGAATGATGTATATGTCTAGTGCTTGTCTTTCTTCTCCTTGTCCTTTTTTTTCCTTCTTGCTTTTCTTTCCCTTCTTTGCCTTCTTTTCATCCTCGCCATCGACATCAGCCAGCTCGCTCTTACGCTTCTTAGCTGATGCCTCCTGTGCCTCCTCTGTAGCAACAACATCCTCCTCGGCCACTGCCTCTACCTGATCTTCATCCTCCATAGCTTCCTCTGCCTCTGCCTCCGCCTCTGCCTCTGCTTCAGCCTCTGCCTGTTGTGCTCTGAGCAAGTCCTCCTCCTGTTCCCGCTGTCGCTTTTCCAGAGTCTTGGCCCACTGCTCTGCAAACTTCTTTCCTGAACCCGACAATTTTGTGCCAGGAACCTGAGTTTCCATTCCTGAACATTTGAAGCTCATCTTCAGTCCCTTGGGCTGTTCTCTCTTAGGGATGAGGTCGGAAAAGATCTCATCTGCCAAAGGCTCTCCAGAGGGGATCGTTGGCTGTGCGACCAAGGCGAGACGGTGACGAATACCCAGGGGAGCCTGGACTAAGCGACCACCCTTGAATCAGTCGGGGACGAGGGCTTGGAGTGCATGCGTCCCTCCTGCAAATCCAGAATCGGTGGGTACAGTGCGGAGCTGGTATTTGGTGGTGCTAGAGGTGTTGGTGCTGGAGGAGGTCTCCTTCTTTTTGAGTGTGCCCAAGGTGACGGACTCGTGTGATTCCTTGGATGATGTGGTTGTAGGGGGAAGGGTGATGGACATGGAGACGAGGTCCTCGTTGGAAATGCCCTCGGGCACACGGATCAGCCATAACTCGTGCTGAACGGTCTCGTCCACGTCAAAGACGAGCATAGCCGCACTGGATCTCGCAGACAGAATTGTTGCCGTACTCCTTGGCATAAATCTACAGCGCAACAATACAACAACAAACAAACAATTGTGTCGCAGTGTTATTCAGACGAGATCTTTCACTCGCTGCCCGACTCTTTTCAATAGGACACATACCTTGACCAGCTCAGTGAGCTCCTTATCAACATGGTCGGTCACGACGCCAAAGTTTTCAGAGAACCGGGTGCCAACGTAGCCCGTCATGTCGTTCTAACCGGGAGATAGAGAAGAAGAGCCAATGAGCACTCTGTACACTGTCAAAAAGCCCATTTTTTCACCTCTCAATATGCCAGGATGGCAGCCTTACCTGGAACATGGCAAGAACTTCAACTCCCTTCTGGTCGTAGTCCTCAGCAATGTCCTGGGATCCCAAGAGACCCGCCTCCTCTGCAGAGTACCAATGAAACCCCACAGGGCGGAGAGGGCGAAAGCCTACGTTGATGAGAGCACGAAACACCTCCAAGATCGTAACCGTGCCTGAGCCATCGTCGTCTGCACCAGGCGAGCGAGCCAAGGAAGGGAACCAGGCGTTGATCGAGTCCTGATGGGCTCCGACAATCACAGGCGCATTGGCCAAAGTATCATCCCTGCCCTCAAAGCGGGCTAGAAATTCACCATACGGTATTTTTTTAAATGGTGGGACACGTCAGCATTTCGGCTTGCATGAAAGGGAATGAGATCGAAGGAGAAACGAGAGAGAGAGAGAGAGAGAGAGAGAGAGAGAGAGAGAGAGAGAGAGAGAGAAAGAGAGAAAGGAAAGCAAAAGTGTTTTACTGTACCGATGATGGAGAACTGGTCCCAGTTCTCGTGCTTGAATGTGCGGAGGCTGATATCCGAGTCGCCATTCGAGCTCTCGATCAGATCGCTGATCTGCTTATGGAGCCACTTAGTAGAGGCGACCCCATGCTCACTCTTGTAGTAGCGGGTCTTGAAGGACGTGAACATTTTCAGGGCTACCTTCATATTGGCTGTCGACAGCTCGTGGACAGTAGCGGTCAAACTTGTCCTGATGGACCGCCGCCATAGGGAGAGCTGCACACGGCAGGACGACAAACATCAACAAATCCCAAAAAAACAAAAAGAAAAATGCGCTATTATTCAGAGCCATGCTATCACGCCAAGCATCTCAGGGTGTGTGCAATGTGACTTTTTTGGACGGGTACAGTACCTTTCTTGACCTGGGTGTGGAGACGATGATGGAACCCTTGGTGATCAGTGATATCCATGTATCCGACCTTGACCCTGAGCATTTGCATTCTCTGCTCTTCAGTGCAGAAGGGCGCCTTGTCAATAGCGGTCAGCACAAGGCGCATATTTGCCGTTGTTGGAGCATTGAATCTGTCGGTATTATCAACTTGTTGTTTGTCAGGGTTCATTAGTCCCACCAGGAAGGGGCAGCAAGGGCTGCTGAAGCGAGAGGTAGCATAGTGAGGGTATGAAGTCTTCACTTCCCATCCTCTGCCCGCGGCGCTACTCAAAATAAGTATTTTTACGTCGAACTGCTGCACTAAACTTCCTTTTCTCAGACTTGACACCCAACACCAGTTCCTTACTTTCATTCTTCCTGGTCATGGCGCACTCCTCCCAATGATATGCAAACAAGCGTAAGATGACAGGAGCAGGGGGAGAGGCGCGGGACTGTCCTGAATTTCAGGCACAACAAGTGGACGATGATCAACGCACGGGCCGTTCACGTGCTGAATGTGATCTATTCACGGGCAGCCGTGGTCATGAATCTGCATTCTCCAGACACCCCATCTAACATTGGATTCGATGAACCTCTTATCCCTCTTTTCTCGCCCCTATCTCCTTTGTGGATTCTGTCCATACCCCCTTGTCTCTTACCAGACCTTTAGACCTTGGGATACACAACTGGTGCAGGAGCAATCTTTGATACAAAAGATAACCTTGTCACATGTTTGTATTTTACCAGTGAAATATCTTTTGTCTCCAAGAGCAACTTTTCTATAACTCAACTATGCAATGCCTAACTTATGCGCATTATTTTCTCTGTGGCAAAGAGCATGCATGATGAATAGTGGGACGTATGTATAGCAAGGCGTAAGAGTCATGCTACTGCTTAGGGGTGCGAAGAGTTTTTTTTGACTGACAAAAGAAAGCAAACAAGAGTAACTCTGCCTATAAATGCAGACCTTCTTCCATGCTTCAAATATATTATACCTTCAAACTACTTGTCTTTCCATTCAGCTTTGGCTACTCCCCTTTACATTAACACGTAAGAGTCTTTCACCGGCACTCCAGTCAAAAACTTCTCTCATGGAGGACATCGACAGCGCACCACCAAGTGCAGCACCTGAAGCTGAACCGGCTTGGAAAGATGGTCGCAGGCATGTTGACCACCCAGTGGCAACCAAGCGGACGTGGTTGCATAAAGCTTTCCGCGGTAAAGAAGGAAGGGAGAAGAAGTTTGAACTACGCTTTTAGTAAGAGAAAAAAGTCAAGAAAAAATGCAAAGGGTGTTTTCTGATGGGGTTTACTGCCTGTACAATAGGTCCAAGAGAGAAAGACCTAGGGGATGGATGGAACAAAGTCTGTGCTAAAGTGGACGATGGCCATGTGGCGAAATTCGACGTCAATGTTGCTTCTCTGCTGCTGTGTCTGTCTAGCGCATCGTACCTGAAAGGTCAGTTGTCAAATGATTATCGCCGTTGGTTCACGAGAGGTGTCGAAACCGCGGATGCCGTAGCAGACGCCAAGAAGTATGCTGGTCCATACGCCGACTATTATGTAGTCCAAAATGGTATCATACTAGTCTTCAAGGGCACAGACAACAAACGTGAGTTGATATCCCCCTTGTGTTAAAGGTGCCCCCAATAGATTTCCCAACTGATGTTCATTATCTTTCTGAAAACTTCCCAGAGGAGGTCATTGACGATCTCAAGCTCCTTTATCACAAAGACGGCGACCCATGCAAAGCTGGCAAATGCAAACAAACCTGCTACCGTCATACTGACAGAAAGGCTTTTGGATGCGGAGACCATTGCGTCAAAGGGTGTGATCAACATGCCGAATACCTTCGTGGGAATACCCACATGGGTTTCTACAACCTGCTCTTCAAGACCACCAATCACCCTCACAAGCGAGAAGGGTGCAAGAATCGGAGCCATTATACAGAGGGGCCAGCCTGTGCATTCAAGTCTATCATGGAAACTGTTCTGGCCGTGGCCGACTTCGTTTGTCAGTTCGGAGGGTCAGAGTCCATGAACCTATGGATTACAGGACACTCTCTTGGTGGCGCCCTCGCCACCCTTTGCATGGCTCGTCTCCAGACCATTGTGGAGAAGGAGGACCCCATCGTGCGCGGCTTGTCAGACGACGAAAAGGAGCTCTTTGTAGGCCACACCGTGCTAGATGTGATGACCAGTCAGCTTCTCAACACTGTCTACAACGATGAATTCGAAATTCGCTACTGTCGTCAGTGTCGTCACTGTGCCCGTGCCGATGGCGACGCCGAACTTCAAACAGGCTGCCTTTTATCTTGCCGCCGTTGCAAGATACTAAGGATGAGAGAAGCACGCGGTATACCTAACTGCTGCTTGGAAGGTTGGCAGAAGGCGCAATCTGAGGACGACCGAGAGATTATCCAGGTCCTCTCGGGCTGTAAAAAATGCCGTGCGAAGAAGGGCACACCTTTGCCCGACAGTCCATGTGAAAACTGCTTCACCAGCTGCAGACAGTGTGGCAAGTGTGAACCCTGCAAGAAGGAAAATCGTGGACGCTACTTGAACAGGGGTGTCGAGACCAAGAGGATAGTAGTGTTGCGCGATTGTTATACGTTTGCAAGCCCCAAAGTGGGGAATAAGAGGTTCGCCCAAAGGTTTGAGAGAAACAGGATAGGGTGGGCAAGATCATCCCCGAACAAGGCAATCAAGCCGGTCGAGTCGCAATGCTGGCGTGTTGCAGTAGACGGCGATCTTGGTAAAGGCTACGGCTTCAAAAGGCAGAACTGTTGCCATAACGGACCTTTGCTTTTTCTTTTGAAAAATCAAACAATGTGCATGCATACTGACACCCTTCTTACCTTTTGCATCTCTTCGTGGACCCGAGAATAGTGACCAAACAGCCCCCTGCATTCACTGGATACGCACATGTTGGAGCACTTTGTCCTGCTCCTACTCCGACGACCAGATTTCAGAAGATGAGGTGGTTGTGGCAGAAAGCCGTCGCCATAATGAGAAGTCCATTGGAATGGTTGGGTGGTGCGCATTTTGCTGCGACATACTATGACAGCCTGTCCTTGCTCCGTGCACGAGAGGTCAAGAAAGCCTAAGCTCGGACGCCGCAGCATTAAATATTCCTGCGACATACCACGTAGTGTAGTCTCTATCCATGATCTCGAATACATATTCTCACCAGGGGTGTGATTGATGTGTATTTACTGAATGATGTATATGTCTAGTGCTTGTCTTTCTTCTCCTTCTTGTCCTTCTTTCCCTTCTTGCTTTTCTTTTCCTTCTTTGCCTTCTTTTCATCCTCGCCATCGACATCAGCCTGCTCGCTCTTACGCTTCTTAGCTGATGCCTCCTGTGCCTCCTCTGTAGCAACAACATCCTCCTCGGCTACTGCCTCTACCTGGTCTTCATCCTCCATAGCTTCCTCTGCCTCTGCCTCCGCCTCTGCCTCTGCTTCAGCCTCTGCCTGTTGTGCTCTGAGCAAGTCCTCCTCCTGTTCCCGCTGTCGCTTTTCCAGAGTCTTGGCCCACTGCTCTGCAAACTTCTTTCCTGAACCCGACAATTTGGCGCCTGGGACCTGAGTTTCCATTCCTGAAAACTTGAAGCGCATCTTCAGTCCCTCGGGCTGTTCTCTCTTGGGGATGGGTCTGGACAGGATCTCGTCTGCCAAAGGTTCTCCAGAAGGGATCGTTGGCTGTGCGACCAAGGCGAGATGGTGACGAATGCCCAGGGGAGCCTGGACCAAACGACCGCTCTTGGACGAGTCGGGGACGAGGGGCTGGAGTGCAAGCATCTCTCCTGCAAATCCAGAATCGGTGGGTACAGTGCGGAGCTGGTATTTGGTGGTGCTAGAGGTGTTGGTGCTGGAGGAGGTCTCCTTCTTTTTGAGTGTGCCCAAGGTGACGGACTCGTGTGATTCCTTGGATGATGTGGTTGTAGGGGGGAGGGTGATGGACATGGAGGCGAGGTCCTCGTTGGTAACGCCCTCTGGCACACGGATCAGCCATAACTCGTGCTGAACGGTCTCGTCCACGTCAAAGACTGAGGTTGTGTGCTTCTTGGCGCGATGTACTGTGAATCCCTTGGGGGGTTTGTAGTCCCTATATATCGTTGCGGGAGTAATGCGACGTGTAGAACTCGTTAGTTGCTGAAACGTACGCTCCTGTGTGTGAATATCCACGCTCTTTCCAATAGACTCTCGAACATGAGTGGGCTGCTAGTCCTTGTTTGTGCACGACGTTTTTTTCTTTTTTTCTTTTTTTTTTGTATCTTTCAAACATACAAGTTCTTGATGACACCTTCGTCGTCGCTTGACTCGATGTCGCTTTGGACATGTTCCCTGGATTTCGGTGACATGGCAATAGTACTATGGAGATGCGTGAGGTAAAGAGGACAACAGAACGCAGGGTTTCTTTTTTTTTGTTTATGAAAGCAAAACGTGACTGTTGCATTGAAGCAGATCGCTGGTGCGGGAAAGCACACCTCAACGACAAGCCACCTATCCGGTAAACACGATTGAGGTTTCCGGCGACCGAAGCTCATTCTCCATCACCACCCATATATACATTGAAGGCCATGTTCCCATCCGCAAGAGGTAATCTCTCACGCACCTGGCGCCTCGCCCGCACACATCTACATTCTTTCTTTCTCGCTGCAGTGACGTTGCCCCGCGCATGGCAAAAGCTTCAGGCAAATCTCAGTTATAGGCTTCAGGACCGCACTCGATATAAACACGGACCCTCGACAATGTGCAGGGCAATGGACAGCGCGGAGCGATTCAACTTTCCAAGGGAATCAGAGAGAATATTCCAGGGTTATGCTTTTCTATCATGAACGATGAAAAAAAAAGGAATTGGCAGGAACGATATCACTCTGCTACGAGTAGCGCAACAGTGGATCAACGACAACCATCTTGCTTTTTTTTTTTTTTCCTCACCTGTGTCTCTGATATCTCCCTCTCTAGGAATCGCTGCCCGCTCAATGCGGTCTCTGACCACCATTCGCCAATGTAAGAGACGAAGACGAAGAAGAGGAAGTCGTACTTTGACAAAGGAAGAATGAGAGTGAACCCGTTTTCTCGTCGCTAATCATTTTTGATTTCGCTGTTTATGTAGATGCTTCGACCACACCACACATCTCTGGAAGCAGTGCAGCATCACAAAAGACAAAGGCAGCAGCAGCAGCAGAGGCAGCAGGAAGGAAGCTGACCAATTATGGCAAGGAGTTTCGTCCCCAAAAGACATTTTTGCACCAGACGTACTCTCAGATCTTGGAGTCGAACCGGATCATGCTGATCTGCCAGCACAACAACATGTCTGTGCCCGAGCTGATCCAGCTCCGCAATGACCTGACGGCAGCAGGTGCGGAGATGAAGGTGGTGCGTTTGGGGATCTTTGCGGCTGCGCTGAGAGAGACGCGGTATGCGAACCTGGCGCCGTTGATCAATGGACCGACGTGTGTGATCAGCTGCAACATGAGTCCCGAGGAGGAGGAGGTGCAGTCGAGGGGCAAGGTGCCTCGGGGACTGGCAGGGATCAGGAAGGTGGTGGAGAAGCACCGCAAGATGATTCTGTTGGGCGGCAAGGTGGATGACTCGCTGGTGAGTGTGGAGGACATGGAGAAGATGGTGGAGATGCCCGGGATCCAGACGATGCGGTCGCAGGTGGTGGGTCTGCTGAGCCAGGCTGGAGGCGGACGGCTTGTGCAGGTGCTGGGCATGAACCCGACGCTCCTGGTGCTGAACCTGGATGCGCATGCCAAGTCTGGCGACAGCCAGGCCGAGGAGGCGTAGACAGCGCGAGTATAGAGAGAATAGAAAGTGTGGATTTGTTTGACTTGACCACGTATATGCTACTACCCACGTGCCTCGATATGAGACCATCGCCCTCGCAACTGCAACAGACTGCCTGTGCGCCAGTTGCATGAAGCGCGGGAAAAAGCTTTTTTTTTTTTTTTTTCTTTACCCTTTTGGCTTTTCCCTTCTCCAGAACCCCTTTGTTTACCAGCTCTCGCTCGCTCCGCCTGTCCCATCCCCATCGAACACAATCACACCTCCACATATCCACATATCCACCGCCCCATATGGCCCAGTAGTCTCCCCCCTCCCTTTGGCTCCCGTTGGTTCCCTATAGTGTCCACCAGTCTAGACCCCCCTCTGTCTCTCTGTCGCTCTGTCTGTCTGCCCGTGGTCCTCCATCGCCTAATCGACCATCCCATGGACCCCCGCCACCCCAGCAGCAAGGACACCCGCGACCGCACGCGCGCTCATGTCCCCTTGCCCGTACTACATCATGCACACGCACACGCACACGCACATGTAATTGCACATGCACATGCAACTGCACACACGCACCATCCACTCGCACCTCCGCAGCAGCATGAGGACGAGCAGCAGCAGCAACAGCAACAGCAACAGCAGCAACAGCAACAGCAGGCTCGCCTGCCACGGCCACGACCCCGGCCTCTGCAACAACAAACACTGGCCTCCGTGCTCAAGCAGGCACCGCCGCCCTACCCCGAGGTGCACCATGCTCCCATCGCGGGACTGCCTCCCTTTGCCTCTTGCTCATCCTCGTCCTCGCCATCCTCATCGTCGTCGTCTTCAACCTTCACCTCGTCCTCCTCCTCCTCGTCTTCCTTGCCTTCCTCCGTCGCTGCGGTCCTCATCAACACAGAGTCCGAAGGCGACGCAGAAGCTGCAGTGACCCTCTCCGCAAGGACCACCCCGTCCCCCACAGGCACCTTTGGCGCCACGCTCAGCGCACTACCCATCCCGCCCATACCCATCAACATAGGCCCTGTCGCCGCTGCACAGACCACCTCCACCACCCCAACCCCGTCCGCACTCCTTTCCGCCCTCCCAACCGCCATGGGCTCTCTTCCACAACGGTCCGACAAGGACTACAACGTCGCCGTTAGCCCTAGACCACCCGCCAACTTTCCTCGCGCAGGCCCCTTTCCCTTGCACCTTCTGCCACTGCCTCCGTCTCTGCAGACCGCCGACGAGGTCCCATACAGTAATCCATACAGAGCACCCTCGCAATCCAACAGCTGTGCGTTTGTGCCACCCAAGGTGCGCGGATACGAGTTTGCGGCTGGCTCGCAGGCCGGGAACATGGGACTGATGATCGGGACTCGGATAGCGGACGGCCTGCCCGTCACAGGCAAGCTGCATCAGTCGCGCGTCCTCCTGCAGCACGAGCACCGCATCCTCAAACGGCTGCAGATCGTCGATGGCCGCTTCGATCCACACGGTACACCTCCGCCCCAGTTTGCGCCACCAGAGCCCACGCCCACGCCACCCTCTGCGAGCCAGGAATCAACACTAGACGCGGGTCGTGAGGACGACAGCAAAGGCGACAGCGAAGGCAACGCGACATCGGGATGTCGTCACTCTCCCGATGTCCAGCAGGCAGTGTACGAGATGGGATGGGTCGAGGGCGAAAAGTATTTCAACAGGATCGTCGAGGACTTTCTGGACCTGGACCGCGCCGAGATGTCCATCCTCATCATGAGGCGGTTGGGTCCCAACCTCCTCTCGCCGCATCACCATCGCTTCACGGGACTAGACGACACGGATGGACATCAAAGCCCTCATATGCCTGCTGCACGGCAATCCGTATCACCGTTCCCGGACGTGTATACCTTCTTGGTCTTTTGTTTAAAGGTTGCCTGTGTTCTGGAAGCGCTGCAGAAAGCCAACCTTGCACATCTCGCGCTTTGTCCCACCGCCTTCCACTGGGCACCTCCAGGCTCGGATGTCGTGTTACCAGCTGCAAAGAGTGATGGACCAGAGAAGCAGCCACCTCAGTCAGCACATCAGCGGAATCCAACTTCCCTCTATCATGAACCTGAAAGCACTGCCACTAATACTACGGCGTGCCCTAATCAACCAACGAGGGCTGCACACGGATCGAGCGACGCGACTTTTTTGTCGCGTTGGGACGTCAACGACACCAAGCTGCGACTTTTTGATTTTACACACAGCAAAATCTTGAGCCATGAGAGAGCACGGGCACCCAACAACATTTTTGAATGGCAGATTCCTGGGTACATGGAATACCATTTGCAGTACCTAGCCCCGGAGCAAACAGGCAGGGCAGAGACTTGGATGGACCACCGGACGGATATTTATGGTTTGGGTGCAACTCTATTCACGCTTTTGACACTGCAGTTTCCTAATCCTGGAAATGACAGCGTCCAGATCCTTCAAGGTACCGCGCTCTGTCCCTTCCCTTGTGAGCGTGCGCCTTGTCATTTAAACGTACACGTCTTTTTTCACACTCCAATTGACCTCGTCTCTTGGGTGTCCCTGTCTTAGGTGTGCTCTCACGGTCCCTTCCACCATTACAGACATTTCGTCCGGATATGCCTCCAGTCATTGATGATATTCTTCGCAAGATGACGCAGAAGGTAAAGGCGGATTCTCAAGTGAGCTCATGAGAAATGGGGTGGGGAGGGGGAGGCGACAAAACGAGTCGAGTGCTCATCTTCTTGAACTACTTTTTTTAAAACCTGTTGCCACTACTCTAGCAACCGAGCCAGCGTTATCAAAATGCATTCGGCTTCAAGCAGGACATTCTACGATGTCTCAATCAGCTTCACAAGACTGGAACGGTATGGACTGTGCACGCTAGAATTCAAAACCACCCACTGGATATTCTGGAACTGAACCCTTTTGCCTTCCTTCGTTAAATAGATCGAGTCCTTCGCGCTTGGCAAACACGACATCTCATATCAGTTCATTATTCCAAACGCTGTATTCGGACGCCAAATTGAACAACAACTGATCTCGGCAGCAATATCACAGGCAGCCAGTGCTTACCAGCAAGCACTCAACAGCGGTGTGGCGGAGGAAGGTCCACTGGAGGAGGACGTAGCGGTATCAAGTACCACCGTCATCAACGACTCGGATCATTACATATTCGAGGACGACGATATTGTGTCGCTACAAAGTCAGTCCACGGCAAAGATCCCGCTGTCATCAAAGACGCTGCTCAGAACTCCAAAGCCATTTGATGGAGGCAAGTCCGTTCACCGTGGATCAGAGATGTCAGATCCAGTTGTCCGAGCGATATTTGTCAGTGGTCCATCTGGAGTTGGAAAGTAAGTGAGCTCAAAGCTCAAACGGAAGAGGAGACTTTTGCTGGCCAAGTAGATTTTTTTTAGCTGTTTCATTTTTATTTTTTGCAGAACTATGCGCGATCTAACTTCTTTTTCTTTCCCTCCTTCATGAATGTTTCCAGAACTGTTCTTATCAGAGGGATGGCGCAGGTCGCTCGGAACTCTGGACTGTTTGCAGCCGGAATATTTGAGGCAGAGGGGAACGAGCCCTACTCGGCGATTCTCTCCTGTATCCAAAGCGTACTCCAGCAGCTCCTAACTCAACACACCGACGCCCTCGCCTCGCTCGTGATCGCGATCCGGACGGCGTTCGAGCCCACTTCTGGTATTGGCATCATATGCGATCTCGTACCTGAACTCAAATACTTTTTTGACGGGACTGACAACTTGGAGAGCAAGGCTGTTTCTTTGTCCCACTCCGCAGAGAGATTCCATGCTCTCATCTTGAAACTCATACGCGTCATCTCGACGCATTTCTTCATGACCTGGATGATCGACGATATTCATTACGCGGACGAAAACTCGATTGCACTACTGTCGACGCTGGTTAATGTTAATAAGCGACTACCGATTGTGCTGATCATGACACACCGTGATACCGTGGACTGTCTGATGAAGGTCAAGCAAATCTTGGGCGGAAACAACACCAGACACAGCCACACGGGAAGTCATGGGTCCCTGGGAGACTTTCACCACGACACTCTTGTGGATGGCATTTCACACCCGAAAGGACCGTCGCCCGCGTCTGCATCGATGAGCAAAACGACCGCGATCCGTGCTACAGGATTACCGTTGGTTGTGCGCGGAGGTGGTGGGGTTCGATTCATTCGACTGCAGAATCCTGGGATGGAGACGATTCAGGAATTCCTTGGCGTGCTATTGCATCGGGCAAAGCCAGACGTCCTGCCTCTGGCCACCGTGCTTCATTCCAAGTCGTGGCTGACGATAAGGCAGTTAGTACTGGAGCTCTACAGGAACCAGACCATTTTCTTTAATTGCTTTAGTCGTGTCTGGGAGTGGGAATCCTGTCCCGAGACGCTGGCTCAAGTGATTCGGAAGCTCACAGGCGAGGAATATGCGTTTCTGGAGAATCGGTTCAGGGAGCTAGACTGCGACACCAAGAAGACTCTTATCTGTGCAGCTATCTGCGGCTCAATATTTACGATCCAGGATATACAGCTATTGGCGTCTACGGCGTATGTATGGACGGGACGAGGACTAGAGCAGCATGTGCAAATGAACTGGCGAGATCATGCGCCCGCGGTTGCCACGGAAGCGGATTCGAACAAGGGCAGTACAGCAATGGCAGGACTGCAGTCAGCACTGCGGGAAGGCATTCTGGTATATACATCCACCCCGGATAATCTTCGGTTCCATCACGGAATCATGCGCAAGGTGGCCCTGAATCTACTCAAAGGCACGGACGAAAAGGAGCGACTGCACTATGAGATGGCCAAAATCTTGTTCAGGAGACCGGGGCAGGAGTTCCGGACTGCGAGTCATATTCTTCAGTGTATGGACTTGGTCAAGAAGAAGATCGCCTCTGGCGGCGGCGAAGATCACGAGGAAAGGCCGTACTGGGTCCCAGCGCTGGATGAGGAAGACGAGGAGCGCCATCCGGAACTAGACGAACAGTCGGTGAGGATGATTCTGTCGCTGGCGGGCGAAAAGTCGCAAAAGAGTGGCGCCCAGGACATGTCCATGGCCTATTGGAGCGCGGCTCTGTCGCTCCTTCCGAAAGATTGTTGGGCACTTCCAGGCACCGACGCATCGGGAGATGTGACCATGGACTCGTCGAGAACGGACCAGAGTGGTAACCATGACGAAGAGGAGGTACCCGAAAAGACCTCACTCTATCTGGAAGCCCTCAGGATTCACCTCCAGTGCATTGAGGCAGAGCGCTGGCAGGAGCATTTCGATCAGGCCATGAAGATTTGTGAGGAGGTGTTGTCTCATATAACGGATCCGATCGATCGTGCACGAGTGTACCAGCACCAGATCGAGATGTCTGTTTGGGCTTATGGCAACCCGGCGCAGGCAACCAGGATCACAATCCAGTGTTTGCAGGAACTTGGCATGTCCAAAGAGGTCTCGTTCAACCCGTCACAGGAGGAAATTCGGGATATTTACGATCGGACGCATTTGATGCTGTTGGATCACATGAAGGAGCTGGAGGTCAAGAGCCCAAAGATCTGCCGCAACGCTCGGATCAACACCATGATGGAAGTTCTGTCCATTGCCAAGTATGTCATCACCCATGGAACTCTGTCCTCCTGTGTGTGTCCTAGATATGCGTCTGTCATTTGTCTGTCTCCATTTCTCACATCTTACTCTCCCCATTATTTCTTTTCGTGTAGTGCGACTTTGTACTATCAGAATGTTCCGTTCTTGGCGGTAGGCATTGCCCAGTCGATGAAGCTAGTGTGCGAAAACGGTATAACCAAAGACGCAGGACGCGCGCTGGTGTCCTTTGCTCTTACACATTCGACCTGGCATGGCTGTCTCGAGAATGCGTACGAGCTCGGGAGGTACGTATGGTTACTCAAGTGACCTTTGAGCGGGGGGGGGGGGGTTTTGCAAGACGTACTGTTTACTAACTATGCACGCCGAACTTTTGTTTTTTTTTTTTTGTTTTGGCCCCGGACGTGTAGACTCGCTTGCCAAGTCAGCCTTGGTAATCATCACGTCAAGTTCTTGTTCTACCTGACAGTTCAGCAATGGGGTGAGCATATCGCAAACTCGATACCGGCCCTGGAGGAAACACTCATGGCCGCGGATATGACCTCAGATCGTCTGTTCCACACCGCAGGAATGATCCACGTCTCGGTGATGCGGGTGCTGTTGGGAAGAACCCAGCTGCGCGACTGCATGAATGCGACCATGGATCTTATCACAAAGCACATTGAGTTTGGACCCAAATCACACGGCGTCGAGGTGATGCAAGGAATCGCTCAACTAATCAAGTGTCTCAAGGGCCAGACCCATTCTGACAACCCGGAGACGATCTTTGACGATAATGAGCTTGCAGAGGTGAGGATACATGGACGTCGACAGGAGAAGACGCTGGTGATGGTTCATAACAACAGCACGTACTCCATGCTGAAAATCGTGGCGGCGTTTATCTTTGGACACTATGCGTTCATCAACGAGGTCACCCATACGTGGCACGACGACCCAAAGTCGATGATGAACTTTGAGGGCTCTTGGATCTCGCATTCGATCTTTACGGTTGTGGGGCTGGCGCTAGTGAACTTGCTGAGGACAGAGCAAGATCCGGTCGAAAGAGAGAAACTGTCCAGCCGGCTGCTTGTGGTGCGTGACAGGATGGAAAAGCGGGCTAAACATTTCCCGACCAACCATGCTGCCATGTTTCATTTACTGGAGGCCGAGATCGCAGATCAGCAGTGGGAGCAGCAACAGACGTGTCTTGGCAAGGTCATGCTGCTTTACGAGAAGGCGATCTCGTATGCGACCGAGGGGAACTTCCCGCTCCACAAGTGCTTCTCGTACGAGCTGGCTGCACGGTGCCACCTCCGGCATGGCCTAATCACGAGTGCGAAATGTCTCATGACAACAGCCTGCAAGGGCTATCAGGACTGGGGAGCGCGCGGTAAAGTCCAATGGCTTCACAAGACATACCCAGAGATCTTTGGGTCCGCACCTGAGGCTGTCAACTCTAGTCGGGGACTTTTCTACCGCCCCAACGACGCAGAGCTTTATTCTGCAGGTCATCCTCTGGGTCCCGTAGGAGCCGCAAGTTCAAACGTCAGCAGTACCGTGGCAGGATCTTCCAACTCGGTCAATTCGACTTCACCCTGGCTGGCGGGCAGCCCCAAGTACAGTCCAAGTGGATTCGGCAACGATGCGGTCTCGGCCGCAGCTGCCGCGATCGCAGAGTCATGTATGTCAACAAACTTGCCAGGAGCAGGGAATGCTGCCTCAAGTGCCTCCTCCTCCTCAGGTCCGTTGCACAGTTTGCAGAATACCTGGGCGGCGTCGCCAGGATCGCCCGAAGTGGATAATGCAGACCTTGATGTTCTGGACTTTTCCTCGGTCATAGAGTCCATGCAGGTGATTGCGAGTGAGATTGACTTGGACTTGTTGCTGGTCAAATCTCTGTATGTGCTGAACCAGAGTGTGGGTGCCAAGAAGTGCTCGGTCTTCATTTCCAAGAATCATGAGCTCGTTCTGGCAGCCTCGCAGGGTGATCTAGGACGGTGCGAGTCTGTGAACCCCCCACAACCAGTGGGACAGTGCAGCTCGTTGTTCCATGGAGTCATCAACTATGTGCGAAACACGTCGACGCCCTGTCTGCTCACCAATGCCATGGACGACCCTCGGTTCTGTGCGGATGATTATCTCAAGCAGCGGGCGGATTTGAGGACGGTTCTGTGTGCGCCCATCTTGCACAAGACTGCAATGGTGGGGGTTTTATACATGGAGGACTTTCCCGAAAGGGCGTTTGCGAACAAACGCATGCTGGTGATGAATTTGCTGGTCCAGCAGTTGGGGATTTCGATCACGAACGCGTTGCTGTACCAGTCCGTACTTCAGTCAGAGACCAAGCTGAACGGGTTGCTCGAGAACATGCCATGCGGGATCGCGCTGTGGGATGCAACAGCGGAGAACTGTCAGTATATCAATTCCAGTTGGAAGGATATGACAGGATTCTCGCTCGAGGAGATCATGAATTCTGGCTGGCAGATTTTGACGCATGAAGATGAACTCGCCATCTATGCGGAACACTGGCATGAACGCGTTCTCGCAGGCGTGCCTTGTCAATGGTAGGTGTCCGAGAGAGCCTTGGTCATATGTAGTAACTTTTGCTCATCGCTTGTCATGGAGAGGCGATATATTAATCTGTTTTATTTCTCTTAGGGAGAGTCGGTACCGGTTGAAGGATGGGTCGTTCCGATGGGCAATCATTCGTATGCTCCCGATAAAGTCCCCTTCGGACAACAGAATTATTCAATGGCTTACGGTGACGATCGATATCGATGATCAGCGACGTGCGGTTCAGCTCAAGTCCAACTTTTTGGCCAACATGAGCCATGAGCTGCGAACGTAAGTGTTCACATCCAGCAAGAAATTGTGCTGCGAAGTTTCCAATGCGTAGGATCGAATTGAGAATGCCAAGCGTCTTACCATGCCTCAATTCAATATTATTGCTCGCTATGTTAGACCATTCTCTGGCATTCTAGGGATGCTGTCGCTACTCAGAGACTCGAGCGGACTTTCGCACGAGCAATTTGAGTTTGTGGATATGGCCAAGGCATCCTGTGAGATGCTGATCCGGATCGTGGACGACCTGCTCAACTTCAGTAAGCTGGAAGCGGACAAGGTCACTCTGGAATACATCCCTCTATGTTTTGAAGAGATCGTCGGAGGTATGAATCTAACACGCACTGTAGAAATGTCGTGTAGTACATTTTCAAACCGCTTTAGCTGACTGTTGTTACTTCTGCTCCGATAGATGTATGTGACCTCCTTGTGCCGTTGGCTTCGCGCAAGGGACTGGAGCTTATTATCTTGTTCGATCCGACATTGCCGTTGGACCTGATCGGCGATCCGGATCGTCTGAAGCAAATCCTCATGAACCTGATTGGCAACGCCATCAAATTTTCTGCCTCCGGAAACGTCGTGATAGAATTTTGGCATGAACGCAACAAACGCGAGACACTCAAACGGCCGTCCAAGAAGGCGAGGTCGTCCCAGAGTCTGCTCCGGATCCTGTCTGGAAAGGCACACAAGAAGGATAGAGAAGTCGTAGCAGACGTGGATGACTCTCAGCTGGGAGACGAAATTGTTTTGCATTGCGCTGTGAAGGACCAGGGTATTGGCTTGAGTCCAGAGGAGCAAAAGATGTTGTTCGTGTCGTTCCAACAGACAGACAATGGAACCACCCGCAAGTATGGTGGTACGGGCTTGGGTCTCTCGATCTGTGCACAGCTCATTGCGCACATGCACGGCAAGGTGACAGTGGATTCTGAGAAGGGTCAAGGAGCGACGTTTACGTTCACGGCCAAACTCAGGACGTCGACCCCGTATGATCACAAGCAGAGCCCTGCAGAATCGGCTCGGCTCTTGGAGTGTTATCGAATCCTGGATGCGCGGTTAGATGTGATCAGGGGCAGACGGTTTTTGATCTTGTCGCCCAATCGGCAGTTGAGGGAACAGATCACTCGGACCCTCCAGGGCACCATTTGTGTAGAATTTGATGATGTGGCCTCTGCTCTGGAGAGTGGAACGATCAAGATGACAGGAACATGCACCACTGAAACGGCAAATGGAGCGGCGACTGCTTGGGACGTTGACCTTGAAGCTACGAGCAGCAGCACCGAGGAACTGAAGGAACGATTTGGCACTAGCTGTGGCACTAAGAACTCAGATTGTTGCAGCATCGAGGGAATGACGCGGTTCGACTATATTCTTGTAGACCATGTCCTGGACTCTGCAGAGTTGGATCGGATATACCCGTCTCCGACCGTGGCCTTCATCCTACTTCTCGCACCTACGACCGAGACGCTGCGGTGGATCTTGCCGCCGGCAGCCAAGAGTCAGTCTGATGAGGAGCACGAAGAACCCGAATCCGGGCAGATTGATATCGGTGGCCGGGGCCGTATATTCCAACAGGCATCCGAGATTGGTCTGGAGGCCCATGCAGTCGGGCAGATTCAAAGAGCCTCGCATGAGACGAGCGCTCAACAGAACCAGGCGGCCCTGGCTAGTCTCGCAGGCCGTGCGACCGCAGCGGCCACGTCGGCCAAAATCGCAGCCGTCAAGGCAAAGGTACCTGTAATTCCATACGTGAAGCGGCCGTCAGAGCTGTTCAAGAAGCGCAAGTCGCGTGGACCGATCACTGTCACTCGACCCGTGCCATGCACGATCGCCGGGGATGGTTTTTCGGGCAGTACTCTCGATTTGCAGCAAACGGCGGAGAGTCATGAGGTGGTGTGTCGTCCTCGGATGGAGACGACCAGTTTCCAGGTCTTCCGGTTGATCAAGCCGGTGCGGAGGATGAAAATACTCCAGATCATTTACAACGCGATGAATCGACATATGCAGCCTCAGGAGGTGGAAGAGCTGGAAGAGGACGCCGAGATGGAGGCCAAGGTGACGGACTTGCCAGAGACGGATGAAGGTGGTTTGGAACAGGACCAGGTAACGGGAGTTTCCTCGACACCGTCATCTTGCCCTGTCAACTCTATTGCGTCTCTGAAGCGACGGCGAAGGCAAGGGCCGCTGGATGATGGTGAGGTCAACGGAGAGGAAACCCGCCGTTTCAAGGTCAATAAGGATTCGACACTGCCTCGATCAATGGCATCACCCCTTGGTGTAAACGAGGACTCTACGAATCTTGGTCTGAGTGGAGTTGGCATTTCCAGAGGGACTTTCAGAAAGGCGAGTCAGGAGGCGATGCCGAAGCGTGCCCGAAACAACGACGCCCTGACGTCTCTGCTGAGCTCAGAAGAGCGGAATAGCTGTCGTGGAAAAAATGTGCTCGTGGCCGAGGACGACTTTGTGTCGCAGCGGTTGCTTGAAAAGTAAGATTCCTCTGTGTTTTCAGACGACGAACAGTTGCTTTCAAGGATATGCAATATCTTATTAACAAGTGCTGCGATATTGTTGATGGTGATCATTCTAGGCAACTCTCTAAACTGGGCATGAATGTGATGATTGCGAACAATGGACAGGAAGCGGTCAACCAATGGCTATCGGCTGACCGTGGACATTACACCATTGCCATCTTTGACCATGTAAGTTGTCGGCCACACCTCCCTTTGTGTTGTCGGTATATTCGATTTGATGTGGTGCGCTTTCGCTCACTGCAGTCATTTTGTCCGAATTTTTTGTCGTGATTAGCACATGCCCATTATGGATGGACTGGCAGCGACGAAAAAAGTCCGCGCTCTAGAAGCCGAGTTTGCTCAGGAGCACAAGGATGAAGCCACGAGTAACATGCGGATCCCGATTGTAGGCCTGAGCGCCGATATCCAGCAGACGACGAAAGAGGTAGGACGCGGTGTGTGCCTATGTAAGCGAACACGCAATTGCCCAATGGCCTTCGTTTTTTCTAACGCGTTGTTTTTATATATATATATTTTGTTTACCAATTGCAGTCGTGCATCAAGGCTGGGATGGACGAGTACATGACCAAGCCGCTGCTTACAAAGGGCCTAGCATTGCTGATCCAGCGATATTGCTGCAACTGAGCACCTGCCTTTTGAACCTTAACGGTCTCTGTTCTCAACGCCCTCTCCTGCCGCTTTGGTGAAGCATGCTCTCTCGCCCTCACTCTCCACCATGCTAACACGGAAACTGATCCTACAGACAGAGCACGCGCATCAAGACGATCAGTCCTTGATCACACCTGTATCCACCAGTCCTTTGGACGTTTACAAAAGAACCTGTAACAATAAAGCACGCACAACCCATCTCTGTTCTCGCCAGTAGATCCTACAGATAATATAAAGGGCGAGATTCTGAAGCCCCTTCCCGCGGTCGTCCTGAATGGAACAGCGCTAAACCTATGGCAACCTGACAACAACACGCAAGTTATAACCATAGAATTCAAATCAAAGCAAGCGACATACAATCTTGCTAACGCTAGACGCTGACTCTACCCAAGAGGGCTGTTGAGTTGGAGAGTGGGCATGGAGACCATTTAGAAAGGAGGGAGAACTGCAAGTGGAGATTCAACCGCCCGTCGTCGTGTTGTTAGGCGACGAGAATGGTAAGGCGGCGGCTCCGTGCATGTCGAGGAAGTCGGTTGCTCTTCAAACCTTCCACTCTAGCTCCGTCCGTCGTCTTCTTTAGCGCAGTAGACGATGCTACAGGCGACTTTTGACAGAGATCATTCGAATATTCAAAGTAGATGCAAAAGCAGTTGTTTTACATTTTACGGAGCCAACTACCCCACCCCCGTCGTCGGTATTGGACTTAATAAGGATCGAGCTGACGGTTACTATGAGGATCACGGTTGCGAAAACAGTAAGTGATGGTCGAACACTATGCGCTGCGCCTAAGCCATATCTCTTCACTCCCTAACTGGGACGCGTTCATGCCTTATACTTTTCTGTGCTATCGAAGACAGCTGGCACACAAGTTACACCATAGAGTATGCGAATAGCCTATAGAGCATGGTTCCTTGTCCTCAACGCACGTGAAGGTATGGGTGACGCAAAGCATTCACCATCTTAAGTTGGTGAATGTCCAGAGGCATTGATGGTTTTCTGATTGTGTAGAGGGGGGGGGGGTTTCGTGTGCAGTGGTCTCTAATGCCATAATCCGACAACGCCTCTTAGGGTTCAGGATAATGGAGGCTGCTCCACTTTGGCGGGGCATTCACAAGGGAGCGTTCTGGACAAGAAAACAAGTAACACCGGGAAGAGGTAAACAGCAGGACTATGGACGGGTTAATAGACTAATCGGGCGTCGGTCGTCCTTTATGATATGGACCTATTCAGTAGTGATCAGTAGAGATAAGCGCTACAACGGTCAGATTGAAATGGGCAATGCTACAACTCCACGTTGCTGCTAAAAAAAAAGCTGTCATAGTAGCAGCCGGTCGACGTCTCCGCGTTAAGAAAGCCTTAGTGACCGTTATGTCGACATCACAACAGAACCATGGTAACACAGTGAATCATGGTTGCAGGGTACAACGCAGGCCGATCATGGAAGCAGGGTACAACGTAGGTCAATCATAGTTCGGTCAGAGTTCAGTGCCAGAATAACCGCTGAACCCGCGCGCACCATTATTCATCAGGCAACAGCTGATGCAAAGCAAAATGCATGGCCAGCAAGCGATTCATCCTTCCGCAGTATCTGAGTCGCTTGCTTCGATACTGATCTACACTCTTCCTCTCTCTCTACACCGCGTTAAGCAGGGTCACTTCGACAAAAGGCCCAAGTACATTGTATAAGCACGGCTGCAATCCCCGCTTGTAGCTTCTACCGCCGGCTCTGGTGCTCCTTCATGGTTGTTTGTCCCTATTCCTCGATTCAGCAATGTTCCTTTTATACATTGTCCAGCATACACCCATCGCTTCTCTAGTAAGCGGTCCTTGGTATTGATGATGTCTCGAGGCAGCAGGGCATCGTCAATTAGTGAGGACAAAAGAGGTCTGTATTCTTTACATTAGTTGTAGCTCCCAGTCCATGGCACTCCTCCATCCTCAAAGTCGCTGATTATCCAGACGTTATCGGAAGTCTAGCTTCGTAAAAAAGGCAGCGAGGTCACTTTCATAGGTGCTAAGGAAAGCGATTCGCACGAACTGTTGATGCCAAGACCTTGGTTTTTTATGTCATGGAGGGTTGTACTGTCACACAGTACTGAACAGGGCTGTGGAGCAGATTTATTGTGCAAAGCCCCTTCCGTTGCTTCCCCATAAGACGCGAAACCTAAAATAGAGACGCGCAGCCCCTCATTCTACAGCTTTATATCACGACACGAAAATGGTCTGAGCTTTCCGTTTCGTAAGGCTGTGGGGGACCATGAGTAATCCTCATCAATGTTTGTCTATTCTAAGCTCTTGAGGACAGACAGAACGCTTGCCAAGTCTTTTATCCATACTTGCCTTTCTCACTATTGAAAATGTTGAAGTCTAGCCTGCTTCACAAAAAGAAAATGAAGGATGCAAGTGCCAAGAGAAGTTGCATAGAAATCAAGGCAGCAAAGCCCTCGTCCTACACGGTACTACAAGGCCAGAAGAGAATGTGCACCGCGTGGCTTTTTATGAACAGCCAAATTTACACTATAATCTTAGATTCGTTAACGAGCATCAAGGATCAAAGGAAAAGCCCTACTCGAGTCCAAAGTATAGTCCCATCAGCTTTTCGAAACGTATAAAAGTCGCCATGCATCGTCTTTGATTTTCTCTCAATATTGTAAACATCTTCATCTCTATATATTAATCACCATGGTCGTCTTCTCCTCGTTCCGAGCAACCGCTAGCTTCATCCTCTATGTTCTCCCTTCCATCCTGCTTACCCAAATCGCCAACCCCTCTCAAGCCGCCAAAGTCCCGCTTTCAGACCTCAGTCATGTTCTCGAGAAGGCCCGAATCTCAACAGGACTTCCTGGAATGAGCATTGCCATTTTGTACAAGGGCAAGCTTATCTTTGCAGAGGGTTTTGGTAAACGAAACGACAAGGATCCTTACACTGTCGAGGTACATTATGAAAAGCGGAACTTGTCTTCTCCCTTTACTGCAATGATGAGGCAATCCGAAGGCCCCCACTGAAACTCCACTTTCCTTTTTTTGTTACCGTGATCTTCGATTTTTTTTCCAAAGACCGTCCAGCCTATGGGGTCCTTGACCAAGGCCTTCACTGCCGCCACCATAGGCGAATTAGTGGCCGAAGGCAAGATGGACTGGGATACCACCCCCATCACTCATTATCTGCCCGACTTCGAGCTTGAAGATCCTGTTCTCACGTCGCAGTTGACAAACCAGGACCTGCTATCCCATCGCGCGGTATGCCTCCCTAGTCCCAATTCACTCGACTAAAACTTCAACGCTTAGCATTGAAAAAAATAATAACTCATCATATCTATACATTTACTTTTGTAGGGAATGCCCAATATTGATTTTGGATGGTACAGGACCAACACCACCCGTCGAGACCTCATTAAGCGCCTCAGGAACGTCAAGCTGGACTCCAAGTTGCGCACCACGGTTCAATACAGCAACGTCATGTACACTGTCGCCGGCGAGGCCGCTGCCAACGTTGCCGGCACTACCTACGAGAAACTTGTGGAGGAAAAGATTCTCAAGCCCCTCGGGCTCGACCACACTGGGTTTGGGCCTGTGGAGATGAGCAAGCGGTTTAAAAACTATGCGATTCCTTACAATGCTGCTTCGTACGAGGATGCCCAGAAGGGCAATTTCATCCAAGGCTACCTCGATCCGGTATATCTTTCCGAGGCCCCCTCAGGCGACATTCATTCCAATGTGCTCGATCTAGTTCGCTGGGGGCGGGTCATTATGCAGTCGGGTCAGGTCGACGGGAAGCAAGTGCTGAACAAAACGAGTGTCGATCAGTTGGTCGTTGGATATACGTTCGTGACTGGATCGAAGCGCTCACCCGAATTCGCGCCTGTTCAGGCTTACGGGATGGGCTGGATGCCAGACAGTTACAAGGGCAAGAACTATTTTTGGCATGGTAAGAATCTCTCCTGAAGACCTGGACAACATTTTCTGATTGACGACTTGGTTCAGCTACTATCATACGCGCAAGACGTGCTGTCGACTCGTATCACCTATTAATATGTCTATTTTTTTTTTTTTTTGTGATGGTTGTCATTTTGATAGACGGATCTATCTCTGGGTACAGGTCAAACCTAGCAGTATTCCCGGATGATGACCTAGTAATCGCCCAAGCAGCAAACGTCAAAAACGCTGAGCTCGTTAACAACATGGCTTACTACATTGCCGACGAACTTTTTGACCTACCCAAGACTCAAGACTGGCTAGCTGTCTCGGCCAGCAAAGCTCAAGCACAGTACAGCGACATAACAACGGTGCGCGACGGCCTTCTCCCCAAGCCAATCAATGGGACTTCCCCATCGCTCGACCTGAAGGAGTATGTTGGCACTTACACCAGCCCCGTCTATGGTGAGGGCTCTGTGCGTTTGGAGTCAGGATCGTTGTATTTCAAGTTCAACATGTTTGATGCCAAGATGGATCATTACCAATACGACTCGTTCACGACCGAGCTAGCCGACTTTTACATTCAGATGACACTGCTGGCCTCGTTCTCCCTTGACGATGATAAGGGAGTATCTGGATTTCAGATGGAAGTGCTGGGTCAGTTGGTACAATTTACAAAAGTCGCGACAACCACGGTTTGAGCAGGGTTGAGCATTAGAGGAAGTAGAGTGTTATCTGCTAGTCTCTGTGCGATCAGGCACTGGTGGGTTGCCATTAATAAAGTCGATGGAAAAAAAATGAGTGAACACTAGCTGTTGTCTACATGACCACGCACCCCGAGTTCAAATTGCAAGTGTCCTGAGGCGCAGCATATAACATTGGTGCGAGAGACATGCGGGCAAGAAGAAATGGCGAATTATTGCCTGCCTCTGATGTGTCCTTCTTTCATTTTCTCTTGCATTTCCTGCACCTCGTCCCAGCACCCACATTGAGTATAGCAGTTGTGAGTACACTATTTCGACGGTGGTCGTTGCTCATTTGTGGCACGACATGACTCGTGGAAGAGTGTTTATTTTTCTATTAGGGATTTACACATCACAGAACTCTCACTTACTGTGAGGCGCTAAGGCCGCAATCAGCTTCTTTAGATTAGGTGTCCCTAATCCAGTAACGGGGTCCCATCCGGCAATTGCATCGAATCCATTTGTACCGCAGCCAGGATTGCTGCCCAGTACAATATCGTTCAATGCATTTGGATTTGCGTAGAGCATTGGGTTCAGAAAGCCCAAGGGTCCCTTGCCTTGAGATCTGCGTTCATCGTTGATATACCAGACCATGGTAGCAAAAACGGGGGTGCTGGCGCTTGTACCAGCAACGGACTTGACCTTCCCGCCGACAACGACCTGGTAATGTTCGGCCTGCCCGGAGACATCAGGGTAAGCACGGCCTGCGGTGTTGAACAGACCATGATACTTGGAACCAAGCTTGCTCAAATACGTCCCAACGTCGCTGCTTTGCCAGCATGGTACTTCGAAATATTCCGAGAAGCCTCCACCAGAGAGCGTGGCTGCGGTCTCGGGCGATATACCGACGGTGCCGCCTACAGTGGTGACAAATGGGCAGCCCGAAGGAAACAACGGTTGAAACTTCACCTTCTTTTGGCCGTCGTTCGTGAGGCAATCCTCTGCTTTAAGAGGATCGTTGCCACCCACTCCGTAATCACCAGAGGCAACCAGTACAGTCGTTCCCATGCCACCGAGTTTTGCAAATAGGGTGCAGATTCTCTTGGCGTAGCTTTCTGGGACTGTTTGCTCATAGTCGGCATAGGACATGCTAAGCGTATCTGGAACCTTGTCCCGTTTGAAAAGAAATTCCAATAGCAAATCGTATGGCTCGTTCGTGTTGGTGACGGTATTCACGTCCGGTTTGAAGGGTGGCGGATTTTCACCGACTGAGTAGTACTGGACAGCCTCTGGAGGCACAAGCCCTGTAGTATACTGAATATCCAGATTCGCTTCAGTCCCGGGTTTCGTTTGATTGTCGAGCCCTCCACTGACCAGAGTCGTGCGATAACTCCTTCCTAGGACCTCGGACCGGTAACCCTTGAAGAACGTTTGCAAATCGGCTCTATTTCCATATTCGCCCAAAAATCCTGCCACGGCAAGCTCCGAATTGACATTGCTATGAGGGTTGACGCCCTCCATATTGTACAATTTTCTGAGGCATTCTGGGGTCACACTGCGAGAGCAGTCCTTGACGTGGGACTCGTCGTTGTCGTTGACCGCCGGGTCGTCGACCGCCGGGACGCTCCGACGTTCTAGATTGTCCGTGCTGACGCGTGGCCTCAGCAATTCAAGGCCAAACATTGTCGTGGGTTGGATAAAGTCGACGTGGTGTTTGAGAACTCCTGGAACGTTGTAGGATAACGTTCGGATGACTTCTTCATTGCTGGCTGTGTTGAGATAGACGCCGAATCTTGTTTGTAACAACCCTTGAGCCTGAGCAACAGTGACATCTGCTTTGACCCATTGGCCGTCATGAAACGCTTGGATACCGAATGACTTGAGCCACTCAAGGACGAGCGGAGCGCTTTCTTTAGCTGGGTTAATAATGGCGTCGATCTCATTTTGGGTCATATGTTGCCCAAAGTTTGGGTGGCCAGGCGTGCTAAGATCGATGACCATTTGTTGGAACCGCTCGACATTTTGCAGCTTGAGACCTATTCGAAGGCTGATTATGGCATTGGATGGTGCCGGCGCTTGATACGTCCACTTATTGGGCGGGTTCACAAGCGCTTCAAGGTTGATATAGGTATGGAACTGGCCCAGTATAGGGAGGGTGCCTGATACGTCTGCCTTCACCTCTACGGGCATTGCTTCACTGTATTCGCGCATTAAAAAAAAAAGGTTTGATCCAAATAAGTTCCTAGTCATCTCAACACGTTGTGTAACTAGACACATTACTCAGACGCTTACCCTTGAGGCGCCAGCAGCAGGACCAACACGCCGATTAGGCCGGGGGTGAAAATAAAGGAGGAGAGGCGCATGGTCCGGAAAGGTGCCTAGGCGAATGTTGGCTGGCTATTTTGTGGTGGAAGATGAATCGGCAAGGATGGGCATTGACAAGTGGAGGGAAGTGGGGAAGAAACAGCAGTTCTCCATTACACCTCAGTACTTATGGAGGCTGTCGCTACACTGTAGGCATTGTTGCCAACCCCGCTGCCCGTGAGGGTGCATCGGAGGTAGAAGGGGCAAAACAAGGGCAAAGAGTACAAGGGCAAAGAGAGCAGGGATGAGAGCAGAGTAAGAGCCGAGGAAGGGGAGAGATCAGGGTGGGGTCCTCCTTCAAAATTCAAAGGGGACGGACGTTTTAAGGGATAACCGGCTCAACGCTATTTTACAGCAAGACAAAATTGCCAGGGCGGATCAAAAAACATAAAGCGGCGATGAGAACAACTGGCGACTGGATTATGGCACGTAAAACACGCTTTGTTAAAGTCTGCGGACGCACGATTGACCTTTCTGGCGGTGTCAACACACCAACTGCTACACCGCTTAGGAGACAAGACTATCTGCTCACTGAACACTCCATTCAGGAGATCACCTCTCTCGCCCAAGTGCAACCGCGTCCTCAAGTTGGGCCCTAATGCCGTGATCTCTTGCACTGTGGGGTTCATAGGCAGTTCACACTCGATATTTGTTCGGGTTGGTGAAGTCCGGTCCCGCCAGCTCCCTCAATCAAGGCCAATGCATCTTCATCGTCTCAATTTCGGGAGGCCCGATGTCATGATGCTTCAACATCTCACAACTAGACACCTCCATCTCTGCAAGACCCTTCCATTGCCAAAAGCCCGACTCGACCGTAAGCTAGAACGGAAACATAGCCTTGTCCTCATTGTCCTTGGGCTCAATAATCTGGCCATGCAGTTCCTGAAGCCGCGTTAGGGTGTCAATCGCACTTGAGAAACCTACCGTAGACAGCCTTTGCACACGGACGCTAAAGCCTCTCCCGCACACGGATACTAAAGCCCCTCCCGCACTGTCATACTCAGCACCAGTACACGCAGATACATCAAACTATCAGCGGATGAAAGCATACTCGGACCTACTATTAGTCCTGGCCGAGACCTGCAACGTCCATCATCGAGAGGTCCTTTCCAGAGTGCCGCCTCGATGTGTCATCCTCCTCATGATCATCGCCTGTCGCCTGCTAAAGCCTTCTTGCATTATCCACTGTCTCTTTCAACCCGTGCCTGTATTGGATCTCGTCTTCAAAAAAAGAACTCGGCCTCTCTCAGCTTTGGGAGCAAACTCAACAGCTGCAACATTTCCGCGCTCCCAACCTAGCACAATTCCGCACTTCAAGTTACCCTCAAAGACTGAGAGTATCTCTGGACCAATGCTTGTATCGACTACGCCAATATGTTTGAGTTGTAAATGAAAAACTTGCGCCAAAGTATTTGAACATGTTGGCAATAGCGACGGACCGCATGAGGTACGTGAAGAAGGCGCGGTAAAACGCCTTGTCGACCATTGCTAGAAAAGAGTAATCGTGGTAACCGAGGAAGCTGGCGATTGTATGGCTCATCTCTGGGTATTTCTGGGCATTCAAAGATGGTTCGTGTTCGCAGCGACATGGTTAAAAAACGAGAAGGGTATTTCGGAAAAGGCGTGAGAAGGAAGGGAGGGGAACTGTGAAGGAACGCAATTGCAGAATGAAATGTCTGAGTTAAAGGCGTAGTCATCAACGCCTCTTGGGTAAAGTTAGGGGCTGCAGGTGTCGCTTAAAGCCGCCGAGCGAAGGACTGGACAGACCATGGCATTGTTGAAGCTGCCTTCAGGAATTGTAATCAAAGTGTTCCAAAAGTATCCGACCTGTACGTGGTAACGTTTAGGGTCATCCCTCTTCAAGCCGAGAGAATACTACACTGACTCTACGGGGTCATGTCTAATAGAGTGGTACGTGCATATGCACAACGACACGTATGCGCATGCGGATAACTCTTTCATCGCTTGAGCATGTCCGAACATTACAGAGCCGGTAAATTTAGCTGTGGCACTCTGTTGTGGCAACCATATAAAAAGAGACTTCAAGAGGGCTATAGGCCAAGACGAACCGTTTTACCACCCTTTATTTCTTTCAGTACCCACTATCCTCAACTCTGAAAGTACTTCCCAGTGTGCGCAAAAGACATGGATGAGGAATATTTCGAGCACTCTGTTCTGCTTGACAACCTGCGGAGCAGCATTCAAGAACTGGAAAGCGTTGGCGTGCAACTTCAACAACTCTCGACCGACAAGAGGGCCTCTCAGCATATCCAGGCCCAATGTCAGGAAGACTCGAGCAAGCTTTTGCACTTGATACGCCTTAGAAAACTGGATCTGGTGCAACATCTGTTGCTTGTGATCGAGAAAGAAGCCGCCCGGCTTTCTCAGTTGGAGTGGGCGAAATTTTAAGTGCCTATACAAAATCACAATGGCGAAGAGCGCAGGTCCTACATTTCCGCTTCATTCATCTCCCACGAGAGGCACTACTATCATAAAGCGTAGAAGGGACTTTACTCTTTCATCCATGAAATGAAAATGGTGTGCTCCCTCCACAAAGACGAATTTGAGCTCAAAGATGACTATGCGCATACCCGACCACTGCCAGCAGCGTTGCCGCTGGTTGTCGCCTTTAGGTGTCTCTTGTGCCTGAAGAGGTCTTTGGCATGTAGCTTGGGCTTGAAGCCGTGGATCATTGTTCGTCGGCGGCTTTTCGCCCACAAAGACCACAGTCAAGAACTATATAATGACCCACTCGGCCAATGCGCATTTTCCACAGTACCAATCTTGCATCATCACACACAGCGTATTCCAAACAGACACCCAAACTACTACGCGAAATACAGAAGATATGTCTAGTCAGGACCCTCCCTCCATCACCAATCTCCCACAGGAGGTCTTTGAGATGATCACTTCCAATCTCTCCACCAAGGACCTCGCTCACTGCGTGCGCGTCAATCACACTTGGTCCGACTTATTCCTGCCCCAGCTGTGGAGAACGATCGAGATCCGCGACCGCACCGAATATAATAAATTCAACACCCATGATACCCTCAAGGCTTTACTACGGAACTGCCACTCCATCCGAACACTCCACACCTGCAACATCAAGTGGATCTGGGCCTTGGTTTCCATGACCACCCGCTGCCGAAACCTGACGTCCTTGACCCTGGTCCGTGACCACAACGCCCTCAGTGTCTCGTCTGAACTCGTCACCCTCCCTCCGAGGGATCTGGATATCTCCTTTGCCAGGCAGGCGATCGGTGTCAGTAGCGCGCTACCCATTTTGCTCATGCAGAACCGAGGCCTTCGACATGTCAAGATTGAAGGCTTTATCTTCCACCTAACAGCCGGGTGCAGGACCCTGGGCTATATCTTAAGGAGCCTGCCAACGCAGTCCCTAGAACGACTCGAAATCAAGTTCAAGAGCTTTCTGACGCCCAAATCCCTAGCGGACGAGATTGACCCTGCTGTGTATCAAGACGGCGAAGAAAGCGATGTCCAAGAGGACGACAGACCCTATGCACTCAAGGAATTGGCTCTCTCTGGCCCCCTTGAAAGCAGCGACTCTTTGTTGAAGTTCCTGGAGAGATGCCCCAGACTGGAATCCCTGATTCTTCACTCTGACATGGACCTGCCTCTTTACCAATTCTCCAAGGTCCTTAAAAAGCATTGCCCAATGTTGAACCGACTCCAGTGGGAGGCCGAGAACTGCAACGAGAGCGATGAGGAGATTGCGAATCTGCTTGATGCGAGTAGCTACAGCCAGCAGGAAGGCAGCGGCGGCGGCTGGGGATCGATCCAGATGCCGTTCATGAAAAACTTCGGTCCTCTTTCTATTCAAGCCCTACAGCGTCATGTCAGCACTCTAACACAAGTGAGTGCCAACGGATGGGGATCTCTTATGAGCTCAGATATCCAAGCCCTTTTGTGTTCGGCGCCACGTCTCCAGAACCTTAACGGACAGGTGGCTATCCATGAGACAGGTGATCGTCGTTATTCAGAGGTGGTCCTCCACGCTCAGGATCTCATGCATTCCAGTGCTTCATGGGCAGGGGCCTCTACCCTAAAGCACTTGCGACTTGTCATCGATGGCATTCCTCGACCCGATGTTCAGTGTCAAGACACGGGCAGACCATTTCTGCATCCACTACCAGCGACGTCCAGTCATACATCTTCTCAGTTACAGGAGACCGTCTATAAACAATTAGGTGCCATGACCCAACTACGAACGCTCGTACTCGGTCGTCCGGATATTCATGGCGGCTTCCTCGAGGTGACAGAGAATCTCCTGCATCTTCATCCAAGGCTTGGAGCGTTCGTTCGGGAGTCGCAGTACCAATGCTTGGAACTCTCGCTTGAAAGCGGATTAGGTCTGATGAGCGAGCTGAAAGAGCTGAGGACGTTGGACGTGGCGAGGATGGCACACCGTATCGGTGTTGCAGAGCTCGAGTGGATGCACGTGAACTGGCCAAAGTTGGAGACCATTGAAGGTTTGTTCTCACCGAGGCTGTGGGATGGACATGGGAACAATGACTGGGACGGTAGTGAAGACGTTGAAGATTGGATGGACGCCCATCCTCTCGGCATAGGCAGCTCCTTTTACAACTGAAAAAAAATAACACAGGCATCCCTTCATCACATTCAATATCTCAAATAAACCATTGTTGTATATAGTATCGAGTTTCGTTTTTTTAGTATCATTAGTGCTCGGGTGAGTTAGAGAATATAGAGCATTACAGCAAAGAAAAAAGAAGTCTCTGATTTGTCGATGAACTCTCGCAGCGAAGTTGCTTGCGGCCGCTCCAGGACCGAGATTGAGCAAATTATTCCAAGAACACATCTTTCTTTTCCACTCGCGAAAAAATAAGTAGGGACGTGGGTCAGTTCAAGCAAAGATCTCCCACGTCCGTCTCTTCCAAACTGCCGAGGTCAATGCTCTCGTCGTCGATATCGTCCACTGCGCCCGATTTTGGACTTCGACCCTGCCGTCTCTTTCTGGGCTTGAATTCTCTTCTCCACATCAGCAGTGCCTGACGCTCCTGCAACTTTCGAACATCGCTCTCAATTTCCTCGAGCTGGCCGTCCCACTCATGGCTATAGCTTGAGTCGTCTCCCAGGACCAAGTTGTGGATCGTCACGCAGGCCTGCAGCCAAGCCCGTGTGAACTCTGACGTTGCAGGATTATCCTTCAATTGAATCCTCAACCCCATCAAACTTGGAAACCGGGCCTTAAGCATCCGTTCGCAGTCCTGAGCCCGCTTTCTGACGTTGTTCAGAGAGTCGTTGAAGGTTATACGCGCGGCAATTTCCTCCTCGGGTAAGAACGGTAGACGCATGCCTTCATTGTCCGTGACTAGACCCATCAGATCGGCTTCTGAGTAAGGGGGGATGATGGTTTTGCAAGGTGGAAGATCGCTGTCCACAGCGACCAGATAATCGTTGTGGTCAAAGAGCGTGGCCTCGTTATCAATGAGCCCGCTGCACTCAAGTACGCGACGCCCATCCCATGAACCTGGTTGCAGCTTATCCGCAAATCGTATCCGTGTTGTAGGGTCGCATACCAAGAGGCAGTTGAAGCCATAGTCCCGCTTCAGATAGCTGGAGGCAGTGGGCGTGCTGCCGTTTGACGCGCTCGATAAGGGAGAGTGACGTACTTGCTCTGAAAAGTCTCCTGTGAATTCAGTCGATGACCAGACTGTATCTGAAGGCGGCGACGGTGTGTCTATTACTTTCTGCTTTCCTTTTGCTGCCCTCTTTGACCGTACCGACGCGGATGTGGTTCTATCCGCACCTCGTTTATCCGCGATGGCCTTGCTTTTCAAATGCCTTTTCTGTCGCTTGTTTGAAGGTGCAGAGTCTGGTTCCTGTCTTGCTATCGAGGGCGCAGCCGAGTCGTCCGAATCTGATGACACAGCGGGTGCTTGAGCACGCGCCACTAGTCGGGTCAAGGAGGGCGGGATGGGAATGATAAAGTCGGAGGGATCCTTCATGAGAGGCCGCGTGGCCAGAGGGATATGTATCCGCAACAAAATCCCCACGGCATCCGAGATGCCACGTCGGTCTCCTCGGACCTTTGTCCTGTACTCGTCGCTGTCGGGCTCGTTCGTAGATCCTGCGGCTGTCTTATCCAGCGCGGGGATGGAAGGATCTGCTGCGGTGATATAGTTGATCCGTTCTTTGATGATCTGCTTCTCGCCCTGACTTGGCCACGAGATTACATCAGCGGCAATGTCCTTGAAGGCTTCGAGGCAGCGTTGTGTGCATTTGACGATCGTGCCCTCTGAGAGTCCAAAGACCTTGCTCGCCTCCGCGACGCCGGCGTCCTTGCCAAAGTGACCCATTCGCCAGAGTGTGATCGCGAGCTGCTTCTCTATCGACTCTTGACCATTATTGGACTGGTTCTTGAAGACGGGATGCTGGGGTAGGACCGATGTCACCAGGTTGTTGAAGGCGGTCTTGGACATGCGCACAAAGTCCACATACTCCTGCTCGTCCGACTTTCGGATGTTGTTGTAGATGTCGCCGACACGGTCTTGAGGCGTCTTGCGCGGGGCAAAGTAGCGCGTCTTTTCAGCGGCGGTGCGCATGTCCGCGGTGGTTGGGTACTGGGCGCGCAGGGCCTCGACAGTGTCGCATTTGAAGTATCTGAGTAGATCGGGGATCATGTCGTCGAGACCCTGCTTGGCATCCGCGCTGACTGGGGTGATGGCGAGGTCCTGCTCGAGGGCTTGCCGCCGCGACAGCAGGGCCATGACCTTCTTGCGCTCCGAGAGCACCATGACTGTGGGATGTCTCTCAGTTGCTGGTGGCTGCCTTGGTGCGTTGCTGGCTGAAGGCACCCTTCTGTTGGTGGCGTTGCTTGAGAGACGATATGGGGAGATGAGATGAGCGAAAGGCGGGTGGTGGAGAGTGAAGGTGAGCGAAGGAGAGAGTGCGAGAGAGAGAGAGAGAGAGAAAGAGAGAGAAAGAGCGAGAGAAAGAGCGAGAGAAAGAGCGAGAGAGCGAGAACACACAGCAAATGTGGTTTTTTTATATTGTGGTGCTGGGATGGGATCCTAACAGCGGAATAGTGACAAACGACAAAGCGATAGATAGAGTAGATAGAGTGCAGCGGGTGTCAGGCAGCGGTGCGGACTGGCTGGCTGGGGCACAAGGGTCGCTGGAGGAGGAGGAAACAGGGGATCGGCCGACGAGAGCGCTGTTTGGGAATGGAACACTGGATGCGCTTCTGCATGCACACGGGCGACTCTCTCTCGCTCGCCTGGCTCTTTCTATCGCTCCTACTTCTCTGCCGTCTTGTGTCGTCGATTGTGTCGTCGCCTGGGGCGGATACTACTGTACGGCGCAAGCACGAGCAGGCGGGCGGCGGTGGTGGGTGTGATGTGGAGAGTGTGCAGATGTGGGGAATGTGATCAAAAAAAGGGAGTGTTCGCATTACATCACACTTTTGTGCACAGTTGCATATGAGGTTGCTCGTGTTTTATTTTTGGCTGCTGAATCTTTGCTGTCCCGAAAGAGGGGTTCGTCTGCACACAGACTGGGTGAACAGAGTTTGGCTAGCATGCTATTTTTGCTCGGTCCATGAAACGGGGGAATATGCCCCGCCTTTCGCAGGGATATCGTCGAGTAGATCTCCATCCCGCATTTAGGTCGTAGATGATAATCCGCCGTGCTCTCGTGCGCCAAAATCGCAAACAGCATACTGCGTCGCACTCCTGTCCTCCCTTCTGCAACGACCCATCCTCGTCCAAGACATCTGAAAACTCATAAACAGCCGGAATAAAAACAAGGAAAACCCAGGCAAGGAATGACTGAGCCACTCTTAACGGGTCTTGAAGTACTCCAAGAGGACGTTCATGGCCTCAGACTCCTCACCGAAATCCTTGACGACAACGCAGGAGCAGCCGACGACCTTGCGGGCGTTACCCTCGCGGTCAATCTTGCAGAGACCGGCCCACTCTCCGAGCTTCTTGGCATCCGAGACCTTGATGAGGTTGATGTTGTGCTCGGCGCAGAGAGCCTCGACCAGCTTGATGTACTCCTTCTCAGTGCAGGTCTCGACGAGAACGGCCATATGGGCCTGACGTCTATGATTATATTGCAAACAGGAGCCATGATCAGCCATGTGCTCATACTCCCACACAACGCACTGCAAAAACACAAACGCAAACACATTCTCTGACTTCCTACCTGTCAAGAGCCTTGGCGCACTCACGGAGACCGCGAGCGAGACCGTCGTGGACGAGGGAACGCTTCAAGACCTCCTGGAGGGCCTCCTCAACGGACATCTGACCACGGGCAGAGGCATCGGCAGCGACCTCAACCTCGGCAACCTCAATAGCGGCATCTCTTTCTGCAGACATTTTGATTATTGTTTGATATGGGGTAGACGTCCTCGCTGTGGATGATAAATAAGGATGGAGGGTTCATGTGATGAGTACAATGACCTTGATCCATCAGAATGGCAATTCTCTTTGAATCCCGTGAATTTGAATCCGAATGTTGGAATGAGCAATGGTGATGAATTCCAGATCCTAGCTCTGACATGGCTATAAGCGTCATCCTGCTCCTGCCGACAAGATGATCAATGCATGGAGCTGACGATGTCCTTTGTCCTTTGCTTGTGTCCTGTTACTCTGCTTGAGACGACTGGCTGGCTCGGATTCGTATGATCCCCAACTTACATGTCACAAAAGTGAAAGATCTGTGTCCCTCAAATTTTTCTCTTGCATATGGAGCAATTGGCTGCAGCATACACGACCTGGAAACATTCTGTGACATCGACAGGAGCTCTCCAACAGCCCTGTGCTCGGCACCAGTGACTACCGCCAGCCAGGACGGAGCAGCTCCAGCTGGTTGCCAGGCTGTTTGAGGGAGAGGGCTCCCGTGGCTCAATGGCTGCCTCTTAGGCGGTGTGGTGCAGTGTAGACCCTCCTATATAGGACTGCCTGTCTTGCTATGCACGGGTGGAACAGAGAGAACACGAGGAAGCCAAAAGGCGCACTCGGCACCCTCACTGCCGACTTTCCTGGCTTGCCTGCCCATCCTCCTGATCTTCGCTGCTCTTCTGTCGCACACAGCAAGCTGTCCTTTGACCTTTGGCACACGCAAGGAGCCATCCGCCTGTCTCCCAGATGCTGCTATCATCCATCGCCGCACACCCCTTGTGAACACGCGCTGCTGACACATTGCAAACATTCATCCCGTCCTTTTCTCATTGGTTCTCATTGTCAACAACACTCAACACTTGCACGCCCAACAGACAACAACCCTTCGTCGTCCGCGTGCTCCTATCTCTCGACCGACCTCGCTCGACCTCGCTCGACCTCGCTTGCTCAGACTCTCACCGCCCTGTGCTCTCTTGTATGCGATCCGCTCCCTAAAGCGAATTGTCGTATTACACAGCACACCGCACACCCCTCTTCCGCGTCGTCGTCCTCCTTAATTGTGGTTCTAGCCCAACTGTGAGGCCATGTCGAACTCTCTCTCCCCCTCTTCTGCCTCCTCGACTGCACCTGAGCAATTGCACTCTCGGAGGCGACCCTTGAACCGCCTTCAGAACCAAGACGCACACGAGCAACATCTTGATCACCTTGTCCCTCCGCAAGAATTGCACAATCCACCCCAAAAAGACTCGACAGCCCAGCAACGGACTAGCCCACTTTTGCCTTCACGCCTCTACTACCAACAGCAACAACAAGAACAACAACAACAAGACAGGCAAGACAGGCAAGACATTGACGTGCGAAACTTAGCGCGGGAACACAAGCGACTAGTCCAACACCCGCATCAACAACCGCTCTACGCCGACCCATCGATAACTCCCGCATCCTTATCCGACGAGGGTCTAACTATACCACTCTGGTTACCAGAACCGTCTCCTGTCGCCAGACATCGCTACCCTCGTCTTACTTCCACTTCTTCTCCTCCGCTTCTGTTCCCCACGCTCGACCCACAGCCCACCTTCCCGCCACCTGGGTCGGGTGAAGACGACGACGTGACCTGGCTCGTGCTTGTGATCCTCTCGATAGCTCTCATCATTCCGTTCGCATCCGTCATTCGCTCCTGTGGCCAGAAAGCTGGCTGGCTCACAGGGTCGCCCTCTACATCCTCCGCCTCTTCCCCAGCGGGTCGTTATGGCACTGGCTCCGGCAGCACTCGAGCAAACGGAGTCCGTGGCCGAGGGTTCGGAGGAGGTGGTTACGCTGGGACAGGACCTCACCCCGTGCCGGAATGGGAGATCGACCCCGCAGAGACTGAGGAGAGACTGAGCGCGCTGTCTGATTCTGAGAGGCAGGCATTTGATGCTGCCAAAGGTAAAGTATATATGTCAGTCTGACGCGCGATTTTTTTTTGATAGTAATAGATTTCGGGGTCATAGAGATGAGAATGAGAGAAAGGTCTAACCTGTCGTTTTTTTTTGCGTTTTTCTTCAGCCTTCCAAATCGTCAACCCTCCCAACAGCGTGCCTACAGATATCTCGCTCTCGCAGTATCTCTCGATCCAGGAAAAGGGTGTCTCTGCTTGGGAGTTTGAGGCCTCGTACGACCAACAGCTCTTTGTCCACGATCGGACGGAGCTCTCATTCTTTGATGGCGTAGCCAGTGTCCAGACCAACTTGCCCTTGCCCAAGCAGCAAGAGATCTACTATTGGGAGGTTAAGGTGTTTGAGAAGAGCCCTAACACGACCATCGCTGTCGGTGTGTCGACAAAGCCCTATCCCTCGACGCGTTTGCCAGGTAATTGAGCTGCGGGATGTGTATGACAGTACTTCGTTGCACAAGGGCACAAGGGAGATTTGTGACAAAAGGGCCCAGCTTCGTTTACGTACTGAACAAAGAATCTCCTATGTCTCCATGTTTTGTTTTATTGCAATCTTAGGATGGAATCGGCACTCTGTCGGATATTTTTCGAACAATGGCCAAAAACACTGCAATTCACTCTGGAACAACCACCCATATGGCCCTCCCTTCTTTGAAGGCGACGTGATCGGCTGTGGATACCGCCCCAGAAACGGGACCATCTTTTTTACCAGGAACGGAAAACGGATCGAGGATGCCTATACAGGATTCGGTAGGACGAATCTATTTCCAACTGTGGGCGCTACAGGGCCTTGCGTCCTCCATGTCAACTTTGGACAATCTGGCTTCGTGTTTGTGGAGGCCAATGTCAAGAAGTGGGGTCTTGCGCCTGCATCAGGATCCCTGGCGCCGCCCCCGGCCTACGGCAGTGAACTTGGATCGATCCTGCTTGAAGCCTCTTCAGGATCGGCAACAACGAATTTACCAGGCTCTTTGTTGACTGCCAGAGCAAGGCCGATTTTGCAGTCAAGTGGGTCGCGGTCAAGACTCTCTCAAAATGCATCGCATGACAATATTGGACAACAACAACAACAACAGCAGCAGCCGCAGCTAGGAGAGGCGAATATTAACAACAGAGCCGTCCACAGTGGTGCTCGGAATGGCTTGCAAGGATTCTCGGCTACTTTGCCGCTACAGATCTCTTCGCCCAATATTTCGGTGCCGCCGCCAAATTACTCGAGTCTTGACCGCCACGGGAACCCTGGCGGAGATTACAGCGTCGAGGCAAGGCAAGCTCATGGACATCTGGGCAGTTCGCGTGACCATGAAACTGTGGACATGGAGGACGATGATGATGATACAACAAGCACGGCGAGTGACGATAGTGAGGAGTCCGTCACACTCCTCTTGACCCAGGCTCAACCGGACCCTCACGGAAGCGAATATCGCAATGCAGCGTAGCGTTGTAGTGACCTTTGCTCTGCAAAAAGCATGGACAGACCCAATGTAAACATGTACTTTTAGCTGAAAATTCCAATTGGTATGCGTCCATTATCCACATTATTGATGATAACCATGGAATTTGCTCCGCCGCAAAGGCCTCATCGGATTCTCCATGGATTAAAGGAGCCACACAGCGGTGTCCAAGGTATTGGTGGAAGTTGATCAAGATGAGAGTGTGATTGTATCGCATAGCGGCCTTCTCTCTAGAGAAAGGCGCCATATATTGCCATATCTGTCTGGTCTCTGCCTCCTGCTGTATCATTGACGTCTGCTATTGACAGGTAGAAAGAGCAAGCGAATCGTACAGGACAGCAAATCAGTGCCTATTCTAGATGCGGAGGAGACTAAATACGCAGTGAAGGGAACATTGTAAAAGGATGGCGGCACACACCTTTGCTTGCAAAGCAGCTCAAGAACGTTAAGGTTTACTTGAACTTCTCACGTCTCGGAGCAGCGCTGGTCGATCGAGAACTCCGATGCTCCAGCCGGAGCAATTGTGCACGTGCATTTAACGTTCACTTTGGCCTGTGGAGAAGGGCATAAAGGTGCATCGCTTGCGCCAGTTCATTCCACGCATTTGCAAATCGTCAATTCTGTCCCCCACCTGCAGCCATTCCCTACCCATTTCTCACGACGCTTGACAAGGAAAAAACGAAACACGTTTACTCGCCATCATCACCCAGTCATTGAAAAATAAAGTAACACGCACACGACAATGGCAGGGCAAAAGGTCAACAAGGAAATAGCGAACCACAACTACAGCAAGCGGGCCTACAAAACCAATGGATACAAGTCCTTTGAGGAATTCTATCCCTACTACCTGTCCGAGCACTGCAACCCCATCAACCGCCGCCTGCATCTCTTTGGTAACCCAGACCTTTTCTGGCTCGTGCATCTTATCACAAGTAACACGTTTTTCGTTTTGTTGCTCTAACACTCCAATCCGTCTCTGGGGATGATGCGCTTTTTTTTTTTTTTTTTTTTAGCAACGACCAATGTGGTCGCTATCCTGTTGTACATGCTCGCCTCCCGGCAGTCCAAGTATTGGTGGGTGACTTTTGTTCAAGGTAAAGACCAAAAAGTGAGAACGCTTTCTCTCGTTGTCTGAGACCGATAAAGTTCTTTTTACGCGTTGGCATGCATACTCACATTTTATCCTGCATCAGCGTACGGCTTTGCATGGTTTGGACACTTTGTGTTTGAAAAGAACAGACCGGCCACATTCAAGCATCCCTTCTACTCGGTAAGCATTTCAGGTCTTTCAATTTGCCTTCCAAGGGGGTGCATGGGGTATCAACAGAAATTACTAAACACCATTCCTTGTATCGCACAATAGCTCCTCGGCGATTGGAAAATGTGGTATGAAGGTAAGCATGCTTCACTCATGACACTTGAACAAGAAAAATCGTAATGATGGTAGTAACCATAACGTCCACTCTATGTATGGGTCTTTATATGCAGTCATTTCAGGACAGCGCAACTTCTGAAGAGCTACGGATTCCTCGATCAGAGTCCTCTTGCCGGCATCCTTCACTCGTATTGTCTCCAAGCTCCTTGCATTGTCCGAATTCCAGCAAGTTCAAAGGCTAGCATTATAAAAATCGGGGTTTTATTCTATTTACAACAGTTTATATCTACCATCGCGTCTTTAGTTAGGGTGTGTAGAGGGGTAAAAAAGAAACAAAAAAAAACGAAGGACAAAGTGTCTACCAGTGTTATGATGTTCTCCTTTTTGTCCATTTCTTAGTTTTGATAAGTCCAGATCGAGGTTCCATCAGCCTGGAGGACAGGGTGCTCGGAACGGTGGTACAGGTTGCGGGCACGGATATAGGGGTCCAACTTGAAGTAAGCAACTCTCAAATCCTTCGTGATGTTCAATCTCTCCTCCTCAATGACCTCCTCTGATCTAGGGTTCACAGTCTCTGGCTTCTTGCACGCGATCCACTCGCGCGTCAGGGCCTCAAACTTCCACATGATCGCCTTCCACTCCTCCAACAGACGCTCCTTGGTCTCTGTGTCCTTCATACGGTCGTTCTCACCAGCGGATACGGGGATATACTTGTACGTGTACTGATCCTTGCCTCCATCGTACTTGACGGGCAACTTGTCCGCATCGATAATGTCGGTCAACTCCTTGTCGTTGCGAGTGAACCGGATCTTGGAAGCAACGACGGGGTCCAGCCAGGGCTCAATGATCTTCCACACTCCCCAGAAGACAAAGGGTGCCTTGTGGATCACAAGCACACCCAGGGACTCGGGGTAGTAGGCCTCGAAGCACTGGACCAGGAACTTGACAAAGTTGTAGTCCATGTTGGAGAGCGAGAATCCAGTCATGTCAAAGATCAAGCATGCAGTCTCGACGGGGGGTTGGATCATCAGGCGACCCGTCTCCATCACATAGATCGTGAACTTTTCCAATGCCTTGGGGTCCTGGTCCGAAGGCTTGTGCATGCGGACGTTGATGTAGCTATCGATTGTGTCCAGAGAAAAAGAGCACAATAACCCCATAGAAAATAAATAAATACCTGTTAGATTTCCCATCGTATCATTCCCGTCCCACTGTTACTGCAGTACATAAGAGAGAAGAAAAAGATGAAAAAAACAGCCCATCGTGATCCCCCAACAGCCTATGTATTTGACTTACACAACGGGACGTCCCATCTTGTCGGTGCCGTGGACAAAGGACTTGCCCATCTCCATCTGGAGACGGAATCCCTTGTACTTGGCATCGAGCTCATCCTCGCTCTTGGACTTGACCTCCTCGATATCATCCTCGAGACGCCATTTGAAGGCCTTGAGGATCATGTTCATGCCGTTCGTCACATTCCACTTGCGTGCTCTCAGGAAGCGGAGGAGGAGCGAGTCTATGTCGCAAAAACACACCAAAAATACCATTGAGCAGGTACATCGCACAAAGAATTGTTTAGTGCCAGTGTCCCATCCAAGCCCTCACTTCCAAATATCCACTCGGTACGAGAAAAATACATCACACAAAATTAATCAGCTGCTATCTTCCAAGTAAGTTCGTACCTGGATGATCACCCAAGATGTTGTTCCAGAGGGCAGGGCGCAGCTGGTCGACCGAGAGGCCGATATCAGCCAAGTTGACGCGGGTGGTGGGCACCTCGGCAGCAGCGGCAGCAGGGGCGCTCTTTGTGGATCCGAACCAGCTCTTCTTGGCAGTCGACGTCTTGGACTTGATGGAGGCCGTCTCAGCGGCGGCGCTGGCGGGGAGGAGGTCGTTGGGGACGTCCAGGACACCAGAGTCGGCGATCTGGAAAATCTCGGCCCACATCTGCTTCAGGAGCTCCTTCTGGTCAGGGGTCAGCTTACCGACGAGGCCGGTGCCGGGAGGGGTAGCGATGTCACCTTTTGCCATTATGATGTGTCTCTGATTGTTTTTAAGGTTGGAGTGTTGGAGTGTATGTGGGGTGGAGATGGAGAGGGTCAGAGGAGCAGAAGAGTGAGAAGAGTGAGGGCGGGTGCGAGAGACGAGGAGGGAATGTAATAGGAGAGAGGCAGAGGAGAGAAGGGGGAAGGCAATGTCGGATGGGCGCGTGGTTTATATACGTCGGATGGGAAAGTGTGAGATCAGATGAGAAAAGAAGGTTTGCACCTGGAGTGCTTGAGTGCTGGAGGGTGCAAAGGACGGATTGACGGAATGGACGCAACTTGGGCACGATGAGCAAACGAGATCACAGCAGAGCGAGAACCATTATTGTTGTTGTTGGTGCTGCACGACGATTTATTGTTGAGAGCACTCCCTGTGCTTGCCTGTGTCTGTTTGTGCTCGGCCGTGTTTTCTTGTTCTCTTGTTCTCTTGTTTCGATCGAAGCGCACTTGCATATGATAGCCTCGCAGCCTAAGCAGCTCTCTTCATGCCCTCGCTCTGCCCCCACCCCCACGGCGGACATTGCAAGTGCAACAAGGTTCTCCACCTTCCACACTTGTCACTGCGGACACAGCCTGACACCGCCTTATGAGCGCTCCCTGCTGGCTCTTCCTCTCCCTTTGTACGCTCATCTTCCAACCTGTGCCCGCTGGCAATTGGCACGAGCTCGGCCTGAAGTTCACATGAGAGGAATTGTGTACATGTAGACCAGCCAGCCGCTCATAGCTGTGTGTCTCCATCCTGGCCTAGTAACGAACTTTCATGCTCATGTACCTTTATCCATTGAGGCGCACATCACACACACCAAGGAGCCGAGACATGCAACTCGCGAGGATCAAGGTACCAATATATTACTTAACCAAGGTGCCAAGATATACACTATTTGCTTATTGTAAATGCCCAAAGTGTCATTGAGAAATAGACTACGGGTATGTGGAGAATGCAAACAAATCCAAAAAACGCTTCCAGGCTTCATATCCTTGTTTTACTGACCACATGGCAACGTATCCATTTGCATGTATATAGAGTCGCGCTGTTGCGAGAGAGAAACAATACCTGCGCAACTCTGTTGGGGTAGTGGTGGCGAGTGGAGCAGAAAAAAAAAGGTCCACCTGAATGCGGCGGGGGCAAGGTGACATCGCCCCGGGTGTTGGCGCGTGGGTTGTGAAAGATAAGAAAAAAAACGGTGCGCCTGTTCAAAGTCGCACTTTCTCCACATGCAATAAGGTGGACTGTCGCTTTTACCTCCACTGCTCCTCCAACTCCTCCACCTCCACATGCCAATATTAAACAGCCGCTTAAAAAAAGGAAAGGGAGCGAGTGCTCTTCGGAAGCCAGGGTACAAGAGCACTCATTAGGATAGCCTGAAAGAAGACTGAGTTTTTGTTAAATATACTCTCCAAGGTATTTGCACCATTATCGTTCAAAACGTGGACTCCTAGAAGAGGAACCCGCCTTCCTTTCTGAGGACCAATATCGTTGGATCCATCCTCGCACCATGCTTTCTCTGAGTTTCTCATATGACATTTTGGATCTTCATGCATAAGTGATAGGCAACGGCAAACAAGCATAAAAACAATTCATGCAGAAAAGCTGGGCTTAAAGAATTAGAATTAAATTAATAAGGGTACATGGGACATGGGCAGAAGGAATGATTCATCATGGATAACCCCTTCAGAGCAACAGAACATACGATGGCGCACCGCTGTGTCTGAGAGCATTTTATCGCGAACACACAAAAAAAAACCTAAACATGCGCCCTAGCCAGCCGAGGAAACGGGTTTTCGTAAACATCTGCCGGAGCCTGCAATCTTGGCATCGGCTACATCCTAGCAGGTGCGCATGAGATCATGACTTGGTTCTTTCATCATCGATTGTAGATGAAAAACAAAGTGACATTCGATCAACTTGAAACGGCTCGCTTCAGGACCATGCCTTACTTCAAGCGATCAACCAGTAAGCATTTGGTGCTGGGGTTATTGTGCTTTATAAAGAAAGTGAACAGGAGGGAAGATATTGTGCTTAGTTCAACGTTATTTATTCGCCCAACATTTAACCATTTCAAATAGTTCCAATAAACCTCCTGGTGGAGGAGCCATCCGTGCATCTGCATGGATGTGGGTGTCGGGTGGGTGAGGCTCCCCAGTGGAGTTCTGAGTTTTCTGGTTTTTGATCATGGAGAACGACAAAACTCCAGGCTGTGCTGGATCGACTAGAAAAACTAGAAAAGATGAAAGGCAAGTGATTAGACGTTGACGTTACTACTACGCGTGCTTCTTGGCGAAAGTGTACAGTATTGTCCCCATACCCTAGTCTTGCGACGGAGCAGATCTGGTCTTGAGGACGCGGCGACAAACTCGGCGAGGACAAAGTGGGAAAAGGGAGTGGTCAGACAAACATATTCTTGGGAAAAAAATATAGGCAGAAAAAATGGTTGCGCTGGAGTAGCTCACTTTCCTCTAGGTATCGCGGGTGAAGGAAAAAAAAAAGATGGAGCAAAAGTAAAGGGCCATCGTATCTCAAAGTGAGGTGTCTTTTATGCTGCGACCAGTCGTCATCGCTACTCCACCTTCATCAACATTGGTGAACATCACCTCGACTTCGGATCATGGCTGTTTTCAGCGATGGTGACAGTGCGTTTATCCTCAGTACAGACCATGCCGATAAACCAGATTCGACTGTACCTTTTTTTTATTGTTGTTTCTGGCTATGTCAGGGACGCACGCGAGGGGCGTGCTGGGGATGCTGCATGCGCAGTAACAAGGATCAGTGATTCTATTGGTTGTTCGGAACTAATGCTTTGATGTCATTATACAAATTTAGACAACCTACGAGCTTGAGCTTACAGCTGAAAGATAAATTAGAAACCTTATCAAGCTCCTCTTTTGTGAAACAATCGAAGTTGTCATTGCATTTGTCGATGAAAGCTGTAATCAATTTTCTATCGTTGGTTGGGCACAGTAGCACGCCTTTAACACAACTTTTGAGATTCGAAATAGCAGCTCCAGTGTCTGATGCTTCAACAGTGTCTGATGCTTCAACAGTGTCTGATGCTTCAACGTGAATCATGCCAAGACACAGCATGGCGCAATAGACCGCGAATCCTAGTATCTTGTATGTGTGAGTCATTGGAAGGGGACTTGTACACTATTCAGTGTGAGATAGAGGAAGATAGTAAAAGAATGTGAGTCGCAATATACAATACCCGAGCATTCTTTACATACAATGGCAGAAGTCCATGTGGCCGTACGAAGTCTGGTCTAGAGTGCGCGAATGTGTGTGGAGGTTGTGCAGGTTTACTGAGAGCGTAACCTTGAGCGCCCTTGACACAGTAGGAGTATGTGCTGCTTTTGTAAAGTTTCGGCGAGACCGTTCGCGTGGCGGCTCGTGCTACGGTGCTTGCGGTCGTTATTGCACTAATTGTTGCAAGTCTAAGAGTGCTGCTGTGGCTATAGAATAGGATAGTGAGTGTGTCGATCGAGGGCGATTGCTTGGAGCGACCTCTTTAAATACATGAACAGGGTCGGCCGAAAGCAGAAGCAAGAAATCAAGTTGCGATTTGGTCATAAAGAGGGAAATTTCAAAGAAGCGCACGGTTCCCATACAGGCTAGAAATGAGAGAAATACATGACTAAGGTCGGTGAGGACACCATTGATGAGAGTTCATGAGCGAAGATTGGTGGGTCAAAGTGTCACGGACTGAGCCTAAGCCTGGCTAGCTCTTGTGTCGCGAGGCCTTGAAGACCCTGACCAGGAGTGAGAATGGAGGGGGGAGTTCACTTGTAGACTACAGTAGAACATTAGCCTGCAATACAATCACTTCCTTCCCCCTTCTCCCAAAATCTGCTTGTCTGACCGTGACACTATCACACCAAGAAAAGGAATCAAGGGGGATCGTCTGAAAGAGACAACGATGATGAAGGAACAGGAAATCGTGATGGAATGGGGCATTGCTTTAGTACAGTACTTATTTGTGTTTGTGCAAATGCTAAGAACTGGACAACAATTCCTGTCTTTCACACACAACTCGAGAGGAAACTTTGTTAAGCTACGAGGACGGGCGATCCATTGACTAACTGTTGTAAGTCCACTCCACATCTCCGTCCTCCTTGCTGACTGGAGGGTCCATCCGATGAAACATGTTCCTGGCCCGCACATACGGGTCCTTCTTGAAATACGCCGTCCTGATCTCTCGAGAGACCTCGGTTCTCTCCTTCTCAACCTCCTCCTCGTTTCTAGTGGAGATTGCCTCATCGGTTCCAGAAGTCGCCCATTCCCTCGACAGGGCCTCAAACCTCCTCATCAGGGCTTTCCACTCCTCTACCAGTTTGGTCTTGGTCTCCGTATCCTTCATGCGCATGTTCTCGTCAGGCTTCTCTGGAATGTACTCATATCTAAATATGTTCAATCCACCCTTGTACTTGTCTGGAAGGTGCTCAGCCGGGATGTGCTGGAGTAAATCTTGATCCCTTATGGTGAACCGGATCTTGGTTGCGACCACAGGATCCAGCCACGGCTCAATCACCTTCCACACACCGCGGAAAATGAATGGCGCCCCATGAATGTAGACACGGCCCAGGACTTCAGGATAATGCGCTTCAAAGATTTGAAGCAAGTAACGGACTAGAGGAAAGTCCATATTGCTCAAAGAAAACCCTGTGAGGTCAAAGAGCAATGACACCGTTTCACAAGGTGGTTTGACAAGGGTTCGACCCGTCTCCATGATGTAGACAATCATCTTTTCAGTGGTTCTGGCGTTTTGTTCGCCAGGATGGTGCATGCGCACGTTAAGATAGGCGACAGGCCTGTTCCCATTGTCGGTACCTTGGATATAGAACTTGCCCAGTTCCAGCTGTTGGATGAAATCCGGCAATATGACATCGAGCTCCTTGTCTGATTTCGACTTGAGGTCAAAGACGTCCTCATCCACGCGCCACTTGAGGGCTTTTAACAACATAGTGGTGCTGGCAATGATATTCCATTTACGCGCGCGAAGGAAACGGAGTACAAAGAGATCTTTTGTGAAAAAGAAAAAAAGTATGCGGGCGTCAACAATTGTGCAATCCTGTGGCTTCTTGACCAAGTTTTTTTTTTCATTTACATGCCCACCCTCTTACCTGGATTACAATCCTCAGCGCTATCCCACATCGAGGCATGCATTTCTTCGACGTTGTATCCTAGATCCATCAGCCTCAACTTAGCCATACCGACGCCATATCCTTCACTCCGTGCAAGCTCTATGGCTTTGTTTGCCTTCTTCTCAGAAAACCACCCGGCCTCGATGGCTGCCTTAGAGGAGGCATACTCTGCTCCAGCACCCTCCAATGCAAAATTCTGAAGGTCGTACATCATATCCACAGGAATGACGGCTTCGCCTGTCTCGGCAATGGCAATTATGAACTTCCAGGTCGCTTTCAGCATCTCTTTTTGCGCTGGTGACAAGTTGTCAATATATCCTGTGCCCGGAGGCGTTGGATCATCCGTTGCTTTTGGTGGGAGGACATTCATAATGAATATGTAGAATGGGGTATAATCGCAAGCAGAAAACTAGAAACGCTGTGGAGGTGATAGTGGTGTAGTGGTGGGGAGATAAAAAAGCAAGTGTTGTACTCGACGCATTGCAGCTCCTCGGGGAGCTTCGTTTATATAAAATTTCAGTCATATGCGTTCACGAGAGCTGGTTGCGGTACATGCAGCTGAGCCTTGCTGAGCGAATGAAACGAGATAAAGACCAAACTGTAGCAGAGCAACCGGGTTATACAGCATGGCTTTGACCAGCCCAATCGCGTTCGGCGGGGGACTGCGAATATCTACAGCACGAGGAACTAGTTAACCCAGTTGATCTGTCGGCCGGCGAAGAGAGCTTCATGGTTGACGCTAAAGCACACGCGGCCTTATCTCAAGGCAATGGGTCCATACTCCACAATACAGGTCCTTGCCGTTTCGCATAGTTTGACAGCCGACCGTACCGAGAAGCTCTTCACGATGCCCGCAAAGGGTATTTGAATAGGGGCGAGTGTCGTAATCGCCGGCTTGCCAAATTACCTTACCCGGTGCTCAGAAATGAACGTATTACGTTTGTTTTTTATGAATATCTTATCAAGAGGAGGGGGTATTGGATCTCTCTAACACTGATACGTCCAGATGGCAGTGCCATCCGGCTGAAGAACCGACTGTCCTGCAGCATTCTTGCGATGGAACTGATTCCTGGCACGAACATAAGGCTCCATCTTGTAGTACTGTGCATGCAGTTCCCTTGCAATCCCTTCCCTTTCCTTTGCCACTTCGGCGTCCTTGCCTTCAGCCAGACCGATCCACTCTTTGGTTTTGGAGTCATATTTTTCACTCAGCGCACTCCACTCTGCGGTCAAGGCGGCCTTGGTAGCCTCGTCCTTCATGGCGTCATTCTCGCCAGGAACAGGAGCCAGATATTGGTATGTGTACTTGTCGAGTCCAGCACCTTTGAAAGAATCGGGCAGATGCTCTGCGGGGATCAGGTCCAACAGCTCCTGGTTCTTGTACGTAAACTTGATTTTAGAGGCAACGACGGGGTCCAGCCAAGGCTCGATCACCTTCCAGACGCCCCAAAAGACCAGAGGCGCATTATGGACGAGGATGGCGCCGAGAGATTCGGGATAGTAGGCCTCGAAGCACTTGACCAAGAACTGGACGAGACTGTAGTCCATGTTGCTGAGACCAAAGTTGGTGAGGTCAAAGACCAAAGCGACCGTCTCGACGGGCGACTGGATCAAGAGACGACCGGTCTCCATGAGATAGATGGTCAGACGCTCCAGGGTCTTGTTGTCCTGATCGCCGGATCTGTGGAGGTGGACATTGAGGTATCTGTCGACCAAAACAATAATGGTTGTGTCAAATTGTGAGGTAACAACTTAAGGTTTTTGCGGTTTTTTGCAGCAGAGTCTCAGGAACCATATAGCCTATTTTTGGTTGCCGCCCGTCTTCACGTTGCATGTCATCGTTTCTCGCGGCTGCAGTCAAATGTTCATTCTCTCACGCTGCTCTGCCACTGGCTCCACTCTTCAGAGTCCTCATGGAGGAAACAATTCTTCCAGGTCCAGTCAATTTGAATGCGCCTTAGCACCGGCGTCTCATTCCTCAAGGCCCCAAGTCAGACCCACAATCTACATCCAACCAACCCCAACAAAAAAAAAACAAAAAAGTGGAAGCTGGAAGTCTACTTACACCACGGGCTGTCCATGCTTGTCGGTGCCGTGCACGTAGAACTTGCCCATCTCCAGCTGCTGCTGGAACTTTGGGTATGCTGCATCCAATTCTGCGTCGCCCAGCGACTTGACGTCCTCTACATTCTGCTCCAGTCGCCACTTGAATGCCCTCAGCAGCATCAGCAAGCCGTTCGCCACATGCCACTTGCGAGCCCTCAAGAACCTCAGGACCAGTGCATCTGGGTTGTCGCCAAGAACATTGTTCCAAAGCGAGGTGTGTACCTCCTGAGCTGACAATCCGATCTCCTCGAGTGTAACAGTTATGGGAGCCTCCACAACGGGCTCTGCAGACGCGGCTGGTGTTGCGGATCCGAACCAACCGCCACCCCATCCTGATGCGGCTGGTGCTGGGGTATCTGCTGCTGCTGCTGCTGGAGCGGCAACGGGTTCTGAGACGATGGTGACGGTACCCTTTTCTTGGATCTCAAAGAGCGCTGAATAGAGCTGCTTAAGTGCCCGCGACTGATCGGGAGTGAGGGTGCCTACGTGGCCGGTGCCTGCGGGTGAGTTTCCTGACAAGGACATTGTTGCGATCTGTGTGTGTGTGTGTGTGTGAAGTTGAAAGGGATAGAGTGTGCAGGAAAAAGAGGAAAGGAGATGGTTTTGCCTTTTATTGCAGCGAGCAACGTCGTGTCTCTTTACAGGAACTTGATTTCATCGGCCGCCCATTTCAGCAGTGTCCCTGACATGTCTTGGCTGCTTGGCTGCTTGCTTAAACAAACAAGTCCAGCAACCCTTGAAACCTTAAGCGTGCGAGATAGACTCACGATGGCACGATCCTTCGACTATTGCCTGTCAGAAGGAAACCGTTGGGGCCCCAGAGAAGCGAAGGTAGGGTGCGGTCGATCCAAGGGCCGCTCTTTGAGACAGGGAACAGCCCCCTGTTGTCGGCTGCCCCACTGCTCGCTCGTGGCGGTGTCCCCATCGCAGTAGGCGTGCACGCCCCCCTGGAGCTGCCAGGCGCATGATCCTTGGCACACCACCGGCATGCTCCAAGGGCGACCTCGCACGTGAAAGGGCTGCGTACCCGGCTCTTGGGTGACCGCAGGCTTGCCCTCTCTGTTCGCTTTACGCAATGCGCATGCAGCGTCCCCAGCACGCCCCTCGCGTGCGTCTCTGTGGGCACCTGGGCGCCCCTTGCCCTGCACACGACCCCATTGGGCGCGAGGGGCACGGAGGGGCGTGACCTGGCGTGGATGGAACACCGTTCGCATCTCGCCTCCAGGCGGTGTGCTGTTGTCGTCTTCCCCAACCAGGACCCTTTGACCTGCAGAGAGAGCTACACGAAATAAAGCGTCCAAATGAACAACGACCTTGCAGACCATGCAGACCATGCACTCCATGCACACCTGGCCGACCCGGCAGACCAGAGCCTCATCGGGCCACCCAAACAGCATGCACTTCACATTCCTGAAATTGCATCCCTCATCGCCGCATGGCTCTCCAGAAAGGAAATCCTCTACTGCCGAGGCGTATGTCAGGACTGGCGACGCATCTTCTCGCCCTTCCTCCATCGCCATCCCTTCTTCTGGAACCACGGGCAAGAGCGTACAGACCCGCACCGCACCCGAAAAGCATCCTTCGGGGAGCATCTCCACGCCCTAGGCCCGTATGTCGAGGTCTTAAGGCTGGTGTATCCGATACGAAGCGACCTCGAGCTGATCTCTCGCACCTGCACAGTACTGAGGCACGTTGAATTCTTCACCAGGAACAAGCAGATGCTGAATACCAGGGCTCTGGCCAGATTCTTGGAGCGGATGGTCACTCTGGAGGAGGTGACGGTCCACTCCTATGCAAGTCCTTTGGTCGCAAGTGTGCTACAATGTCTCGCCACGTACAGACCATCCGGCCGACTTCGAAAGTTGACCCTTACGCATGCAACACACAGCATGCGGTTTCCAACGGTGCAGTGGAAACATGTCGTTGCGGCTCTTGTGAACCATCCTCAGGTACAGTCCCTGTCGATCCAGGAATGTAGCTTACTATTGGAGGAACCTCTAGGGAACTGGGAGGCGTCTGCCCCTATCTGGCCCATCATTCAAATCCACAATGCATTGAATGTTGCTGCAGACGTCCTTTCGACTACATGGAGGGCTTTCGCGCAAGTAGCACCATCATCAAACACCCCGCTGGAGCAGGATATCAACACGCTCACGTTCAATCATATCGAGAGCATCGACCTGAAGAATGTCAGGATCTCGGAGGAACTACTCTGCTCCATTCTGGGTCGGTGTCCAGTACTCACGTCTTTGGAATTCAAGCCGACAGGGTGCAATATCTCGGCCGAAATGTGGTCTCGGTGGCTGCCACATTGCACTCGAATGAAGAGCATCAAGGTCGAGAGCGAAACCGGAGGAGTGAGTATGGACATCTTGAGTATCTGGACAATCACACCACGGACGCTAGACACATTCCACATCTCGAGTAGCGGCAACAACCCACGACTATGCTTCTCCTCGTCTATGGAACAGCAATATGGACAGCAACCTTTTACTAGACCACTTTCTTGCCTTTTGAGCATCGACGAGTCATCTCCCGGATCAACTCTAGTCTCCTTGCACCTGGACATCGGGCTGAGAATTGGGGACACAGCCTTACATTTTATTATGGCTGCCTGCCGTTTGCTAAAGGATCTCGTCATCGGAATTCAGTACTTTAACGGCTTGGAGCCTGCTTCCTCCTTTGAAAGTTCAGGAACGGGCTCATTCCCGCACTGGGCTTGCGCCCTCTCATTAAAGCGGCTGGAAATTAGGACAACCTATCTGAGGCAAGATCAACAGCTGGACTTGAGACTACATGCGTTCATGAGACGACTCGAGGATCTGACAGCATTGGAGCACTTCTTGCTACCGATGAAGGTGTTGAACGACCTTTCAGAGAGTCGGAGTGAAGAGTATGCAGCGTTCCGCGGGGTTCTGGATTATTTGGATCACCTCCAACGATTGAGAGAGCGAGAGGAGCGTATGCGGGCGTCTTCCCTATTGTCATCGGCCGTTGGGCCACTGGAAAACGATACGCCTGCTGCTGCTCCTCCAAATCTTTTGAATGAGCAACAACGCCGTCTTTTAGAGTCGCAATGCCAAGTCTGGGCACGGGACGGATCCGCACCTCTTAACTTCATCCCGCAACTACCTTCGGTTCGCGACGTCACTCTCAAATCCGCAGGCTCATCACGGCTAATGATGAAGATGTGGTATCTGCATATCGTCATGGAGTCTATGCCCAGATTAAAGATTGTATGGACCTCACCAGACTTGTACGGCATTGACCTCCCTTACAACTTTAGGCAGGTTAGCAGTCTCTTCCAGAGGCATTACGGCTGCACTGGTGTGCAGCTCAACGTAGCACACACCACCTAAAATAAAGGGTGGCTCTCCGATCGCTTGTCAAAACACTGAACCAGAATTACGAGAAAAAAGAGAGAGAACAGCAGGCGCTATGGGAACCATGGCCAAGTGCCCATGCGATGCACTTGGTGTTTGAGACAAAACAGTGAACCGAACTCAGACGTCCTGAGACGTCTTTCGTCTTATTGGGTTTGTTTGCTATTCCACAGCACTCTTCTATCGACGTGTCGCATTCAGGCGGTGTTTAGCACGCCGAGGAGTCCTTTTGGGGCACCCGGCTACGAAATTACGGTGAATAAAAGTCCTGTCCAACCGCTGCCTTAACCTAGCCCTCGAATTTGCCACTCTTCGCCCACCATTGTCATGAGGGCTAGATCCATCGGGTTGTTGTATTTTTCCTCCATGCTCATGCACATATTGTATGTACCTCCTTCACGTACCTCAATACTTCCAGCGCTTAATATAAAACGGAAAGTGCTATTCGGATTCGTTCTATACTTGCTACCATCGACTTCGTAGACGGGAAACTCCTACCAGTCTATCCTACCCTGGCACGCGCAAGGTATATGCAGCTGGGTTGCTGATAGAGGTTGAGGGACGAAGTGTGAATGGCACACAAACGTCTCTAGGAATAGAGCGGCTCGACTCACAGAGACCGCTGCCCTGACACCACACTGCATCCGATTCAGCTCGGTTCCCAAACCTCCGAGTTACACCACAGCAAGAACGAAAATATCTGGGACATGGATCCATTCCTCTAGCTCTCGAACGTCCGTTCGAATAGCGGCGAAACCAACGTGTCGGCTCCTCGTATCTCTAATCTACCAGTCTCTTGCGATCCAGGTGCAGAGCGTTCACAGCATTGAGACGTTGAAGCGTGGCAAACTCGATGAAACAACTTCTGCTTGTCCGCTGTTACATCCGACGTTGAAAGAGCAGGATACACAGCAAATTCAACGGCGTTATCCCTCGCCAGGCAATAGTCTAGTCGTTTATGTCATTCACTCCATGTAAACCGAAGTACAATTGCCTAGTCCAAGAGAGACAAGCCCCCTTGATCCAACTTCACAATGGTCAACACATACGTCGTTTTCGCGTACTTTTCAATTGTTTTTGTTCACAGGCCCTCGGCTGGGAACCATGCGCGTAGTCTCATCCGTTTCAAGGTTTCCTCGTTTTTTTTTCCAACTGCATGCTGGACTTGACGCCCGCAGAATTTTCGAAGCCCGTTCTTCGATGGGCCTACAAAGTGCTCGGCATCGCAGGCTCAAAGTGCATAGAAGCGGAATGTCGATCCAATGCCGTCGATCCAATTAAGCCGCATAGACTACTGTAGAACAAGGACTTGTCGTAGGCCCAATTGGCGCATGGGTCTACCCATCTGCACGAGTAAAACAATGAGAGCTGAGGCCCCAGACGGTCAAATAGGAGTTGGGACACTTCATTGGCAAAGGGCTTTAGTTCTTTCCAATGCTCTTTTTTTTATTTTTTTCCCGCAAGCGGCGGTGCCACACTTCGTATCCGTTTCGGGGTACATGTACATTTCTTTTTTTTTGCTTTTGTGCCAACCCTTGTTTGGGTGAGTCCAGCTAGCGTCTGTTCATGCGTATGACTATGACACTCCAATGTGATATAATTTTTTTGGCCATCATCACCTCCACAGAGGATCGCTGCAAAATGGGCGCACACAGTTCAGTGCCACAGTACGAGTTCCCACACGGGAAACCCGTTGGCATGCCCTCGTTCACTCTTGAAGCGCATTAAGGTTGAGCTGCATAGAAATCAGTCCTCCTTTTTTCTGGTCTAATTCCCGTGCATCCTGAGAGCCGTCATCCGATACTTCTTTATACCCTCATACCGTAATTTATGATTGAGCCATTATTAACCCCGTCGTCGTTGGCACCGTGCAACGGTGCAACACCTGTGCTGATTTGCTATCTTTTTAGTATCAGTATCGTAGTCTAGCTTACCTCTGCTCTCACTTTTTTTTTCGGGAACACAGTTTTCTCAGTGTAACATTGGGTGTCTTACCCTTTGTTGCTGAAGGGCGAAAGGGGAGAGATAATCCAGCCTCGAGATACGACCGGGTGGACTTGCATGCATATGGTTGCATTGACTAAAGGTTACTGTCGAGGGCGCAACAGTGTACATACCTTGCTCTCAGTCCTAGACTATTCAGGACCGTTGAAAACAGCAGTGTGTCGTACAATTGTGGAACGGTCCCATATAAAAAGGGCCTTCATTTCTGGGGCATCCGTCGACAAAGCCTTCTTCTTCATCTTCAGCCCAGCACACTCTCCTCACTGCTGATTGTATTCTCCGAAGCTCGCTGCCCACCATCGGTTTATTAACAAGACAGATCAACGGATTGTAAGAACAACATCTCCCACTCCCTTGCCTGCATGCACTTTCATGGGATCCAGGATCCGTCGATCTTCTGGACACCATGCTGGTCTTTAACAAACTGGCTTTTCAGCTTAACCTCATTTCATAAGTGACAACGACGTCCACAGTAACCTTCCCTTTCCCTGTATCCCATCGTCCACTGAGCCCACAAATTCACTACTCGTTGTAACCAAAAGCTCCTTTTGTTTCGTTTTTCTCCTGGCCCCTGTAGCAAAAGACCGTTCGCCCCTGCCCTCCCAAGGAAACAATAAGAAGATACCCGTCATGCTTGCTCAAACCCCAGTACCGGCAGCTGTCACTCCAGCTCATTGTTCTGAAACTCAGCATTCAGACGCCGCACCTTCGGAGCCCATGTCGTTGGCAGAGCAGTACCAGAAAGTCATCTTGGACGCTTGCGAGGAGGCTACCTTTGGACAGGCTGGAGGCGACCATGCCAAAGCCACATTCTCGCACCTCAAGGACGACAAGTTGCGCCATTGTCTTGGCAAGCCTGCTCTCATCGGGAACAAACGAGTCGCTCCTGATTCTGCTACCCAGCGAGAAATCTACAAGCGTGTCATTCCCGATCCTGAGCTTCAGCATCCTGTCAGTCAGCGCGTCATTGGCGAATTTGTGCGCTACTACTCCACCCAAGGCTCCATCACCGAGCAAGAGCTGCCCTACAAGGCCACCGCTGGTATGCTCTCCAGTTACCGCAGCAAGGTCCTCATCGAGACCTGCCACTACGCCAACGAACTCCCCAAGCCTGCTCCTCAGGAGGGTCCCGAGCCCACCGAGGAGCAACTGGCCGCAGCGTTCATGAGAGGTTCAGGAGATGGTCCCCTGGACGATTCTGACTTTGCAGATGACCACTACCTCTGGGCTGCCCAGTACAAGGCAGTCAAGAAGCTCAGTGGCGCCGGCAAGAGCGAGAAGGCCATCTCCTTCCGTGAGGACATGAAGAAGCCCAAGGAGGCTATGCACAGCTGTACCACTATCAGTCTGACGATCGCGACTAGCAGCTCCATGAATGAAGACCCCGTCCTCCGTAAGAAGCTCTACACCCTCAGTTGGGCCTGGGTGTCTGACAGTGACTGGGCCGAGGCCACCGAGTTTAGCCGCGACGGCCATGGACCTTACTCTAGAAACATCCAGCACGTCCTTTTGGGTCACCAAGCACAGAACGCCAGTCTTGGGTACGAGAAGATCTGTGAGGTTCAGCGTCAAGAGGCCGGTACCTTGATCCGCCCTGCATGGCTCTGCTACCTCACACCCGAGGAACGCCAGCGCATGCTACTCGCACAGTGCTATGCTGATTTCCACGTCAACTGCGAATCACAACAAGACCTTTTGGAGGATGAGGGCTACCGTTCAAGGAACCGTCTCAGCAACATGGTCTTTGGAGCCAACCCCGACAGCTACGACGAGTGGACCCAGGGTGAGGCCAACAACGGTGCCATGCTCTGTGGTGACTGTGTCAAGCACGAACTCAACGCCACGCTCTCACCCGAGTATTGGGACTCTGAGGATTTCGACTATATTGATCGCTGGCAGTATTCGGCCCAACTGTACTTTTACCACTCGGCTCGTCACAACTACACTTTGGCAAGATTTATTCACTTTGATGCCAATAAGATCGACTCCAACTTGGCCAAGTACAGCCAGACTCCCTTGGCAATCCCCACCAACAAGAAGAACGCTGACATCATGGCACCGTACTTGTCAGCGATTGGCCTGTCTGTCCCTGTTGACGATGAACTGGCAGACCGGATCGCAAGCTCCTACGACTGGACGACCATCAGTGGACTTTGTCAACGTTGTATCGAGAATGGTGCAGTGGATGAATGGTTCGCCGCGACTCTGGGCTCAGGCTTGGCGGCCCGCCATCTTTCTTTGTTCGAGAAGGCTCGTCTGTCCACATATCTGGACTGCGCCGGCTTCAGCGTCTTCCCCAACCTTTTCCGCAGCTACAACAGCCAATGCGGCTGTGTTGGCCGTTGGTCCAAGAGACTGCACATGGTGGCCTTCCCAGTCTGCAACCTTTACACTGCCAAGGATTTCAGCTCGGTGCTTGCCGTGAGACATGCGCTTGCTGACACGATCAAGGATCTGGACGATCATCAGATCGTGGACCTGCTTCATAGCATTCACAAGGAGATCGAGCTCGGTCGTGAGGCTGGCCGTGTTTACCGTGCTAACCGTGAACTGGAAGTCATTGCCAGACAAAACATTGCAGCTCCTCAGGCCGCCTAAAAAAGACAACGGAAATAATATCATCAGGTCAATCCTATCTCCTCCTATCATCCCTCCTCCCTCCCCCCTCAAACCAGTACATAGTATATAGAATCGTACATACATAAGAAAAACACATATTTGATTTTTTGTTCATTATTGTTCCATTCCATGAGTTTTAGAGAAAGTAGTTTGTCGGGAGGAAGATGCTCCAGTTAGTCGACTTCGGATTGCGGTAGAGAGATGACCCTGCAAACTCTTTCACGAGCCACGTAGACAAAGACGAGCACGGGAGTTCGGGCCGATCATTGTTGCTTGCGTTGAAACGGCGTAAAAAAAGTGCAACAGTACTGTACCTCAGGAGGTACTGCCGATGCGCACAACACACAAGAGTCCACGCGACAGGCAGCATACTGTAGACAACCTGAGACAAAAAGTATTGAAGAGACGTGTATGAAAATAGATGTGCAGTAATACATAGTCACGACATGCAGACTACACTCTTTGTCGCAAGGAGCCGATCTTAGCGTGCCGACCAAAATGTGGGGCGTAAGTGGTGTGGTGTTAAACTAAATAGCTAATTGCGCCTTCTGTTATCATATGTGCAAAGTGCATTCATCAGGAAATGGGCTGCCAACAGTTGATGTAGCCAATTGACGCGGTCTTATACTCCTGAGGCGGTCCCACCCCGCGGAGGACATTATTTAATGAAGGAAAGTAGCTGTGGTGCAAGGGACGCATCGCGTTGATCGCTTGCGATGTCTTAAAAAAGTCAGGCCTCTGCGTCGCAAGCGCATTTGTGTCACCATATACAATCTTGAACACAAAGTTTCGTCGATCGAATCACGCCGCGACTGGAAAACTCTGTCGTCTCCCTTGAGAAAGTCACATTTCGCATCGAGGATGGAGGTTTGTGCGCCAACTAAAGGGAAGAGTGAGTGGTAGTTTTAGTACGCACCAATATGCTACCTTTGGTTTCTTTCATATAGCTGCATGTTACACGCGTCTACGTGATCGAAGACAAGCAGAGGTGTTTATTCTGGAACGACGAAGGATTATTGATGCAAAGGATTAGATTCGCTGGTGACATGTTCAGGCGTGAGATGAATCACCTCACATATTACAGGAATCGTCCAGGCACACCAGATATTCATAGCAACCTCTCTATCTGTCGACGAGACTCATTGTTCTACCCTCAGCCTCTACCTTTACTTTTCATCAGTAGGGTAAAATAACCTATCTCACGACGGTCTAAACCCAGCTCGTATTCCCTACAAGTGGGTGTACAACCCAACGCTCACTGAACTCTGCTTCAGTACGATAGGAAAATCCGCTATCGAAGGATCAAAAAGCAACGTAACCACGAGCCAACGCCAAGCTACATATCGTTCTTACTCCTGGGACTTTGTTAGCATTTCTCCTCATTTGTTCAGACACAACCGATTCTTTCTACCGGCTTCTGTGATTGTGAGAAATCGGACAGAACTTGTTTGAAGTTGTATATTTTTAAGTTGAGGGGTGACTCCAACGAACAACTATTTTGAGATTGCAGTGCATTGTAGGTTACCGGGATCTCAGGAGCAGTTCCAGGACAGCAGGCTGGTTGAAACTGACAGTCAACAGGAGCCATTTTGTAGCAAGATTCACCGACTCCATTATTGACAGACCTGCAAACAGGAATAGTCATCATCATCAGTCACGTCCTTTGCAACCAGCTTGATTAGGGTAGTCGCACTCCAAGGTGCGGTCATTGAAGTGTAAGCCTGGCTCGCAAGTCATATCATAAGCCGTGCCTTGGTCGTCGCATCTGACATAGCGATGGCAATCGCTTGGGTGGGGATAAAGACAGTCCTTGGGGCCCTTACATCCCGTGCTTAAAATGTCATTTACAGGACATAGGTAACCGTCTATGATCGGCAAGGCAGAAGCAACTTGTTGCATGGCGAGTAGTGTAATGATGAGTAATTTCATGTCGAATGTTGAGAAGTTTGGGTAGAGGTAGGTACTTAGAGGAGTTATATAGCGCCTATTTTGTCGTCCGTAACTACTATCAGCACCCCCGGCCGAGGTACGGATACTGCTCCTATTCCTGGCCAGGATTGAGAAAAGTTCAGAAGAAAACAATGCAGCATTATTCCCACCTGGGCTAGAACTGGGAGTGCAAAGGCAAATAGATCATAGGTATGCTGAGGCAAAAGAGGCATGCTATAAGGATCACATAACGAAAATACATGTAACGTCGCTATAAACGATTGGCTGCCACAAGCTAGCTGCCTTGCCTCCCTTTAACAAGTCCCCCTTGCCTCATTTACTATTGCCTCATCCAAACTCTTCTGATCCTTCGGCGTTGGCTCCCTCTATCGCAGGTTCCTTAGATCAAAGAGAAGCGAGATGACCTACAGATTACATAAAGGAATGATGTGGTAAAAAAAACATGTTAGAATGCTGAGAAAAAGAGGAGCATAGCAAGGAAGAAGCCTAAGAAAAGGATAGGGAGCCTAAGAAAAAGAAATGGAGGCAGGAAAGATTCGCTTTGTTGCTATTTAGTGGATGAAGTTGTCTATTTGGCGACCGATTAAAAATACGTCACTTGGCGACCGTGGATCCCACATGCTTTAAGCAATTTGGTGACCGAAGGGCCAGGGCTTTGGGTTGTTGAAGGTGGGAGAGCAACCGGTGGACTGCGAAGGATGAAGGACTGTAAAAAAGAACAACCCTAGATATCAATGCCAGAGACGAGGCCGCCAGTTGATTATAGAGGACTTACAGCTCTATCAATTACACGGGAGGACGTGATCGTCTGGCGCGCTGAATTACGAATGAGTGGACTGCAAGGATGTCCTTGTTGTGTCAGACACTTGCGTCACCGTGGTCCCCACCAAACTATGGTGGTGGCAAAGTTCGGTCGCCAGATTGACTAAAGCTCATATGGAATTTAGTACGGTCGCCAAGTAACGTATTTTAATCGGTCGCCAGATAGACTTTTCGTTGGTGGATACCTACACGCTGGTATCCCCTCTTCACTGGTTGCGTGTGCGCTTGCGCTGCTCCTGCTCCTGCTCGCTATGAACTGCCAGCCAGGGGAGGGATTTTTACTTCCGGCCTGGATTCCATTTGCAAGAACAACAGTATCATACAGAGCATGTGCTAGGAGATGGGCGGCGACTGGACAGCGCGGTCTTGACAATGTTACGGCATCACGTGGGCGGTCATCAAAAACACACTTCGATGAGTTTGTCCAAGTGTGAAGTGTGCATTACCACTTGTCACTTGCTCTTCATTCATCTTCGAGCAATTGCTTCCGCTAGACAGTGCAATGCAGGAGAGCCCTTCGAAGGAAACCCTGGTGGTTTTCAGACAGGTAAGCCCTTCTTCTTGGTCTCGTAATATGCCTGTAGCATGCATCGGTCTCAATGCAATCGGAGTCTCATTCATCTCCCACATATCCCTCGCTTACAGGTATGGCAGCCCGCGTCCACCATAAGCGAACTCCCGTCCATCAACCCGGCCGCAGCACGGGAAGCTGCCAGGGCGCTAGGGTCGATCCATGCGGCTTTGGTAGCCACGCCTCACCCAGAGCTCCACCTCACCCAGCCAATCATCGCCCACCTTCACAAGGCGCTCTTTCGCGTCCTCAGTCTCTGCACCGGCTTCTTTGTGCCTGAAAAGCGGTTCGACTTTCTCATGGACCCTTGGTGCAAGTGTCTCGGCTTCATCCTCCAGTTGACCGATGGATATGACTTGATCCTCGCTTCGGACTGGCGAGCGGATCTGACGCTGCTCAATGTCCTGCTCCGCATCGTCCTCGGATACGAACCCGCCAATAAGCCCGCAAGTCAAGCTGCAACTCAACAAAGCGTGGATCCCACGACGACCCCGAAGGACAGGATGGCAGATGAAACCCGGTTGCTGGCAGTTCAGTGTCTGATCCATGCAATCCCTCTCGACGAAAGCGCCCTTGGAATCCACGATCTGGCGCAGCAGGATGGAGTATTGGACGACACTTCTCGCGCTCCGTCCTCAGATATTGTGCGGTGGCGGACAAAAAGTGATCAGTGGGTGCGCGATCATCTTTTGGGACCGGATCGACAGAGCCGAGAGACGTTTGCCTCCTTACTGTGCATATTACCGGATACGGTCAAGAATGCGCAACTGGTCGCTTTACGAGTTGCTGCGCTGGATGGGCTGATGAAGCTGTTACGGTGTCTCGGAACACCAGAGAGGATCGGCAACAATTTTCCAGGATTAATATTCAGGCTGGACGCCGCTGCAAAGGAACGTGGACTGAAGGAAAATCACATTGTGCTGACAAAGATGCTGGACATTTGGACTTTCATGGTCGTGCACAGCCTCAAGGGTCTCGCTTCTACCGTAACAGACCTAAAGCCGGATGGCGATGGGCTGGCTGAGGATCTCATGAACATGTACAACACCTCCAAAAAGGCATCCCGCTCATCATCATCAACAACATCATCATCAAAACCTGAGCTGATTAATATGGATTATGGAACGGACGCATGGTTGGCAGCCATGGCCAAGGGTCTGAGGCTGCACTTTAAGGATATTTCGCCTCTTCGGACACATGCTCACTGGATGGTCAGACTCAAGTTTGGCGAGATGGCGTTCAACATCCTCAAAGACTGCCAGACTTCGATCAAGCGACTTGGAGGCGGCCGATCGACCACCATAGGAGTGACAGGATTTTTGCTCGAAACCTTGTTAGGCTGCACATTGGACGACTACAGGGACGTCTCCCAACCAGCAAGAGAGTACCTGAGGCAACTGACGAAGGAATACGAGTCGACATATCTGATAAACATTGCCAAGGAAATCCTACGTGAGAGATTGACGGCCTTGCCGCGTGTCCTTCATGGAGTGGATGAGGAACTGAAGCAGAGCTCAGTGCGACTGGTTCAAGGAATTGTCCTGTTTTTGGGCAAGCACATGGAAAACATGATCAACCACCAGACACTTGTGGGCTACATCCAACCTTGGATCAATCTCCTGACGATCGAGCAATTGGACCAACACAACATGGACGAGCGAGGAGGAGTTCTTGGCGACGGGACTTGGGGCGCTCAAGATCCTGATACGGGCAGCGATATCGAGAGATGGAACTCTTGGGTGCAATCACGCAAGGGGTCGGGGCGAAAGTTTGGTTTTCCACGCAGGATCCATCTTTATTTGCGGGAACAGTCAACATCGACAGCTTTTATGGGGCTTCTCCGGCAACTTGGGTCGACCACTGAAATCAACGTCTGGACGGAGGAATTAACGACTCGATTGCGTCAAGACTGTCAGAATGTGCGCGAGAGCCAAGGTTGGTTTGATGCCAGGACGGTCTCATCGGTACTGCTGTTGAATCAAGTGCTGCTTGGAGCATATGGAGTTGGACTTGCGAATTTTGGCAAAATGTTGGTCACAGAACAGTCAACAAGGAAGCAGGCATCGTCCGCCAGAAAACAGCTGCGACATGCAAGGAGAGCAGCTAAAGGAGTGCTGGAGGAGTATCTGGAGATCCTGGTGACATGTTCTCAAATGGCGTTAGAGGCACGGTCCAGACAGGCAGCCAAGCAGCGCTCGGATCCATCCCTCGATGCAGAAAAGGACTCTCGTACCAAGAAGGCTCTGCTGGCCAAAATGTTTGGCGCTGACGACGACGAAATGTTTGACATGGATGTTGGTGCGGAGGCCATGATATACGACCACAACATGGATGTCATGCTGCAATGTCTTTTACTGGAAGGTATCGCCTCCATTGCTGTGATCCTGGGAAGCGAGGACTTTGACATGGAACTGTACCGGACACTCTACATCTTGCTGGAACATCTTGGGGACCAGGAATCGGCCCTGGTCAGGGATACTGCAGAGGCCTGCTTGGAACATGTGGCGTTTGTGTGTCAATACGAGTCGATTGGCGATCTCATCCAGGCAAACTACGACTATGTGATCCAGCAGGTCTCTCAGCGAATCGTGTTCTTGGGCACCAACCCTAAAACGCCACAGGTCCTTTGTGCGCTCATCCGCGTGGTGGGTCCACCGGCCATTGCGATGTTGGAGGATTCCGTGACCGAGATCTTTGAGGCACTCGACCACTGGAAGAGCCAGGAGGATCAGGTCGGAGAGGGCTTGCTGAAATCGCTGTGTGAAATCGTCCACGTTATGGCTTTGGCGGTCGAGGCTTCCGATGCGTCGTTGAAGGCGGATCAGAAAAACAGTTTCGCAGCTTCGAAACGAGACTCTGGTATCTTGATGATGCTGCCTGGCATGGAGGAGTTTTCGCACTCTGACAAGGCCTCAGTAGAGGTGGCAGAGTTTGCTAGGAGGTATCGTATTTTGGTACAAGAGATGAGCGGGAGCAGCCAAGCGGAGGCAGATGCCATGGAGGAAGAGATGAAGGATATGACGCCGGAGCAAATTCGCGACTATTTCCTACGGTTAACCAAGGATGCTGAAAAGGAACAGTCGACTTTGACGGAGGATACGCCAGCAGGCGCGGCGGACGATCTTATGGAGAAAATGCTGAAGGAAGCCGCCGACGAGGAATCTTTATCTCTTGACGAACTGCGTGACGCGATACCCAAGCCGCCTCCAAAGGATGCGGAACCCGAACCTCCAACCAAGCATGAACAATTATGCCTCCGGATACTGGATAAGGCGGGCTACTTTTTGACGTCTGATTCGCCCCGTATGCGGATCTTGGCACTGGAGGCTATACAGCGGGCTATTGTTGTCTTGCGGGATCGACCCACAGAGCTAAACCCAGCCATCCATGCATTCTGGCCTGCAATGGTCTCTCGGGTTTTGATGAGACGCTCCAACTCAACGGAGGTGTTTTACGTGAGCTTGAGGGCGATTGAGGTGGTGACTGAGCTGGCAGAGAACTGCAGCGAGTTCCTATCAAGGCATCTAATGAATGACGTTTGGCCATTCATCCTCAAGGCTCTACAATCTTGGACACAAAAGCCGGGCACAGCTGATCGAGCCCATCGCCGGACGCCAGTGCAAACAATCACTGCTAGCCATGACCCAGCAGGACGTACAACTCGGCCTATGAGATCGCAGGGGCGACGGGCTGCGTCGACAAAGGTGTTCACGCGGGAGCACCGGCTGCAGTTGACGACGTTGGCCAGCTTAGGCAAGATTGTGCGGAGAGTGCGGGTACCCGTGAGGGAGGTGTGGCCGATGCTCTTGTTGGCAAGAGATATGATGCTGGACCAGTTCTGGACGCTGCACTGGGATGTTCGCGCTGAGGCGGCAGAGGTGATGAAGAGCATGGCGAGTGCAGGACACGGCGACTCTGTGTACTTGGCGCTGGAGGATGTTTTACAGCTGAGCGCAAGTGTCAGCAAGCGATCAACGACGGCTCAGGACGCGGACGAGGCAGCAGACGAGGAGGATGGAGGTGTGCAGCTGTGCTCGGACGTCATGTCGTTTATGGAGGCTGAAAATCTATAGAGGTTGGGCCGAGTCTGATACCACAAATAAAATACTCCCAAGCTTCCGCTTCCTTGTTCTCCACACGCGCTTGTCGCCTCTCCACCCTCCTCTCACAACAAACATTGGCGCCTGATGATCCCGCTTGTCCGCCGCGCAATAGGCCAGATGTTCAAGAAGCCAGAGGGAGCGCCATCCAGCAGTAATAGCCGCTCATTGCTGTGACACACGCTGTGCTGGACACAGCCGGGCATGCCTCTGTTTGAAATCTAATGCGATTTGCTCTGTTGTCTCGCTGCTAATCACCACTAGGCCAGGATCCATCCTCTGAAGACGTTGCGCGTGTCCGCTACACAACTGCAGAGCTCAAAGACGCGCTGCGACCCACCTCCTCCAGCCAGCCAACGCCAGCAGCTGTGCGCGGCAATGCAGCCAGGCGAATGGCGCTCTCGCAGCAGGCTCAAACACCGGTGGGACTCGCGCCAATGCAAACAAATCGCCAACAACCCGAGCTCAGACAGAGTAATCAGACGCCTACACAGCAGGAGCAGGGACAGGGGCAGGAAAGGTCGCTTAGTAGCCTACTCGAGCCGCTCTCAACACGTTTCTTGTCGCAAGGCGGTGACATTTCAACTTCGCCCTCTCCTTCGACATCCGCCTCCATGTCGCAGCTGAGTTCACCCGCCGGGAGCCAACAGGGCGACTCGAGTAAGAAGAAGTACAGGCACAGGAAGAAGAAGCACCGGCCTGTGACGAGTGCACTCCACGACAAGATCGGGGCTTCCCAGACAACCAAGCCCAAAACCACGCCTACAACACAGCACTCTCAGCACTCTCCAGTAACGCTGGATACTGATCATCATAGCGACAACGAGCCTGATGATCAGCCGCAGTTGAAACATGTGAGTAGCACATCCACATCTTTGCGGGACACGGCGTTGCCGGAGGTCAGCGAACAACAGCTTTTGGTGGAGGTACAGGCCGAGACGCGGACGCAGACGCAGACGCAGACTTTACTTCAAGGATCTACAGAGCTCGACACATCACGCGAGACCGAGACTATGATTTCATCCGCAAGAACATTGGACTCTGTTCTTTCACCGGTGCAGGAAGCATATGAGTCGGGCGAGGATGAGAGCGATGATTCACCAACGTTACCCCTACCAGAGGCTTCAGTAATATCGGAAGACAATAGCTCAGACGAAAAAGCAATGTATCCAGAAATCGAGTGCGGTCAGAGGATACCAGAGTCGCAGTCCATCGCCGCACTGGAATCGGCCTCCGATGCCTTTTCAGCCTCTTTTGTGGAACAGGATCATCACTTTGACATTCTTGAGCAGACGCAAGAGTTTGACTTCGAGGAATTTGCCCCGTATCCCAAGTCGCAAGGCACACCCTCACCGCCTCCATCAGCTTCACCGTTATCACCAGGCTCGCCAATCTCACCGGAATCACCAACAATACCAAATAATTTTAAGGCCGGGCCACCAACGCTCGATCTTGGATCCGTGAGCCAGCAGAGCGTTGAGAAGCAGAGTCCTGCGGTCGCTATTGTGAGCAAGGAGCAATCACCGGCAAGCGGCGAGGAATCAGACGAGCATGAGGTGTGGCACCCTTCACTTCAGTCTGTGAGATCATCGAATGGATCAGAATCGCCTTCTGAATCCGAGCCCGGGCCAAACTCGATGGTGACGCTTGAATACGACAACAGCGACGAAGCACCTGTCACCCAAGCCTCTTCTCAATGGTCCGAGTCTCCTCCAGTATCGGGAACGCTTTTCAATCTCAATGGGGAACGAGATACCAATGACCGCGCCAGCAAAGACAAGGAGGTTCCGTCTGGGGTGAGGATCAACAGGAGATCGTCCCGAGCTCGATCCACCTCTACTCCAGAAGCTACTGGAGTACATATACCAGAGGTGACTGTGACACGACGGGGCCGAAGCAACGAGAAGGCAACAGAGGTGGCGGTCAAGGGAAGGCGCTTGCTAAGACAGCAGCGTACTCCTGAACCCATTGTTGAAATCGAGGTGTCAAACCGCGGTGCAGAGTCAGGACACTCTAGCAATTCAACAGGACCCCCTCCAGGATTACAGTCGTTGGCATTTGTGAACATTCCGACTGCAACAAGCTCAAGGAACAAGGATGCTAAGAATATCCACACATCTTTGTCAAAGGACCTGGACGACTCAGAAGACACTGCTCCCGACGAACTCGATGATGGCAGCCATAACTCTAATAGTGAGAGTTCCGAAAGTGATAGCTCTGATGGTCACAGCTCGGACATTGCGGAAGAGGAAGATGTCGACTATGGGCGAACAAAAAGGAGGATGACGCGAGCAAGGACGGGGCGGGCTTCAAAGAGATTAGAGGAGAAGCGGGATGCTTTGGCCATTGATAGCCCAGCGAGGCGTACGAGATCTTCCAGGCAGAATTCACAACGTCATGATGGAGGGGATGATGATGGCCCGTCAAGACATACCAGACTGGCTGACAGGCGGTCACTGGATCGACACGAGCCGGCAATAACGGGCAGTCCTTCAAAGCGCACCAGATCGTCTATGAGACTACGATCAGAGCAGCCAACAAGCCCTTCTCCAGTATCTCAGAGGGTTCTCAGGACACGGAGGAGTGCGCGACCGGTAACATCAACACCGGCCTCAAAAAGAACACCTGCATCGGCGCCAAGAAGAAGGACTCTTACAAGGGGGTCTAGAAATGGTGACAGAGATGAGGATTCGACGCGTCAAGAGCCAGGTGACCATGAAGCGACACCGCGAGAGGACTCGGATGACTCGGACAACTCAGATGCTACGCCTGTTTTGTCGAGGAAAAGGCTGCGGAAGGCACCACCAGCATCCTCGCCCATTTCAACGTCTCGAGCACGAAATACGAGACAGGATCCGTCTCGTGTAATCGATAGCTCACACTCCTTGCGCGCTGCTACGACGCCGGATCTTGAAATGGATCAAGTGACTGAGGATCACTTGGCCGACCAGCCTGAACAGGAGGCAGAGATGACCATACAGTCTGAGGACAGTGAAAGCGATGACGAGTGGGATGTGAAGCGCCTTAAGCAGATCTGGAAAAAGCACAGCGTCTCGTGGCCACTACGGGACAGGCGAGCAGAGAACGAAGCCAAGCAGAAGGGTACCTTTCACTTTGTTCCCGAGCCGTACTCTATGGACTTTATCTTTGGCACTGCCCTTCCTTTGCCAAAGAGTGCCAACGTGAAGCTTTTTGGAGAAACGTAGCATTAGCAGCAGCCAAAACGAATGGAAAAAAAAGACTTCAGCCTTTGTTCATACTACGTTGAGAAGTTGATATGTTCCTGAGGGCAGACAGCGATGATCCTGTTGACGATCCTGTTGACGATCCTGTTGACGATCCTGTTGACGATCACCTGCGAGGGATCAGCAGAGACAGCAAAGAGGCTCGCACGACGGTGCACAAGACGGCTCTAAACCAATAAAGTCCGTTCACTTTGACTTTGCTCCATGTTCCATTGGCATTCAGCAGCCCTTGTTCTTCAACCACATCTCCATTCTGCATTCTTTCGTAGACACTCCTGTCGCCTCATCAAACACAAACACACACTATACCAATATTCTCTGCCTCTACCTGGTGGGCACTTTTAACTAGACGTCCTTTTTTTTGGTAAATAGCCAGCATAGTCAGCATGTCTCTCGCAACTAGTCCTTTGCCTCCTCTCACCCTCGTCGTCATGGGTGTCTCCGGGGTCGGCAAGACCTCTGTAGCCCAAGCACTCGTCTCAGAAACCCATTGGACCTTTCAAGAAGGCGACGAATTGCATCCAGCAGCCAACGTAGCCAAGATGGCCGCCGGTCATCCGCTCGACGACGACGATCGTTGGCCTTGGCTCGACCGTGTTTCTGAATGGATCCGGGCCCAGGAGAATGCGGGCCGTGGTGCAGTCGTCACCTGTTCGGCCCTCAAGCGCGTGTATAGGGACTTGATCTGCGATGGACACCCGTCAGTTCGATTTGTACATCTGGTTGCGAGTAAGGAGGTCTTGACGGACCGGGTGACGCATCGACAGGGCCATTACATGCCAGCGTCTTTGCTACACAGCCAGCTTGATGTATTGGAGCCGCTGGAGTCGGACGAACTGGGAGTGAAGGTTGAGACAGTGGGGAATCCGCAGGTCGTGGCCGCACGGACTCTGGAGACGCTGCGTGCACTGGAGGTCACGCTTGGGTCTGGACAGATATGAACCGCATGCAGCGGACCATGCAAGCTGCCCGATAGTGCACAGTAGATGATGCTCAGAAATGAAGTTTACCCAGCACCGTCATGAAAATTCCGTACGTGCCTCAAGTTCTAAATCTCAGTACACAACCGGTGAGCTTTACTACAGCCGTTTCCTTTCATTTCTCGTTCCGCATTCGCACCATCCAACAACAATGGCAGACTTCAACCTCACTGCTGGAGACGCAAAGGAGTACCCAATCCTGTGGTGGACAAAGTGGTTTTCGCAGACCATCGAGGAGGGCAAGGTCGTCAACTACTGTGGCCTGCCATACACCTGCCGGTTCACCCTGGATCGATCCAAGTACGACGAGGCAAAGGTCATTATCATCCATGCCAGTAGCTTCGACCCCAAGGATGTCCCCAGCATCGATGATGTCCAGTCCGGGCACAAGGCCTTGGTGCTCAACACGCGTAAGTGCTACCACCGTACATGGATCTGATGGTTTGGGGCTGACTCCATAGCTTACGGATGTTCTCTCTTGCTATCTCGGACCTCTGGAATCACTATAAAGTTGAGGCACCATGGGACTGGCAGATCAAGTCAAAGTGGACAGAGATCTTTACGCACCTCTGGTCCTACTCGTTCGGGACCGCCGACTTTGTGCAGTCTTATTACTTTGCGGGTCGAGGGCCAGGGTCGTTTATCGAAAACATTCTTGCTAAGCCCATGTTTACAATCCAGGAAAAGAACCAATTTCGACAATCACTTGCACCTATTGCGTGGATCGTCAGCAGCTGCACCTCAGAGAATGGACGCCACTTTTATGTCAAACAGCTGCAAAAGTACATTGACGTCGATATCTACGGTCACTGCATGAGGAATAAGGACTGGCCTACTCATCCAGGTAAGGAGAGGGGAGGTAACACCGTCTGCTGTCTGCAACATTTTCGATGACCATTGCAGCAAATCCAACGCCCCCTTCTTGCCTCTCCTATAGACGGAAGAGAGTTTACTGATCGTGAGGTCGTCGGAAGGTACAAATTCTACCTCAGCATCGAAAACACCAACTGTAACGACTATGTCACAGAGAAGATAGAGCGACCCTACGCTGTTGGCGTCGTGCCTATTATAGACGGACCCAAGGACTACTCGCGCTTCATACCCACCAACCATTCCACCATCCGGTTAGACGATTTTGCAACACCGGAACAACTTGCCATCCGCATCCATCAGCTGGACCAGAATGACGACGCTTACTTGAATTATCTGGATTACAAGACCATCGATCAAAACACTCCAATCGAGTCGGTACTCAACCCCAAGCTGTTAGAGACCTTCGACCCCGCCCCGGGCGTGTGGGGTCCCGATGATTATGGCGCTCGTTGCGGTGTTTGCAAATTGGCGCACGACATGGCAGAAGGCATTTACAAGTATGATCCGAGCAAAACCATTGGGTACGACCAGACATGTGCGTTCCGCAAGTGGGCGTTCTTTAGCTGGGGCTTTGAGTTTTACTGGTGGATTGGTGCTCTTGTCATCCTTGGTATCGTCGCCGGCGGTGCTGTGGTCATGGCGTGCAGCAAGAGTCGACGGATGCGGCATTATTTGGTGATAACAACGTCCAAGCTGACGCCCGCATGGCTGAAATCCAACAAGATGTTCAACAAGAACATCAAGATGCATGAGTACAGGACTCTCGCAACAGACTAGGTGCAGGTTACTGTATCTGAATATACCGAAGAATAATAATGCACCCCACGGCTCCATCTTTTTGAACTTGGGATGATGGTGTATATGGCACGAGTCGCTTCGCGGCATGCGTGTTACTGCATCGGTAGCCATAATGATCAGTCGCGGTGCCTCCAACAACTATGAAGATCGCATTTTACACGTAAATTGTGCGACCTATTTTTTTCAAAGTTGCGTGTTCACCCTGCAGATAACTTAAAGACCAGAACAAAGTCAGACCTCTGTACCCAGAACATTAAACAACGCAATGAAAATGACGAGTCCAGACATCTGTTTTTATTTGCAGGTGCCAGGCCAAAGTGCTCCTCATTGATTAAGAGGCCAATTCACACCCTCATCCCCTGAATGTGGGAGGAGGGGGCTCCATGTATGTTACAAGCTGATTCTACTAGCTTTCTCATGTCGCTCGAAGTTGCCTCTGTCGCCTTTATTTATTGTTCTCTACCTCTATCTCACTGCAACTTTCAACCCATGCCCAAGAGCAGAGAGCTATCTGTCGCGGAGAGAGGAAAGATTGTAGGAATGAAGAACAACGGAGCGAACAACGAGGAATTTGCTGCCGCGATTGGTTGTGCAGAGTCGACTGTCCAAAGGCTGCTGAGAAAAAAGAGGGACGTCGGTACTCTTGAGAACTTGCACAGGCCCAGCGGTCCCCCCCCCCCCCTCATTTTCAATGATCGGGATTTGAGAGAGCTCAAGCGGGTAGCCTTCAAGGCCAGGCGAATGCCTCTTGCCGACATCACGAAGCAACTGTCGGTCCACTCGGTCCACGCAAGCCCCCAAGCTGTTAGAAAGGAACTGCACAAGTTGGGGTTCGAGAACCATATCGCAGCCAAGAAACCATTCCTGAGCCGAAAACACAAGGCCGCTAGACATGCATTTGCTAAAGCACACCAGCACTGGACTGTGCAGGACTGGGAGCAAGTCATTAGGACTTATGAGTCCTCTTTTGAGCTCGGAAAGCAGAATCGTCAAGTGCGAGTCTGGAGACGCGTGGATGAGAAGTTCGACCCGACCGTCTTGCACCCACGTACAAGTCAGGCAGGACCTCGGTGATGGCCTGGGAAGCTTTTACTAGCAACAGCAGGAGCAAGCTCATTCTGACGAAGCCAGGCAGACGCGCTGCAGCAGACTTTATCGAGGACGTCTATGATGCAGAGCTGGAAGACTAATATTTTTTCAATCGAACATACCCCGATCCTGATGAAAGATGGGGCACCTATTCATAAGGCCCGCGTCTCCAAGGAGTGGAGGGAGTTGCGTGGCATGGACCGACTTCAATGGCCAGCTCAGTCCCCTGACCTCAAGCCCATCGAGAACCTTTGGTATATGTGCAAGGTTGCGGCGGTCCAACGCAAGGTTTTACAGCACAATATGGATGAGTTATTGGAGGATGTGTTAGCCGCTTGGAACGAGCTTTTACAGGACACGCTGCGGGATTTAGTTCAGTCTACGCCAAGGAGGACCAAGGCGGTTATCAAGGCCAAAGGTGGTAATACTCAGTGGTAGAGTAAGTTTGTAGCATACATGGAGTCCCCTCCTCCCACATTCAGGGGATGAGGGTGTGAATTGGACTCTTAATCAGCGAGGCGCACTTTGGCCTGGCACTTGCAAATAAAAGCAGATGCATGGACTCGTCTTTTCATTGCGCTATTTAATGCTCTGGGTACAGAGGTCGGTCTTTGTTCTGGTTTTTAAGTTATCTACTGGGTGAACGTGCAACTTTGAAAAAAAAAGGTCGCGCAATTTACGTGTAATACTTCTTATACAAGACCTGGCAGCATCAAGGAGACATTTCCGTCTTCTTTTCTTTTATTTTTGCTATTATACATATATTACATAAATATAGGATGGGGCAGCAGGCGGCGAGTGTGCTGGTGAATGGGGCTCAACCATGAAACCTGCGTTTCCGAGGTGGAGCCTCATCCTCGTGGTGCCGCCACGCACAGTCCAAGCACACCCGCTTGAGTTTGGGCCAATGCTGCCCCATCCACGCCCGCTCCTCGCTGCCGATACTGTGCCGGAGGTGTTTGAGCTCAAACGCCTCCAGGCATTTCAGGCCCTCCAGCCTCCTGAGGTCGCCGCTGTCGAGCGAAAAGTCGGTAAACCCGCCATTTCGCGCGACCCCATTGTGGAGGTGGAGGACTCTGAGCTTCTCAAGGCCCCCCAGCCGATCCATCAGCGCTTCGCGGCCCGACCGCTTGCACTTGCCAGGCCGGAACGACAACTGCAGCTCCTCGAGAGAGTCGCTGCAGATCCAGGGTCGGTCTCCAACACTGGCTGGCTTCAGGAACGTGTCGTTGAACCGAGGTCCCCTCACGCTGAGAGAGACCAAGGTTTTTAGATTCGGGGCAGTGGCTAGGAGGTTCTGAAGGTCGTGAACCTCCAAGCCTTTGATCCCCAAAACGACACGTTCCAACGTGGGCGCGTGGCTGACGATGGCCGCGCTTGACAGGGGCCCAAACTTGGGGGCACTGATCTGGATGGATTTCCAAGCCACCCAGTAGCGCGGCTGATCGTGCTGGGGTGAGGTGGGGGGCGTGAGAGTACCTGCCGTAATCGGCGCGGCATGGGCGGGAGCGGGCGTTACGGCCACCGGCAGCCGTGAGGAGATGATCTCGGCGAGATCCTCGTCCTCTGTTATGTAGTCCTCAATGTCGACATTGAGTTCATCCAGAACAGGACAGAGTATGAGTAAAACTTCTGACAATCTTGACGCATCGGGACGTTCGTTGAATACACCTGTGACGGACAACGATTTTAGAGCCTGGCACCGATAAAATATCCGTTGTGTCAAAGTTGACTCGATGCGGAGGAGGCCGGCGTTGATGGTGAGGTTCTTGAGGTTAGTGCGAATGCCTTGAGGGACAAACGGCGGCTCGGGCACGTCTGACTCGTCGCGGATGAGGCACATGTCGATAGTGAGCGTTTCGATGCTGGTGGGGAGTGCATCAATGATACGTGCAAGCGTTGCAGGACGCGCCTGTGCTCCTCGGAAGCTGCGAAGTCGAAGTGTCTTGAGGTATTTGAGGCCTTGAAGGGCGGTTTCGATGTTGGGCAGGTTGATGATGGTCAGGTCCATGTCCAGGGTCTCGAGGCGTGGACAGTTGGAGAGGAGGTGTATGAGAGTGACATCCCACTCAGGGCAATAGTTGCTGACATTACCGAAGACCCAGGGGTCGCCATTGTCGTAATTGTAGTCGTGACCCTGCCAGTTGAGTTTCAATGATCGGATATTTGTTGGCTGAGTTTTGAAAGCCTGGCTGAGCATCATCAAGATCCTGTGGGAATCAATGGCGACGGACCGGATCTTCTCTTGATAGCGGGCAATTGTTGCACGTGCATCACTTCTAAGGAAGCGTGATTCCTGGTCCCGGGTGGTGATGTGCAAGTCGCCCCAGACGTATGGTGTGAACAGAGTGTTTAATTCTCGACTCAGCAAAGCGCATGCTGCAAGGGCCGAAGGGGTGAGGTAGCAGGCGATAATGTCGACCAGCTCGGGGATGTGGAGTACCCTGCTCGCAGCGTTGAGGTCGAACTGGGACGACGTGGAGCGTCTCACCTGCAGGCTGGAGGACGACAAGGACGACGGGGTCGACATGGTATGAGGTGAATGTCGGGGTCTTGTGATGAAAATAGTAATCAAACAAGGGCAAGATGGGCCGTTGGTCGTGCAACGAGACGCGTCCGCTGTAGAAAGAGAAGGGTGGCAATCGACTGCTGAAGGGTGCAGGAGTGGAGTCGTCGGTCGTGCACTGCTTGTAAGGAGGTGGTTGCGGAATGATCAGGCACTGGGTAATCGTCGGAGAAATCGCAAGCGAGAGCGCGATGGACTGGATGTTGGACTTGAGTCTAGCGAGTGCGGAGGAATCGTCCTTGAGGGAGGCGAGGGTCCTGCAGTGGAAGAGCGACGGCAAGGAAGGCAAGCGTGGCAAGAGTAGGGAGCGCGAGAAAAATTAAGGTATAAAGCGACTGGAGCAATGGTAACAAGAGTGCGAGGGGGCGTGCCGCAAAGTGTCGTGAAGAAAAGAGACGAGAGAGGATTTGATGCCCCCTTTTATATTTTATTTAGGCAACGACCTGAAAAAAATAGACACAGCAATTGGTGACAGACCTTTATTAGACCTGGCCTGTGTACCAGAGAGAGAAACAGTCCCCTGTTCAATAGTAGTTGCATCGGGCTTGCATATCCCGCAGAATGTCGTTGAGCTTTGACACCGTGCACAAGAAAGCCAGGGAAGAAAAGGTAAGAAGGGAAAAGACCATCGTTGTTAGTGCACTTTGTTCCTTTTGTTCAAACGTACAGCCGCTGCGCCTATTTGTGAGCCCAAACACACTCCTGCCTTACCGTCCCTGCCCCCGCCTGGACAGCATTCTTTAGTTTGGTCAGGTCTTCCTGTCCTAACTTCTTGGTGAGTTCTGACCCCGACAGGTTGCTCAGCGACGAAAGGGACACTACAACACACGCACACACGTTAGTTTTTGTGTTGAAAAATGCATCCAAAACTGTCACTCCTGCCAATCATCAAACGAAACCATTAAGCATTCGCCAATGACATCGTACCATCGCTGGCCAGGGGCGGCCAAAGTACTGGTTGCTTCTGATGCTGGTGGCGCCCGAGAACGACTGCGGGCAGCTGGAGGTCTCTGCTTGCGCATCCAATCATACCAGTCGCTGGCTCTGTCCAAAGTCCTGGTCTGACGATATAGCCGACCTTTCACCAACGCTGAGCTTTCTATTTGAGCCCAAGCAAGGAATGCCACTAAGAGGGATATGTCTTTGACCTCCTTGTAGTTGTAGACACTCAGTGCGCAAGGGGTTGCTGACCTGCTATAGGGCATATTCGAAGACCCTCCATGAAGCCCGGCTCGACGCACACGGGGCTGTATTCTTTGGTACAAATCGTTGAACATTTCCTTCTTGCGAATACTGGTCGCCGTTCCAAGATCTTCAGAGGCCGAAATCATCGCAAGTAGGATTGAGGCTGCAATACTAAAGACGAATGCAATAGCGCGCGCATTGTGAACAAGCGTGTTTCTTTGTCTGCACGGGAAAAAAAATGGAAGAAAGGTGAGACTGACGATTCAAACATGCGACATGATTTATCACACGAACATCGCCTCACCCACAAGCTGATCTCCCCTGTGCCTGAGTATTGTTTCTAATTCTTCTTTTGCGCTCTGAATTCATGCACTCTGCAAGGATCAGTGGGACACGCTGCAGGGTCCATAACGGCATCTCTGTTGCTGTATTCGACACTCTCTAATAAGTCTTAGAGACTACAGATCAGTCCTTGAGATAGGATAGCCATGTGCGTTGAAGAAGGCAGTAGCAGTGTTGGTCTCCCGCCTTGGGCTAACGCTGTTTGTCAATGTTCTGTCAAGAGCAGTTGCAGCTCTCGTCCCGCGGGAGGGAGCGAGGGCACTGATCGCATGGCCTTCCCTTCCCAGCCGACCAAATTAGTGAGAGCAGTTAAAATTGGGTCCATGGTCCCAGACCGCATGGCCAACACCGAACATTGGCTGTAGGAGCGTCAAGTCGAGTCGAGTCGAGTCTCAAGCTCCCATTGTCCCTGTTCCGTTTTACAGCTCATTGCCACATCATCCCAACAGGCAGCCAGCACACTCCCCGAATCTCACACTCCTCCGACTCTTCTCCCTCTGACCTTCCTCGTAACGCGCTCTGGCAACGCGCCTCCTTCTCTCCGCGTTCTTTGCATTCCACTTTGTCCTGCATCTGCTTTCGTGATAGCACAGCCTGTCGGGCTTAAATCCTCCTCTCCTCCACTCTCAATCCGGATGACCAAATCATCTTCTCCCAGCCCAGGGACGGACTCTGACCAGTGCAAGGCCATTGCCATCTCAACCGGTCAGCGCTGCAGTCGCAAGGGCAAACTTGACGGATACTGCTCCGAAAAGCACAAGGAACAAGCCGGTGGTGGCCTTTGGACTGCCAGACGCGCATCAGCAGGATCCATTTTCACCGATTCTGGAGATGATTCCTCAACCAAGAAGGCGCCTCGCAAGAAGACTGCCTCAAAGTCTGCAGACGACGACGACGCTGCAGCCAGCAAGACCTCAAAGACCACCAAAGCATTGGAAGCCATAGGCATCGTAAAATCCGCCAAAGCTGACGATGTCGCGTCGCCAGAGCCTGCCGGCAAGAAGAAGAAGGCGCCGGCGACCCGGAAACCCCCAAAAAGGTCGACAGCCACACGCAAGAAGCTGGTGGAGTCCTCAGACGAATTTGAGGTTGAGTCGGACGAATTATATGAACCAAGTGACTCTGCCGACTCGTACGAGCACTCGAGTGACGACTCGGATGACGATGAGGACGAGGATGAGGACCTCGACGAATTGACAGGAAAACTGGCCTCTGTCAAGATCAAGCCCGACGACCCCACGCTCCCACCTCGACCCCCGAAAACGAAGGATGACCCGTCAGTAGATCCGCTCCAGACCAGGATCCAGCGCACAAAGTCCAAGATCTTCAACACAAACGCGGTCCTTGCCCCACCAAAGAACAAGACCAAGTCTAGCTCCGCCTCAGGACGTCCCACGGGTGGATTCTGGGTTCCTGCACCCCGCCCTGTCAAGATCCCCGAGGCGACAATCAAAATTCTAGAGGTCGTCAAGGAGAAATTGAAGCTGGAGGGAAGTGCTAGCAAATCCAGTAGTTCCACTGCAGTCGTTCCTGCGGGCCATTCGGCTCCCGAGAAGAAGGACTCAGGCATGTTCAAGTACCATGGACGAGTCCATAGCTACCTCTTTGCCAACGAGGATTTGGACCCGGAATCGAAGCGTGCGGCCATGAGAAAATTTGTCCATGATGTTGGATCGTTCTTTCACCGCAAGAAAAAGTCGTCCGAATCCGATCTGGGATCGTCTTATAAGACCAATAAGCCTCTTCCAGAGGTTCCTGCAGACGACAAGACTCCCACGACAGTCGCCAAGCCGACCAAAGCAGGACGAAAAGAGTCCCAGGACAGCGTGGATACGATCACACAGGATATTCAGGATTTGTCTGTCAAGTCGGACGATGACGAGTTCCCCAATCAGTGCCATGGTTTTAATACCAACGGCTTCAGGTGCAAGCGCAGAGTTAAACTAGATCGACCTACGGAGAAGGGCGAGGTTTTGATGTGCCACGACCATGAGGTCAATGAGGATGACGAGGTCGTCGTCCATATCGAAGGCCAGGGAGGTGTGCTCCTTCAATGGCTGGACGTTTCTGGTAAGCCCGCTGTCGGGGACCATTTTATGTCTACTCTGATTGTGCTGTATCTAACGCAACAGCACTACTACTTCTAGTCTGGGTCAATCCCAATTTGCCAGATTATGTGCAGAACAAGCTGAGAAAGGCCATGGAGAGATCGGTCTCGGAGACGGACAAGCCGGGTTATATTTACAGCTACCAGCTACTGGAATGTATGTCCACAACGTTGAAAGCCTCTCGTTATCATCGACCTGTACGCCAGGGCAAATATCATTGCTCATTTCCTCACTCTATCGATTTTTTCCTCTCCTGTTCTTTTGTAGCACGCACCACGCCCACGCACACTCTATTCAAGGTCGGTCGCACGGATAATGTCCATCGGCGCATGAACGAATGGTCTGACAAGTGCGGTTCTCCTCCCATTCTGATCGAGGTCTTCCCTGAACAAGGGTCGCTCGCCCCCAAGAGTGAGAGCGATCTCTCCGAAGCTGAATCCAAGACAGCGGCGGACAATGAGATCACGGGCTTGCGATGCCGGTACTCACACCGTGTGGAGCGATTGATCCATATCGAGCTCAAGCCTTTCCATGACAAGGATCACGTTTGCAACTGCAAGACCGCTCATCGCGAATGGTTCAAGGTCCCCCACAAGTCTGGATTGAACGACAAGCAGCAATTTGACCAGGCTTGGGAGCAGATCCGGAGGGTGTGTGTACACTGGATGGCGTATATGGAACGCGTCTACGGACCTGGATAAAGCAATGGCATCCACGCACCGTCGTTATTTTGTCATCGTATACTTGGACGCGGTCAGAGGAGGATTAGCCCCCGCTTATTTTGACTTCAGTGTGATACCCCACTTTTTTTTTACGTTGATTGAATAAAAAAACCCTTGCCAGCAAAGATAATTCGAGCGCAGCGTGATGAAGCAAGGTGTGACCTGCACTCTCTTGGAAGAACGGTCATCGCTGCCTCTGTTGATTCTGTATTCATCAATGCTTATGGTCTAAAAGTTCAAAGACATTGTCATTCTTGGCCGAACTGTCTGGTGCACATGGATTCAGCGCCAAAGTTGACCGCTCGCCAGTCTTAAGGCGAAGAGAGTTGGGCTTTTGCTATTTTTTTTCGTTCACTTGTTCGCTCCCTTTTATCGGTGGGGAAATCAGGTACCGATTCATAGCAAATGATGCAGTTGGGTCATTGGGACAGAGAAATAGGGGCCATGGACAAAACAACTTAAAGTTCTTGTCCGACCTGTCGCTGCTGAAAAATCATGCGTGCCATCACCTGGTCTGTGCCCCTTTTTCACCGCTGTTGTTTTTCCGCTGCTATAGCCTGCTGGTCACACTTTGGATCAGCCAAACAAACATTGCCTTTGGCACTCGGTCGGAGTAGGCAAGTCTACGATACGATGGATACGCAACAACAACGACAGCACAACATCAAGCAAGCTGACTGACCTCCCCTCTTCTTAGCGAGCGGAATTATCCTTGTTGCACCTTTCCCGAGCAGATGATCAACACGAAGAACGGGCGGTGAACCAAAAGACCATTTCTAAAATTACCTTGATCGGTCACATCGGATAGTCAACTGCTACCTGCTTTGGCACTGCACGCCCAATGATCCATACTGTAGAGTCGTGAAGCGCCAACGTGTTATTGTTGGCTCTTGCGAGTCCTATAGTCATTCCTCCTCGTGTTGGCTGATCCTCACCCCCTCCCCTCTCTCTCCATCAGCCAACCCTATATTTCGTGTACTTGCTCTTGGCTACCCTAGTCTCCTCTTTTTCGTCTCTTTGTCTCTTTTCTTTGTTTTTATCTCCTTTCCTTTCTCCTCAACTTCCTCCCTAGGCCTTTCATTGTGCTTAATATTATTTTTTTGCCCCCCCCCCCCCCCCCCCCCCCCCCCCCCCTCCACCACCACCACCGTGCTTGACGACTCCTACGATATTTTTCTCTTTCCTCCATCATCAAGCACAGATTTTCTTGATTATATTCATCTCGGGGCAGACTATTCGATTATCTGTATTCCTCCACACAAGCCTGCAGAACCTTTTGATCCTCTGCCAGCCCATCGATAGTCGCTATCCACCACAACCGCTCTATTCCAACACATACATTGCTTTCCTCCAGTAGTGTATAGACCATAACTGCAGCTTCTTTGCAACGACAAATCCAGTCTCCGTCACCTCTTTCCCACGGCACTCTCTCTGCTTAAAGAGGCAGCCAGTCAGACACTCTTCAATTCCTAATCGCACCCAGGAATATCAGCCATAATGTGGTGCAATAACTGCTGTCTATGCTTTCCAGTTCGAGGAGGGGCCATGTTCCTCACCGGTCTCGTTATCCTACTCAACGCCATTGGAGGTATTCTTCTCTTCCTCTGGGGCTCGTACTTTTTCTCTTCGACCATGGCCGTCATCTTTGGAGGTTTCTCGGCTGTGCAAGCGGTCACTGCAGGAATAGCCTTCCTCGGTCTTTGCAACGTGCGTATAACACAGGACAACACGCGCCATATGCCCTGCAACCATGTTTTCATGGGAAAAGAAACATCTAACCCTTTTCTTATCGTGTCACTCTATATCCGTCCCCCACCTAGTGGTCGTATATGCTGACAAGGATGTTTGTGTTTGTCCAGTGGCTCATTGCATTCTTGGCCACTGCCAGAATCGGTGTGATGGCTTTCCAGCTCGAGAGGAATAAGGACCATATCGCGGCTGAATGTTGGGGCGCGGTCAACGACAAGGGATACTCACCTCAGGGCACGGCGGCGGCATTTTACTGCAACACCAATATCGACACGTTCATCTTGTTCTTTATTGCAGGCCTGGTGGTCGACTATGTGTTGAACCTGTACATGTACTTTGTCGTCTGGCGGTTCTATGTCCGCATGCGGTTGTATCCCTTCCAGAAGGGCGTTGCGTGCACTTATGAGCAAGGGCTGTACGAAATATAAAGGAATATACTATGCGAATAGCTGCTGTTCGAATAAACTTGGAAGACACGTGATGGATGGCGCGGATGCGGCCATTGCGCTCGGTTCAAATCAGCACACTCTCCTTTTCGAAGACCTTTTGGCCGACAGACCGACCGCCTCCTTTTCCAGCCTTTGCCAGCCACGCACAACGCGACACAACACAACAAACACAACCCTCTTATTGCTCCTGGCTCCTTTGTTCCGCTTCATTATCTGGACAGCAAAAAGTAGCTCCGTCGCACCGCCCACCTCCATTCACACAACACACATGGCAGAGCCAACCAAGCAGGAGATTCAGGACGTGTTCAAGAAGCTGTCGCTGCATCGTGCAAACAAGGTACATTTGACTGCACCGCTCTTGCTGCCCCTAGTCAGGGTTTGCTCTGCTCCGCGACTATACAAGTCACGAATATGAGCCCTTGGAGAAACGGCAGCGGGACTTGCGCTGGCATGTGAATGTGGTCATGTTCATGAACATTGGCGAGGAATGCGCACTCAGATCTGCAAGGACCAGAAGGGGAACCAAAGGGGCATTGAGTTGTTGGGCGTTCATAGGAGGAAAAAACTGACCGTTCGTTTGCTTTAAACCCCCTCTCCCCTGCGCATGCCTTACATTCGCTTAGAACTGCTTCGACTGCCATGCGAGCATTGACAACAACTGTTGGACAAGCATCCCATTTGGTATCTTTCTGTGCACAGACTGCGGAGCAATTCACCGTGGGTTTGGCACCCATGTCAGCTTTGTGCGGTAAGGAGCTCTTCAAAGGGACTCTTTGTGACGGGGATCAACCTGGGGGCGTGAGCCAAGTGAGTGGTTCTGGCTCCTTCAAACGTGGCACTCTGTCCTTTGCTTCAATTTTTTTTTGGCCTGGCTCTCATGGAGGTTTGTCCCCGTGTCCCTGATGCAAGCAACATAGTTGAGATGCTTTGAGTCATGTTAGCTAGATAAGCAGGATCCAAGGAAAAGTGAACAAGGCTAATCATCTATGGCGGGCCGAGTGGGTGGGCGATATGATGGCGGGGATGTGGAGTATTCTGGGTGTTAAAGTTTTCCCACACCTCTTGACTGCACTGGATGAAGCGCGGACCTCCTTATTTAGCTTTACATCCAGAGGGACAGGAAAGTGCAGGGGTGGGGCGTGGGGGGTGGACATGCGTCAGCTTATCTCTTTGTATCGCATGAAAGAAGAAAACCCTTTCCCTGTGTTCACGCCCTGATCTATCTGTTGGACTACTTTAGATCGACTGTACTTGACAAATGGACTTGGGAGCAGCTGCGCGCCATGACTCTGGGTGGAAATGCAGCCGCAAAGGAGTACTTCAACAAGTTTCCGGGCTCAGACAGCAAGGATGCAAAGACAAAGTACTCCAGCAAGATCGGCACCACATACAAGGAAAAACTGGCTCAAAGAGTCAAGGAGGACATGCTTGCGTAAGTTTACCTTGTTCATTTTCGCTTTCTTGGCTCTGCAACGAGTGCCCTTGCCTATATCGATCAAACGACATCATAGCTATGTTCACCTAACCGATCATGCAAATCAACTTTCACACACTGGCCTGCTACTATATCCCACTCAATGATAAACGATGCTTTGTCTCTATCAGCCACCCTGGTAAACATGGTCTAGAAGCACACACTGAAGATGCAAGTGGCAGCATTAAATCGGGAGTATCAACTCCAGCGGCTGGAGCGGACGACGATTTCTTCAACACTTGGAATCAACCCAAGAAAGCTTCCCCTACCAACTCTGCAACCTCACCCACTTTGGCCGGACCACCTGTGGTAGGACTGGGATCATCAACCGCAAATCGCATTTCCTCGACTGCTGCCTCTCGTCCTGTCAAATCGACTCTGACTTCTGCTCGAAAGACGGGTACAGCGACAAAACCAATGAAGTTGGGTGCAAAGAAGGCTGGAACACTTAGCTTCGAGGAAGCAGAGGCCAGGGCCAAGGCCGAGGCCGAGAGGATTGAGAAACTTGGCTTTGAGGCGGCAGAAGAGGAGCGACTGCAGAAGCTTGCTGTAGAGAAGGCTAAGGCCGAGGCTGCAAAAGCAGTCCAGAATGGAGAGACCCCAACAGGCGCTCGCACTAGCTATTATCAGGCGAACGCAGCAGACAAGTCCAGGGTGTCCTCGGAGGATGTTGAGCGCTTAGGGATGGGGATGGGTCGGATGGGCTTTGGGGCAGCACCCACTTCCAAGTCCTCGAGTGCACGCATGGGTTTTGGGGGTATGGGAGGTGGATATTCACCCCAAGCAGAAGGTAACCTACAACGCAAGCAATTGTTATCAAATTTACATGCATCCAAATTCACTGACTCCCTAACTTTTTTTTTTCCTTCCTCCCTTGGGCTCAAATAGAAAACTCAACGTCGGCGAGGGAGAAGTTCGGCAATCAAAAGGCGATATCGTCAGACCAGTACTTTGGACGGAACCAGTATGATTCGGATGCGCAAGCAGAGGCCTCCAGCCGCCTGCAGTCTTTCTCGGGCGCGACCAGCATCAGCAGCAACCAGTACTTTGGCCGACCTGAAGAGTCGCCGACCTTGGCCAGCGATGGTACGATGTGATTGGCCAATGCTCAATGGTTCCGTTTGATGTTTGGCAGTAGTGGGTACTTTTCTCAAGACAAAACTAACGCCTCTTCATGTGTGTGTTGTAGTGTCCCTTTCGTCGCTGAGCAACTTGTCGGGGTCGGAACTCGCCAAGAAGTTAGGCCAGGCAGACCTGACCACACTCAAGAATGCCGTCCAAACGGGGGCAGGGAAGGTAGGCAGGAGCGTGTGTGGGCTCCCAAAAAGACACAATGGTTGAAGATTCGAACAGAAGAAACAAAGTGCACTAACAACGATGATCTTTTCCCTTCTTACCTTCTCTTCCCTGACTTTCTTGCACGGTGTCAAAAGCTCAACGACATTCTGCAGGATATGCAAGCCCGATATAACTACTATTGAACAGAGGACTGTTTCTGACCGACAGGCGATACACGAAAGGCGAGCACAAAACAAAAAGAACAACGTTCACCTGGGTCCCGGTACAGGGGTCTTTCGCTATGCGTTGTCTGCTTTTTCGTGGTCGTTGCCAAAATAAAATATAAAAGGGGGAATCGAATCCTCCCTCCTTTTCCCTCTCTGTTTCTTCTCGACACTTCGCGGCACGTCCCCTGCACATGCTGAATTTACTCTCGCACCTCTTGCTACTATTGCTCCAGTCACTCTGGATTCTGCTCTTTCTCGCGCTCCCTCCTGTTGCCTCACTCCCTCCTTTTGCCTCACTTGCCCGCTTTGCCGTCGCCCCTCTACCGCAGCACTCTCGCCTCCATCAAGCAGTCCACGACCGATTAATCACACTCCAACTCATCTCCGTCGAACTCAAGTAGTCCACGACTGTTGCATCTCAGCTCTAGTCCAGTGAACTCCATCTCATCATCATAGATGAAGCGCCTACACCCTTGATCACCAGCCTTGATCATAGAACTGTAAACACTTACGCTCTTGAGCTCCATTTATGTATAATAACAACTATAAAATGCCTCTTGATGTCACCAAATCTGCCTCTCCTGTGTATTATTCCATCCACTCTTGCCCCCTTCTTTATAGTCTTCAAATATCAGCTTGTATAGGAATGTGAGGCGATGTTCATGCTGAAAAATCATGTCGCATTCTTGGATCTTCATAAATCCCATCTTTCTTTTCCATTTTGTTGCCCGTACAGACAAAGAAACACGACTGTTCACAATGCGAGCTATCACATTGGTCTTTGGTATTGCAGCCTCGATCCTACTTCCGATGATTTCGGCTTCTGAAGATCTTGGCAGCGGCGGCCCACAGGACTCCACTAAGGGCTTCGATATCCGCAAGAAGGAATGTCCAACAATTTGCACCAAAGAATACAACCCCGTTTGCGTCGTGCCGGTCTCCGATGGAGGGTCTCCGTATATACCATATAGCAAGTTCAGCAACCCCTGCGCACTGAAAGTCTACAACTGTTTGAACCCGAAGTGTGCATACAAAGTGGTTGAAGACAAACTCTGCTCTCCCAAAGTCGAGGAGCCTATCGCATAAGAAAGAAGAATAAAGCAAAGTCCTCCGACTCGGGGCTACTTTCTTTTTTTCTTTTTCAATGTCCAGTAAAACATATTGCTTCATACACGAAAAGGCTCAGAATGGTTATGCTCTGGAATGATGGAAAGAGAAGGCTCAGTTGGCATGGGAAGGACCCTTCAAGCGCGGCAGGGCGCTAGACAATGAACAGTGGTGCACTTCGCTTATTTTTATGTCATTCTAAGGCATCTAATTCTTTACTTCTCCAACTACACGTTCAATGGTCTACGACGCCTCTGCTACGTGTAATTCAGCAGACGTGTCCCTGAACATCTCAAGTTCAGCAAGTCGCATCTGACAATCCTCCAGGCGCCTCGAGCGCAGTCTTAATTCGAATCGGTAGGCCCTCGTTCGTTGGTCGATATGGAGTGCCTCGTACAGCACATTGTCATTCTTCGCGTACGAAAAGTCGTACTCTAGTTTGCTGGCTACGTTGTCTAAACGGAAAAGGTGATTCTGCTGCATGTCCGCCTCAGCTTGTAGACGCTCATACTCGCCCTGCAAGGCGTGTTTCCACTGCGAGTTGATGTTCTTGCTCGACGACAAAGGCATAGTGTCTTGACAGAAAATGGAAGTGTTGATAGGCAACTAGTAAATGGGGTCTTGAAAATGTAGTGAGAAGAGGTGGAAGATGAAAAAGCACATTTTGCACAAAATGATCTGCCTTATGATATCAAAGTGGACGTGAAAAAAAGGCGGTGTGGTTCTTGACAGAAGGCACAATCCGCTGCTAACTGATCTCGCCAGAGCGAGTACCACGGTTCGTTTTTGGACATACCAGGTCCTGTGGCATCCCAGGTTCCCAGAGCCCTGAAATCAGAGGTGCTGCCTTCTGAAATCATAACCGATCCTTCCTCGGTAGGTTAACTACGATGCTTCCTATTTCTGCGCTAACGTAGATCGGTCATGGCATGGTAAAAGACGTGGGCGGCTCTTTGTTTGTGAATGTTTTACGCCAAGGCCTTACGTCGATATTCACAACGAAATAAACTTGTACCACAAAGAAGGGAGACAGACTGAAAGAATGCCCAAGTGCTGGGACATTGCCTTTCATGTCTCACTTGCAGCATGTAATGGTGTTCCTTTTGTTGCAATGATAATGGTACCCTGTACCTATTATCGGAAGGCTTTCATTATCGACGCTAGTAGAACCAAACATGGCTATATCGCCACGAAACTATAAAAGCCTTCCTGCTCTCTCAGAATTATTTTAAACCCCATCAGAGTGACAGTGATATACCACGCGTCCACACCATGAAAAATACACATGTATTCAGTCTGCCTCCGGAGATCTACTTTGTGATAGCACAGCGCTTGCCCAAGAAAGATCTTGCAGCATGTGTGCTAGTTTGTAAGACCTGGTTCCTCTACTTTCGATCCCACCTTTGGCAGGAACTCGATATCCGCAGAGAACGCCTCCATCGGTTCAACAATGTCCCAGAGACGGCTCTCTTCCGAAACGCACATGTCATCCAGACCCTCAGGACGAACTCTTCTGCGGTCGTGAGGACCTTCGCCACCCTTGGAGCGACCTGTACCAACTTGCGAAACTTTCGTGTTACCGCAGAAAACGCAGGCCTGGATGCCGTCCTTCATCTCATCCGACAAAACATTCACCTTCAAGATATCTCCCTTCTAGGAGACCTCATTACGAAAGAGGGGGATCTACTCCGAATCCTCGAAGCGCTGCCAAAAACTATAAGTAAGCTTACTCTTGGTGGTAGCACGGATGCAGAGGATTCGGAGGATTCAGAGGACGAGGAAGACGAGGAGGTCCAGTATGAAGAAGGACATCTTCAGAGTAGAGTCATGGGTATCAACCTGGAAAACCGTGTCTGGGCGCTGACATCGCTTACGATCAGACAATACTTCTATAACTGCAGAGCACTCCATCAGTTCATGATGAGAGCGCCACTCCTCGAGACCTTGTGCCTGAAAAATATTATTGTGCTCGACATCCACCGACTCTCAGAATGTCTCAACCAATGTCCGTCTCTCACGACTCTGCGGCTGAGAATGTGCAATGATTGCAACACTTACATTCTCCCAGAAGAGGACGAGGCGACAGCAATAGTCATTGCTAGAGGTTGTCAGCATGGCTGGAAAAAGATTGACCTCAAGGGCAACTATCTCGGTCACGCTACCCACGAGGCCCTAATGAAGCTTGCACCTTCCCTTGAGAGCATCGTCCATGACTTTCGAACAGGGTTAAACCCTATGGACCTTCAAACCATCTTATGCAGCGCGCCGTTTCTCAAGGAACTCATCGTCAACAGGAGCTTTCTGGATATGTGTACCGCTGAGTTGGATTGCAGTGCCATAGATGGCAATCCTTGGGTATGCCATTCGCTAGAGACGCTCAAGGTTGTTATCTGCAGTATCCCACGACCTGATCTCCGCCACAAAACGAATGGCCACCCTCTCACAGGATGGATGCATCGAGGAGAGATGGAGAAGAGCTACAAGGTTCAGCAGAGGGTTTATAGGCAACTCGGTGCAATGACCAAACTCAAGAACTTGATCCTTGGCACCAGAATTAACGAGGAGGCCTGGGAGCAAGAGCAGTATGACGATGAGCTGGAAGCTGAGGGCAAGTATTATGATCACAGGAATCTCCAGCAAGGACTCCAGTATGCCTGTTTGTCTTTTACCTTGGAGAGTGGTCTCGGTATGCTCTGCGGCTTACGAGAGCTCGAGACCATCGACCTCAGGAATATGAACGTAGGTTCTATGCAGGAAGCGGAATTACAGTGGGTGAGATGGCATTGGCGCCATTTAAGAGCTATTCATCTTCGAGAGTTCGACGGTCTTGCGGAGAGGACAATTAGACCGACTCCTGAAGAGTACCATCGCGAATCCTATGCTGAGGAATACCAGGAGGAAGATGAGTTTGATGACGAGGATGACGATTATGAGGATCTCTGACACATTGTTAAAAATCTGCTGCAGTTTACAGTAGTTGTTTCTTCTCGCATCGCATCGCGACTCCCAAACCCTCGAAATACAGTTGTGACCCTAACAAGTAAATATAGACGACCACGCAGTAAAGCCATGGGCCATTGTTATCATGGCAGTGTCGGCAACCACTTTTTTCAACGCGTCGTCGAAACACTTTCGTCTATTTTTACAAGCCAGAACCGTCATGTTCCATTACGCTAAAGAGGGTTTGAAGGTGACCATGTCGGATGACAACAGCATGGCCAAAAATGGGAGCTGTGTAAGATTAAGAAGGTTCAAATAGTTAATGCTCGTTTAGTCCCCACACCTGTATCATTTCAAAGATCCAAGTGGACAACAGGCACTTGGCAACAAGTACGTGTGTACCTTCCATCAGTACTTGCGAACGAAGCTGTTCAAAGATGACGGTGTCTCTCTATCGCTCACACCTGGGCATGCGACGCGGTCACCACCATTATTCCCGTCTGGCCCTGAAACCATGCAGTGTTTCATGCTCAAGGAGAGCGTGCTCACATGGATCCATGTACAGACTAAAGACCACACTCTGCTGGGTACTGTCCTTTCGGTAAGAGTGCTCTTCACCAATATGCTCACTTGATGCAACCGAAGGATTTGAGTTCAACTCGCGCGTTCAAAGTTATCCGTTTTCCAAATCTCAAGTCATTTCCCATATTTCTCGTCCAGCATTTCTTCTGCACAATTCACGACATTCCTGAGCAAAGTAGAGAAGCGTCTCTCTTCAACGCCATGGTGCATGTTTCCTTCAAGCTGCGCTCGATGTCCCCCCCCCTGGAACCAACACCCCAGCTGACGACTTCATAGAGCCCAAAGTAAAGGCCCACAAAAGAGAGCACGTTCCACAGGAGCCTGTTTTGAACCAAGAACTTGAGTGGCCGGATGTGGGGAGGCCGGCGTCCCAGTACCCTTCCTCTCGTACATAATTGGGGTATGCATGGACAGCTGTATAAATATACATCATGCAGAGTATTTTTTCTCTTCAGCAATTTGCCCTCCACACCAGCAGCTTAAACCTGCCTCCTCTTTCTCTTTCTCGCCATAGGCTCGCTCCACCCCTGCCTTTCCTTCCTCATAACCACCCTCTTTCTCTCTCTCCCATCGACTCCCTCGCTGTCTGCTTCTCTCCCTCTTTTTCATTCCCGTCCCATACCTTCTTTACTCGTGCTCTCTATTTGTATGTACAAATATGTCATAAGGAGCCCTCATGTAATCCTTCTTAGATACGTACCAACCACGCGCCAATCCTTGTTCTCACCAAGCGACCCTTGATTCTATGCTATGTTAGCCCAGCCCAAAACTATGCTCGGCTCTATCCGAATCGTCTTCGGCATCGCCGCCGTGACCCTGTGTCTCATTGGCGTGGTCTTCTGCGTCCCCGATGAGGGGAACACTCCAGCTATCCAGACTCGCGAAGTCGCACCTTTCGGCACCCTACGGGGCCGTGAACCCGCTATTGTTCTTGAGGAGCTGGCGAAAAACATGCGACCCCAGTCCAGTCGTCCTTGGGAAACCTACTTTAACTCCATCGAAACCGCGGGTGCATCTGACATCCAAGTGTTCAACAGGTCCGACCTCAACTCGGTCGTCGGTGGCTGGGGTCTACCGGAGAGCGAGGTTTCCACCGTTGTGGCGAGTTACGAAGAGTGGATTGAGCGTGCTATTGTCAAGGGTGTTCATGATGTGCAGGGGCATGATTTCACATACTCTAAGCAAGATGCCACAAGTTTGAACTTGACAAGCTTGCTCAGCTCTATTCGAGTTCGCCAGACTGGAGAGGACTATCATTGGATGGTCGAGTTGGGACACATCATCATGATCACGGAAGCTTCGCCGTCCTCGAACGTTCGGCCTCGAAATGCCGACGCGCCAGAGATGGAGGCCATTCTGAAACAAACCCACTCCGACTGGGCCCTCAAACACATCCCTGTCGCCACCGTGTCCTTGCCCTCGGAGCCCACAGAAGTGTTGGAGCGACGCGTGATGACCGACCCTAGGTTCGAGATGATCATGCAGTCGGTCCAGTTGTTTGCCGAGACCTGGGAGAAGGTGGCCAAGGCTTTTGCGTCCAATGTAACCCAGTCTGTGAAAAGGAAGGTGTGCCTTGGCTTTGACTCGGTCGCCTACCAAGCAGAGTCGTTTGTGATGCAGGATGTTCCAGAGGCGAAAATGATTCCGGCGCTCCAAAGGATCATCAATTCCAACGACCTGCCCCCAGCTGCCAACTTGAACAATGTCCTTTTTGGTGTCCAGTACTCCGACAAATTCACCTGGATCGGCGATGACATGATTTACAAGGATCGACAGGGCAATCAATCGTTTCTGTACCTGGCCAAGCATGGCAACATAGTCCACAGCGGTAAGGGCAAGAATAAGAAGACGACCAAGACCGTGGACATTATCTACAGCAGAGTCAAGAGTAATTATCTCTTGGCACAGGATATGCTGGTCGTTCGTGAGCAAAAGAGTATCCTTGGCGGTATCTGGTCGTCGGATAAGACCTACATTCAGCATGTGCCTCACACCCTTACGCCGTCCGATGTGGAGATTCTGGAGATGTTCTGGAAAATGATTGCCTACAAGCAGATGGCCATGGCGGCAAGAGTCAAGATCCCCAAGATGCCAAACCTCAAAGGCTTGTGCGACAGGAGTATGGAGTAGGAACTCATTAATATATTATTGGCTTCACTCAAATTTGTTTTCTTGGGGGATAAGACTCGTTTCTGTGTCGCTCCCTTGGTGCGTGTCGTCCAGCAGGTCGAGCACTGACACTTCTGTCGTAAGAGTACTCAGAATCGAGGCTGCAAAAACACTTCGCCACCTTTCCACATCCACCAGCTTAAGACGAACAAACGTCCTTTTGTCTGCCACCTTCCCTGCTCTGCTATGGCGGATACCCCGGGGTGTTCGTGAACTGGCCTACGAGAGTGATCAGTGATCAAGAATCTTCACTGGTTGCTCTACCATCACTTACGTGGTCATATGACAGGAAAGGCAGGACATTATCCGCCATATTTGCCACCGTTCCTTCTCTCATTTCTCTTTCTCCTCTTTTCAACACACACATCCGCTCCCATCACTTCCTCGAAGCATGCTATCTCCCGGCTTGCTTCCCAACACCCATCCCCCTCCGCCCGAGCATGCACCAGGCATGCCACATCCGCTTGTGGCTGGGCGCTCGCCCAACGGGGTCTCGCTTGTACGAGGTATGTTTTTCAGCGAACTGACAGCAGACACTGAGATAGGCATTCTCTTTTCCAGCTATTGACCTCCTCGTTCCCACCCGCGGAAATAGACCCACGCGGACCCCTTCTCCAGGTACTTTAAGTGCCTACCACCACCACCAGCCGTCTGTCGCTGGACACCCACAAGTGTCTGGAACATTCCTCCCCAGGAGTGCCATCCAGACAGCTGCGCGGAGCTGACGCCAGTCAGCGTGCAAGCCAGACATAATGGTAAGCGTCTGCCATGCAACGTACATGTGAGGACTTGATTCTGTGTCAACAAAACTCACTCCCTCGTTTTATCTTTATGACATGCTCTAGCTCTCCCCAACTGCAAGATTTAGCTAGCTAAGTAGTCATTTGAGTAGCGCCATTATAGTGATATTGAGCCTAATGATTATAATACAACCTACAGCGTTGGCGTTACAAAATGAACAGGAGTGCATGGTATGGACAAGTAGATGCTCTTACGAGCACTTGTATGTGCATAATATTACGAGATGGTCCGTTGCCTTGCATACTACGGACTTGACAGATCTCCTCTAGTATAACACCCCCATGCTTGCTGTTAGTGTGAGGAGTGTTCCAGATCAGCCGCCAAGATCTCTATCCGTGACACATTGCCGCCTTCCGGCTTCTCAGGTGATCCATCGTGCTCACTGTTGTTGTCATCGTCGTTGTCGTCCACATGTAAGGCCTTGGCCAAGGGGTGTATGATTGCCGAGTGACGACTTGTTCTTCGCGCTTGAGACTGAGCCGGGCCATTTGGTATATTATAGGTTGCTGGATCCATATCCGGATTATATGCAGACGAACGTGGGATGGTCATGGCTGAAGCCACAGCAGCAGCGGATGCCATGGCGGCCATCGTAGTAGTTGCTGTAGGGGACTTGCTCTGTTCAGAGGAGGGTATTGCTGGCGTAGCGGTGGCAGTAGCTGAAGTCGAGGATGCATTGCCTACACCAGAGACAGGTGCTGCTGTTATGGGGATCATGACACTAGCGTCGCTCCCTGCTCGTGATCGGCCCGTGCGACTAAAGAGAGTGGTGCCACCAGTCCGCATCATTTCCGAGAGATTGCTGATGATGCTTACAGTGGAAGACGAGCGCGGCCGTCCCCCTCCCGTCATCTTTGTTGCAGAGAGCGAGCTCAATGATCCCGTTGCAGATGCGATAGACCCTGTCTCAGTGGCATCCATGAGTTGTCGAGAGTAGGCTGCCGATAATGCCGATAGTAGTTTTTTCTCACTTGGCTCATCATGGCTGCTGATTGCTTTATCTGGAATCGACTGAGCCTGTTGTGTTTCCATGTCCTCCTGCTCCTCTTGCTCCTGTCGCTGCTGCTGGAGCCGATTCTCGGCGTTGGCAGACTCGAGTGCTCTTCGGATCCTTTGAGCGAATGCATCAAAATTTCCGTGCTGGGCCTGGCGATAGGTCGCATAGGTTGGGTAGATCGCCGAGTTTATCGAGTCACCTGTCATGGCGCGAGGTCGAGCCTGGAACGTGACAACTGCAGTGTTCTGAGCTCCTTTAGTCTCCTGAGGGTTGCTCTCCTCGACTGTGGCACCATGAGAATCTACAAATCGAGCCCTTGGTCGTTGAGGCTGTGTTTCTAGTCCGATCGCCCCTGTGCTGCTGTCTGCAGCATCAACCGTCGAATCGGTGGTATATGGGGTTGGAGAGTCGGGAGAAGAGATTTTGATGGCTGGTGCGATTGGAAGGGCGGATCGACTGGCGGGAGCATGGCGGATTACTGGTGGTGCTGGTGTTGGCGTGTGAACTGGGAGTGAAGACTCGCCTGTGCGAGAGGGTAGGCCAAAACGAACGCCTAACTGAGTTGTATAGTGGATTGGGTTAGTCTGAGATCCGATCCGAACCCCCCGATTCAACGTTTTCTTTTCCACTGAAGTGCCTTTCACACAGGCGTCTGCGCAAAGTGAAGGGAGGTAACGCTGCCTTTATCAGCTGAAAGAGAAAACAACCCCTTCTGCACATTTGCATTGAGCACTGTTTATGAGGGAGTGTGCGCAGGTGATTCAGAACCTTCTCCCGACTTCTTCTTGCAGGAGGAGAACAGGGATCAAAAATGCAAAAGGTCCGTCGGGTCTCTGCGCGCAACAAACATTACGGAGCGAGTTGCGCAAAAAAATTTAAACCCCACGCTACTTTCATCATGTGTGTGCGCATGCACAAGTACTCTTTTGGCATATTGTAAACATCAAGCCAGACATACAGAGAAGGCAGCCCAGCCTGCAAAGTACAGGAGAAGGACTACAATGACGGTGGAAGAGGAGATGGACTGGCGCTGGCCATAGATGACGGGGATGGTGATGCAGAGGATTGCCGCGACTGCAAACAAGATCTTTTGGACAAGGCTATGCCAAGGCGGATAGACATGTTTAGCCATGGCCCTCGCTGTCTCTGGGACGTGAGAGGGCACAAGCAGGTTTCAGAGGTAGGCCAACCCGCGGTATCGCCAAACGGTAGAGACAAAGGCAAGGAGGCCAGTGGGGGCCGGATGAAAATGGCTCTGCAGGGGTGTGAGAATCCTCGTGGAGCGCTTGCTTTGTACTCCGAAGGAGACTACTATACGGACGGTGGAGATGGGCGGCAGGAACGAGTGCGAGACACGGTGAAGGGGCGAGAGAGGGCCTGAGAGGGAGAAACGGGTACAGGGAGGAGCGCGCACGGGCTGGAGGTGTGCCAGAAACGAGGTGGGTGCCTGTGATGGACGAAAACGCTGCAGTGATGAGGACGAGAGGAATGAATGGACAACGGGGGGTGTGTGCTTTTATAGCATTGTTGCCATCCGCGACCTTCATCGGCTCACTGGCCTGCTCAGCCGTGTGGACCAGGCTAACTTATCAACGGCCTGCGGTCCAATTGTTTACGCGCGGCCCTGTTGGAGTGCAGGGCGAATAGGGCCATACGCTTCTTTCGGGGGCTACATGTTGCTTCTTTGCTTCTGCAGTGTGCTCTCAAGCGACTGCGAAGGAACACGATGCAGTAGTGCCTCGCCAGTGTGCGATGGGCGCGGCCATGCTTCCATCTACGCTTCTTGTATCTCTGCCGTGTAGACACCATGCCCGGGGGCGGGATCGCAGGCGCCAAAGCCACCCAGGGCATGCAGCGCTGCAAAGGGGAGTCCCACTTTCACTCCGACAGCGCGAGGGCTTTTGTGTCTTCGTATTTTCATTTTTTGCATTTCCTCTCGTTTTGTGTTTCCCACACTGCTGCACCACCGTCCAGCTCCTGTAGTCCTCCTGCTGCCCCCTGCCCCTGCCTGCTGCCCCCTGCCTGCCTGTCTATTCCCCCCTGCTGCAGCCTGTCGTCGCCTCGGGAGCACCAGCAACTGAGCCTGTGTTCCTTTCACGTCGTTACCCCGCGAGATCTAGCAAAAAGCCTGAAAAAGCCGACAACAATACACCTCCATCCAACTGAAAACATAACCCCCCACCCGACTGGAGACGAAATCATAGGAAAAAGAAAGCGTCCCCAGCGTGCGTCTACTTCTCGAGCTCTAACGCGGCACAGATGAGCATGTCGATCGACCCTCAACGGCCTCATGCGACAGAGGCCCACGCAATGGCCTCATCCGATCCTCATGCTGCCTCCAATACTGCCACAGAAGTGCCTTACACTGTAGAGGCAGCGCCAGCAGCGGGCATTCTGATTTCTCTCAAGCCTGGCGGCCTGGAAACAGGCGGTATCACTGCGAATGAGCCCTCATCGGCGGAAGCGTACGCCCATCCCGACCAGGAGAATATGTACCCAAATACTCAGCAAGAACACCCACAGCCTCTTGGCCCTGAAGGCTTCCAAGCAACTTCCCACCGCCCTGCACATATGAACCGTCCTGTGGACCACTTCCGTGCATTTGAAGAATTTCAAGAGGCTATTCAGGGCGGCGTGGGTCAGGACAATAGTTCAAGTTTGTATCTTGACAGCACAAACAACGGCTTTGGCATGAACGCGGAGATGGCTCCTGTTCACTTTGGTCATGAATCATACCATGTTCCTAACGGATCTTCCAGACGTACTGAAGGAGCTGGAAATGGCAACGTCTACAGCGAGCACTCCTATGAGCAAGATCCTTATATGAGAGATGCTCCTTATGAGAACGCGCAAGGTTCCTATGATATGGACTTCAGTGAGTCGAATGGGTACCCAGAGCAGGATGAGAACGAGTCCCAAGATGTTCGGGCCGGTAAGGGTACGAAGAAATGACACATGTTACACAGCCCTCTCCCATCCCCACCTTGAGCGACGCAGGAATGATTCACACGAAGGTTCGAAGTGTCTTTTGCATACCAACTGCATGTGGACAGATAATGTGGGAAGATCGGCTCGAAACTTGAAAGATACAATGGAGTTTCAAAGGACCATCCAAAGTGGGGATTTCTTCTCAAACCATCTATCCCGAACATCCGACCTTTTGTGTGTGAACAGGTCGTCTCGAGAACGTCTCACTTCCATGCACCTTTTGGTCGTGCAGCGATGAGATCTTTTGTTCCGCGCACGATAGGTTACATCTCGCCTCGTGGGCCATCTGCCGAATTTTCCTCAATGTGGTTGTCGATTTGCTCCCAAAATCAAGATTAAATCTTTCGATGTGCTTTGAGTACCATGCATCTCGCCCTCATTGGAGAGTTTGGCCAGGATTGTGGACTGAACGCTAACATCATGGAAGCAGGAGCCATCCTCCTACTCTGAGCTGCAATAGGGTATTAATGATCGTTCTAAACCTTCGATGCTGTAGGACCTGAAAGTGTCGAGAGATTACAGTATATGTCCAGGGAGAAAAGGGCTTTGATCGAAGCACGCTTGGCTCAAGAAAGGCCGAACCGTACGCTATTTGTGCGCAACTTGGATGTAAGAAATGCTGAATTGTCATCTAGAGATCCGCGTGGTTTCAGCTGATGTTCCTTACCCAACGCCCATGTCGCGACTATTTTATTTTTTTGTTTTGACCGCAGTATAACGCCAACGTCAGTGAAGTGAAAAAACTATTTGATGAGTATGGCGACATTCAAAAGTTGTTCAGTCGCATTGAAAATCGCGGCATGGTTTTTATCACATATGTAAGAGCTTTTTTTTTATGAACATGTTTCGTCGGGAATATCTGGCCAAACACATGTGTTGATGAAGTCACTATCAATAATTAGTTCGATCTTCGCGCCGCAGAGTACGCGAAAAAGATGACCCACGGAAAATTACTGGATAATCGCAGTGTAAGTTGATCTTGGACAAGCATGATATCGATATCTGATTGCATTGCACGGCCATATCGACTAATTTTTCTTATCACTGAACATCTTGGCAATTTTCAATAGCTCGACGTTCATTACTCCTTGCCAAGAGATCAGCAGAAGGGTCGCGACTGCAGAGAGGATGACTGCAATGTAAGGCTTGACTTACTAAGACTGTGTAAGTGTAACTCATTCTTTGAAACACCCCTCTAACAGCTCACGTTCTGGCTGTTGATCATGATTAGGGCACATTGTTTGTGTATCTGAAAGGTGCCACCAACGTGCCTATCGTAGATGACGATATGCAAACTTTCTTTGCCGAGTATGGTGATATTAAGAGCATTCGAACTCGCCGGAATGCAGCCCAGTAAGAAAAATTGGCTTTATGTTCTTTAATTGGATTCACAAATTGTCGGAGAAAATGTAGCATTAATCATCTCCTGTGAATGCAACAGTCAACGCTTTGTAGAGTTTTTTGATGCCAGGGCATGCGCCCGTGCATATCATCAGGCGCAAGGTCGCCCATTTAACAAAGGCGCTATCGATGTCAAATTTGCCTGGGATATGTTCAAAGAGTATGATTTCAGCAACGATTGTGGAAACCGCTGAAACTATTCGACTGTCAAGCTACTCAAACCTGTTAATCTGTTTCCTCCTAACGATAATTCAGGCCTCCCTCTAGCTCCCGAGCCCCCACCAGCAACAATGATGATGAACAACGCGATGATCGACAGAACACCCGCTCCGCACGCTATACGAGAACGCCTTCACCCGTTAGAACTTCTCACAAAACAACAGGCGTTTCGAAGAACCGTGTGGATAGCCGCGACGATAGTCGCGACCGAACAGGCAGAGAGCGTCGAGATTCTTACAGCACGAAAAATCGCAGAGATCGAAGCGATTCAAGAGATCGAGATTACGACCGTCGCCGCGATAATAGGGACAGAGACAGCAGTAGGACTCGAGACAGAAGCAGGAACCGGCGAGCAACCTCTGATCGTGATAGAGACCGCGACGGTAGGGACAAGGGCCGTGATCGGAGTCGTGATCGTGGTCGGGATCGTAGCCGAGATCGTAGTCGTGATCGAAGCGGATATGACCAACAACGTCAAGGCTCTCCGCAAAGGACTCGGTACCCTCAGTCTGGTGAGCAATATGTCTTTTTGTGTGATAGTGCTCGAGATAGCTGCAACTATCAGGTATTTTGACGTTTTCTGATCCGCTTGTTATGCTTTTGTTACCTATATAGGGGCCAACCAAGGCATGGAGCAAAAGCAATACCGTCCTCCTCCTCCTCCACCACCACCACCACCACCGCCACCAGTTGCACCTCCTCAGCCGTTTGCACCTCAACCGTTTGCGTCTGCTCAGACGTACCAGCCGTTTCTTCCTGTGCAAAGTCCAGCAGCAGTAGCGCCGTCCTATAACCCTCTTAACCTTTCAGCTCAAGAACGCATGGAGCAGGCGCAAAAGACTCAGCAGGTATTTTTGTTGTTTACTATTGCTGCTACTTAACTTTTGGTCTACTCTGCCCTATGAAGGCTTGCAATTCTTACAAGCTAATGCTGTTGATTATTGCTAGTTTGTAAATGATATCCTATTCAACGCGGGCAAGCCTTCGGCCGCTACTGCTCTATCCATGTTCGGTCAGATGTCGAGTGCTATGGCACCACCCATGCCTTCAGCTCATCAATATGATCCACGGATGCCAAACTCAGGAATGCCACCCGCCACACTATCCGGTACTACTATCTTAAACCCAAGGAGCCAGGCTCCCTCGGGTACCAACTCAGGGTATCCCCAAGGATCCTCTGCTCCTGGAGCTCCTGTGTATGGAGGATCCGGATTGGCACCTGTGCAGTCAACCCCAGCCTCGTCTCAGCCACTGCCGGTTGCTCCTGGCCCCTCTGCGACCCAAAAAGCGAACGCTGAAGCTCAGGTCCAGCAGCTTCTTCAACTCTTGGTAAGGATCCACGATCGATCAAGCACGAGGCTTTTATCGACAGTCGAAGTTGTCCACATTTGTTTGATTGACCTTGGCCATCGTTTGATTTTCTTCCTTCAATAGACGCAAGTTCAACAGCAAAGTCGGGCAGCCAATGCAGGAAACAGTGGTGGCGTTCAAGGAGTAGGCGTGGGATCAGCTGCAGCACTTCATCCGAGCATGATCGCACTGGTTCCTCAAATTTCTCAGTTGGTTCAGCAAACATTGCAGCAGCCCCAAGTCCAGCAGCAGTATTCGATGCAGCAATTCCAGCCTCAAACTCATATGCACATGCCTCAGACGTCGCAGCAGGCAATGGGCTTTGGAACGCCTGGATTGGCAATGGGTCTGCCGGGGATGCCTCCCGGTCTACCAATGGGATTGATGATGCCACCACCACCACCTCCTCCTGTACCTCCACTTCCACCAGTGCCCATCACGAATGGCGGTGGAGGGTCATCTGCTGGTTTCATGAGAAAACCATTGCCGCCACAACAGGAGACATTGTTGTCGGAGGTGCCTATGAGTGAGCAGCAGCGAAAGTTTATTGAAAACAAGGGCGCGAACAGCAGCGGTCGGTATGACCCGACGCAGATGAACTCTGAGATTTCGGACAGACAGGATTTTTATGACAATCGAAAGTATCATGATCGCAACGGTAGCACGGTAGGCGGTGTCGCTGTAAAGAGAGAGATCCTTGACCGCGACTGGGATAACGGAAGCGGCAATTATAAGCGACAGCGTGATCAAGATAGTGGAGAGAGTCGCCAAAATCTTTCATACTCTGGCAATGGTAATGGACCTGGAACAAACTCTCGAAGAGAAGGATCATTGGCATTGGAGAGACATTCTCGGTGGGAGAATGAAGACGGCGCAAGCAGAGGATATGACAACCATTCCTCTTATCGTCGCGAGGATGATCGCGAGAGCCGAGACGACGTTGGCTACAATGGTTCGTCGTCCTCTTTCAATTCTTACCGAGGACGCGGACGAGGTGGAGGGCGCGGAGGGCGCGGAGGATTCCGAGGCGGACGAGGCGGAGGAAGTTACCGAAGCGATGATAGAGACGAAGGCGAAAACAGATATGGAGGCCATGATAACCCGGATGGCGGCACTTCCAGCAGCCATAGCCATTCTGGGTGGATACCGCGTGGTCGAGGCAGGGGACGCGGCCGGGGCCGCGGATCGTCGTACGATGGTGAACGTTACTGACCAGACGATTTCTCAGCGAGAGAAGAGAAACAACACTTCCATAATGGCGCGGCCTTGGCCTGACTGATGGCCAAGGCTGAGCACTACCTGCTCAAGCAAGCAAAGCAAGCAGGCATCAATTATCTACTGTAGTTGACCATCACCCCCCACATCTTTAATTTTGCAGGCCTCGAAACATGACTTACGGCTCTGAATCCGACTCACCCTATGTCACGGGAAGAGACTAGAGAAGCAAACTAGGAGAAAAAACAAAGAAAAACCAGCTGAGGACGTCTTTCTGGCACATTCTGGCACTGGCACTGGCACTGAAATCTGGCTTCTGGCATGTCTGGTATGGAAAGCCCTTTCTTCAAGGGCCGAGAAATTTCTTTCGTGTCTTTTGTGTTGCTCCATTGCTGGAGGGGCGGGGAAGGAAGGGAGGTTGTTCTTCCGATATATATATCGCTTTCCGTTTTCCATTTCCATCGCCTCGGATCTTCCCACAGCAACATCAACAACAACAACAACTACAACGCTAAAACAAAATCATACGCTATGACCAACAATAAGAGCCTCAAGAGAGCACAAAGCAGGAAAAAAGGCCAATTTCGCGTATGTACTATGTTCCCACAAAGGACTACGAGCGCTTTTGCCTCCGGATTCTGTTGCTACAAGTAAAGGGCGCCATCAGCTTTCGAGATTTGCGCACCGTCGACGGTATCGAGTACAATACGTTCGAAGGCGCCTGCCACGCTAGGAATCTGCAGCAGGATGACAAGGAGTGGGAGCACTGCCTAAAGGAAGCAGCATCCAGTCATATGCCTCCCCAACTATGGCAACTGTTCGCAACCATCATATACAATCCACACGGCAGCACCCCCTCTAAGCCAGGCGAGCTATGGCAAAAGCTCTCAAACGACATGTGTGAGGATATTTTGAGGCGCCCCAACGTGATGACTATGGCCGACGAGACCGAGCAAATCCGGACCGCCAAGGCGATCGCTCTCTTCTACATCGACGGCATCCTAAAGGGAATGGGGTCCTCTGTGTCGAAATTCCCCGAGTTGCCCCAGGATTTCTTGAGATATATCGGTAATCTCCCTCAAGAAGCGCTAGCCGACAAAGAGAGGCGACAAATCACTTTCATTCGCGAGGCTCAGGAAAATGTCGCCAAATTGAATGAGGATCAAGCCGCAGCCTTCCACAGCATCATGCAAGCGATCGAGGGCAACAGTCCACACAAGTGCTTTTCATTGATGGACCTGGAGGAGCAGGCAAATCCTTTTTGTACAACACCTTGATCGGTCACATCCAAGGACTTCGGAAGGATGTCATCGTCGTCGCAAGTTCTGGTATCGCAGCCCTCATTCTTCACGACGGACGTACAGCGCACTCGACCTTCCGGATTCCCTTCAAATTGCATCCTGGTGCTGTATGCAAGATCGCGAAGGAAGATGATAGGGCAACCCGCATCCGTAACGCCTCAGCCATATTCTGGGATGAGGCTGTTATGCTGCACCGCCTTGGTTTTGAGGCTGTGGACCAAACCTTGCGCGACCTAACCGAAGTGAATCTTCCATTTGGCGGAAAGGTTGTTGTACTGGGAGGAGACTTTCGGCAGATACTTCCTGTGGTTCTGAAAAGATCCGCTGCTCAGATCAAGTCCGCGTGCATCAAGAACTTGGAGTTTTGGCCTGAAGTGAAGCCGCTTAAACTCAAGAAAAACATGCGCGTCTCCGGAAATCAAGAACATCGGTCGTTCGCTGACTTTCTGCTTCGGGTTGGAGAAGGTAGAGAGCCATCATTCCAATTCGGCTCTCACTCGGACTATATCCAGATACCCAGCCGGTTCATCTTCAAGCCCGATGAAGCAAGCAGCCAGTCAGTACACACTCAGTTTCTCAATGCCATATACCCCAACATCGGCTTGCAGAAACTTCCCGCGACTATCCTAATGAATCGAGCGATATTGTCGCCACTTAATGAGAATGTCGACAGACTAAACTCATTGGCGACAGAATTGATGCCAGGTAGAGCAAAGACATACTATAGTCAGGACTCTATCTGTGATGACGACGCATCGTTCGATTACCCCACCGAGTTCTTGAACGCGCTGTGCTCAAGTGGAATGCCGCCGCATCAACTAACCTGTCAAGCCGGCCTTCGCTATGACCATCAACAAGGCTCAAGGCCAGACCCTTAATACAGTGGGTCTCTTCCTCCCGCAACCGGTCTTTAGCCATGGCCAACTTTACGTTGCGCTCTCTCGATGCACTGACCCTAAGAATCTGAAGGTGCTGCTTGAGAATCCTCAATGCGATGATTCAGGCGAATATTATACCCGTAACATTGTATACCCGGACGTGCTAACACTCTTGGAGCAAGAAAAACAACCAAAACAATAGACAATAGAGACCATTAGATACCCTTCAGAACGGAATAGAAAAATAAAATCTTGGCCATGACAGTGTTCTCATTTTTTTAAACACATCCCTGACACCACATCCAGATATCCTATTAGTTTCTAGAGAACCTCACACCAAAACTCTACACCCGTCACTCTACAGGTCCCTATTTTTCCTCTCTCACTTCTTCACAGAATACAACGCAAGTAAAATGAGCGCGCGAAGCGCGCTCATTAGCCTTGCCTCTCGCTATATAAAAAAATGTGGTTTTCGTAACTATCGTGTGGCCAGGGGTGAATCTGATTCTCCCTGAGTAAAGAAAAAGCAAAAAAAGAGATATTGTGCGACAAAAACGTATTTAAGGAACAGAGATGAGTCTGACTCTCCCTCACTAGAAGGAGAAAAAATAAAAAAAAGAGGTCATATGAAAGAAGTGCGAGTTGCTGCATGAAAAATGGGATGATGATTTAAAGGGTTCTGGGACAGCAGGCGCAGGTAGGCATCATCAACCACCTTCATGAAAGCCGATGAACATGTGCATCGCCCATCGCCCAACACTCTCAAAACAACACATCCCTGTTCGAGTTCTCGCTCCACACGGGTGATGGTTAATGGGTAGACACGGGCGCTCTCAGTCGTAGAGATATAAAAAAAAGTGGTCTAGCTTTCAAGATCGGAGGGGGGAGATGAACGCTCTCCCAGCACGACGGGAACATGAGGCTGTGTACACCAGAAACGTTTGGTAAAAGTGCAGGATCTCGCGTCAGTCCAAAATTGGGATGACGAGCCTGTGGGACCAAACTGTAACATCTGTAGAAACAAGTCTTCTCATGAAGTCCTGACGAGTATGTAAATCGCGACAGGGAGCGTAACCACAGGAGCAGTGTCATCAAATCAGAAATGGGTGTAGGAACTGTGGGCATTTGTTCTTCAAATGGACGATAAATACACATGCTGTAGACTAATGGAATGAAGGTGCACGTAGCTCAATAATAGTGATATGATGTGGCAACTCGAAATGAAGGTTTTATGGAGAAAGACTAAGCAGGAACCATCTGGTCCTGAGCGTTCATAGTCTATCATAAGAAAACTTCCTGATCGTGCTGGCTCTGGCATAGATCCATTTCACGAGATCGTTGATCAAGCAGAGCCTTGGAAAGATATGCTATTGGCTGTTGGTGACAGCGGCTTGGACAGTTTCTAATAACATAGGCTCCCACCCACTCTTCTCCTGTTGCCTCTTCACGCCGACTCACGCTGCACTCGAACCAGGATGCCCACTCAAACGCGCCATGTCACAAGCAACAGTTGAAGACGCTGAACTACAATACTACATCCAAAACGGTCCAGACTGGATACGTCAAGCACCAGCAGCCCTTCACGACCCTGGCCTTGCATCCCGTCTGCGCTCCGCTTCAGTCTCCTTCGCGCAGCAAAACGAGCGACCCACCGCAGTCCTTCGAGCTCTTGCAACCCTTGGCCTTGTAGTCGACACATCGCAAAACCCCCTAGCACAATACATCTCGCATACTTTGCTTCACTATCACTCTTTGCATCAGAACACCCAGTGTCATTCACCACCGGCCTTCGCGTTGCAGATTAGTAACGCCACGACCATATACTTACCCCTAAAAAGCCATTTACTCTTGGCTCACCTTGCAAAGAGTCTCGATGTCACCATCTTCATCTTCTCGCCACGAGCTGCAACAATCGTTTTCGAAGCTGGAGACTCCAGGCAGAGTATTGGCTTTTTCCACAACGCTGGCTCTTTCTTTGGATTCGGGGAATACCTGGTCTTGGCGTCGTCCTCGCTCTCACCGACAAGGATATAGACTACTTTCCTCCGCCCACACCCCAAGACTCATCTTCGTACAGTAGTTACATCCCAGCAGCACAGCTCCGCGAAGGTCTCAAGAAGGCAAGAAGGGCAAGCGCAAGGCAGCCGATTATTCTGCTGTGGATCATGAAGAATATGCGCGTTATTTGAAGAGATCTTGGTGAGTGTAAACTACGTTTTTTGCCTCCACTCAAGCGATCAAGTGCTCTCAAGTATCTCATTCTGACTCTCCATGCTTCTTAATGCTAGCCACGACCACCTTGCATCAAAGATCGAAAGCGCCGTACAAAAGGCTGTGTCTAGGAGCAGATTCGGACGTTTGACTCGCGAGGAGTTTTACGACCAAGAAAAGGACAAAGTCGAGCGGCAGTATAAGGCTATGGACTCTTCGAAGGGTGTCATGAGCGATGCCATCAGCAGTTTCAAGGCGGCACACGAACTGGGTGAGGACGTCCTGTACAGGAACATGTGCAACAAGATGGGGTCCGCCAGTGCCGCATGGAGAAGCACCGTAGAGGGAGATTTTCATACACTATGGACAAAAACCATGGGGGACGCCGAAAAGAAACGGTTGGCTGAGGCCGAAAAGGCCGACAAAGGCAAGGAAAAGAGGCAGAAAAATGAGAAGGAAGGAGGAAAGAAGGAGGAAGAACTCCGGACATGCACCGTCAACTTGAGGACCATTCTGCGCCCGGATTTGCAGCAACATTACGATAGGATTTGCGAGATCGCCAAGTCCAGCCAAATCAGCGTTACCAACGCAATCCACGAGCTTTCGTTTGCTCTACGAAAAGCCGTTCATCTGGTAAGAAGATGAAGACTACGCTTGAATGTATATTTTGACTACATCGTCAGACAAATACTAATCAATTACTTTTGTATAGATGGCCACGACTGACCTCCACTCTGCCCATCGCAGTCTTCTCCCTACTCCACAGCAGCCGCTCGACATCAGGTCTTTACTGCCAGCAGGATTTGCTCCCCGCAACGGCGAAAAACTCCTTCTGATTGATGTCGTCCCTATAAATCCCGATTTACAAGCGTTCTTGGTGGAGCATGCGGAGGGTCCGACAGAAAACGATGACCTCGCACTGTTGCATTATACTCGTTTTCTAAGCTTCATGCATACCCGCCTTTTGGGCACAATGGGAGGTAACGCAGACACAGACGACAAATACCTCACTTGGACTAGAATCGTGGACACCATCAAGGAGTCTGCTGCGGATACTGCCGTCAAGGCCCCAGCTGGACTCTCCCACATTATGAAAGCCCATGTGGACCAACTCGCCGTGGCGTTCGAGCATACTCAGGCGCGGCTGAAGGACAAGAGGACCCTCCGCATTCGTACCAAAAGGACGTGGGCGAGAAAGGCCGCGCAGGAGAGGCGCATGATCATGGCCCAGGCTGAGCAACATGCCTCATCAAGCGGTAAGTGTATAGTGTTTTTATTTTTTATTTTTTTAGGGGGTATTTCCTACGCTGGGCTTCCACTCTCGTAACTGACAAGTTATTAACATATATCCTAGGCGTATTGGACCAGGGTTGGTGCGATGCTCACCATCGTCACCACATTAGTCACAGCCCCGGCACGTCCTATGACCACCCCAAGTCATGCCCCGCCAAGAGACCAAAAACCCTCCCCATCCTGCTGATCGGCACCGCTGGTACAGGCGTAGGGTCAAGAATTACGGGTCATGTTCGTCGAGGTGGAGGGACAATGAGGCGTGAACATCGACAACACGTCCCCGTGGCTATGACCAATGAGTACAGAAGCTCAAAAACCTGCTGCAGTTGCAAGAGCCCAGTGAGGCTGGCCAGGTCAAGACGTATTGTCAAAGGGGAAATGAAAATGGTCACGATCAATGGCGCCGTACAGTGCACGAACCGCCTCTGCCCCAGAAGAACCGCCATCAAACCCCGCGATAAAAACGCTTGCATCAATATCGCCGTGGCTGGAGGGTCCCGCATTCTAACAGGGCGAACTCTACCCCCATTCACGCGCAGCGCATTATCAACGACCAAAAACACCAGTTTTCAGAATCTGGATATCAAGAACACGCACTGCACATCGGTAGCGAATGCAAGCGGTGCCCCCGTCGAGAGAACGGGCCAAACCTAGTTTCCATCACACCCCCTAAAAAATGTAAGATCGCGCGGCAAAGCCACCTCGACCTTGCTTGCCACCAAAAAAAAAAAAAGAAATGAACGAGACGCGGTGCTCCCTCCGTCCTCGTTTCTCCACCGTTGCCACCAAGTTGTCCACGCCGCCGCATTCCTGCTCTGCACTCTCCCTACCTTTACGAATGACAGCGAACGTTGGACCGGCGCCATTCCACTCCATTTGCGAACAGGCTGGACTGGCCCTGGGATCCAATGGCTCGCCCCATGTCCTGCATGCCGAGCTCGCTCGATTTCAACGCGATGCTGCGCGGCTTGTCCAACGCGCCCCTTCAGAGGCAGATTGCGTAGAGTCGTTTCTGGAAGGCCTGCTGGAGCACTTGGAGGAGCCAGAGAACCTGAGAATATGTCTCCTACCACTTGCAGGGTCGGCTGAGCGCGGATCATCGTACGTAGTGTTCTGACGGTTTGAGCTACATATGTGATCTGGAAGTTGTTCCGGTATGGTCAGCCTAACAGTACATCTCTTGTACTTTATGGTACTCTCATAGTTTTTCACTCACAGAGAGCTTGATCCGGGTTCTTTTGGGCATCGACAGCCTCCAGCCAGGACTCATGGACCTTTTACTGGACCGCATGTTTGATTTTCTGGGCGAAGAGTAAGATCCATGAGACACTGTTTATCTCAGGGCCTATTTGTGTTTTGCGGACAAAATAGCTAACACCGTTTCCCTTGAGGGAATTTGATAGTGAGAAGGACTCCCCTATTCCGAAACTTATTTTACAGCAGCTGAAATGGCTTAATAACATCATCAAGCCAGAGCAGTTGTCCACAAAGCTTTTGGAGGTACGAGCATGATTCAACTACCAAATACGCACACATACACACAGAAAGAAGTAATGAACTGGCGGCGCATTAGCAACCGTAAGTCTTCGAATTAACAGATGGCTCTTGTGGTTGTTCACCCCGTTGGAAGGTCATATCGGTTGCGCCCATATCAGTCAAGAGAGATATTATTACAAGTTTGCCAGAAATCATCCCTGATTCAGAGCACAAGGTATTCATCTGTTGACTACTCTTCTGATAACGCATTATCGAACCTAGCGAGACGTTGACCAACCCATCTTTTGTTTAGACCGTCGTGCTTGGACTGGTTGAGCTGATGGAAAGCAGTTCTGACCTTTTAGCACCAACCCTGGACGCCCTCTCGAACCTTAACCTGCAGTCCGATATGTTGGTACGAAGCAAACTTTTACTACAGTTGCAAGTTGCCCGCTCAATGAGATGCAATTTCATACCAGGACGCCGATGATAAAATAGGCACTCACCTGTCGACTTTACGCTGACATAGGTTAATGCACGGAATCACGTTCTGGACACACTGGAATCGGCGGACCTAGACGACCTACCCATGGTCATCAAATTTCTGCTACAGACGGTGGAGCCGGATACAGTTGCGGAGGTCATTGAAACTATTCGAGGCAGATTGGATTTCAGGTCGATCAACAAGTTACAGAGAACCTCAAAGAGCAAGCCACGGTCTAGCTCTGCCAGCCAGACACCAGAGGTGTTAATATTAGGTATGTCGAGCCTTGTTGATTCGCTTTTGAGAATGCCCTCACGGAAATATAATTTTTATATCCAAGATATCAGTGGCACTTGACTTGACCCTTCCTCCGTCTTCTCAACACAGACGCCATGAAGACCGGCATTCGATTCCAAAAGTTTGTCACGGATGCTTGGTACAAGGCGCTGGTCGCTCTCACAAAACCTGTAAGAATCAGATATGCCCACAAGTCCGTTTTCAAATGGTCTACTCCAGGTCCCTAAAAGTCCATAATTTCAACCGCTTTCTTTTAGGGGCAACATAAGGCGATTGACGTTATGGTGATTTTCATTTTGCACTCAATCGTCAGCTTGAAAAAGAAAATCGAGGTGCTGATTCGCAAAAAAATAATTGAGGGACATCTCACTGGGAAGTTACTCGAGGATACGATTCTAGTTCACGGTCTGTCATTAAGAGAGTAGGGCTTATTCAACATCTTGTTGATAGCTCTCGGGTTTGGTCGTACTATGAACTTGTACCTTACAAACTATGACTTCTCGTTTTACTTAGGTACTTACCCGCCATACTTTCCATATCCGAGAATCTACTCCGATCCAGCCTGAATCACCCTATTGTGGCCAGGACGGCTTCCGCACTCTACACATGCGCTTTCCAAGTGTCTGATGCATACTATCGCCAGGAAATTGTTGGGTCGCTTTTGGTCCACATCGGAAGCGGGTCTACTGTCGAAATTGATGCATCATTGGCAGTACTACAAAACATTGTACACGCATCAAGGTCTATCTTGAATGAGTACAGTGCATTTATCAAGGGCGTACTAGACTATATCGACAATCTCTCGCTGGAGCAAATCAGGTTGTTTTTTGTTGTCCTTGGTTCATTGGCTAGAGAGGTGAGATGGATTGTCTGTAGGGAAAATTATTGGATTATGTGTTTCCTTGGAAAAGGATCGTCATGTTCTAATGCACCTTTCAATCATAGGACGAAGTATCTGGACATACAGGAACTCTTATCACAGACATCAACATTTTGATCAGGAAGCAACTGTCTAATCCCTTGGAGCATTACAAAAAGATTGGCGTCATGGGTGCAATCGCACTGGTTCAGGCTTTTGGCGAGAATGAAGACGGCGGAGGAAATGAGAGAGGATCGTCCAGCCAGGCAGTTGAGGCTCCTAGTCATCTCCAGGCGGAGAAGGATCCGCTCCTCAGGATCTCTGTCATGTACATGCACATGATCAGGGACGCTTGCAGAAGATCGGCGGTATGTGATCTTATGCTGGAGACCTTTAGGATCGACTACACAAGGCTTGCTAATGTCTGATGTACTGTTATTTTTACCGGGTTTAGATTTGCCTATCTTTAACATTCGACGAACTTGCAAACATGGTGCTGTCTGGGAAGCTAGATCCTAAGCTAGTGCTATGGATTAAGGAGGAGTTCTCCAATCAGTTTGCAGGAACATTTGTCTGTGGAGCGAACGAAACTTTTCCGATGAAACCGAACCGCAATATTGGGTTGGAGCGTTGGATGAACCTTGACGGTCCGGTACAGTACTCTGCGATTTATCAAGTTGAAAAGTGATGAAAGTGCTTGTGTCGGCTTATGGACTCAGTCTTACCGAAATCCAATTCGCCGCGCTCATCATGGTTATAGGAGTCGGAACTGTCTATTAGCATCATTCCAAGTTTGTGTGCCGATCTGTCAGACTCTGCGTCAGAGGGAACTTTGATTGATACGCCGGACGGGGCTGTCTATTTGTGCTCACTTTTCAAGTTGCTTCAAGCTACTGAGAAGGCGACGAGCGATATCGGGCTTGATGACATTGACGGTCTTCTGGGCTGCGGCATCACGATGTTCAAACGGGAATACCTCGAGGTAACGTGCTTGCCAAAGGCTGTTACTTATATTTTTAATTATTGTAACTTTGCTGATGCTTCGTACGCCTCGGATCCATGCATCGTGAACCCGTATTCTTTAGGATATTGCGGAGGTTTATAGCATTGAAATTTGTCATGCTGTCGCGCAGGGTCTTCTATGCGCGATCAATTGGTAAGCATATTGGATGCGTGCAAGCAGAATTGTTTTTGATTGTGCTTTGCTGACACTGGAATATGCTCATGTGCCGTAGGTTCCGTGAGATTGTAAATGCATTCTCCTATGATGCTGGCGATCAGACGATGGGTAAAAAAAAAAATGATTGACGATAAATGTATTATGGGCATATCTATTTAGTGTTGCTGATCATTATTGGTTGCATCCTACTAGCTCGTATCATCCTTCGTCTGCAGCAAATATCAGAGACGGAGAACATGCTGCGGCATGTACTCAAACGTATCCCAGGATTCAAACCACTGGAGGCGAGCCACATCAAATGCAGCTCGAGTTCAGCATCCAGAGGAGTAGCACCATTCTCCGACGCACCTTTCATTCAGTCGAAATCACTAGGCTCGAATGCCAAAGGAAAGAAATCGGCCCAAGATATGGACGTTGATCAGGCGGCAAGACCATTTATCGTGCACTCTGGTGAGATTGTTACTTACGAATCTCTAGCACCGTACCTCAGGGAGCTGGAGGTAAGAATTATGGGTTTTTTTTCTCCTGTTCTTCAACATCATGACTTTGCGCCTGCTGTGAATTCTCACTATAGAAAATTCGGCACATCTTGTTAGATTGATGTATTTCAGGTACTGCGGGTTCATGAACCTATCACGCGCGAGATATTTGAGATATCGGAGATATCAAATGAAGAAGGCAGGAGTAAGAATAATGTACAACTGCGCTACCCAGAGCTGCGGTTTATTTTGAAGGATCTCTTGACCAAGGTCATGTATAAACTGCCAGCGCCTGTTGCACATGCGCCATTCGGCAAGAAGAGCGCCGCTATCGCCGCATCCGAGAGTAACGCTCTGCTGGTTAGGATGTCCACAACACAGTTCGCGCATGGAATTCTCAAGATTGTTCCGCACCTTGTGACAAAGACGCGCATGGTGCTGGCCTTGCTACACAGTGACAATCAGGTATGGATAATATCCCTGCTCTTGCACCACAGTCAGAACCATTAGAAAGACTTCCTAACGCTCTTCAATTTGTGCAGGACATGGATCAATGCGGTGAGCCTGTCGATATCGCGATTGTTCACGAGTGTTTGAACATAGCCCTTAAAGTGCTGTTAGCCCTTTTATCATGGAGTGAACTGAAAGGAAGCGACCGGAAAGAACTACGACTGGTGAGTGGAGATATGAGTGCTCACGAAAGGTTCCAAGGAGTGTCTATTGGCACACAATTCATGCCGTGCGGCTCTGTTCACTGACTGAGCTCCTCATGCAACACTTTACAGGAGCTATTGAAATCGCTGGCCCTGGATCAAAAATCTGTCGAGGAGATTACCGACATCAAGAATTCGATCAATCTCTCTGCGGTCGCAGTGGTGGCGTTCAACAGTCTGGCAACATGGCGTGAAACAATGCCGAACTTTGAGAGCTCAGCGATGCTGGTCGAGGTCATCGACAAGATCCTGGGCCTGGTCCCGCAGAATCTTGAAACGTCAACTAAGGCCTCTGCGCTCGCCAAGGACGTGCTGCTACATCAGTGGCCTGTATCTAATGTTATCAAGGTAAGTAAGGCTATCCGTGAATCTTTTATGTGCCCTTTGAGGCAGCGCAACGTACCACAAGTTGTAGCTGATACGAACGCTAACCAACCTTGCACTTGGCGTTATGGCGACGTTAAGAACGATAGACTGGCATATGTTCTTGGCGAGCAGATTCGAAAATCAAATACACGTCTCGAGCTGATCAGCGAATTTGTCACGGAAGTTTTGCCTTCGTTCCTTAACCAAGACGATGGCATCTCGGAGATGCACCCGAATCTGACCGCAAGTACCTTTACAACTTATACCAAGGTCAGTCAATGCCGCCTTTATGCGGTTGCCTTTATTGCAATATAGCGCAGCGATGCCTTTTCATCTCAGCAGGCTCTGATATATGTTCTGATACATTTCCACAGGTGCTATATACGCAGCTGGCTATTCTTGTTGGCGAGTTTCAGGAGGAGGACTTTGACGACACACAGGCGGCGTTTAGTCACATTGCAGGTCTATCAACATGCTTCCAGGGACTCGCCGCGTTTGTAAAGTCAAGTGACAAGAAGGAGGTTTTGGCAGTTACGTTGCGTCACTCTAAAGCATTTATGGAGCAGTTCATTAAGCGCGTCTTGCCATTTCTGGGAGTTCATTTCCGAGGTCATCAGGATGCAGTCGCGAGGATCTTTAAAAATAACTTGCAAGCTGCTACAAGGTCCCTGCAGGTATGCTCTCAAGGCAATTTGATTGGTTCTCTGCATCTATTTTATAGTATTGCTTGATCTTAAATTTCATCTTCCTCGCACTGTTAGAACGTCTGCGGACATGCCAAAGCGTCGAGGCAGGAAACTCTTGTGGCTATGGTGCCGGCCATCAAAAGAACTATGGAGAGTCTTATTTTCGAGGTCAAGTTGATGCTGGAGAACAATGACGCCAGCGCAGCGTTCTGGCTGGGAAACCTCAAGCACCGCAACTTGGCCGGAGAAGAGATCAGCTCAGAGCTCCCACAAATCTCCGAGGATGAGATTGAGATTGAGCAGCATCCCACTGATGAAGAGGAGGACGACGACGTCGACAGAGCCGACCGAGACAACTCACTGGGAAAAAGAGTACGGCCTGGAACCAAGAGGAAGGCTAATGGTAAAAGCTCTGGTGGTGTTGTAAAGAAAAAACCAACGACAAGCAAGTCCAAAGGGAGATCAACAAAGGCTGCCCGGGAGAACGAGACTATGGGCGATGCCGACATGAACCGTGACGATCTTGATCGACGGATCCACACAAAGAGGTAAACCGACACGGCCTATTGACACCCCGACCTGGCATTCAATTGCACTGTTTTTGACCTTCTTTGTGTGTTCTTTAGCCAAGTTACCAACAGCGATATCAGTGACGACGAACAGGACCAGCTTGTGGAGGATGATGACGAGGCTCGTGGTCATGACTCTCGTTCGACACAGCGACGCCGACCGTTCAAGCGTGAGATGAGTGATGATGAAGAGGAAATCATGGAGGTTCAAGACGAGGACGAAGAGGACGAAGCAGATGCATATGCAGATCGGACGCTGGAGCGGCAGGACGAGCAGGCAGAGAGGCGACGAAGGATCAGAAATCCATATATCGACGATACCGCTATGGATGATGAGGATGAAGAAGAGGGAGAGGAGGACGAGGAGGAGGAGGATGAGGAGGAAGAGGAGGACGAGGAAGAAGAGGAGGAAGAAGGCGATGATCTCGAATAATAAATGGAGTTGTCTATTTGGCGACCGATTAAAAATACGTCACTTGGCGACCGTATTTAATCTGGCGACCGATGGGCTAGGGCTTTGGGTTGTTGAAGGTGGGAGAGCAACGGCGGACTGCGAAGGATGAAGGGCTGTAAAAACGAACGACCCTAGATATCAATGCCAGAGACGAGGCCGCCAGTTGATTATAGAGGACTTACAGCTCTATCAATTATACGGGAGGACGCGATCGTCTGGCGCGCTGAATGACGAATGGGTGGACCGCAAGGATGTCCTTGTTGTGTCAGACACTCGCGTTACCGTGGTCCTCCACCAAACTATGGTGGCGGCAAGGTTCGGTCGCCAAGTAATGTATTTTGAATCACGTGCCGTCCTTTGCCCTCGCCCACATTGCGGCTGGACACAACGCCCCGCACGGCTCTCACAACACACATGCGGTGAACAGCACCCCATCAAAACACGATGCATGGCACACTTCATCCTCCCTCGCCCCTTTCATCGCCTCTCTTCCCGCCCGCTCCTCTCTCGGCGCAACGAAAAAGACACATTGCTGTCGTTCTCTAGTCAGCGATGACTGTAAACAGAAGCGATGCAGTCCACACTGCACAGCACACGACGCTTTTGCCCGAAATACTTCTCAGCGTTGCACAGCTCCTGCCCAAGCGAGACACCGTTGCCTGCCTGCAGGTCTGCTCGCACTGGCGACTCCTTCTCGAGCCAGTGCTTTGGCACGACATGAACTTTGACGAGCAGGCCTTTCACTCGTACTTTGCCAGCGCTGACCGCCAAACGCGTCTTCTACCCAGCACCTCTAGCATCGAACAGTTTGCTCGATACATCACTCGCATCCAGTATCGTGGGAGTCAGTCCGCCGTGTCCCTCACCGTCCTCCCCCACATTGTCCGCTTGACCCACCTGCGTGTCTTCCATCATAGTTCAAGGACTCTCCAGTCCCTGATTCATCGCAACGCTGCAACATTGGTGTCTATTCGCTGGGAAGAGCAACACTCCAGTCGTACGTTATCTGTGCCTGTGCCTCAGGACTGGGTGGACAACATGTTCTCAACCATCGCAGACTGCCTCCAACTGCGACACTTGGCGCTCACACGAACGACTGTGTCGGAGAGCCAATTGACACCATTTTATGCGACACTGCGGAGGCTCAGGACGTTATCACTCGCAGGAACTTGTATCAGGGGCTTCCCGGTGCAGGATTCGCTTAGCCTAACGGCATTAGTGTCCCTGAGCCTGCTCTCCGTCGACATGAACCCCACGAATCAGTTTGAGCTCATAGCCAGCTGCCCCTACCTGACCACGCTAGGCTGGAAAGCGCCTCTAAGCCCAATCTCCATGGGCAGCTACGCTCAGATCGTGTCAGTCAAGAGCCCCTTGATAAAGAATTTGGATGTTAGTGGATGCGAATGCTCTGATGCTCTGATGGCGCAGGTTATCAAAGGCTCCCCACATCTGTCTCGACTCGATGCCACCAAATCGTCCTTCAGCACAGGATGTGTTCTGTCGGTGCTGAGTCGCTTGAGCACGCAACTGAAGGAATTGGATCTGAGGTGGTGCTGGAATGTAGCACCAGAGATGATTAGTGAAGTCATGGTGGGCTGCCTTGGTCTTGTCACTTTCCATGCAGGGGATATACCCGCGCAGATTCTGGTGGAGCGGCCTTTTGGTTGTTTGAAGCTCGAGGTTTTGACGCTAAGCATTACGGAGGTAGGAAAGCATAAGAAGATCCAGGAGCGTGTCTACGAGCAGTTGGGTCGACTAAGATGCCTTCGGATATTGACACTTTGTCGGGCAGAACTACCGACTGGACGGGCGGCTATTGACAGCGAGATACACAAGAGACCAGAATCGGACTCGATGGACCTGCGACTGAAATATGGATTGGCGCGTCTGGCAACGTTGGTTAGGCTGCGGGAACTTATATCGGATGGATTGGTGCACAAGGCGGATGTAAAAGAGATCTTGTGGATGGGTACTGCATGGAAGGCGCTGAGGGTTATGAGAGGCACGATGCATAAGAACAAGAAGAAGCGGCAACAGCTGGTGAGCAAACTGCACCTACTCCGGCCCGATGTAGCATTTGTCTCCCTGGATTATAGTTTCAGCGTCGATCCATAGGCAACGGTCTGAGCTGAGAGTTGCAAGAGGATGATTAAACAAAAACGCGCCTGATCGCGCAGTGTCGATGAAGCCTTCTGCCGAAAACATGATCGAGGGCAACGCGTTTAGATGGCGTGCTGCAGTGTCGACATTGCGCCTCGGTCGCATCGATGTGAATCCCGCTGGTGCTTTTTTTGGTGGCGTGCGCTCGAATAAATTCTGGTCTCAGCGGTCCTTTTTTTTTTTCTTGTTTGCTTTCGTATCCTCCTTGACCCCATTGCCTGCATTGGGCTGCATCCCCAACTCCATCGTGTCTTGCGTCCCTGTCCTTTGCCTCACTTCCTGTCCACTCTGCACACTCTGCACGAACGGCAGACGCGCAAAAGCACCTTCTCCTTCTTTCTCGTTCACTCTTCCGCTTCAAATTACTGTTTTCTTCGACGCCGCAACAAATGACTCCGCTGGATCTTCCAGAGCTCCGCTACCTCCTCTCGTCCACCTACCTTTGCCGTGATACAAAATCGCTCGCGCGCTGCTCTCGTGTATGCAGATCATGGCATGCGGCTTTCAACCCTGCCCTCTGGCGCTGTCTCCCCATATCTCGCCTGTTGCCTCAGACCAAGCTATCGTACGAAGCCATTAGCCAGAATGCACACCACATCCAGCAGCTGCATGTAGGACGCATGGACCGCACTGATTTGTACCCGATGGAGAACTGTCGATCCCTCGAGACTCTGTACGTAGAAGATGAGCGAGTTTTGTCAGACTGGGACAACTACCTTGGACTATCGGGTCAAGTGCTCCAGGCTCAAGGAAACGAGGCGCATAGTTTAATAGAAGGCAAGCTGAGCACGGAGCATGGAGTCGTAGCCAGGAAGGACCGATGGATCCTACTTCTGATTACGCTCATCCGACAAAATCCCGGACTGCGGAAGTTGTGTCTGACCATGGACAGGTTTGAACCGACGACTGCGTTCTGGGAGACCATCAGCGCCGATCAAAGATCGTCGCAGACAACAGTCGTCCCAAACATAAGACACTTGGATTGCCTCTTCACACGTATTCCGCGGCTCAATGTCCGGGCATGTCTTGATGCCTTTACACATCTCGAGACCTTCGTGCTTCAACACTGCACTTTTGATCCCGACTTTCCACTAGAGTTACTTGACAGCACTCGACGATACCCACGGTTGCGGTCCTTGACACTCGCCACCAACACTGGTTTGGGTCTCAGAACGCAAATCGAGCTCATAAGACTCTTTCCAAAGATTGAGCACTTGGCGTGGTCCATTATGGGTGCTCAGCACCTTCCCGTCTCTGAGTTTTGCATCCTGCTTGCCCGAGACTGCTGCAAGATTACATCGCTTGTCCTGTCCGATCGGAATCTGGAAGCATCCCATCTGGCGCGGATCCTCAACTCGATTCCACGGCTGATGCGGTTTTTTCTCCGGTTCGATACACTGTCGTCCATGTTCAATGACCCAGACGTGATGCAGGCCCTGAGACGCCACTTTGCAGTGCTCACGAATGTTGAGTTTGGACAGGTCCGGAGCAGTATCCGATGTGGGACAGTTCTCGAGTTGCTGACAGGATGTCCGAACCTGCAGGTACTGGTTGCTTACGGAAGACTAGATTGTAGTCGTCAAGCCTTTTGCCGAGCAGGAACTGTAGCGGGAATCCCAACAGCAACGGGCCCGCCAGGGTTAGCATCATCCACCTCCGTAATGATGATGGGACCGGATGATCTCTTCAACGACACACCCTGGGTGTGCTTGGGTTTGAAGCGACTGCATGTGATCATGACTGGAGATCCACAACAAAGCGTATGGCAGAACCGAACTCTACATCAACGGCTCTTTCTGCAGCTGGGTCGTCTGAAAGAACTGCAGACGCTGTCTTTGGGACATTGTATTCTCTGGATGTACGAAAATGGGTTTTCGCATCATGGTCTTGATTTCACGGTGGAGGCGGGACTCTCCAAGTTGGTGGGTCTGGCAAAACTGGAGCAGCTCAACATTGAGGGTATCTATCAGCACATGGAGGAACAGGACGTCAACTGGATGCTGGAGCATTGGCCGAAACTTCGGGTGGTGGAGGGAGAGCTTCATCACCAGAAGGAGAAACGAGAGATACTGGATGCGATGATGGAGCAAAAGGGATTTAAAGTCTTGAACCATTCGTATCGTAGAAAGTAACCTCAGACAGCCGTGGGAATACAATACAATAGATCTCTTCAGGTCTGGACACTGTTCTCCTTGTGATGTTTTCTGTATCGCTTTCCCAAGTCATCATCCACAATTGTGGGCAGGGAGAAACAGGAGACCCGTTTTTTTTTCGGGCGGTGTCGTGGATCAACACACTGGCCACCTTTATTATTTAGTACCGTCAGGTAGTATATAATGCTTGTGAGAAAGCTGCTTGACAGGACTGCATTATACCGACAGAAAACCCAGGGAGATAAAGATAGGGAGTGCAACTGCGGAGAACGCTGCCGCTGGCAAGGAAGCGCTGTTCCCGGTAGTTCCATTGACAGTAGTAGCTGCCGCTGGGTTCGAACTAGCTGTCGTGGATGGCACCGCTGAGGTTGATGTAGGCGGTTTATAGCTGCCAGCCGCTGAGCGACAGAATCCATTCGTAGCTATAATGATGATCAAGTACGACATTGTCAGTATAAAAGGTAATGGTATCCAAGCGCCATTCCAGTTGCTTTATTTCAATAATGATACCCTTACCGGCAAACGTTTTTTCGAGGGCGGAATTAGTCGCATCTGTGGAGACACCGCTAGCGGTTTTGCAAATGCAAGTAGCGCCGTACGAGGAGCATTTGCCGTTCATGATGGACACATTACATCTGTATTCATCAAAGTTGGATGTACCGCAGGCCACGAGCGAGGCGTCAGAGCAGCCCTGCGCGAAAGAACTGCACCAGCTAGACGAGGTGTAGTCTTGTTGTCTCTTCTCGAGACCTGTGATTTGAGATGCCTCGGCGACAGAGCTACGGCTGCCGAGGATGGAAAGAGACCTGACTGTGGCGAGGATCGCTGTGTAGAAAATGGACTTCATGGAGGAAAAGAGGTTTTGTATGGGAAAAGAAACGAATTTGGAAATGTTGAGTGGGAGAGGGCACAAAGTATTTATACAGTGGTAAGGATCTGCTCTCGATTGCCATATAAACTTGCAGACGTGTCATGCATGCAGGTACGTTCCAGTTCAGTACGTGTGTACAGCACACTCACAGAACGCCGAACGGTTACGCTTCAAGGAAGTGCTCAGTACTCCAGCATCGTGTGAGAATGGTGCAGTGGATAGTTCGGCTCTTAGGGTCGGGTTCAGAGCCCCAAAATTCAAACGGAACCATTGTTTGGTTTTGAGCCCATGCTCTGCCTCTGCTGGGTCTCTACCAGACTCGGTGTCTACTCTTGGAACGACCCAAGCCTAGGGGGCGCGTGCCACAAGTTTGTGAGACGGATCCGCAACTTGCACATGTATATACATGTACATGAACATATGTGTTTTTTTTTTTGGCCCTACCTCTCCACAGATATAGGTAAAGTCCTGGGAAGTCCAACTGCTCAAAACGTCTCGAACCCAGTGCTCAATGCGTCTCACAAAATAATATAAAACTTTAATGTATGCTTGGCTTTATCACGCAACACAACCCGTCACGACCTCGCTCATTCCACTCAACCTCGTCTGATAGCAGAATGGTCTCTGGCTTGTGTAGCTCACGTTACCCACTTCTGGGTCCACAGCAGTACGTAGCAAGGTGCAGCAAGTAGAGATTAAGGACGGTGTTGGTGCGCTCTCGATCTCTACTGAAACGTCAGCATGGCCTGTGGGTATTTATTTAATGAATTTACTATTGCCTTCCTATCTGTAGGACCAGATTAGACGTAGAGAAGTCCCAGAGAGACGGCAGCAGTGAAGGCAACAGTAGAAAGAGCTGCCACTGACTTGGAGGCACCGCTCTTGGGCGCGTCAGGAGAGGACGAGGGAACGGCTGAAGGCTTGGCTCCCTGAGAAGGAGAGGTCGCCTGCGAGGGTGTAGCCCCCTGAGAGGGTTTAGCCTCCTCAACGGGGTCGGGGTTGGTTGTGATTCCGGCCGCACTGCAGGTTCCTTGTGTGCCTATAAAAGAGAGAAAGAGTTTAGTAATCTATGCTTACAATTTTTTTTTTGCGGCGATCGCATCCTGCTTTGCTTGAGGCAAGAAAAAAACCTACTCAAAAAGTTCTTGTCGAGCGCGGCTTTTGAGATATCTGTCATCGGGCCGTTGCCGCCCAAGGGACCGCAGCTGCATTGAACGTTGCCTTTCGTGCACTCATTGCCTGAGAAGGAGACACTGCAGTTATACTTGGCTGACCGAGTGCCGCTGCATGCTTCATTGGCAGCAATGTTACAGTTTGCGATGAAGGCATCGCACCACCGTTGTGAAATGTTCCTTTGCTGTCTCTCCTTGAGGCTCGAAACCGGAGAGGCGTCCGCGACGGCATTGTTGTTGCTGCTAAGCACGGCAAGAACGCCGACGGTGACAAGGACTGCTGTGGAGAAAATGGACTTCATTGTGTGGAATGTAGGGAAGGGGCTTGCTGAGGACGAAGATTGGGGTGAAGAGATAATCAATTAAGACTCGAGGGTGCTTATATACGGGGCCGGTGCTTTGGGCTGCAGCGACTTCCATGTGTGATCGGGAGCAGGCTCCCTGCAGATGGGTACACAGAGTCGAAACGTAATTTTGGGCTCGAACGGGCATCGAGTGCATTCCGATCCCTCATTGGTGAGATTGACCCCTGAGTGGGGGCGAGGGATCGATCTTCGGACCTGCAGGTACAAAAATTTGGATCCCGTTAACATTGAGCCCACGCCCAGTCTTCACGAACGGGCTTGGGTCATCCCTTGGGTACCTATGGCACAAGTTTAGCATGGCATCTGACATGGAGGCGCGGCAACTGCGCTCACGTTTGCTTCACTGCACGACGTGGGATTACAAGTTTACAACGATGGGCGCGGTAGTTGCGTGGTACTCTGAGACATGCAGTGGTACTCTGGACATGTAGTATAGCCTCGCTGGCTTCTTGCTAAAAGAGCAGACTTTGATTGTGGACTCATGCCCGTTCAGATACTTGAATCACAGATTCAGAGGACTGACAACCAGAATGAAAGTAAGAAGAGGTGAGATGCAAGCTTCAGACAGAAGGAAGTAGTGTTTTGCTGGACTTCGTGCGACCTGGAGAACGGCAGTAGGTTGATTTTGCGTTGGACGAGCACGAAAGCGGTAATTGCCCATTTCTCACAGTCAGAGGAACTTGTTAAGTGGTGTTAAAGTTCGGTCTGATTGTGATCCTGAAGGAACGATGCTTCCGGTCGCCAACTTTCACCAGCTTTCTTTAATACAAAACGCTCTCCCCCTCAGCACACACACTCACACGAAATGAGAATGATCGGTCATTCGTGTTTGTCACTGTGTCTCGTGCTGCGCATCAGTGGTATGAACGACCCTTGCGTTGAGCTCCTCAAGTACGTACTGCGTGATTCATGTTTGGCTCGGTATGGTATTCCGCGTCAGCCCGAGATTAGACTGTGGAACGGTATTTGTAGCTCTTCACAGTACGAAGCTGCATCATAGGAGGTCGCTGAGGGAGTCATAGTCAATCGCGTCTTAGAACAGGATACCCTAAAAAAACCAGAGGTAATGGCATAATGCTTCCTAAGACATGACCTTGGGTGACAGGTCAACCGTGATACACTCGTTTAGCTGAGATCCACCTCACTCGCGGTATATATATATCGTACCTTCTGATGTCAGTACAAGGGCACCTTGCCGACGTGGTTTCTAAGAAATAGATACCCTATCGCGCTGTTGATAGGGTGCTGGAAAGTGCGCGTATTGTTTGGTTCGAGTATGGGCAATTATGGTAGAGTGCGACAATATGGACAAAAGAACCTTCTCAAGTGATCTTTCCTGGGCTACAGTCTGTATGCATGTTCTCCTCTATGTTGACCACGCGAAATACATTATCTTAGAAAACACCGTCAAGTTGCAGGGCTGACCGTCAAGTTGCAGGGCTGACCATCAGTCGTCCAGCTGACGCGCCATGAGCTTCCGATCAACGGGGAAGGTCAACAGTTCAAAGAGGCAGAGACTTCAGGCTTGTTCCTTTTGCGATGCAGCCGATGCGAGTTTCAAGTTGATTGCAGAACACCGGCGTACCCTGTAGCAAGTGTTACCGAAGAACTAAATTGTCTCTTTTCGTATGTTGCTTTTAAAGATGATTAGTGCAGATATTAGGAGGGCTATCAGGCAATACGCATACTGTTGGATCAGCAGTTTATTCATTTCACGTCTTGGAAACAACGAGTAGCATGGCAGGATGCGACAATTTCGTTCGTTAGATCTTCGAGTCACAAAATACAAAGATACCTCCTCCTTCGGTAACACATAACCAGGACACATTAGAGCACACAGTACATGTACTTCAGTCGCGCATACTGATCATCTCACTCCTGGTATTGGCCGCTGTAGTTGCTGCTCACCACCCAAGTTAGACTATGTGGTGCCGTGACGCGGCACCCTTAACTTAGGCTTAGTATAAAGTAGTACAATAGTGGGCCTGTGGGAGCTAGAGAAGGTTGCGTTCCTATTAACCAACTTGCGCTCCGCAAGTAAGAACGTGCTGGATGAACTTAGACAGCACCACGCATACATAATCTTATCAACCAACTTGCGCTCCGCACAGAGAGAACACTCTATTAGAAGGACCATTCAAACTGCCGGAGAAAACAACCAACGAGAACCACTATGAACCCGAACTCGCGAGACGAGGCGACCACTATGAGCGGACTGCCCTCGCCCTCCCACGATCCTATGACACCCCTCGAACCTCCCTCACCACAGTTAACGCATCACCTGACATGACCTTCAGCCTTCACTCATCCTGCATACTCCCTGCCTATTACGCCAAGGGATGTTGAAGATACAGAACAATCAGACTGCATTTTGCAGCCCATAATACAGCCTGGTAGGCTATCTCACTGGCGATAGATACGCTTTGCTTGTCTCTAGCGTGCCTGAATATGACGTACAGATGCTAAATGTTCAGGGTTCGATCCCAAGGAGGAGTCAAGGAAGGCGTGGACGGCCACGCGCAACAGGTGTGGAAGGCATCGAGAACAGCAAGTACAAGTCGACTAGGAGGAGCGCATGTACAGTTTTCAAGAATTGAGGTTCTAGTTCTCAAATCCCTTTCTTTCATGCTCCTTTGCAAGTTGCCATGCAAAGCTGGGGTTCCCAAAAAAAAGCGGGTCAGACTGGAACGGCATACAGTTGCAGGTCGACGGCGAAACTTTTTTTTCATTTTTTTTTCATGTCTCTCAATACAGCTAATTGTACCCAAGCGGCGTCTTTTCGGATGCCGCTTGCGTGCAGACAGAGCCCGGCTCTGAGGGATTCTATTAATCCCGGTCGACGAATCCGTTTTTTGTGTGGAACCAGGATTTTCTCGGAGAAAGGAGCAATGAAAAAGGGCCTAGATTGCATGTAGTCATCGATCCTCGGTAGCACGTTGTAGCAAGGACACACTGTGCCTTGCTAAACTTGTCCACGGACACATGCGGCTCATGGAAGCAACACATAGTTTGCAAAGAGTTCGTGCTACAGTTTACTCAAGGAAGTATTTTTCTGTGAACTTTAGTCATCATTGCACAAGAGCTACATCGAAAAAAGCACTATGCTTACCATCATTTCTTTCAATTGGCGGCGCCTAATTTAGATAGCGGCGGCCCGGCGGGCGGAACACCAGTGCATGCACTATCGCCCTTAGCCTGGAGTTAAGTCTTGAGTGTAGCTACCTATTTAGATCCGCTGAATGTGAAGCGTTCCTTATAAATATCTAGCATGGAAGTGTACTACTACCTTTTTGCTTTATCCTTCTTCAAGACTTGCCTCCAAACTTCCACATACATCATGCGCTTCCAAGCCCGCAGCAGTAGCAGCGGCGGTGCGTCTGCCCTGATCCTCCTCGTCGCTCAGTTATCAAACGCCCTTCATTTCCCAGCTGCTCTTCATCCTCGTCAGGACCTTACCCCCCTCTCCGCCAACTCCAGTCTCTTGGCTTGCCTCCAGCCTCTTGGCTCAAAGGTTCTCGAGCGTGAAACACCCAACTTCGAAAAGAACCGATGGGCTTTTGATTACAGATACACCTTCAAGCCCGAAGTCGTAATCATGGCCAACTCTACGGCCGATGTACAAACAGCTGTCAAATGTGCTAAGGCTTCGAAAGTAGCAGTTGCGCCCAGATCCGGTGGTCACTCGTATGAGGGCTACTCCATCGGAGGACAGGACGGGTCTGTGGTCATCGATCTCTCGGCTTTCTCTAGTGTCGTCGTCTCGGGCAAGACGGCTAAGGTCGGCGCCGGCGTCCGTTTGGGTCCCCTTTACTATGAACTTCACAAGCAAGGTGACTGGACGATCAATGCGGGAACATGCCCCACTGTCGGTATTGGTGGCCATGCCCTCGGTGGTGGATTTGGAATGTTGGGTCGCAAGTACGGCCTGATGCTTGACCGAGTCGTCGAGATGGAGCTCGTCAACGCCGACGGTGATCTGCTGACCGTCTCTGCTTCCAAGAACCCCGATCTGTTCTATGCACTCCGAGGCGCTGGCGGTGGCTCTTACGGAGTCGTCACGTCCTTTACGATTTTGCCGATCAAGCCGGCCAAGAAGGTGACCTCGTTCGCATACAACTGGAATTATAATGAACTTGCTCAAGTCCTAAAGGCATATGTCACCTACGGAAACTGGCGCGATATGGGCCTCGGCTTTAGTGTAACGGCCGATGGTGTTGGATTGTCGGGACTTTTCCAGGGACCTCAGGTTCACCAGGTGGCTGCTATGGCTCCATTCCTCAAGCTGGTGCCAAAGCCCAATGCGACAGATGTGCGAGAGACCAGCAATATCGAGTCTGTACTGCGTTTTGCGTACATGTATGACGATCCAACGGACATCGAGGCTCTCAGCATGAAAGGATCCTTCAAGCCCGGAGATTCGCATTACACTAAAGGCAAAAGTCTGATCTTCCCGTCCGCACTCAAGAACTCGACTATTGCACTTTTAGCCAAGTGGGGGGACAAGGTACCCGAGGGCAGCAGTGCGAATTACATCCTCATCGATCGATGGGGAGGTGCGATCGAGAAGGTGCCTGTTGAAGCGACCTCCTTCGTGCACAGGAATGCCCACACAGTGATCCAGTTTGTGACGGAGTGGGATGGAAACCCAGATGCTGTGCCCGGTACCCCGGACTGCAAGGCCTGCTTGGATCTGATGAGCGAGATGTACAGCGATTTCTTGGCGGACTACAAGGTCAATTACGGCTCTGTTGTTCATGGTTACCAGAACTACATCGACAGCGAGATTCCAAACTGGCAGGCGGCTTACTACGGCTCCGCGTTCTCTAGGCTCAAGCAGATCAAAATCAAGACCGATCCAGAAAACGTCTTCCGCTTCCCCATGAGCATTCCTCTCAAGTAGCCGCACAATTACTCACATAGACTTAAGAAAAATTCAATATTCATTCAAGAATGGTTTTTATCCAAACGGTGTAGAGCCAGCCAGGCTCGGCTTTATTATGTGCAGAGACGATGAAGTTGGTCGACGCTTCCCTTCGCAGGCATTATCCTGATCAGGTAATAAGAGTATATTCTCAGTCGCGAGGAATGCTTTTTGAAGGCAGACCTGGACACCCCTAGCGTCGACCATCGTCTTCTGTTATACGGGGCCAATAATGTACGTAGGTATGGACCCCGGTCGATGGCCAGTGAAGCAATGCGGCGAGCCGGACGGACGAAGGATATGGCAACGGCAGAGAGGAAGACAATCATTCAAAAATGATACCATAGGCGGGGGCAGACGTTGCAGATGGACGAGATGGAAAGAGAGTAAAAACACAACCGGCATTAGAATCACCGTCACCTGCTAGATCACGCATTTACCTGAACAAACATGAACCTCTCCAAGGAAACCTTTGCAAAGCTCCAACGCTTAGGCTTCAACAGCAACAGGCACGGTCACATGGCTGCTGCAGGGGCACTTGGCGAGCACTCCAGTGTCCAAAGTTGGGTGAATAAATCCAGGGGCCGATTCGGGCTCCATGGGCCAGGTCAAGAACTCGTTGGTCATGTTCTGGACAAAGTTGTCGTCAACGATCTCCAGGCGCTTGCTGTACTTGGTGACCTTGTCCCAGTCGCGCTGGACATTCTTGAGGTCGCGCGACATGTAGCGGAAGGAGCGCTGGTAGATCTTGCGGTTGACTTCGCTGGTCATATGGGGCTTCATCTCCACGAACAGCTCATAAGCAGCGGCGGGCTGAGCAAACATGTAATCGGCACCGCGCTTGACTGCCTTCATGAACGCAGCAGTCTTCTCGGGGTTCTGGGCGATAAAGTCCTCGTTACCGATGAACAAGATCTATTAAGGAAGATTCAAACAAGAAAGATATGTGAGGACGTGTGTACAGGGGGGGGGGGAAGGTGATAGTCTGGACCGTGAGAGCCACAGGCACTCTCCCTGCAAAAAGACAACTTACCGAGCAAAAGCAGCAGCATCCTAGGTCAGCCAGCTCGTCGATGCGGAGCATGCGGACGTCATCACGGGAGCGGCCTTGTTGGACAGACCATTCCTCGAGCTCGACCATCTGGACGTTCTCAAGACCAATACCGGCATCAATCTCTCCACGGATGATGGCGCCTGTAACGTTCATACCGACGCGGACGGCGGTGTAGTCCTCGGGCGTCATGCCATAGTAACGGGTCAACTCGTCGATCTGGATCTTACCAAACTCGCCAACGTAACCGATGCGCTTGCCGCGAAGACTTTGGAAGTCGGTGGTGATACCGCTCTTGGAGGCCAGATAGACGACACCGGTGAAGGGCTCGTCCAGGAGGGTGCCGATGGACTTGATGGGGAATCCTCGGGCCTTTCCGGCGATGGTGTGGATCATGGCCTTGCAGCCAAGGTCGACCTTTCCGGACCCAATGATCTCGGTGACATCGGAGGGGTTGTTGGGCTCGAGAATGGCGACCTTGACGCCCTCCTCCGTAAAGTAGTTGAGCTTTTCGGCGAGGAAGAGGGGGAGGTGGTATGGGGTGGCATGCCAGTTCAACAAGCAGGTGATCTTATCGGTAGACATGGTTGCTTTCAGAGATGGGGAGTGTGAGGCTATGTGTGCAGGGCAGGAGATGAAAAGAGTGGTGGAAAAGGAGAGGAAAGAAGAGGAAAGAAGAGGCGGTTCGTCGTAGTGCCTCGGGGGTTTAAATACGAGTTGGCGCGTGTTCCCACGCCGCGCGGGGAATCGGACATCTCCTCTCACCCCCATGAAAATTTGCTTGAGGCAGGACGCAAAGATTACGCCCTCGTGGTCATGACTGCTCTCTACTAATGCTATCTCTGGGCCCTTCCCACGGCCTGGAGAGGCGATGATTATCTGACACCCGAAGGCATTCGGGCGAGCACCACACCGCTGTCGCACCGTGCTTTGGATGCCTGTTTACGGACGCGGCGGAGTTTGGCGCTGACGGATGAGTCAAGCCAAGGCGGTGTGTCTCTGAGAGACAGGGCGTCTTGCTGCTGTACATGTCTGTACGGGATCCTCGTACATACGCTGTGTTTCGGGTACCTCTGTCTGCAGCCGCTTCTTAAAACTGATCCGCTCCTCGCGACATGCCATTGCCGTCTCTCCAGCATCCCCATTGCAGAGGCATCACTGCTCCACTGCAGTACTTTGTTGTGGATCACGGCCCAGCAGAGGCTCCCGTGTGTGTGTCTTCTTGATCAGCCCAGCACCCGTGCGTGCGAATGAGTTTACCCTGGCTGTCGTCGGCCGATCACAGCGGCCAAGTATGTTGCATGCGATTAGCTGCAGGTGCTCTGGGCATAAATAATCGCGACGAGTCCTGACCGACGCAAGGTGCGAAGAATCTTTTGCGCCTCGCGAATATTTTTCCTTTTCTTAAATTCGCTTTGCGCATTCTCATTTCCTCTTTTCTCACACTCTCGCGCACCAACTAAACTTGCACCATGGCAACCGTCGAAGAGCCTCTCATTGCAGAGTCCACAGCCCTGCTTGGGGGCAGCCCGTCCGCAGGAGGACGACACGGGCAGCGCACACCCACCTGGTACTGGCCCTGGCAGCCAAAGTACTGGGCCGCCATCCCAGTGATTTTCATGGCCGGCTTCGCTGTCGCTCCAGCAGCTTCGCTGTCCGCCCCTTTCCTCAAGATGCTGTTTTGTGAGCGCGGACTCCCCATGCTGTTCCCGATCAACAACGGCACCGATAGCTTAAATGACGGTCTGAATATCAACTTTAGCGACTCTCCCAACAACGACGATGGTCACTGCGACTCTGCCGAATACAGCGCTGCGATTGCAAAGTTTTTCAGCATTGGCAATTCGCTGGCAGCTGTTCTAGGTAAAGTAGACGGGCATCAACGTCCTCATATACCTTATGTTATTAACGCGCGAGAGGGAACACACAACTTATCGACTTGTGGTTCTAAATGTGCTTAGTGATGCTGATGGTCCGCTTTTGGTCTGGACTCAGCGATCGCATCGGACGTCGGCGGGCACTGATGCTCTGGGCCATAGGATCAACCATCGCAAGCCTTTTTCCTGTTATCGTGTATCATAACAAAGGGATGAGCCTTAACTTCCTTTGGGTTGGTAACATCATCGACGGGGCAGCAGGATCTATATTGTCGCTGATCTCGTTGACACATGCATATGCGGCCGATGTCACCCGTCCCGAGGAGCGCACTGTGGTCTTTGGTCAGATCATCGCTGGGCTGTACGCGGGTATTGGCTTTGGGTAATCTTCAGAGCCATTGTTTTCGCTCAGCGTGGAACTGGAACCTCTGCCTCTGCGATCTAATCTTATCTGATTCCCCGGTTCGATGGTTTTTTTTTGGATTCAGGTCTGTCACGGCAGGACTTGTAGCAAAGCACTTTGGACTGTATGCCGTCTTCTTCTGGATGGTCCCGGCGATATATGCGCTTGACATATTATATGTCCTTCTGATCCCAGAGTCTTTGACCATTGCAGCACTAAAGCAAAACGATCATCTGCAAGCAGCACAGCTACAACACTCGGGCACCGAGTCCATCGTGGTTCAGTCCGAGGACCTCCCTGATCAGCCTTGCAACTCTGAACACCTGCACAAAGATACGAAATCCTACGCCCATCGCCTCAAGGTATTCACCACAGGAATTATACCACAGCATTTGCAAACTCGACTTGCCGGGAAATACAGCTTGCTGACACTGATGATCGTCTGCTTCCTGGTCCTTGGAGCTATCCTTGGTAAGAATATATCACGAGGGGACTCTGTACCTCTGGAGACACTTTTGACGAACAGCATACTAACTGTACCGCTCGCGTACCTACAGGAGTTACTACTCATATCCCCACATACTTGCTGTACAGATTCCATTGGCCAAACGAAAAGATGAGCTATGTCACTGCAGTCCAAGGCCTCAGTCGGCTGGTCTCCCTGACCATACTCTTACCGATGGTTAAACGTTTCGCTCCTCAACATTCGATTCCGAACCCTATGAGCAGCATCAACTTTGACCTCAAAGTCGCCGTCCTAGGACTCCTCCTGGAGTCTTTGACCATGCTCATTTACAGTGTTGCAGCTATCGGCGAACTATTCTATCTCGGAGGAATGACCGGCGCTGTCGGCAGTCTGTTCTTTCCTGCTGTTCGTGGCATCGTCTCTCAATCCGTGGCTCCCGAAAGGGTCGGCAAGACGATGGGGACATTGGCCACATTTGAATCCGTGGCGGCAGTGTTGGCACCTGTAACATTTGCAACGGTGTATAGCAGAACACTGGAGGTTTGGCCTTCAGCAATATTTTTATTCGCCACCGTGCTATCTCTGTCAGCCATGGTGCTGACCATTATTGTACTTGTGCAACAAGCCCGCGCATTGCAGCATTGCCGTATGTAAATAACAAGCAGCAACTTCATGTGTATCATGTATCAGCCATAAAACGTAACGACTGAAAGAATCGCGCAGACCTACAAGACCCGTCCGTGTGAGTATGTATATGATCGCCGTTACAGCAAACACGTACAGGACCTGTCGCAGCGGAAGCAAAAAAAACCTCTCTATCTTGCACTGCAGCCTCTCAGACGCCAGAACTCGGCATCCCCGAGACAACGCCATGCTTGGGCGAGCTTGATGCATGGTTGGAAAGCGTCGTTACTTGCTTCTATAAAGGAAATGGCCGTTGACCTTTCATGACTTCCCCTTTGAGGTTGTCGCTGCTTCCACATGCCCCCCACCCTCGCATTGGCGTCCAGATCACTACCCAATGCACCATGATATGTATCCGTCGCCCTTGGCATTCCTGTTGCTAATGGTTCATCCACTGCGCACATGTCAAAGGGTGGACAAGGTACGAATTGAGCCAGCGCCTTGCCTCGGTGCCCACATGGGTTGGGGCTCCAAGCAGGTGCTCACATAAACGATGCATGAATTCTGCGAGATTGTGTCCACACTAAGCGGTAGCTATCTAAGAGATACACGCGGTATGGTCGAGCGTATGATTTAAGTGGGATAAAAGCACCTGAGCTTTTGTTGTCATGGTGCCCATTGCACCCTACTTATCCACCTCCCATTCCGTGCAGATTATCACTGGTTGCCTCTCCGTCGGTCAAGAACGCATCTTCTATGTTCTCGTTGATAGATGTACTTTGGCTTGTCAAAAAGGCAACTGCTTAAAGCTTGCTCTTGTACCTTGAGTCGTTGTGTGTGCCTGTACCCTTGTATCCTTGTGCTCCCAGACAGAATCCATTCATGGCAGCCTCTGCATTAGTCTACAACAGTCTGAGCCTTGGTGAACGAGACCGCTTCAATGGGTGGTCGAAAGGCACGACAACAACAGGCTGGAGAAAGGTTACCTCTTCTTTTTGAAAGCATTTCCAACCACACAAACATTTGCTCGTATCATTCCATCATCCAATAGGTACCTAAACCCTCCCCCCCCCCCCCCCTCCAAAGCACTTGGCACACTTGCATGGTGCAAATAAAGGCTTATTCTTATTCGTCTCGCTCTTCAGCTAACTTCATCCTTTCTCGCAAACACATTTTCATCTCGAAGCCATGTTCAGCATCTTTCACGCTGTGGTACACCTCACCATCCTGTCCTCAAAACAACATATGCAAGTTGGGGACTCTGTATCGGCACAACGGCTGCTGGCTTTGCTGGACGTGCCGACATAGGATTTCATCTCTGGGACGACGTGGGTAACGAGGCTGGACATTATCGCACCGTGTTTCTGGCCAAGAAACCTGTCATGACCAATAACGGATACACTGTCATCGCCAACTTCGTGAGCATGGGCGACCCACAGCTGTCTTCGGCCACTGTGTCCCATGAACAGTATGGGAACTATGGCGACGTCGGTCTTCGTGTTTATTGCAATTGCGTAACTGGTCCGATCGTTTATTATGCCTGCTACGATGACCGGACCCACTTCTGTGACCAGAGCAGAACTGCAGCCCAAATCGCATACTGAAAGACTCAGTTAGACATGGGAAGCGATTCGGGAGTATGGTCCTGCAAATAAATGGCCCAATGTAGTTTATGATAACGAAAGAAAGATTGATTACAGGCAGGAAGAAATGAGTGAAGGGTATGCTTTGATGCTATAAACAAGGACCGATTTTGCTTCAGCGAATCAGATTGAGCGCTATGCTGTACAATGCCCGGTACTCTGATACCGGCCCGCCAGGACGATCCCAGCTCATCGCGAGAGCAGTTTCCTGCAACTTTGTGAGGAAGACCTCATGTGCTATAGGATGAAGTTGAAAGTCCCTCCAGTCCCGAAGCGCATGGTCGATCGCTGTCGACAGCTGAGAATGGGCGTCTGAGGCAAATGCATCAAAAAAGTAACTGTTGTGCTTGTTTTTATGGATGCTCGCAGTCGGGCATCCAGGCAGGGAGCTGTCAAGTCGATATTGCTGTCCAGTATGGCTATCGAGGGGGTTTTCGATCAGGAATTCCGTCAATCCTCCAACTCCTGATGAGATGACGGTCGATCCAAACAAAAGACCCTCTGCCGCCACAAGACCAAAGCTCTCGGTCAAGGATGGAACGAACAAAAAGTCGGCGGCGGCCCGCAAGTAAATGCCCCAGTGTCGTTGACCTTGGGCATCGGAGATAATCTCAACGGTCCCATTGAACCGGTGCCTGAGATGGCTTATGTCCTCAATAGGATTGCTGTTTGGCTGGCCCATGATGACAAACTTGCCGCCTCCAGAGTGGATCGCAGAGCTAGCTGTTTCGAAAAACGCGATACCCTTGTTGTACTGAAAGCGGCCGATAAAGAGAAGCAGTGGACGATGAAGGTCTTGATCCTCCAGAAATCCTTTCGAGATTAGGTATCGTTTAGCGGCTTCTTTGGCTGATCGAATTGTCGTTTTTGGTACCCCATAATCTGCACGAGCTCCGTTGTTGTTCTCCTCATCGCCCACATCATGCTTTGAGACGCAGCCGTTACCAGCTAAAGCAACATAGGGGAAGGCTAGTTGGTCCTGACACAGTTCTGGACTTGTCCATGGATTCAGTCGTCTGATGTCGATACCATTGGTGATACCGATGAAGAGGTTCCTCTCTGCTTGATCCAGGATGCTGTCGAGTACAAGTTCCTTCAGGTAGAAATCCTGCCGACCCTCTACAATGTCCTTGGTCATCGTCTTGGAGACAAATGTGGATGCGTGCGCCAAGTCGATGCCAAGGGACGAAGTGAACAGAAGACCGTCGTCATTGCGATAATATTTCGAAATATCAGCCACGTGGGAATTCGAGTTTGTTGATCTATTGCCATAGCAGACGCCATTCTCGAATTTGTTAAAGCTCCTCATGTCGTTTGAGTATAGTAACTCGTCGAGGTAGTCGTGTAGAGTGTAGATTAGAGCTGGTAGTTTCTCAGTGCTGTGCCTGCTCCAGTGTATCTGTTGGAGGTAATGCAAGACCAGGGCGTTGGTCGCACCGTGCAGGTGAATGACATCGACTGGATGAGGTGTCCAAAGGCCACTTCCCGAGTCGCGGACGTTCTGGGACCTAAGAAACGTGGCAACAGCCTTGCAAAAAAAGAGATCTCTCCACCCGCTCGGCAAGGCCTTTGGCAAAAAATAAATCTTGCGTGCATCCTCGATGTTGAACGCTTTATCAAAAGGCTTGATGTCTCCAGGTCCAATCAGCCACACAGTGACAGGGGTCAGAGATTGTTCGTCGTAGGCCTCAAAATATTGGAAGGAGTGGATCTTGAAGTGGACCGGTCGGAGTTCATGCAGTTCATCCCTGATGTCGATGGAAAGGGTGGTGTGATACACGATGTCGATGTCCCGCTGCTCGTCTAGGAAAGAGTAGTGTGGCATCACCACGTTGACCGTATGCTGCTCCTGTTGCTGCGCGATGGCAAGGGCAGTAACCACCATCCCCAAGCCGCCCATCGACGCAGGCCCAAACTCTTTGGCGACGTGATACACGTGGATCTGGTCCTGGTAGTGAGCGGAAGAGTTGAGGACTAGGCCCTGGTACTTTACAGTTCTTAACATACGAGTGTCTGCGCACGTTAAGGAAGCATAGTGAACTCTGTAAGTATCACGAGTAAGAGTGCGAAAGTCCCAAAAAAAATAGTTCGCTTTGAATGCTGCATACCTGTGTGAATCGCTGTGGCGTTCATATCTTCTTCGGTGGCACTTTCAACTTGCTTCTTATATGATAACAAAGGAGTCTCCTCTAAGACGATCGTCTCATTGACCTTACAATCCGCCATTTCTAAGGAAAAATGTCAGACCTCGGGTTTCCCAATAAGCAGTTGCCCAGGCCATTCTGATTTCGTGATCTGACGACAGAAACTCACCTAAAGAAGCATGATTCAGAAGTGAATATCTGGCCTGTTGTATTTGGCTGTTTCTTAAAGCAAATACTAAAAGCGCTGCAGCCAACCAAGCCCATAGTTGACTGAAAGGTCGACCTAATCCTGTCCCTTGACAAACTTGAGACGTGAATGCGAGTTTGCGCGGACGTCCGATGTGACGACAGCCTTTGTCACAATTCTGGAACTCGCAGCTGCATGAGTAATCAAGATGATGAATATTGTCCTGAAGAACTTCTATGGGTCTGTCGCTGTCCAGAGCTGATCCTCCGCTGGTGGAGAATGAGTGTGTGCGTGGTGGCATATCTATAACCAGAGTAGGAAATCAGCTTGCTAATTGTATTCCCATCTCTACTCCGAAGTTGGAGCGCTTCAGCTCACATCCTTATGGATCATGGTGGTTATAAAAGGGATCAGAAGTTGCCGTCGCGGCCCGGACCGTGGATGAGATCTTAGATCCTTACCTCCTTAAGCGCCAGAAGCAGGGCTGGTTTATGAACGTGATAACAGACACTCTCAACAAAGTGTGGTTCTGAAGTGCAGGCAGATTATGGCTAGTGACTTTAGCTGATCGCCCTGAATACCGGTGTTCGACAGTGGTGATTTACAACGAACAAAAAAAAAAAGGCTGAGGAGTAGTTTTTGTGTTCATGAGACAGTTTTCCGCAACAGGTGTCATTTATATGGTGAGTCGTCCGCTGAAACGAAGTCCGAAAGTCGATTGACCAAGGCCTCTTCACACACTAGATTGATTAGTATCGTCAAAGGCTCCGACGTATATACAACCCTCATGCGGCCCTTGTGCCATCCGCCAATTAGAAACGAACAAATTTGATTTTCGCCGCTTTCCGATGGGTTACACACACTGCGACGGGGCGCGGTGCATGTACAGAGAATTGGTCTAGTCTCGAGGGCGCGGGCACCGTGAATAAGGCTGTCGTGCATGAGTATGTCGTGACGATGCTTAATGTGTAACGCTGTCGCCGAGTAGTGCTGCACCATGATGACAGTGTCCCTTTCAGTTCGAATAACCCAGCTTTCCCGTCGCATTCGCAGTGTGTAAGGAATGCGACGAGCACATATTACTTTGATGTTGGTAAGCATATAGCATATCTGGAGGTCTATAAAAGTAGCATCCCTAAAAAAGCACAGCAGACAGAAAAAGAGCAATAGGAAAGGTGCCGCCACAGCAAGAGAAATGCGGCAACGTCCAAGCACAATGTAACCTTCGTTTGCCCAGACCGTTTATATCAAAGTACCTCGAAACTGCATGAGGAGCACTATGTACGCTAGTTGAGGTTCGTTGGCTATGAAAATTGATTTGTGCAGTACAGTCCCCCATCACATAACCTGAAGTTTTTTCACGCTATGTGATTTCCATATATTTTGCAGAATTTGATTGGCAGATGGCATTGACTGAATTGTAAGGTCTATTTGAACATCGTGCACAATGGCTCTGAGCACCTCCGACTCTGCCATATCATCCATGTCGAGTGTCACCATGAGTGAGGGACGATCTTAAGTAGACCTTACAATTCAGTCAATGCCATCTGCCAATCAAATTCTGCAAAATATATGGAAATCACATAGCGTGAAAAAACTTCACGTTATGTGATGGGGGACTGTACTGTACGTAGTTGACGTCGCGAAAGGGCCATACGCCGTCACTAAAAGGTTTGCTGCACATGTCGGGTAAGTGCTCTCATCACTTGCATGATGTCCCGTCAGGCATCATACTTCGTCGAGCATGCTATTTATTTTTTAAAGTTACGACGAAAGCAATGTTTCGGCTGCAGACTTGTAAGCAGCCATGGCAATCAGATAAAGACCAGGTCCCACACTAATTCTGGCAACACCAATCTCCTTCAACTCTTCAATACTCAAGAATCCCTCCCCTAAGCGCTTGATGACATTGAGACGCCCATCGAGAGCCTTCACGAGGATCTTGACCTCCTCTCTGGACACTCCACGCCCCTTGGGGCCTCCCCAGACGAATACTGTCTTTGCTCCAGCAGCCAAGAAAGCCTTTCCTCTCTCGATAGCATCCGCGATCGATCCGTCATGACCAAGGACATCTGTTCTTGCGTTAATAGCAAAGTCTGGGACGCCTGCTTCCTTGGCAGCCTCGACAGCGAGTTTGATGCGTTGGACTGCGTCCTCGAGCGTCCTCAGTTTACGAGACTTGCAGTCCACATCCTCAATATTGCAGCCAACGACACCCAGCTCAATAACCCGTCGAATAGTATCCTTGATATCATCATATCCATCCTGCAGATCCGCTGTCAGTGGTTTATGTGGGACAACGACCGCCGCAATCTTTTTGATGGCTGCCAGGTTTTGCTCCCGCGTCATATCGTCATCGTACACGCCCTCAACTGCAGCGATGGCAAAGCTGGCTGTGGCGATGGCTTTGGCAGAAGGCAAAGAGACCATGATGGAGGCTGTGGCGGCATCATAAACGTTGCCGAGGACCAATGGCTGGCCGGATTTGTGGAGGCTCCGGAAGAGAAGAGCAGTGGCATTTTGGTCGGGAGAGGACATTTCTGGAGGTATTGCAGTGAACGGAATGTTCAGAGTAGAGGGTGTTGTTTTGGTGTTATAGAGAAGAAACGCGAAGGTATGAAGCAGTCTGTTTGTCCTTGGGTGGGCAGTGGATGTGGATGATGGAGTAGAAAAAAAAAGTGGGGGGGGTTCACGCGCTTTTATGTTCGCGCGTGGGAGAAATTTCACCATATTGACCGTCTTCCGTCAACTACGAAGGCATGCTGAGTCACTCGGCACAACTGCGCATGCCGGCGTGTTTTCAAATCGGGTTTAGCTCAATGGAGGTGGTTGCTGCGCTGACGTTCAGCAATGTCAATTGACAGTACGGTACAATTAAGTTCAGAATGGACACCGTCATCGCCTAATGAAAATTTGTCAGTCTTCTTCCTTCTTTCAAAGGTGTATTTATTGGGTCAGGGAGAGGGGTCGACTAGGTCTTCATTCGTCGGGCCAGGCTTCTCGGATATTCTCCACTTGTAGGATCTTGCTTTACTGGTCGCTGGCGACCGTCTCAACGACTGTGGGGTCGTAGCAGTATCTACCGCAGCACATGACGCCACCTACGTTGAGGCATTGAGGGAGGATCTCATCACCAAGATCAAGAGCAGCCGGCAGTGCACTGCTGACGGTGGCGACCAGGAGGACCAAAATGGTAATGTAAGTCTTGTACAGCATTGTGGGAATCTATTACAATACAAGGCATTCGTTTCAGATGACGGCTGTGTGTGTGGAGCACTAGTAAGACTAAGCGAGGCGAGAAGGAAAGGCTGACCTGAGTTCTTGTTATCTGTGGAAAGAGTTATGAAAAGTGCTGAGTGAGGATGAAGCGACGGATGGCATTATTTATACAACGAAGAGTTCTATACCGTAAGTTCCTCGATAATGAACACTAATGCCTTCCATGAGCTATCAGAAGGGGAGCACCAATGCTATCGGCTCATGGACATACATGAAAACGAGAACGTCGATTGCAAACAGAGCACAGCACCTCCCTTGTACTCCAAACAGTGGCCATGACTATCGCCACCTACCAAAAGTTTCATCAAGACGTGGTCTTCAGCAGCATAAACTTTTGAAAAGTCGAAAAGGCGGGTCTTCTTTACCTTCCGTACGCGCAAATCAACATCAAGTATGCATGCACCTTTCACAGAGCTCAATTACAGCTTTACGCCAACGAGTTATTGTGGACCAAACATACAGTGTTTCTTTTGTAGCATAGACAGAAGACGAGATCTTTTCATGTTCATGCATCCTAGTGCTCATGTGTCCTGCGTTTGGCTTGTGCCACCTGTGCCATAGTTGTTTTCTTCACCAACCAACATGACACAAATTTCCCATCAGACAGCCATTTCCTGAGCGACGCTGAAAATTGCTCACAACCTCAGCACCTTTTGGCCCGCACTGACATCAAGTTGGTCTTGATTGAACGAAGGGCGGAGATGACATTAAGAAAAGAAATAGCTGCCATACTCTGAGGGTGACGGGCTAAGAGGCGGCTAAGAGACGGCTATGGATAACAATGGTGTCCCGTCCATCGTCTCTTGGAATTAGCCTTGGCTTTAATTTGCAATGGCCTTGAAGAAAACGTGCTGCTGCCACCATGAAGGCGAGTGCCAACAGCTCAAGAGCTGCACATGTTCCTCCGTTTCGAGAATTGCTCTCACGCCTCAATTCTTTCCCATGCTGTAGCTGCAGTTGTTGTTGGCGACCTGGATTGGGTGTCAAGTCGAGAATATGTTTGTATGTTTGTCAGGAAACACCATCAACATTGTAGGCTACTGTTGTGCACATCACCCTCCTGTGCAATGTGTGCATATACAACGACAAGACTACCCTCGGCTTAGTTTTCAAGAAACACACTGAGCGACACGACCTGTTCTTCCGGAACTCATGACTTTTGATAATTTTTTTCAATCGAGGGGACTATGGTGGGAAGGTAAGGCGTGGATTTGACGAGGGCTAATGTAGAAATCTACGCACAGTCCGAGGACAGCATCTAGCAAGCCCAGTCTCCGTGTCCAAAGCTACCCATGCTGAGCCACTGGTTGCTCTTTTTGAATACCATGTAAGGCTTGAGGGTGGCAAGCACGCTTCGCAAGATTTCCTTTTGCCTTCGTTGTTAGACGCTCCTTGCACCTTCCTCGGAATCGCAGTACCGCAATCAAGATGACTGGACCCTCAACGCCCGTCTACTGCACTTAAAAAGCGCAGCCATGGCTCATGTAATTGAGTATGAAGTGGACACGCAGGGACTGACGGGTAGCACAACGCCATTCCACTGGGAAGAACGTCTCCCTATATGTATGCTGTTCAAGCCGCAGACCATGTTGCCCCTTGCTCCCTGTTATGCAGTCCAAACGAGCGGTTGCATTTTGCCCAATCGGAGGCGGACAGAGCGTGACTATGATTTTTTTTGGTGTTCCCGTGCGTTCTGTCTTCAGCCCTTTTCGTCGCTTGCCACTCTGCACCTCTCCACTCCCTCTCCAGCAGCCCTGCAGCAGCCTCGTCATGAGCAAAGCACAAGACCATGGAGCCGAGATCTCTGCGGCCCCCAGCACCACCGTCGCCATCCCCGACCAAGGTAGCCCAGCCTATTTCGACTCCACCCCGCCTCCACACGGCCACAATGCCTTCGACGACATGCTGAACTCAGAGCTGGTAGCACACGACGATTGCGAGATCACAAGAGCAGAGCGAGCAGAGCGAGTGCAGGATCAGAAGCAAGCAGACTTTGGCTCGCCAGGATTCCCGACTCCAGGCGCCTTCTCCACCAACACCTTGTCCGACCCACCCTCGTACGAGGCAGGTTTCGGAGGCAAGGTCCGGCTGCACGCCAAACTGATGCGGCCGCGAGAAACAGCGGCCAAGGTCACAAACGTGGAACTGTTTTTCGATCTGGTCTTTGTTTATGCAAGTAAGTCATGCCTTTTTCCATGGCCTTGTACACTCTCGTTTTTTATCCTCGCAGCACAATGTTAAACGCTTTTGCGATGGCACCTGATAGTTAGCGCCATCTCACAGACTATGGAACACGATTTGACTTGGGAGGTTGTGCTGGAGATGCTGGTTGTCACTCTGGCAGTATGGGTAAGCTCCGCCAATTTTTTCTTGTCTGACAACGCTCAACTCCTGTTTTTGATCTCTCTCCGCCTGTCTTGACGCCTGTTGACACGCTGGTAAACTTTAATTTGCATGGCTTGTCTCCTCCTGGCCTGTCTCCTCCAGTGGGGCTGGGTCTTTAGCGCATGGACTTTTAACTGGTGAGTTGCAAATGCTCTTGTTTATTGTTTTCCAAACATCATCTTCGCTAGTTGAAAAAAAATGGTAACTAACGTTAGAGATCCCGCTTCATCCTTCAATCTTTGTTTGTTATTAGGTTCAACCCAGACTCGTATCTAGTGCGCTTGCTTCTGTTGAGCCTTATGCTGATCAACCTCATCATGTCCTCAGTCATCGGGGAGTCGTACTCGGACAGGAGTCTTCTTTTTGCAGTAATGTATGTGCTGATTCAACTCGGACGAACCACCGTAGTTGTCTTGGCTCTTCATGGCCACAAGCTGCAGAAGAACTTTATTCGAGTCCTTTTCTGGTTTTGCACGTCCGCAGTGTTGTGGCTGACAGGGGGAGCCATTGGAGGCGTGACAAGGAACGTGCTCTGGGCTGTCGCCATCGTGATTGAATATGCATCGGCCGCAACGGGATTTTATACACCTGGCCTTGGCAAATCGATTTCAACGGATTGGGATATTCACGGAGGACATCTTGCTGGTAAGATATCAAGGACTTGCCGCGTCCTAGTGTAGACATATGATCCTAGGATCCCGCATTGAGTAACGGACATTGCTTCTCCCGTATAGAACGGTGCTCTTTGTTTATTATTATCGCTCTGGGCGAGTCCATCGTCGTCACAGGAGAGGCATTCAAAGGAGTGTTTTCAGGTGCTGCAGGACTTGGAGTTTTCATTATTTCGTTTTTGGGAGCAGCGGCTATGTGGTGGATTTACTTCCACACAGCATCGACAGAAGCCGTCGAGTTTGTTGAGCGATCCGATGATCCTGGTAAGATGGGTCGCCTTGGCTACACTTATATCCACGTCGTGATGGTCATTGGCATCATCTGGTGTGCAGTCGCAGACCGACTCAGTCTCGAGCACCCCCAAGCCATCCCGAGCGATGAGGATAAAAGGATATACGTGGTGATTATGATTGGCGGACCGACTCTTTTCGTGCTGGGCCATGCCATGTTCCGCAAATCATTTTGCGCCAGAACCCCCCATGCGCATCTCACGGCCATCGCGGCTTTTATCTGCGCGACTCCGATCGGTCTCTTCCTCCCAGTCTGGGCGACTGCGCTCACCACGACGACGATTCTGCTCCTCTTGGCTTTTTACGAGTCGTACTTTAGATGTGTTATCCTTCCCCGACATGCCAGCCACAGCGAATAAATAAATATATCTCCCATTCTCTTACCCATGTGTGCGCACAAGTCATTCCACCCTGCTTAGAACACTGCCGACGGCATGCTCATGCATTTGAAAGGACGCTGGCCAAGCCCCACCTGTCCATCAGTACACTAGCCCTGGCTACCTTCTCTTTCTGTGTCTTCCTTGGATCTAGGGGGTCAAGCAAGTCCCTGCACAGGGCGAACGGGGTCTGGGGCAAGCATGCAGTCCAATGCCCAGTTTTTTAAGGTTTCCCAGAAGAGGTTTCCCAAAAGAGATTGCCCTGAGTCTGACAGACACTTTCCCACTGGCCAGCGCCTTCCTTGCATTACCCGCTCGTCAGGTGGCAGTCAATGCCCGTCATCCGGCCAACATCAACACAGTCCAATGCTTGGCTCATGAGCATTGATTCTATAAGGCAACTTCTATTTCAAGACATGCTGATGCATCCCTGGTGAATGTGGCTCAACGAAGGCAGGATGACCTTCCCTCACAGGCATACCGGTTCATTTTTCCAGTACCGGCTGATACCTCGACCCAGTACATGATAAAGGGGACATCCTTCATTTCGCACTGATTACCCTCGGCGGAGCTGTGTTCTTCAAAAGGAGTATATCCTCAAAGGGATCCTCGCGATGAAGTGAGTGGAGAAAAGTCGGCATTTTTCCAATCTGACACACGGTTATGGGATAGACTTCGTTCAAATGAGAACTTTGCGTTACACCAAGTTTTGATCCATTACTGTAGTGCAGCTCAGCCTAGAGGAGGAAGAGGTCAGTCCCAAGGTACCCTATGTTGTTGCATATTTCCGCCAGAAGGCAACAGACAGTAACCTGTTGCCTCGTTTGAACTGTTGGGGCTACAACGGCGTCTCCGCGGGTTCTGTTGATGGTCCGTCTCATATATTCTTAGCTCATCGTTGTGCGCGGTGCCGTAGCACAACAGTATGCACAATGGTGCGGGTGTGGTGTGGTGCGGAACACCAATTTTTTTAATCTTTTTTTGGAGTGCCCGTCTGTCTTCATTCCGTATGCCAACTTCGTCCACCTAGAGGCTCAACTGCATGTAAAGTTGAAGATTGTCCCTCGGGGGCTGTTGTACAGGATGCCCTGATGGCATGATGCCAGTATTTAAATAGCTTAGACATCCTCATCGCTCTTCCATCCTTTACTCCCCCACCACTTCACACCACCTTTGTCCTACAATGCTCCTGACCAGCAATGTCCGCTGCATTGCGGTTCTCGCTACCGTTATCTTGTCTGCCGTTGTCGTATCCGGTGCTCCAACCCCCAACCCCAGTACCACATTCATAGGAGAGAGTCACTTGAGAAGCAAGGTTAGTTTGACACGACGCACCCTACATTGCACTGCCCGGAAAAAATCTAACGTCTCTGCTCCATCCCCGCGTTGCAGTGCCCTAAATTGTGTAGTGGTGTCGCACCTGTGAACTCCACCCAGCTTTACCTCTGCGGAGATGCTCGCCTCGGACCCCAAAAACTCCCCCAGGTCTTTCCCCTGGACGATATCACGCATCCCTACGACCGTTTTGGCGGACTCTGTCCTGCTGCCTTTCTCAAGGAGTGGATCGACCCCAACACCGGCTGGTACAGATATCCACCGAAGGGAGGCTTTCAGCTCGACACCAATGACCAGCCCATTCAAGGCAATATTACCTTGACTGTCGGAACCTTGCTGGACCGCTTTGGAAGTGAATATGGCAGTTACTTGGCACCTTCAGGGGCTCCCTACCCTCAGCGCGCTCTCCCTCCCTCGAATCTCGACACACCCCAGGACCGCGACAAGAACAATTACCCTAATAACTACCATGTTTACAGAGTCCTCAAAGCCTTTGATGTCCTTTCTGGCCCTATTGCGCCCTGGTTTGGTCAGGCGGGTCAGGGAGTTCAGTATTTTACCTCAAGTAACATCATGACCCTCATTAACGACAAGTTGCTCGAGCGCGTTCCTCTGAAGCGTTGATCTCGTTTGTACTATTACTATAATAAACACAAGTAATTTTTCTCCCTAACGAGCTGCCATATTAATCAGCCAATGTGTCCATGTTCGCAGCTGTGGTCATGATAAGTAGCTAATGTGCATGTATTCTACGCATGAGACAGGTTCACTAGTGCGGCGTCTTGTTTCTGCTGAAGCTGCGCGATGAAGTTTCGTTTTTTTTTTTTTTTTTTGTTTTTTGCTCGAGGTCGTACGGGCATGCCTCGGCTTGGGTACCAAAGCAATAAAGAAGCCAGGGAAATGAAGAGCGATGAGGAATAAGAATGATCTTCCGACTCAAAATTTGTCCAGAAAAGTGTGCCATGTCATAGGATTCCAGCTATCTGTTAGGTATTGCCTTGATGAGAATGGATGGCGCTGCCAAACATCTTTGAACACTTCGGAGGTATCAACAAAAAAAAGTGACAGGCATGCACCTTTGTAGACTATTACAATAGCACACCGCTTTCTCATGCTGAGTCCAAATGGCCATCACGGCCTGAGGGTGGGAGGTTCAAATGCCGACCTGACCGCACTCAGTTGTCCAACTCTAGCAACTTGAATGTCACCCAATGGTTCACACCGCCCCTCTCGAAAGGATGCACTGATCGCTTTTGCTATATCAGACCTAGACATCTTGCCTTCATGTACTATCGGAAGAACATAAGTGTTCATAAAGAGCGTGCATATTGAGTGGCAGGGCTATTTTATTAGTGAGATCGACGGCTCCTAAAGAGAAGCACACTGTGCCTCAAATAAGCGACCCTACAGAATCACTCCCCCTCCTTTGCAAACACTCATTGAGTGGTGGTTTATTAGGCGACAAAGTAGTGAAGGTGGGTGCGGGGATGCGAAAAAAAATATAGTAATTTGACATACGACAATCCACTTGTCAAGGTTACCACTGAGCTGGCTTCGCATCTCCTGTCTTGATATCCGTGATGTCGTTGATGGTGGCGAGGGAGCAGTACTTGCGGTCGCCAGTGCGTCCTTCCTTGTGGGTGAACTTGTAGACGCTGTTGTTCGAGACAATAGCGTCACATTCCCACTTTCCGTAGCACCCGAAGTTCGCAGCCTCAGCACCCAGGCTGAGGGACACAGCAGCGACAACGCGGAGCAGGATCTTGATGGGCAACATTGTTTGAGACTAGGAGCAGTTTAACTAGGGCAAGGACGTTCAGAATCAATTGCGTGTACATGTATGTTTACTCAGGAGAGCAAAACTCACAGTTGGAGTCATTGCAGTGATATCTGAGGATCGGCCATTACTTTGAACTGTCAAAGGGTGGTGGTAGTTGATTAACAGTTGGAGAGTTGACTATTGAGCTTGGTTTTCTGACGATGGGAAGTCGCGGTGCCATCGTTGCCTTTTACACAAAATCAAGCCTGCGTACACATAGCCTCCATTCGCCAACAGTAGCAGTGAGTAAGGTAAAATACCAAGCAATCGAGAGGTAATGAGGTGTGAACTGTGAGAGATATAGTGCACAGACACGGTCATTTATTAGTTGAGGATGACAAAAAAAGGTCGGAGGGGCGACTTCAAGACTCCTGCATCAGTTGCAGGGCACCCTTGTACTTGGCGCACAATTGAACGGTTACCAAAGCGAATTTGGTGGACGACATATTGGCGACAGTGCTCTTGACGGTGCAAAATGTACCATTCTTGTTGTTTCTCTGATAGCATTCAAAATCCGAGCCAGCGAATTTTTGAACAGTCGTCAAGGTAGGACGGGCATCATCGACGCGCAGCTCGCAGCGGCTATAGGCCGCAAAGGGGTAGGGGGCTCCGTTGTCAACAGAATTCGATGGCCTGGTCAGGGTCTTGATGAAAGGAACATAATTGGTTTGGAAGGCAGCAGCAGTTGAGATCAACGCAGCAGCCGCGGCAAGAGCAAACTTCATTTTGTTTTGCTGTAGTATGATTTAAGGTAAAAAGGTGTTAGTTAATGACCACAACGAGTGGTCGAAGGTAGCCTCTCCGAAGGCATTTTGTCAATCTGAGGACTTACTGGGGGAAGTATGGTAGTAGGTGTTGGGTTTGAAGATGTGAAGAGTGTGTTGAGGTGTGAGTTGAGGTGTGCTGGGAACAGCCGGTCTATGGCGCTCATTATATAGGCCCATACAAGGCACACTGAGCCCGACGCATTCTTGCCACCAGCAGAGGCTCTCATCGTTATCAGGTGCGACCAATTATATGCATCGCTCAAGTCGAGTATCGGAGGCTAAGCATTGTGTGTACTGTACATGTATGAAGACCAGGGTTCGTCTGCTGCATGTGCCTGGCTCGATAGATGACTGAAGTTAAAAAAAACCTTGAAGAACGACAGACAGGTTACACTTTGTGCCTCGGCGAACTTGGCAAAGAATATTGTGCCCGCGCCTCAGCAACCTTCGGAAGACTCAAATTTGAGTCATTCGACCACGCTCTCCCTCAGAGGGACTGTGTAAACTTACTGAAGTGCAGCCAATGCTTTACGTGAACGTTATTGCTGACGGATGTATCCTCCATGGACCGATGAGAGACACCGTTCGCGCAATGGTCACGACCAGTCATAGACGCTACAGTAAGAGCCCGGATGCGCGTTTACGTGAGATATTTAAAATAGGGGATGCAATGGTTCGTAGCATTTGGTGTAGCACAAACCTATGACTGGCTAAGACGATTCTGTATACTACAAATCCCCTCCCGAAGGAACAACAAAATGGGTTGATAGCTCACACCACCAGGCGACGAGGCATCCTACTCCATCCTCATTTGCATCTGCATCATGACCGCGCCGCTCTGACCTTGGGGTCCGCGCAAGGTGATCTGCTCTCTTAACATCCTGAGTTGCATAGGCATGAGATTCTCGCCGTAATGATCTTGAATATCGCCCTTCTCTACAGCGGAGGCCAAAGAGCTCCATCCGTTCGTCATCCCCAGTCTCATACAGGCCGCTGCCTTCTCGGGTGACCACCACGACGGCAGGAGACCTGGCCGCTCCTCGGCCTGTTTCAGGAATCGCTTGAACGCACCGCTGCTATCAGCAGCACCGCCGTAAAGAGAGTCAACATCAGCGTCGCCTTCGAATTTGTAATCGTCTTCCTGCATGAGACGGTATGAGTCGATGAGAAGCATGTACACATCTTGCTCGGATCTGCCATGGAGCCAAGTTTTGTCATGCAGCATGTGGAATGGTTTTGCGATCCTGACAGAGAGTGGGCTTCCTGTAGAGGGTGTGGCTCCGGAAGAGTTGTTGGCCAACAGTGCAGCAGCAGCAGCAGCAGGCACTGGCTGGCCCATGGTATTCGCGCTGAGGGCGGCACAGTGGTTTTTGTGCTCCTTTCTCCAGTTCTTCAATTGGCAGTCGCGTGAGCAGTAGAACGCGGACTTGCACTTTGCGCAGCGCTTCAGGTTGGTGTCGGTTTTGGCGCAGTGGCCACATTTCGTGCTGTCGGCCATGGCGGCAAAGGCGGAGGTGAAGGTGAGGAGTGCGGGAGTGTCAGAGTATGGTGTGAAAAAGAAAATGAAAAATGAAGTGACTCGTTCTCGGTTTTATTCTTTTTTTCGAGCTACGTGACTCTGGTTGTCGCACTAGTGCTCGCAGAGACTGAACGGCCGCTCAAACATGTCGGTGTTCATAGTCTTGACAAAGTACTTGCGCTCCTTCATGAGCTCCTCGCGGTGCTGCTTGGCCTCGTCCAAATTAATGGGCCAGTCCACCAGCTTGTGAATCGTGTGAAATATCTCGGGCGGCATCTTGTCTTCGACCTCCTGGAGCAGTCCTCTCTTGGGCGCCCAGGTCTTTTGCTGCGGTGGCACATTCGTGGTTGACAAGATCGGCTTTGTTGGGTCCACCAGGAAAAACACCAGGATACTGCGAGTGCCTGGCTTGGTCGGGTCTTCCAGCTCAAACGGCTGGACTTGGTGCTGGTAAATGTTGGGGAACGCAATGCACCGGTCCTGCTTCGTCACGATCCCGTCCAGATATTGCACAAGTGCCTCCTCGTTTTGCAGTCCGTACATCATTTCCACGCCCCGGTCATCATTTTGCTCGTATGCTGGCTCGTGGACCTGGATCCTGAAGTTGAGGCGCGATTCGCTGATGTTCTCTGTGTGGTAGTAATAGATGCCAGAGGCGACAATGTTCTCGTTGGCCATTCCCTCTACATGCCAGACCCCTCCCTCGTACTTTGGATTGTCGGGCGTCAACTCGATATCGGCCAACTTGCAAATGACCTGCAGAGGATAGCCAGTCTTGAGGTTGTATCTTTTGCTTTCCTTCATGGGCGTGAATTCTGGCACTTCGACGGGTCGTGGGACGCGGGTCCTGTGGTATTCCTCATATTCCTCGTCGGTTTCAAATACGGGCTCTTCGCCGTACCACTCGGAAGGGTCCGTCAGCCGGTATTGCTTGTTCCTATCAAGCTGTTGCATGTCGCCCAAGACTTCCTCGAACATAGGTAGGAACTTTTCAAAGATCTCTGCAAGGACTGGATACATGTCCTCGTGTTCGACAGGATGAAGATTGTTGATGTACGACTTGATCTTGACCTTGCCCTCTTGACTCACCTCAAAGTCTGTGGGCAACCACTGGTACATTTGGGAGCAGTACATCTCATCTGAGTGAGTCGGAGGCATGTCTTCCAAGACCTTGCCTTGTCCAATAAAATCCAGCGGAGGAATGGCCTCCTCCTCCGTCACCATTGTCCTGCCGACAACCACCGGGAACAGGGAAGGGTGTACGAGGTCCAGGACTTGATGGTTCGATCCCGGGTGCCAGTCCTTCAGATGGTCGGGCACCTCCCTGAGTTTCTTGACGCTGGCCAGCAACTTTGACTTTAGTTCTTGGGAGATGAGCCCGTCCGAGCGGCGCGTGCCATCGATACCGACCTCGATCGGTGCCTTGACACCGCTGTCAATCTGCTGCTGGCGTTTCTCGGCACGCCACTCCACCTCCTTGAAGACATAGTCGATGTGCTCGTCCCGCAGGACAAAGCCGCCGCCACGAGCGAGCCCTGCCTTCCTGAGTTCCTCTCTCCATCGGGTGGCAATGATAGGGTCCTTGTGCTTTTGCCACCACATGGGCTTTTCGCGAATGGCATTCGACGCGGCCATGATGGCCAGTTCTGGCAGGAGGGTGGGGGGGAATCCGGCGTCGTACTCGTCCCCGGTCCAGGGGTCTGGGAGCATACGAGACATGGCTGCAGTGGGATGAGACGAATGAGAAGAGTGAGAAGGGTAACGAGTGATGAGAAGACTGCGAAGAGTAAGAAGAATGAGAGGATGAAGAAGAGGATTGAGAAGAGGATGAAAGAAGAGGATGAAGGAAAACGATGGGGCACAATCGAGCTAGTTGTCGACGTGAACAAGGCGGTGGCACTTGTGGGCTGTGGGCGTCTCGAGAAGAGCCCGCGCTGGTGGCAAAAAACCCGCCATTGCCACCAATCTATGACGCAGTGGCTGCTGGTGGACTGGCGTATGGACCTGGCCTATGGATCTGGCCTATGGAACTGGCCTATGGATCTGCCCCAGCAAACCCCTGCGGATGTGCACAGTATAGTCTACAGTGTGTGCTATACGTGGACGGGGGACGCCGAGTGGCCGTGGAAGCCCCTTGGCCGTGAGCAGCGTTGCTGGGACTGCTGGGAGGCACAATGTACTCGAGCGGACATACAGACAACACATGTACCTGGGGCCATGTAGGCTCACTTGGCACATATGGCACTGTGAGACACGTCTACAGGCGTGCAGAAAAAAGAGAGCCTTCGCCCGCTGGAGCAATCCGTCGAGGCTACATCCCTAGTGCCTGCCTCGACTGGCCTCAAGACTAAAGAGCCCCCCTCCTTCATCCTTGTGGTCCACGGTACCTTCGCGGGACTACCTTGGGTCACACGGTGCGGGGGCAACATCATGTACTCGCCTATACAGTAGACTAGCGACAGTGGCATCTGGATATTCTCGGCAAGACGGCCCATCAGAGCCCAAAGTCTATGCTGATGAAGAGTAATCGTGAAACCTTTAGACTGTATGCCACCACGGCCTTGGGAAATTGCAACCATGTGTACGGCTCCTTTCGTTGCCTGGCGCTTCATGGTAGCGTCTCAACCCCAAAACAAATCCGTTCACTGTACAGCACGATAAGTGTAAACGCCTCTTGAGGTCCAGCTTGAAGATGCTTCTTGTTCGTGGAATGGTGCCGTTACTGGGAATGTATCATATGGAAGCCTTTGATAAGTACAGTACTCAAATAATGCACGACGACGACAAAGTTCAATTATTTTAGAGCAGTGCGGGTTCAATGACGCGCATTGTACATGAGAGCCACTCAACACGCGATCATCGAGGACTTTTATTCAGTAGTCTCTTGCATCTTCCGCAGGTTCAAGACGTTCGTGATGACTTGTGGAGTGTCGTGAGCGGACAATGGCAGTCTGTTGATATCTGCAAGAGGCACCGAGACCAATAAACTGCGCTGGCCACCTGCTCTCTTGATATGTATTGCATACTGTAACCTTCTGGGGTCTGGGTTCAATTAAAGTGAGAGAGGGTTACCAAAACGGTTTGCCCTGAGAGCCGTCTACAGAACACAGAACACAGAACCCACACACGTCTTGCGGAGAGGTATCATCTATATTCGACTTTTCTTCTCAAGAGCAGCCCGCTGTGGATGCAGGGTTATATATATCCACTCGAGCGAGCAAATTCTACTGTTTTTCCCCTTTGAAGACTCCCCCACTCTTCCCCCTCCCAGCAGCAACGTCTGTCCATTGTCCGTGCTCCTTCACGACCCACCCTCACCTGCCATCTTACCCCCCACACCGCACCCCTGCCTCTTGACCTCGCTCCCTTTACGGCAATCTTTGCTACACGTGCATCCCACGCCAATGTATGTACCTCGCACGCTCTACTCCTCACTCCCCTGCTCAAGCCAACAACTCTTTGCTGACATTCTACAGTTCTTCCTCAGTGTCCCACAACAGACAGCTAAACAGACATACACTAGCATGCTGATTTCACCTCGTGTCGTGCTCAGCATGGCCTTGTTGCTGCTGTGCATCCTATCTATCACCGCCAATGCCCACCAGCCAAAGCAACAACCAGCATCGAAAGGGGTCCAAAACCGCACCAAAGGTCCCAACTCACCGAAAAAACCGGTGCTGCCTACAGCAACAGCAACAGCCAGCAAAAGTAAAGGCGGCCATAGCTCACGACACTCAAAAAAAAGGCGAGGAACCGGTCATGAACCGGTGCCGCAAAAGAAGTCCCGCCGTGGTAACCCCTCGAAGGATTGTGCTCCAACGCTTAATCCTGTGAAGCACACAAATCCGTCAAAGTCCAAGGGGTCCCACGGCGGCTCCAGCTCAACTCCAGTCGCCACTATGGCTCCAGCACCAGCTACTGGCAACCGCAACGAGACTGAGCCTCCTTCAAATCCCATACCCAATGATGACAACACGACCCCAGCCCCGCCGCAAGACCGGGACCACGACAGCAACACCCCTGAATCCCCCGTTAGACCACCAAGCAGGCCACACCTAACCCCTCTGCCGTCCAGCTCACCCCAGCCTGGCAGCATCACCATCGAGAACCCTCCTTCAAAAGCTCAACCATCCCCGTCCGTAGGCGGTGGCAATTCAGGAGACTATTATCCTCAGCCTGAACCCAATGACATCGATCCACCTCCATACACTGAACTCGTTCCTGACGACGGCCTCAACCACCACACTCCTGATCCTTACCCATTCCCATTCCCTGACCCCAACACTCCCAAACCACCCAACTCCAAGCACCCAATTCCTCCTACCACGGTTGAAGACGAGGATCCACAAGCCGTTCTACGTCGTCTCGCTGGCAAGCTCGATCGCGGACTCCCCGAAGGTTGGGAGACTCTATTCCAACCGCCTGAAACTCGTGGTTCCACGGGCCTTGAGGTCATCCACCCTTCAGATCTTAACGCCACGATCCAAACCTGGAGTCTTGACGGTCAGCTGCATCAAACTGTCCTTCAAGACCTGGATACGCTCATCCACACCGCCATCGGTAACGGCGTCTACGTCGCCCGCGGCCTCTCTTACACCTCCCCGACTTGTCGCGAACGCTTCCGTCCCCTATGTCTTTCAACCTTGATTGTAGCCACCCGCGTCCAGTACGCGGAGGGTCACCAAGCCTGGAGAGCTGAGATTGCTCACGTTTACATGCACTCCACCGCCGAACGGTCCACGCCGAAACAGGATACAACTCCCTCTGGAAACCGCACCCTGATCGACACTATCATGAACGGGGTAAAGGGCTCTCTTGAGCGTGTCCGAAAATTGACCAGGAAAGAGCGTCAGGATGCAGAGTCCATGCTGTCGACGTTCCAGTCCGACTGGGCGCTAGACCACCTTCCAGAATTCGACACCCTCTCGATCACTCACCACAGGGCTTCCTCTGCACAATCGGCCTACATAAGAGACACGGGATCGCTGGAGAATCTGTTGGGCTTGTTTACGGGCAACACGCGTGGCAACCGAGATGTCTTCAACAGCCATAAACTTGCTTTACTCAGAAACATCCAGGACGCAACCCAAACGCGAGATCAGGCTCTGAACAACAAGCAGGCGATTGTGAAGGAAGACAAGGTCGCCGAGAGTCTTGAAAAATCCCAGTTGCTGTCCGATTGCTTTAAGCGTGCCGGTATTGAGGGCTCTGTTCAGGAATGGTGGGATCGCATCTACCCAGACCTCCGCGGTTCCCCTATCTCGATTGAGTGTGAGTCTGCAGCCCAGAGGGTCGAGTCCGGAGAGTCGACAGAGTCACCCACCGAGAAATGCTCAAACGCCCACGACCTCACCGCTGTCACCCGTTACGTTTGGGCGGTGGTTGTACCCTACGGCTCGTCGTCCTTGAATGTCATGCTTCTGGAGAACACTGTCAACACAACGTTTGTGGACTGTAACGAGCGACGCAACAGCGATTCTGATAACGAAAAGAATGCCAAGGAGCCGATCGAACATCCCCTGGGAGCGGCTGTACGTTGGTCTGTCGTTCAGCCGAACGGAACGTTCCACCCTGTGCAGTATTTGGCCCACTGGTCCCTGATCTCTGACTTTATTCACAAGGAGATCTTGAGCCTGCTGCGTTTCCACACTGCCTCTGCATTTATGAACGTGCTCATGCCAGCGTTCAGCATGCCTCAGGAGCCCCTCCTGCCGCTGAACCCTCCCGAGACCATCCATAACAATGAAGGTGACGAGAAGGGTCCCAGAACGGACCCCAACTGAAGGCCATATATAATCTTAGTAATAAACATGGCTATCTGATCAAAAATCGATCTCGACTGTTAATATCGCAGGCCTGCTCAGTATGTTTATTCGCAACTCGGTCTGGCGCGCTGCAGGAGGATTGTAAAGGGCAACAGTCATGGGTGTCCAACACCTAGACCTTTAACCCATATGTAAATGTGACCAAGACACGGAAATCCGTCAGCGCCATTCACGATCTCGCCTTCAGTATCCTGTGTGCACTTGAAAGCAGTCGCCGCGATCGTGGTTTCCATGGCTCCCTACTCGCCGCTAGACATGGCGATTTCCTGAGCGTTGCCCTTGTCATTGCTCATCCGTCCATATCACCCTCCGCGCGATAGTCTATGAATGAAGGTTTACTCGACGACGCCCGATCTCGTCCAAGTTATTTTGGGTCTGCAAATTGTGCTGCCCACACGCATGAGCTTTTCATTCTGCCGTATGCTGTATAATAGAGGAGCTGGACGTACTTTGCGCGATCTTGTGTCTGAATGGCGCAGACAGTCCATGGTCCTTCAGCCCCTTCTATATCGCCTTCCATGAGCGACGGCCCACTCTGCGCAACTTGCGCGCATGCGCGGGAACATGTTATTTGCGATGCAGCTTTCCTGGTGTGTGCAACCATGGGCTTAGCCCTAACACCTTTCGAGCTAGTGCGTGGTCACTTCCCATGGAGGTTCACCGTTCCCACATCTCTCTACATCTTTCTGCCTTTTTAACGCCTTTTCTCCAAGTATTCATCGGAACTTGAAGTTCCGCCCAACTTAAATTCATATTGCTTGTGTTCTTTCAGTACCTTTTGCTTCTCGGTAGGACTTGCCTTCAGGCTTATCATAGTGTTCAGCGCGTTCAGTGCCAGATTGTCGTTTCAAGGGCAGTTAGGTGATGAGACTCTGATGAGGTGAAGCAGTAGAAAGTCGAGGCAGGCCAATGCAAGCTATCAGGCTGAGGCAAGCACAAGAAGCAAACACTCGTCATGAGGGTTGATTGGTTGAGCCTGCGACTTGGCTGTGTCCGTCGGTTGCAAGCTCGACGCATTGCGGATTAGTTGCCATGTATACAAGGCGGGCGAGATCCACACGAAAGCGTGTGTGGCGCAATAACGGGCGATCGACAGTTTTGGCGCGGAAACATGGCCAATGACGCGCCCTCTTCCCTCTTCCCACACTTGCCGCCGCTCTTCACCACTCGGTCTTGTCTCCGATCACTTTACTCTCTGCTCGTCACTCGTCATCACCACTCTCCTGATCTCCTGATCGCCTCTCTCTTGATCGCCATTCGTCCCCGCCGTTCTTTTTGTTCAACGCCCTCGATCGCGTCTCTCGGTCATCGCTCTCATTTAACAATCTCAGGCAATTTAACCTCAATCGAAATCCCAATGACGAAAGGAAAGCACTTTGTCTCCGATCCCAAGACCCTCGTCCGCGACAGCCTGCACGGGCTCACGCTCGCTAACCGCCATCTATCCTTGGACGAGAGGGAAAAAGTCGTCTACCTCAACGACCTGGCCACCCGACGCCGCCGCCAAGTCTCGCTCTTCTGCGGCGGTGGCAGCGGCCACGAGCCCGCTCATGCCGGCTTTGTCGGCCACGGCATGCTGACCGCCTCCGTCTCAGGCCACGTCTTTGCCTCGCCTACATCGTCCCAGGTCCTCTCCTGTCTTCGTCGCGTGCACTCGGAAGAACACGGCACCTTGGTTGTCATCAAAAACTACACAGGCGACGTCCTCAACTTTGGCCGCGCAGTCGAGCGCTTCAAGTCGGAGCGCGTTAACAGCGGAAAACCGCTGCCAAAGGTTGCCATGGTCGTAGTCGACGATGATGTCGGTGTTGTGAACCCGGATGACGACGAACAAGGCGGTGTGGGTCGCCGAGGCCTGGCTGGCACTGTTCTCACCTACAAACTAGCAGGCGCCTGTGCCGCCAAGGGTGGCTCGCTCGAAAAGGTTCAGGAAACTGCGCAATATGTCGTCTCGCATACTTTCACCATCGGATGCGCACTCAACGCCGCCTCAGTGCCTGGCCAGGGCATGCCCCGCGTTCTCGAGGACAACGAGATTGAAATTGGCATGGGAATCCACAACGAACCCGGCTTTGAAAAGAAGACGCCAGAGCCCGCCAACGTGCTCATTCCTAGTATGATCGACCATATTCTCAAAAGCCGGCCCTTCAAAACATGCTCAAGCAGCAAGACGCATGTGGTCATTTTTGTCAACAACTTGGGCGCTACTTCAAACCTGGAAATGGGTCTCGTCACCAAGCTGGCTGTCGAAGCTGCTGTAATGCGTGGACTGGTCCCCGAACGCGTTTTCTCCGGCACGTACATGACGGGTCTGGCCATGCCAGGCGCTAGTATCTCGCTTCTGGTGCTTCCGGACAATGAAAGGGAACGTCAGGAACTGATTGCCTTGATTGACGAGCCAGCATACTGCTCTGGATGGATCAACCAGGCTCATGTAGCTCTTGCAGGCAACACGGACGACTCGGCACAAGGACCAGCCATTTCATTCACACCTTCATCGAACTCGACATGGGAGCATATCATCGACACTGCGTACAAGAACGTTGTCAGAGACGAACCCGAGGTCACCCGTCTGGACCAGCTTATGGGCGATGGCGACTGTGGTCAGGTCCTGCTGTCAGGCGCAACAGCCATCTTTGAGGCATCTAATAACACAGCGCTCCCACTCAATGATCCATCCGCAGCACTCGCACGCATCTCTGCCCTTGTAGAAGACGCTATGGGTGGTACGTCTGGCATCATCTACTGCCTCTTCCTGGATGGACTCGCTCAACAGCTTCACAAGCTTGGAGCCACCAGCAATGCGACCCTGTCGGCAAAGATGTGGGGCACGGCAATGGTTGGCGCTCTGGACACGCTGTACCAGTACACAACTGCACGCCCTGGCCACCGTACGCTCATTGATGCCCTGCAGCCGTTTGCTTCGACACTTGCAGAGACTGGAGAACTGAAGGCGGCGCTGGAAAAGGCAGAGGCAGGAGCAAAGGCAACAGCGGTCATGAGACCTATGCGGGGGCGCGCAGTGTATGTTAGTCAGAATGATGGCCTGGTGGATGCGGGTGCAGCCGGCTTGGTCTCTGTGCTGGCTGGCATTGTCAGTGCGCTGTCTGTAGATGCATAGTGCAGGCAAGGGTCAGTTTTGCAGGACAAGTATTTTGCTCTTGGTGTGTGAGAATGTGAGAATGCGAGGTGCGTGAGAATAAATACAGCGCGCACTACTTTTTCGCTCACTCCCTCTCCTCTGCTTGAAATCGTGCTTTGCTCGTCGCCTGCTGTCATTTCGTCTTTGCTGCACATTCATCTTGCGATCTCGCCTCCTCTACCCGATCAACTTGCTTTGCTCATTGCCCGTTGTCATTACTCACCTCCCCCCGTCGCCAATGTCGCCTTCCACCTACCCCTTCTACCAGATTGACGTCTTCACGGACACAGCCTACCAAGGAAACCCCTTGGCCGTAGTCGTAGCACTGGACCCATCCCTCCCAGTGCCCACAGACGAGCAAATGGCCAAGTTTGCCAACTGGACTAACCTCTCCGAGACGACCTTCCTGCTGCCACCCACAGACCCCGCGAAGGCCGACTACAGCGTGCGTATCTTCACCCCTACCACGGAGCTTCCCTTTGCAGGCCACCCAACGCTTGGCACCTGTCGCGTATTCCTTGACTATACAGCCGCTGGAAATGACATCAAGGGACCTAGAAAGATCGTCCAAGAGTGTGGTGTCGGTTTAGTTGAACTACTTCTCTCCAACGACGGGTCGATTTCGTTTGTTGCACCGCCATTATCAAAGACAGGTGCTGTAGAGGAGGAAACTGTGCTGGTCGCATGCCAGGCCATGGGGCTCGACCGAAGTGAGGTTCTGGACACACAGTGGATCGTCAACGGTCCCAACTGGTTTGCGCTTTTAGTCAAGGATCATTCAACTGTGCTGAGGGCCAAGCGCAGCCCAACGGAACAGTCCAAGAAGATCGAATGGGGCATCGTTGGAGAATACCCAGCAGCACATAGGAAAAGCCCTACTGATCCGCACTTTGAGGTTCGAACCTTTCCTCACGCGGACATGATCGATGAAGATCCCGTCACTGGTTCCTTCAAGTGAGTTGCGCTACCTATTTACCGTGGCTGTCGTTATTGTAGGCTCTACATATCTGACACTTTCGACTTCTTTAATCTTTCTATAGTGCTGGCATGGCCCAATGGCTGATCGGGACCGGCAGAGCTCCAACAAGCTACATTGCTTCGCAGGGAACGGCGATGGGTCGAAAGGGAAGAGTTGTTGTGAAGCGAGATGACTCTGACCTCTCTGTGGATGAGGCGAAGAGGAACGTTTGGATTGGTGGCCATTCCGTCGTTTGTATTCGCGGAACCGTGCAGATGTAACGAACCATTTACCAGAGGGAGCGTTATTCAAGTGGGGCCAAGCCAGTTGCTTGTCTTGTTGTTGCGGTCCCCACTCCATAGTTACGATCAACGAGATGGTTTGCTCAGTCGCCCACAAGCTGCATTGACGGATATAGAATATAGAAGCGCCAGCGTCATCAGTGACTCAGCACAAGCACAGCGCGAGTAGATAAAGACGATTACTGACCACGAATGCCAAGAGCCGGTTGCATTGTCAGTTTGCACAGGATCAATAGGTAGTGCATGATTCGACATGAGTGCGACCTCGTCGGCAAAGATGTGTGGCACAGCGATGGCTGGCGGTCTCAACACGCTGTGCCAGAACCTTGATGCGCCTTGGTCACCGCACGCCCAAGGATGTCCAGCAATCGTTTGCGGTGAACCTGCAGAGGGCTGAAGACCTTATGGCAAAAGCCAGGATGAGACCTATGCGATCTGCGCACTACATATTAGTCAGAATGATGCACTGGTGCATGCGGGTGCAGCCGGCTTGGTCTCTGCGCTGGCAGGCGTTGACGGTAGCTGAGTAAGCCAGGGATGCTGGGGATAAACAAATAACCTTATCGCTGACTCAAGTTTTGACTCGGTCGAGGAGTGATGTGAGTGTGTATGCGAGGATGTGCGTGAGAATATATAGAGTAGCAGCACGCCGATGCCTCACTCTCTTGTGTCTTCGCGCTCTTTGTCTCTCCTTCGTGAGCTCTCTCTCTCTCTCTTGCGAATCGCTTTTCGCCTACACATTCACTTCGGAGCTCATCTCTCAGTACCTGAAATCTTGCTTTGTCCATCGCGTGTCCATTCCCCTCGCCTCAAATGTCGCCTTCCACCTATCCTTTCTACCAGATTGACGTCTTCACGGACACGGCCTACCAAGGAAACCCCTTGGCCGTAGTCGTAGCACTGGACCCATCCCTCCCAGTGCCCACAGACGAGCAAATGGCCAAGTTTGCCAACTGGACTAACCTCTCCGAGACAACCTTCCTGCTGCCGCCCACACACCCTTCGAAGGCCGACTATAGTGTGCGTATCTTCACTCCTGCCATAGAGATCCCATTTGCAGGCCACCCAACGCTTGGCACCTGTCGCGTATTCCTTGACTATACAGCCGCTGGAAATGACATCAAGGGACCCAGAAAAATTGTTCAAGAGTGTGGTGTCGGTTTAGTTGAACTGCTTCTCTCCAACGATGGGTCGCTTGCGTTTGTTGCACCGCCATTATCGAAGACAGGTGCTGTAGAGGAGGAAACTGTGCTGGTCGCATGCCAGGCCATGGGGCTCGACCGAAGTGAGGTTCTGGGCACACAATGGATCGTCAATGGGCCTGACTGGTTCGCGCTTTTAGTCAAGGACCATTCAACTGTGCTGAGGGCCAAGCGCACCCCAACGGAGCAGTCCAAGAAGATCAAATGGGGCATTATTGGAGAATACCCAGCAGCACAGAGGAAGAGCCCCAACGACCCGCTCTTTGAGGTTCGAACCTTTCCCCACTCAGTCTTGGTCGACGAAGATCCCGTCACTGGTTCCTTCAAGTACGTTGCGCCGTTTAACTTGTCTAGCCTGGAGCTCAGATCGCTCTACACCCCCAATGTTGGTGAGATGCCGTTGCTGATTTTTCCTATTATCTTTTCTTGCGATCCATATAGTGCTGGTATGGCCCAATGGCTGATCGGAACCGGCAGAGCTCCTGCCAGCTACATTGCCTCGCAAGGAACGGCGATGGGTCGACAGGGAAGAGTTGTTGTGAAGCGAGATGACTCTGACCTCTCTGTGGATGAGGCGAAGAGGAACGTTTGGATTGGCGGACATTCGGTCGTTTGCATCCGCGGAACTGTGCAGATCTGAAATGACCATTTCCACTGAAGTGATATGCGCAGGTGCCGTGCGCGGCGGCAGTCTGCAGAATAAACTTTCAGGCCTTCGCGCTCCTTTTAGCCTATTTCTGTACAGCCACGGTACAGCACTGCATGTCCACACTCTCGCGCTCTCGCTGTGTCTCCAGTCACCCGCGACGACATCAAATGCCTGCCACCACTGCTGAGGAGCCTTCCACCGATGAAGTCTCCATCGGCACTCCTTCGACCTCTGGACCTCAATCGAACAATGCTCTGCGCCGCGCCGACGCACCAGCACACTCCGCAACGACAACGGATCCACGCTTGAGCGAAAAGACCTCGGTCAATTACTAGGCCTGTGTGCAACGCGCACTGAAATGTGCTGCCCAGCTGGACGATTCAGAGTGGAGAACCGAACGCATTCACCACCCTATCATCCCTCACCCCCACCGTCCTGCTTGCGTTTGTCGCATCCGATTGCGAACAAAGCGGCGACTCGTTCAAGACGGCAGAGGGCATTCGCAGCGCACTGAAGCACCGAGGTGCTACTTTGAAGTCAAGTTTGGATGTCGGGGCGACACCTGACATTGCGATGACAACAACACCTGCACTGGCAATCCTGTGTTTGAGCCGAGTTTTAGCGACTACTTTCGATCGCTCAGAAACCGCGAGTGTCAGCAAACAAAGCCCTGCGATAGCCTACACAGATATGACGAAGCTAATGCGGCACGTTCAGGACGATGCTACTATCGAGAAGGAGAGTGAAGCACTATGTTTATTACTCTAGGCGCTTTATACAACAGCGTTTACTATATGGACTAGGTGAGGATGCGGCGTCGATCACTGCATGATGCTTGAAGGCGTTTCCTCCGGCTTACAAGAACTGATATTTTCCATATACCCATTTGTATTGCTATGTTTGCCATCCCAGAAACGACGAGCCGTCCAACCCTAATGGAAGCGACCCGGTACGTACGTTGGTCACTGAAAGCGAGACACCTTACTTTCCAATCAGCCTGTCTTGGCGCAAAGCAAACCAAGCGGACGCGTTGACAGGTATGCAAAGATCGTATGGATGTCCAATTCTAACCGGTCGATGCTGATGATCCGCCCGCAATCGATGTGTTCCTAATATGTTATCTATTTTTCACCCTTCGCAGCCAACATCTACGAAATTCATCCGCGACTTGACGAGCCCGACAGTTGTTGCTACATCAAACTTCAATCATGGCTTATGTGGTTGGAATGAGATGGGCAAACTCTCTAACCTGAGGGCTATGTGCGTCCGGCGTCAGACATGAGACGGCGTGTCAAGAACATGGAGCAATTGTCACCGGCCCAAGTACAAGCGCTGCTGGATCGCTTTACAAGGGACGCCAATTTGCTCAATGGCCGCAGCGGTCGGTTCACCACCCATTGCCTTTGTCGCGGCGGAGCTCAATGTCGGTACATGTTGCGAAAGAAAAGTGGTCCTTGAAGACCGTCAAGTGGTGGGGCGGATGATCAGAAGGCGAAAGGCTGGGCACGACTATGCAGTATTTGCTGGATGAAATCAACCGATACGAGGCGCGCTTTGGCGATATGCTCTCCCCACTATGACAAGACAGTCGGCACGCCGTTTTCATGGGCGACACAGACACGTCGGGTACCAATGCCGTCACTCAGCAAGCGCTAGCGATCTCTTTCGAAGCCCTAAGTGGCCATCATGAAAGAAATGGAACACAGGTATTCAACTTTGGCATTGGAACTGGAGAACCGGCTCTGCAGCAAGCGTGACATACAAGCGTTGGCTGAGCAGCTCCAGACCGCTCATTTCGGAGTTCAAGTCGTCGCCACTCGATTATCGGACCAACATGGCTCTAGCTCCACGCATCAAATAAAAAGAGAGGCGAGGCAGCAGTCTTCAGTATGGAGCGCACAGCAGCCACAACAGTAACCTGTACGCCAGCAGACCGTTAAGCCCCCAGTCGCTCCGCGCATGCGCGTGCCCAACATCGCTCGCTGGCAGGAAGCTGTAAAGCAATAGGAGACTGCAGACCCTGACAAAGGACTCAATATACCCCTTCACGCCTGGACTGCGAACATGCGCAAGACACATCCAGGCAGGTACTCACAGTGGAAGGTGATCGCAGCCGAGTTCAGGTACCTTGGCAGAGATGACGGCAAGTGAGTGACGTTCTTGGCGAGGCTACGAACAGGATTAAGCGCCTCTTAGTGTCTATCCGTAACAAAACGACGAACGACGTGAAAGGGCACGGTCTCGGTCAGGGGCTCGTGTAGCACAAGGGAGGGAGCACCAACCGCTTACGCAGGAAAATGAGGTGGACCGGAAGCTCCTGCAGGAGGAGGAGGAAGAGGACCGCCAGCGGAGGCAGAGGCAGGATGAGAAAGAGGGTGGTGATAATTACGATAAAGGAGAGAGAGGAGGGCGGGAACCCTGGAATGAGAAAGAGGAAGAGGAGTCGTTAATCAGAAAAAGACATGTAGTGGTGCTGCAGCAAGTACAGCGGGCTCAAGCAAGTCAAACCAACTTGGTAGACCAAGGACATCAGGCGGAGGAAGTGCAGCAACAGGAAAAGGAACAACAAAAGGAACAAGGGCAGGAACAAGAGCAGGAACTAGAGCACGGACTGATACCATCATCACTACCGTTAGTACCATCGCAACTACAACAAAGCAACCGCTGACGCAGTTAGGACAAAAAGAAGCCGAGCTCTCACCACCCGAGTGTAAAGGGGGAGTGTCTAGAAGGTCCACATGAGATGCACAAGCGCAAAAACAACGGGATCGAGACGACCGAGACAGACTGCGCCGCAAAGCGTGTGCGGACGAGGAGTACAAGCATGGAGACGAAGACAGGGGAAGCGTGTGCGCTGATAGTCGCGTCATTGATTCACCATGCATACTATACAAATTAGAGAGCTCAGAACTCCTACTCCACAGCTAGAGCACAACATACCCGCTGAATATTAGAGACAGGAGCGATCTTCAATATGCAGGATAGCAACCGGAGGAACGCCACGGATGGGCCGACGATATCATCACGGATGGGCCGACGTTATCGTCAAGGCCCCTAGACAATGCACAGCATACAGGCGTAGATCCCACTATTTTCGACTGAGTAAACGGTCAAGCCAACATGCCACTGCGGCACAATCCTAATGGCACAACATGGGAACAGACCACTAAAGATCAAGCGTTGTCAGGGCCAATATGCCCAGCTCCACTTATTCGACATTCATCTTTTTGCAATAGCGGATCCAATACGGCCGCCATCTTGTTTGCTGCGGACTAAATCACAGATGATCTATGTCCCCTACTCTTGACGATCTGACTCTCTGCGTTGATGGTTACGTTGTACAAATGCCATACATAATTGCTGCATCCGGTAAAATCATCGGAAACTCCACCAAGCAGACGAATGCCAAGATCACACAGCGCTTCATTGAGAATCATCTTCAGACAACACCATCTTGTAACCCCTTAACATGGACACATCTTATATATGCGCCCGACTATGGTTCAATTTATTGTGGTTAGGACGCGTGGTTTTGTTTAGAGTGTTTGGGACAAGTTGTTGGGGGCGGGGATTGAGGGAGGTGTTTGGTGGTGGGTGGAAGGATGGAGCGGATGTGGTCGGGTCGCGCGCGCGGTGGTTGAATGCGGTGGAGCGTCGTTTTTTGTGTGGTCGCTGTCTCGCTGATCGTCCTTATCTTTGGGTGTTGGTTCATGTGGCATCGTCGTTGGCGTGCTGGTTTCTGGCTTTCTAATTGTTGTCCATGCAAGCTGCGTGCTCCTGCTCTTTCTTGCGAGTCCTGATGCATGTCCTTGGCTGTCCTTGGCTTTCCTTGCTTTCCTTGCTTTCCTTTTCCTTGGTGTACATCATCCATATCCCGCCTTCTTACCTTCCTGGCCTGGGCGTCTTGGTTATCGTGGGTACTGGTGGAGTGGCTCTTGAAGGCTCATAGTGGCTCGCGCTGCGTGTTATTACCTGTACAGTACCTCGCCGTTGAGAGTAATTCGCCGCTGTTGTGCTTGCAGCACTGTGCTCGTTTTCACTTTCCGACAGCCTATTCCTAGTGCCCTTGTGGTCCATTTGGCGCGTGGTCTGCATTCTGTGAGCAAATGCCTTGAGATTCAGCTCCTCCTGGGCTCATGCCTCTGGCGGAATCCCAATGCAAACTTCCTCATGCCTCCGCGAATCTCCATCCAGGTCAAGGACTCTCTCTACTCGACCTCCTGGAGCGTTTCATAATGTTCTTTGCTTTCGTCCTGGAGTCCTGCTGAGGGTCCTGGTTGCTCTCACTATCGAGTCTTTCACGATGCCGACTTTCGCTCTTCCTGGCGGTTTTCTATTTTCCAGAACATGTCCAGTCGTCCTGCGCCCACGTTCCTGAAGTGATTAGCCTCTGCCCAATCTGACGCGCGTACCTGAGCGGTCCTATATCCATACTCCATGCATCGCGTTCCTTGTCAAAAAGTGTAGGGGTGGTACATGATGAAGGTCAGAGGCTAGTTCACCGCTGAGCGATCCATCCTTGATATGGGCTTGCACAGAAAGTCACCGAAGGCGCCCCGTAACGCCCGACGCGAAAATTGTTGACATAAAATAATACCTCCTCCTTGGACCTTGGGTTTTTTTCCTCCATTCACACACCCTCAGACTTCATGTTCCTTACGTCGTTTACACTACTCGCACCCATCTGCTCTGGTAAGTGGCCACTCATTGAGGAAATCTCGGCGGCAGCAGGGCGCAGTCAATCTCGCGTGACAAGAGCGGTCGGGTGGGGAAAAGTGGTAAACAAAGAGATTCCCTCATTTCACAACACATTCACTCCTTCATTCCTTTCTCTGGTTTTTTTGTCCTTTTCGCTGCAATATCTGCAGGGGGGTGATAGGTAACTGCGCCTCAGTGATGTGGGCTGAGAGGCGTGGGAACTACCGCGGTGAGCACGGCTAGGACGGGGTGTGCTTTGGGGCTGCTGCTGCGCCTGCTGTCGAGGTTAGATGAGATGGTCATTTACTATGGGTGGGATGGGGGACTATGAGTCTACCGCGCTCGCTGGTCGGCGGGCCATGTTTGAAGTTGGTGTAGATGAGTCCAGTGATAGTGAGAGGGTACCCCTGGGAGAGTTCAAGGTTTGTCTGCCAAATCAGCCGTTTTGGGTCTTAACACTCTAGGACCCACCTCGGTGTCCCTTCGGACAGAGGCGTGCGGGAACTCCTACGGCACTGGTCTTTTGTTGGCCATCCAATTCGTTATAAAAAAATCGTCATTTTTTGGGGCCTTGTGAATTGGGACGCGATGGTAACGACCTCCACGTGGTGCGCCCTGGACATCGCCAAAGCGATGACTAACAGTTACTATAGACTAGTACAAAGTAGCCTCCATCCTCCATAGCCTTAGCTTAGCAATAAAGATTCTCTGGACAACAGCCCAGCAGACATTGAACTTCTCAGTAGCCAAGTGCAAGAGCAGCAAATCTCTTAAGAAAAAAAAGATGCACTGCAACCGATAGAGTGAGATATGGTCCGCTGCATGCTATATGTGCGGATGTACTGGTGCAGGGATTCAAGTGCGGTGGGTGGGAGGGTTGATAGGAGCTGCTGCAGGTGTTGCAAACAGTGTGGGCAGATATGATGGTAACAATGAAAAGAGAATGAATGGTTCATACGTCCAGCACGCCGCTGGAGAAGGACGGACAAAGTATACAAAAAGATGCCAAGAAAGATGGTGAAGAGATGGTGCATGGTTCAATTTATTGTGGTTAGGACGCGTGGTTTTGTTTAGAGTGTTTGGGACAAGTTGTTGGGGGCGGGGATTGAGGGAGGTGTTTGGTGGTGGGTGGAAGGATGGAGCGGATGTGGTCGGGTCGCGCGCGCGGTGGTTGAATGCGGTGGAGCGTCGTTTTTTGTGTGGTCGCTGTCTCGCTGATCGTCCTTATCTTTGGGTGTTGGTTCATGTGGCATCGTCGTTGGCGTGCTGGTTTCTGGCTTTCTAATTGTTGTCCATGCAAGCTGCGTGCTCCTGCTCTTTCTTGCGAGTCCTGATGCATGTCCTTGGCTGTCCTTGGCTTTCCTTGCTTTCCTTGCTTTCCTTTTCCTTGGTGTACATCATCCATATCCCGCCTTCTTACCTTCCTGGCCTGGGCGTCTTGGTTATCGTGGGTACTGGTGGAGTGGCTCTTGAAGGCTCATAGTGGCTCGCGCTGCGTGTTATTACCTGTACAGTACCTCGCCGTTGAGAGTAATTCGCCGCTGTTGTGCTTGCAGCACTGTGCTCGTTTTCACTTTCCGACAGCCTATTCCTAGTGCCCTTGTGGTCCATTTGGCGCGTGGTCTGCATTCTGTGAGCAAATGCCTTGAGATTCAGCTCCTCCTGGGCTCATGCCTCTGGCGGAATCCCAATGCAAACTTCCTCATGCCTCCGCGAATCTCCATCCAGGTCAAGGACTCTCTCTACTCGACCTCCTGGAGCGTTTCATAATGTTCTTTGCTTTCGTCCTGGAGTCCTGCTGAGGGTCCTGGTTGCTCTCACTATCGAGTCTTTCACGATGCCGACTTTCGCTCTTCCTGGCGGTTTTCTATTTTCCAGAACATGTCCAGTCGTCCTGCGCCCACGTTCCTGAAGTGATTAGCCTCTGCCCAATCTGACGCGCGTACCTGAGCGGTCCTATATCCATACTCCATGCATCGCGTTCCTTGTCAAAAAGTGTAGGGGTGGTACATGATGAAGGTCAGAGGCTAGTTCACCGCTGAGCGATCCATCCTTGATATGGGCTTGCACAGAAAGTCACCGAAGGCGCCCCGTAACGCCCGACGCGAAAATTGTTGACATAAAATAATACCTCCTCCTTGGACCTTGGGTTTTTTTCCTCCATTCACACACCCTCAGACTTCATGTTCCTTACGTCGTTTACACTACTCGCACCCATCTGCTCTGGTAAGTGGCCACTCATTGAGGAAATCTCGGCGGCAGCAGGGCGCAGTCAATCTCGCGTGACAAGAGCGGTCGGGTGGGGAAAAGTGGTAAACAAAGAGATTCCCTCATTTCACAACACATTCACTCCTTCATTCCTTTCTCTGGTTTTTTTGTCCTTTTCGCTGCAATATCTGCAGGGGGGTGATAGGTAACTGCGCCTCAGTGATGTGGGCTGAGAGGCGTGGGAACTACCGCGGTGAGCACGGCTAGGACGGGGTGTGCTTTGGGGCTGCTGCTGCGCCTGCTGTCGAGGTTAGATGAGATGGTCATTTACTATGGGTGGGATGGGGGACTATGAGTCTACCGCGCTCGCTGGTCGGCGGGCCATGTTTGAAGTTGGTGTAGATGAGTCCAGTGATAGTGAGAGGGTACCCCTGGGAGAGTTCAAGGTTTGTCTGCCAAATCAGCCGTTTTGGGTCTTAACACTCTAGGACCCACCTCGGTGTCCCTTCGGACAGAGGCGTGCGGGAACTCCTACGGCACTGGTCTTTTGTTGGCCATCCAATTCGTTATAAAAAAATCGTCATTTTTTGGGGCCTTGTGAATTGGGACGCGATGGTAACGACCTCCACGTGGTGCGCCCTGGACATCGCCAAAGCGATGACTAACAGTTACTATAGACTAGTACAAAGTAGCCTCCATCCTCCATAGCCTTAGCTTAGCAATAAAGATTCTCTGGACAACAGCCCAGCAGACATTGAACTTCTCAGTAGCCAAGTGCAAGAGCAGCAAATCTCTTAAGAAAAAAAAGATGCACTGCAACCGATAGAGTGAGATATGGTCCGCTGCATGCTATATGTGCGGATGTACTGGTGCAGGGATTCAAGTGCGGTGGGTGGGAGGGTTGATAGGAGCTGCTGCAGGTGTTGCAAACAGTGTGGGCAGATATGATGGTAACAATGAAAAGAGAATGAATGGTTCATACGTCCAGCACGCCGCTGGAGAAGGACGGACAAAGTATACAAAAAGATGCCAAGAAAGATGGTGAAGAGATGGTGCATGGTTCAATTTATTGTGGTTAGGACGCGTGGTTTTGTTTAGAGTGTTTGGGACAAGTTGTTGGGGGCGGGGATTGAGGGAGGTGTTTGGTGGTGGGTGGAAGGATGGAGCGGATGTGGTCGGGTCGCGCGCGCGGTGGTTGAATGCGGTGGAGCGTCGTTTTTTGTGTGGTCGCTGTCTCGCTGATCGTCCTTATCTTTGGGTGTTGGTTCATGTGGCATCGTCGTTGGCGTGCTGGTTTCTGGCTTTCTAATTGTTGTCCATGCAAGCTGCGTGCTCCTGCTCTTTCTTGCGAGTCCTGATGCATGTCCTTGGCTGTCCTTGGCTTTCCTTGCTTTCCTTGCTTTCCTTTTCCTTGGTGTACATCATCCATATCCCGCCTTCTTACCTTCCTGGCCTGGGCGTCTTGGTTATCGTGGGTACTGGTGGAGTGGCTCTTGAAGGCTCATAGTGGCTCGCGCTGCGTGTTATTACCTGTACAGTACCTCGCCGTTGAGAGTAATTCGCCGCTGTTGTGCTTGCAGCACTGTGCTCGTTTTCACTTTCCGACAGCCTATTCCTAGTGCCCTTGTGGTCCATTTGGCGCGTGGTCTGCATTCTGTGAGCAAATGCCTTGAGATTCAGCTCCTCCTGGGCTCATGCCTCTGGCGGAATCCCAATGCAAACTTCCTCATGCCTCCGCGAATCTCCATCCAGGTCAAGGACTCTCTCTACTCGACCTCCTGGAGCGTTTCATAATGTTCTTTGCTTTCGTCCTGGAGTCCTGCTGAGGGTCCTGGTTGCTCTCACTATCGAGTCTTTCACGATGCCGACTTTCGCTCTTCCTGGCGGTTTTCTATTTTCCAGAACATGTCCAGTCGTCCTGCGCCCACGTTCCTGAAGTGATTAGCCTCTGCCCAATCTGACGCGCGTACCTGAGCGGTCCTATATCCATACTCCATGCATCGCGTTCCTTGTCAAAAAGTGTAGGGGTGGTACATGATGAAGGTCAGAGGCTAGTTCACCGCTGAGCGATCCATCCTTGATATGGGCTTGCACAGAAAGTCACCGAAGGCGCCCCGTAACGCCCGACGCGAAAATTGTTGACATAAAATAATACCTCCTCCTTGGACCTTGGGTTTTTTTCCTCCATTCACACACCCTCAGACTTCATGTTCCTTACGTCGTTTACACTACTCGCACCCATCTGCTCTGGTAAGTGGCCACTCATTGAGGAAATCTCGGCGGCAGCAGGGCGCAGTCAATCTCGCGTGACAAGAGCGGTCGGGTGGGGAAAAGTGGTAAACAAAGAGATTCCCTCATTTCACAACACATTCACTCCTTCATTCCTTTCTCTGGTTTTTTTGTCCTTTTCGCTGCAATATCTGCAGGGGGGTGATAGGTAACTGCGCCTCAGTGATGTGGGCTGAGAGGCGTGGGAACTACCGCGGTGAGCACGGCTAGGACGGGGTGTGCTTTGGGGCTGCTGCTGCGCCTGCTGTCGAGGTTAGATGAGATGGTCATTTACTATGGGTGGGATGGGGGACTATGAGTCTACCGCGCTCGCTGGTCGGCGGGCCATGTTTGAAGTTGGTGTAGATGAGTCCAGTGATAGTGAGAGGGTACCCCTGGGAGAGTTCAAGGTTTGTCTGCCAAATCAGCCGTTTTGGGTCTTAACACTCTAGGACCCACCTCGGTGTCCCTTCGGACAGAGGCGTGCGGGAACTCCTACGGCACTGGTCTTTTGTTGGCCATCCAATTCGTTATAAAAAAATCGTCATTTTTTGGGGCCTTGTGAATTGGGACGCGATGGTAACGACCTCCACGTGGTGCGCCCTGGACATCGCCAAAGCGATGACTAACAGTTACTATAGACTAGTACAAAGTAGCCTCCATCCTCCATAGCCTTAGCTTAGCAATAAAGATTCTCTGGACAACAGCCCAGCAGACATTGAACTTCTCAGTAGCCAAGTGCAAGAGCAGCAAATCTCTTAAGAAAAAAAAGATGCACTGCAACCGATAGAGTGAGATATGGTCCGCTGCATGCTATATGTGCGGATGTACTGGTGCAGGGATTCAAGTGCGGTGGGTGGGAGGGTTGATAGGAGCTGCTGCAGGTGTTGCAAACAGTGTGGGCAGATATGATGGTAACAATGAAAAGAGAATGAATGGTTCATACGTCCAGCACGCCGCTGGAGAAGGACGGACAAAGTATACAAAAAGATGCCAAGAAAGATGGTGAAGAGATGGTGCATGGTTCAATTTATTGTGGTTAGGACGCGTGGTTTTGTTTAGAGTGTTTGGGACAAGTTGTTGGGGGCGGGGATTGAGGGAGGTGTTTGGTGGTGGGTGGAAGGATGGAGCGGATGTGGTCGGGTCGCGCGCGCGGTGGTTGAATGCGGTGGAGCGTCGTTTTTTGTGTGGTCGCTGTCTCGCTGATCGTCCTTATCTTTGGGTGTTGGTTCATGTGGCATCGTCGTTGGCGTGCTGGTTTCTGGCTTTCTAATTGTTGTCCATGCAAGCTGCGTGCTCCTGCTCTTTCTTGCGAGTCCTGATGCATGTCCTTGGCTGTCCTTGGCTTTCCTTGCTTTCCTTGCTTTCCTTTTCCTTGGTGTACATCATCCATATCCCGCCTTCTTACCTTCCTGGCCTGGGCGTCTTGGTTATCGTGGGTACTGGTGGAGTGGCTCTTGAAGGCTCATAGTGGCTCGCGCTGCGTGTTATTACCTGTACAGTACCTCGCCGTTGAGAGTAATTCGCCGCTGTTGTGCTTGCAGCACTGTGCTCGTTTTCACTTTCCGACAGCCTATTCCTAGTGCCCTTGTGGTCCATTTGGCGCGTGGTCTGCATTCTGTGAGCAAATGCCTTGAGATTCAGCTCCTCCTGGGCTCATGCCTCTGGCGGAATCCCAATGCAAACTTCCTCATGCCTCCGCGAATCTCCATCCAGGTCAAGGACTCTCTCTACTCGACCTCCTGGAGCGTTTCATAATGTTCTTTGCTTTCGTCCTGGAGTCCTGCTGAGGGTCCTGGTTGCTCTCACTATCGAGTCTTTCACGATGCCGACTTTCGCTCTTCCTGGCGGTTTTCTATTTTCCAGAACATGTCCAGTCGTCCTGCGCCCACGTTCCTGAAGTGATTAGCCTCTGCCCAATCTGACGCGCGTACCTGAGCGGTCCTATATCCATACTCCATGCATCGCGTTCCTTGTCAAAAAGTGTAGGGGTGGTACATGATGAAGGTCAGAGGCTAGTTCACCGCTGAGCGATCCATCCTTGATATGGGCTTGCACAGAAAGTCACCGAAGGCGCCCCGTAACGCCCGACGCGAAAATTGTTGACATAAAATAATACCTCCTCCTTGGACCTTGGGTTTTTTTCCTCCATTCACACACCCTCAGACTTCATGTTCCTTACGTCGTTTACACTACTCGCACCCATCTGCTCTGGTAAGTGGCCACTCATTGAGGAAATCTCGGCGGCAGCAGGGCGCAGTCAATCTCGCGTGACAAGAGCGGTCGGGTGGGGAAAAGTGGTAAACAAAGAGATTCCCTCATTTCACAACACATTCACTCCTTCATTCCTTTCTCTGGTTTTTTTGTCCTTTTCGCTGCAATATCTGCAGGGGGGTGATAGGTAACTGCGCCTCAGTGATGTGGGCTGAGAGGCGTGGGAACTACCGCGGTGAGCACGGCTAGGACGGGGTGTGCTTTGGGGCTGCTGCTGCGCCTGCTGTCGAGGTTAGATGAGATGGTCATTTACTATGGGTGGGATGGGGGACTATGAGTCTACCGCGCTCGCTGGTCGGCGGGCCATGTTTGAAGTTGGTGTAGATGAGTCCAGTGATAGTGAGAGGGTACCCCTGGGAGAGTTCAAGGTTTGTCTGCCAAATCAGCCGTTTTGGGTCTTAACACTCTAGGACCCACCTCGGTGTCCCTTCGGACAGAGGCGTGCGGGAACTCCTACGGCACTGGTCTTTTGTTGGCCATCCAATTCGTTATAAAAAAATCGTCATTTTTTGGGGCCTTGTGAATTGGGACGCGATGGTAACGACCTCCACGTGGTGCGCCCTGGACATCGCCAAAGCGATGACTAACAGTTACTATAGACTAGTACAAAGTAGCCTCCATCCTCCATAGCCTTAGCTTAGCAATAAAGATTCTCTGGACAACAGCCCAGCAGACATTGAACTTCTCAGTAGCCAAGTGCAAGAGCAGCAAATCTCTTAAGAAAAAAAAGATGCACTGCAACCGATAGAGTGAGATATGGTCCGCTGCATGCTATATGTGCGGATGTACTGGTGCAGGGATTCAAGTGCGGTGGGTGGGAGGGTTGATAGGAGCTGCTGCAGGTGTTGCAAACAGTGTGGGCAGATATGATGGTAACAATGAAAAGAGAATGAATGGTTCATACGTCCAGCACGCCGCTGGAGAAGGACGGACAAAGTATACAAAAAGATGCCAAGAAAGATGGTGAAGAGATGGTGCATGGTTCAATTTATTGTGGTTAGGACGCGTGGTTTTGTTTAGAGTGTTTGGGACAAGTTGTTGGGGGCGGGGATTGAGGGAGGTGTTTGGTGGTGGGTGGAAGGATGGAGCGGATGTGGTCGGGTCGCGCGCGCGGTGGTTGAATGCGGTGGAGCGTCGTTTTTTGTGTGGTCGCTGTCTCGCTGATCGTCCTTATCTTTGGGTGTTGGTTCATGTGGCATCGTCGTTGGCGTGCTGGTTTCTGGCTTTCTAATTGTTGTCCATGCAAGCTGCGTGCTCCTGCTCTTTCTTGCGAGTCCTGATGCATGTCCTTGGCTGTCCTTGGCTTTCCTTGCTTTCCTTGCTTTCCTTTTCCTTGGTGTACATCATCCATATCCCGCCTTCTTACCTTCCTGGCCTGGGCGTCTTGGTTATCGTGGGTACTGGTGGAGTGGCTCTTGAAGGCTCATAGTGGCTCGCGCTGCGTGTTATTACCTGTACAGTACCTCGCCGTTGAGAGTAATTCGCCGCTGTTGTGCTTGCAGCACTGTGCTCGTTTTCACTTTCCGACAGCCTATTCCTAGTGCCCTTGTGGTCCATTTGGCGCGTGGTCTGCATTCTGTGAGCAAATGCCTTGAGATTCAGCTCCTCCTGGGCTCATGCCTCTGGCGGAATCCCAATGCAAACTTCCTCATGCCTCCGCGAATCTCCATCCAGGTCAAGGACTCTCTCTACTCGACCTCCTGGAGCGTTTCATAATGTTCTTTGCTTTCGTCCTGGAGTCCTGCTGAGGGTCCTGGTTGCTCTCACTATCGAGTCTTTCACGATGCCGACTTTCGCTCTTCCTGGCGGTTTTCTATTTTCCAGAACATGTCCAGTCGTCCTGCGCCCACGTTCCTGAAGTGATTAGCCTCTGCCCAATCTGACGCGCGTACCTGAGCGGTCCTATATCCATACTCCATGCATCGCGTTCCTTGTCAAAAAGTGTAGGGGTGGTACATGATGAAGGTCAGAGGCTAGTTCACCGCTGAGCGATCCATCCTTGATATGGGCTTGCACAGAAAGTCACCGAAGGCGCCCCGTAACGCCCGACGCGAAAATTGTTGACATAAAATAATACCTCCTCCTTGGACCTTGGGTTTTTTTCCTCCATTCACACACCCTCAGACTTCATGTTCCTTACGTCGTTTACACTACTCGCACCCATCTGCTCTGGTAAGTGGCCACTCATTGAGGAAATCTCGGCGGCAGCAGGGCGCAGTCAATCTCGCGTGACAAGAGCGGTCGGGTGGGGAAAAGTGGTAAACAAAGAGATTCCCTCATTTCACAACACATTCACTCCTTCATTCCTTTCTCTGGTTTTTTTGTCCTTTTCGCTGCAATATCTGCAGGGGGGTGATAGGTAACTGCGCCTCAGTGATGTGGGCTGAGAGGCGTGGGAACTACCGCGGTGAGCACGGCTAGGACGGGGTGTGCTTTGGGGCTGCTGCTGCGCCTGCTGTCGAGGTTAGATGAGATGGTCATTTACTATGGGTGGGATGGGGGACTATGAGTCTACCGCGCTCGCTGGTCGGCGGGCCATGTTTGAAGTTGGTGTAGATGAGTCCAGTGATAGTGAGAGGGTACCCCTGGGAGAGTTCAAGGTTTGTCTGCCAAATCAGCCGTTTTGGGTCTTAACACTCTAGGACCCACCTCGGTGTCCCTTCGGACAGAGGCGTGCGGGAACTCCTACGGCACTGGTCTTTTGTTGGCCATCCAATTCGTTATAAAAAAATCGTCATTTTTTGGGGCCTTGTGAATTGGGACGCGATGGTAACGACCTCCACGTGGTGCGCCCTGGACATCGCCAAAGCGATGACTAACAGTTACTATAGACTAGTACAAAGTAGCCTCCATCCTCCATAGCCTTAGCTTAGCAATAAAGATTCTCTGGACAACAGCCCAGCAGACATTGAACTTCTCAGTAGCCAAGTGCAAGAGCAGCAAATCTCTTAAGAAAAAAAAGATGCACTGCAACCGATAGAGTGAGATATGGTCCGCTGCATGCTATATGTGCGGATGTACTGGTGCAGGGATTCAAGTGCGGTGGGTGGGAGGGTTGATAGGAGCTGCTGCAGGTGTTGCAAACAGTGTGGGCAGATATGATGGTAACAATGAAAAGAGAATGAATGGTTCATACGTCCAGCACGCCGCTGGAGAAGGACGGACAAAGTATACAAAAAGATGCCAAGAAAGATGGTGAAGAGATGGTGCATGGTTCAATTTATTGTGGTTAGGACGCGTGGTTTTGTTTAGAGTGTTTGGGACAAGTTGTTGGGGGCGGGGATTGAGGGAGGTGTTTGGTGGTGGGTGGAAGGATGGAGCGGATGTGGTCGGGTCGCGCGCGCGGTGGTTGAATGCGGTGGAGCGTCGTTTTTTGTGTGGTCGCTGTCTCGCTGATCGTCCTTATCTTTGGGTGTTGGTTCATGTGGCATCGTCGTTGGCGTGCTGGTTTCTGGCTTTCTAATTGTTGTCCATGCAAGCTGCGTGCTCCTGCTCTTTCTTGCGAGTCCTGATGCATGTCCTTGGCTGTCCTTGGCTTTCCTTGCTTTCCTTGCTTTCCTTTTCCTTGGTGTACATCATCCATATCCCGCCTTCTTACCTTCCTGGCCTGGGCGTCTTGGTTATCGTGGGTACTGGTGGAGTGGCTCTTGAAGGCTCATAGTGGCTCGCGCTGCGTGTTATTACCTGTACAGTACCTCGCCGTTGAGAGTAATTCGCCGCTGTTGTGCTTGCAGCACTGTGCTCGTTTTCACTTTCCGACAGCCTATTCCTAGTGCCCTTGTGGTCCATTTGGCGCGTGGTCTGCATTCTGTGAGCAAATGCCTTGAGATTCAGCTCCTCCTGGGCTCATGCCTCTGGCGGAATCCCAATGCAAACTTCCTCATGCCTCCGCGAATCTCCATCCAGGTCAAGGACTCTCTCTACTCGACCTCCTGGAGCGTTTCATAATGTTCTTTGCTTTCGTCCTGGAGTCCTGCTGAGGGTCCTGGTTGCTCTCACTATCGAGTCTTTCACGATGCCGACTTTCGCTCTTCCTGGCGGTTTTCTATTTTCCAGAACATGTCCAGTCGTCCTGCGCCCACGTTCCTGAAGTGATTAGCCTCTGCCCAATCTGACGCGCGTACCTGAGCGGTCCTATATCCATACTCCATGCATCGCGTTCCTTGTCAAAAAGTGTAGGGGTGGTACATGATGAAGGTCAGAGGCTAGTTCACCGCTGAGCGATCCATCCTTGATATGGGCTTGCACAGAAAGTCACCGAAGGCGCCCCGTAACGCCCGACGCGAAAATTGTTGACATAAAATAATACCTCCTCCTTGGACCTTGGGTTTTTTTCCTCCATTCACACACCCTCAGACTTCATGTTCCTTACGTCGTTTACACTACTCGCACCCATCTGCTCTGGTAAGTGGCCACTCATTGAGGAAATCTCGGCGGCAGCAGGGCGCAGTCAATCTCGCGTGACAAGAGCGGTCGGGTGGGGAAAAGTGGTAAACAAAGAGATTCCCTCATTTCACAACACATTCACTCCTTCATTCCTTTCTCTGGTTTTTTTGTCCTTTTCGCTGCAATATCTGCAGGGGGGTGATAGGTAACTGCGCCTCAGTGATGTGGGCTGAGAGGCGTGGGAACTACCGCGGTGAGCACGGCTAGGACGGGGTGTGCTTTGGGGTGTGATGAAGCAGAGCTGGATCCGCCCCAAGGAGCAGGGAAATAGTCAGGACCACTGCGACACTAGGATCCGGCAATCGTTCATCCGCCCTCCCTCTATAATATCAAAACCCTGCTGCCCTCTCTATTCAGTATAGACCTTATGAACACATCAATTTTATATAGCTTCAGTATAGCACCCTAAATTTATAACCCATAAAAGAAGACCCAGACTTGGACTTAGGTTCCGGGTCTGTTTCCTCCCCAAAGTTTTCCTTTACATCGATTGCACAGTTTAGAACTACGTTCCTACGCACATCCTCACCCCCCTGACACCCCAAAGTAGGATTAGTGTTGCTCTGCCACAACTTGACGCTCCGCACACGGTATAAGCGTTTGAGTGAGAGTAGAGACGAGAATAGTGCTTTAGCCAACCTCTGTTCTTTACACCAATCCGTCCCGAGACACTCCACCGTCCCCCTCCTCTCCTACAAATCCTGAACCATCAAGGCCCGTATCCCTAGGCCTTCCACCAGGTATGAAGATGATCACATAGAGTGTCTTCTCGGAGGATCAAGAACAGTACCCCTCGGATTTGGAACTATCCTTGGCACAGGAGTCAAGAAGGAGTCCCTTTGTCTATACAGGCCCCTAACCTGTGTGTGCCGTTGTTTCTGTAGTTTTTGTAGTTATAGATTCTCTCCCTGTCCCCCACTTGCGAGAGACACCCTGTGAGACTTGAGTCCCCCCAACGGGCCTCACAGTAAGTGTTCACTCGGTTTCTCTTAAGTTTGTTAAGCCTGTTATCAGTTAGATACTTATATTTTGAATAGTCTTCCTTTTATTCTCAGGCTCAAGAGCAACCAAGTCATTTGGTACGCTTCCGCCGATTGCCCCCAACGGAGATCGATCGCAAGATCAAACGTAAGGGATTCTATCATTAGTCATTTCGTATCTGAGCAGTCTTACCTTCTTGAGTTGACCGTAGTCTATTTTACAGAACTAGAGTTACTTCACCACAGGGGCTGCTGCTGCGCCTGCTGTCGAGGTTAGATGAGATGGTCATTTACTATGGGTGGGATGGGGGACTATGAGTCTACCGCGCTCGCTGGTCGGCGGGCCATGTTTGAAGTTGGTGTAGATGAGTCCAGTGATAGTGAGAGGGTACCCCTGGGAGAGTTCAAGGTTTGTCTGCCAAATCAGCCGTTTTGGGTCTTAACACTCTAGGACCCACCTCGGTGTCCCTTCGGACAGAGGCGTGCGGGAACTCCTACGGCACTGGTCTTTTGTTGGCCATCCAATTCGTTATAAAAAAATCGTCATTTTTTGGGGCCTTGTGAATTGGGACGCGATGGTAACGACCTCCACGTGGTGCGCCCTGGACATCGCCAAAGCGATGACTAACAGTTACTATAGACTAGTACAAAGTAGCCTCCATCCTCCATAGCCTTAGCTTAGCAATAAAGATTCTCTGGACAACAGCCCAGCAGACATTGAACTTCTCAGTAGCCAAGTGCAAGAGCAGCAAATCTCTTAAGAAAAAAAAGATGCACTGCAACCGATAGAGTGAGATATGGTCCGCTGCATGCTATATGTGCGGATGTACTGGTGCAGGGATTCAAGTGCGGTGGGTGGGAGGGTTGATAGGAGCTGCTGCAGGTGTTGCAAACAGTGTGGGCAGATATGATGGTAACAATGAAAAGAGAATGAATGGTTCATACGTCCAGCACGCCGCTGGAGAAGGACGGACAAAGTATACAAAAAGATGCCAAGAAAGATGGTGAAGAGATGGTGCATGGTTCAATTTATTGTGGTTAGGACGCGTGGTTTTGTTTAGAGTGTTTGGGACAAGTTGTTGGGGGCGGGGATTGAGGGAGGTGTTTGGTGGTGGGTGGAAGGATGGAGCGGATGTGGTCGGGTCGCGCGCGCGGTGGTTGAATGCGGTGGAGCGTCGTTTTTTGTGTGGTCGCTGTCTCGCTGATCGTCCTTATCTTTGGGTGTTGGTTCATGTGGCATCGTCGTTGGCGTGCTGGTTTCTGGCTTTCTAATTGTTGTCCATGCAAGCTGCGTGCTCCTGCTCTTTCTTGCGAGTCCTGATGCATGTCCTTGGCTGTCCTTGGCTTTCCTTGCTTTCCTTGCTTTCCTTTTCCTTGGTGTACATCATCCATATCCCGCCTTCTTACCTTCCTGGCCTGGGCGTCTTGGTTATCGTGGGTACTGGTGGAGTGGCTCTTGAAGGCTCATAGTGGCTCGCGCTGCGTGTTATTACCTGTACAGTACCTCGCCGTTGAGAGTAATTCGCCGCTGTTGTGCTTGCAGCACTGTGCTCGTTTTCACTTTCCGACAGCCTATTCCTAGTGCCCTTGTGGTCCATTTGGCGCGTGGTCTGCATTCTGTGAGCAAATGCCTTGAGATTCAGCTCCTCCTGGGCTCATGCCTCTGGCGGAATCCCAATGCAAACTTCCTCATGCCTCCGCGAATCTCCATCCAGGTCAAGGACTCTCTCTACTCGACCTCCTGGAGCGTTTCATAATGTTCTTTGCTTTCGTCCTGGAGTCCTGCTGAGGGTCCTGGTTGCTCTCACTATCGAGTCTTTCACGATGCCGACTTTCGCTCTTCCTGGCGGTTTTCTATTTTCCAGAACATGTCCAGTCGTCCTGCGCCCACGTTCCTGAAGTGATTAGCCTCTGCCCAATCTGACGCGCGTACCTGAGCGGTCCTATATCCATACTCCATGCATCGCGTTCCTTGTCAAAAAGTGTAGGGGTGGTACATGATGAAGGTCAGAGGCTAGTTCACCGCTGAGCGATCCATCCTTGATATGGGCTTGCACAGAAAGTCACCGAAGGCGCCCCGTAACGCCCGACGCGAAAATTGTTGACATAAAATAATACCTCCTCCTTGGACCTTGGGTTTTTTTCCTCCATTCACACACCCTCAGACTTCATGTTCCTTACGTCGTTTACACTACTCGCACCCATCTGCTCTGGTAAGTGGCCACTCATTGAGGAAATCTCGGCGGCAGCAGGGCGCAGTCAATCTCGCGTGACAAGAGCGGTCGGGTGGGGAAAAGTGGTAAACAAAGAGATTCCCTCATTTCACAACACATTCACTCCTTCATTCCTTTCTCTGGTTTTTTTGTCCTTTTCGCTGCAATATCTGCAGGGGGGTGATAGGTAACTGCGCCTCAGTGATGTGGGCTGAGAGGCGTGGGAACTACCGCGGTGAGCACGGCTAGGACGGGGTGTGCTTTGGGGTGTGATGAAGCAGAGCTGGATCCGCCCCAAGGAGCAGGGAAATAGTCAGGACCACTGCGACACTAGGATCCGGCAATCGTTCATCCGCCCTCCCTCTATAATATCAAAACCCTGCTGCCCTCTCTATTCAGTATAGACCTTATGAACACATCAATTTTATATAGCTTCAGTATAGCACCCTAAATTTATAACCCATAAAAGAAGACCCAGACTTGGACTTAGGTTCCGGGTCTGTTTCCTCCCCAAAGTTTTCCTTTACATCGATTGCACAGTTTAGAACTACGTTCCTACGCACATCCTCACCCCCCTGACACCCCAAAGTAGGATTAGTGTTGCTCTGCCACAACTTGACGCTCCGCACACGGTATAAGCGTTTGAGTGAGAGTAGAGACGAGAATAGTGCTTTAGCCAACCTCTGTTCTTTACACCAATCCGTCCCGAGACACTCCACCGTCCCCCTCCTCTCCTACAAATCCTGAACCATCAAGGCCCGTATCCCTAGGCCTTCCACCAGGTATGAAGATGATCACATAGAGTGTCTTCTCGGAGGATCAAGAACAGTACCCCTCGGATTTGGAACTATCCTTGGCACAGGAGTCAAGAAGGAGTCCCTTTGTCTATACAGGCCCCTAACCTGTGTGTGCCGTTGTTTCTGTAGTTTTTGTAGTTATAGATTCTCTCCCTGTCCCCCACTTGCGAGAGACACCCTGTGAGACTTGAGTCCCCCCAACGGGCCTCACAGTAAGTGTTCACTCGGTTTCTCTTAAGTTTGTTAAGCCTGTTATCAGTTAGATACTTATATTTTGAATAGTCTTCCTTTTATTCTCAGGCTCAAGAGCAACCAAGTCATTTGGTACGCTTCCGCCGATTGCCCCCAACGGAGATCGATCGCAAGATCAAACGTAAGGGATTCTATCATTAGTCATTTCGTATCTGAGCAGTCTTACCTTCTTGAGTTGACCGTAGTCTATTTTACAGAACTAGAGTTACTTCACCACACGTTTTCTTGGTGGAGAACCTGGGCAATCCTTCTTGGATATCAATTGCCAAAAATAAACTCCTCATCCGAGGTCACGACGAACCAATCACACCGCAGGAAAAATTCTCTGCCGGAACCTAACCGATGAGTCACCCCCGAATGCGCCACGGCCCCTCTGTGCCAAGCATTCCCAACAATCTTGTTCCGGAGGTGACCCAGACCGAGCCAATCAGCAACCCCGCTGATATCGCCGTGTTCGATGATTTCGATGACGCCAATCCGGTTCACCCCGAGCCGCGTCCCGATTGGGCGGTCGCTATCGACAATCAGTCATTAACTTTGAGAACCGAGATAAGAGATGAAATGAGAGCCATGGAGAAACGCATCCACGAGGGAGTCGCAAACATCATTGGCCAACATTACGGAGGCCGTAATCGTCCGAACGAAGAGTTGCAAGGCCCCCACAACATGCGAACTCCCAAGCCATTGGTAGCCGATGACACCACCGACGATGAACAAGAGGCAAGTCTCAGTCAGAGAGCTCCCAGGCAGTCCGCACGTCCTGTTGGAAGACAAGTTCCCCGTCCAGCTGATGTCGATCGTCATCGGGCCAGAGAGAATGAAGAGGCGAACCCGCACTACCATGCCATGGACGTTGATCTGTACCGACGCACTCTCGAAAGGATCAAGTCATACGATGGGCCAACATTCTCTTTGAGCCGTAAGAAAGGCAAATATGCCGATGACTGGATCAGAGGATTCGACAACTGGTTCCGAGCCAAAGTGTGTGATCCGAATATTGACGACAATGCTATCCGTACCGGAGTCATCCGCCTGGTCATGTCCGCAGTTGGGAAACATACCGAGGCCAGCGAATGGTGCCGTATCCGCGCTCGAGAAAGGAACATGACGTACCGGATTTTGATGGACGATCTATCGGATACATTCATGGACTTGGATGAAGCCAGACGTCGAATTCAGATCGATTTCTTGCAAGAGTTTCCTCAGACAGCCAATGAGAGGATTGCAAAATACAATGTCCGATTCAAGACCCGCGTTGACCTTCACCGTGCTGCCTGTGCCCGTGCTCGACGGGTACCTGACGAGAGGTCATTACTGTCCTGCTATGCCGCTGGATTGTACGATACGCACCAACGGTATATCGCGCTTCGTCAAGGCGACTGGCAGACCGCCATGGAGTATATGAGAGAATTGGGCTCTCGATACAACGAGGTAGAACTCGCACGAAAGCCATCCAAAGCCGTAGGAGAATCGGACTGTGAAGAATCAGAGGACGATGGATATAACTCAACAGATGGAGAAGCCGCTAAGAAGCAAAAGGACCGAGCTCAATCCTCGACAGGGACAGGACGATGGGACTCCATGCATGAGGACCTCAAAGCAGTTACTGATCAACTCGGAGCTCTCACCATCCTAATGACCAAGCAACAGAAGAATCAGCCTGCTCGTACCCCAGGCGCACCACTGAGCTCCCGTCCAGCTAAGGACATGTCCAACGTCAAATGTTACAACTGTGATGAGACCGGACATTATTCGTCCAAGTGCCCGAACCCACGCAGACCCCGCACCCTCATGGCTCAACAATGGTACCGGGCTTCTCAGTATGACGACGACGACAATGCTGGAGAATATGCGTGCTATCTCTCCAAGGTCGATCTCGAGGAATATCTGGAGGAACGTTCCGCAGCTGAAGAGCAGGATTTTTAAGAGGGGTGAGACATCGTGGTCCAGACCCTCACCCCCCTAGAAAAGGACCCCCGCACATATTGGCGGCCGTTAGAGGAAAGATAAAGCCGCCCACGCAGACACCGTACCAGAAGACAGAGACCAATAACGCGAAGGACGTCGAAAAGAGCACTGTCATGCCCGCGCTAGGACCTCAGATTGATGCCGTCGTTCGAGAATATAGCATGGACACAGATGATAGAGCCGGACCAGCATTCCAACCATACGATTCAAACACACCTCCACCAACACGCGATTCCATAGAACGGTTCGATCATATCGAAATACCTCCAAGACCTCAGCAACCTCCTCTTGAAAATCGTCCCGATCAGTATCAACGACCGTTACTGCGAGCTCTGGATCGAGAAAAGAAGATCTCAGAGCAAATCAAGAGGTTGGACGAGGAACAAGCCTTGCGGGAGAAGCGAAAGCAAAAACCAAGCAAGACCAAAGCAACCAAGATAGCAAAGGTTGCAGGAGCCAGAAAGGAGAGCCAAAAGCCTAAGGAACCCAAGAAACCATCGAAGGAGAGCAAAAAGAAGACCGCCGAACTCAAGGACAGGTTGCATAAAGCCGTCCATGAGAGCAAGAACGAGGCCGAGGAACTTGCCAAGATTGCACGATTGTTGCCACGACCGATACGACTCACATGGAAGGATAGCCCCTTCAACATCCTGCAGTTCACCCGAGACGTCGAGGTTACAGGACTAAGCCTCTCTCAGCTATTGGCTTTATCCCCAGCCTTAAGACGAGTACTCGGAGATTCCCTCAAAGCGCTTCCTTCACGTGAGCAAGATGTCCTGCTAGCAAAGTACCCAGGCTTAGGAGTGGACAGTCAGAGCCCCGAAATACATGCCTTCCTCGCCCGCTCGGATATTGCCAAGAACACCACCCACCATTTCTTGGCCACCGTGAATGGTTATCCCGTGAAGCCGTACTTGGATGGTGGAGCGTGCGTCAATGTCTGCACTCCTGAGTTCCTCAAGAAAGCCAACATTACTACCATCTCTAACGTGTCTCGTATCACGATCCGATCCTTGGGAGGGTTATTGTCTGCTGTTGGAGAGGCAAGTCTTATCCCGCTGGACATCGCTGGACAGACGGTAGTGATCGGGTGCCTTATAATCAACAATGCACCGTGTGAGCTCCTGCTTGGACGAGGATTTCTGGAGATGACACAATGCGTAACCTACTGGAACAAGGGAATGTATCAGATGAAAATCGGAGGACGAATCATTGAGATCGATGGAGGCAAGGGCCACTCACCAATGGTCATAGAGGAGACTGAGGAGGAACCGCGCTTACAGTCGGACATCAAGAAGGGCTACAAAGGACTCATCGAGGACAGTGAAGATTTTGACGACGATTCTGACGACGAGGAATCTCTCAGCGATACATCTACTTCGGCCGACGATGAGAGTGACTCCAGCACGGACGAAGAATATCGTGAAGCGTTTCTCGCTGCCACTCAAAACTTGGCGAGAGAAAAGGTCGAGTTCGTGACGATGCAAGACCTCTTGGCCGACGAGGAAGCCGGCAACATCCAAGACGTATTCCTGCTCATGGCAGTACCCAACTTTAGAGCTCCCGGTATACAACCTCAAGAGGAAGCCTCCTTGGACGTGTTTGTTACAGAACCAGCCCCCCTAAATGGCGATGCCACCACACTGCACTTCCAGAACAACGAATATGGGTTCTGCCTTGAAGCCCCAAAAAGCCGCGACGTCTTATCTGACACACCATGTCGCCTGGTCCCTGGGTTGGAAGAGCACAAGATTATGGTTGGTGACCTACCAGAGGTCGAAGAACACATCGCCGAGATCCAACAACTCTTTAGCAAGCACACCGGAGCCTTTCCCAAAGAAGGCGAGATGTCCCGCACTATGAGAGCTGACAAGCTCAGTGCCGCAGCTTCGTTTTCAGTACGAGAAGACGTCCCGTTCCCTAAGGCATACTCCCGCAAATACTCTCCCGGCCAGATTCGAGTACTGAACGACTACGTCACGCAGATGGAGAAGGCTGGAAAGATGAGAAAGTCATCCTCGCCAGTATCCTGCAACCCGCTGCTGGTTGAGAAGAAGGATGGCTCGTACCGCGTCTGTGTCAACTTCATCCCCGTAAACAAGCTCATCAGACCCATGGCGTGGCCAATCCCAGACGCCCACATGGAGATTAACAAGCTTCAGGGGTGCAGCTGGCTCAGCTTCTGGGATTGCAAGGACGGCTACCTGCAGTCCCCAATCGAGGAGCAATGCCGGTACCTCACCGCTGTCTCGTTTCCAGAAGGACTTTGGGAATACAACGTTCTCCCTATGGGTCTCATCGACTCTATGCAATGGTATAGTCGCCATATGGGAGATGTCTTTAATACCCCTGAGCTTTCAGGAAAGCTAGCAACGTTCGTGGACGACATGGGTACCGGTACCGATACCTTTGAAGAGCACATGGTCCGTGTGGCCAATATCTTGGCACGGATGGACGAGGTGAACGGCTCCTTTGCGGGTAACAAGTCAGGGTTCTTTGTCCAGCGTCGAGAGTTTCTGGGTAGAGTCATTGGTCCGGAAGGCATCAGCATCCACCCCAAGAAACTGATGAAAATCGCCATGTGGCCCATGCCCAAGAACGTCCGAGAACTCCGCCAGTTTGTAGGATTTGCTTTGTTCCTGGGTGCTCACGTGTCTGCCTTCACCAAGATCGCCATCCCGTTGTTTGAACTGTATAAATACGACAAGCGGCCCGCCACCTTCATCAAGATGTGGGAAAAGGACGCCAAGTATCCAACTGCTTTCACTCAGATGCAACAAGGATTGGTTGGAAGCCCCGTCCTCGTCATCATTGACCACAAAAGGCCCGTGATCATGTCCGCCGATACCTCCGATGTGTGTACAGGCTATGTTATGGCGCATGCGGCGAACATTGACGACGATAATAACATCACCATCCACACCAAGTACCGACCTATCCTATTCGGAAGCCGCAAACTGTCAGGACCAGAGACTCGATATTTTGCAACTGAACGAGAGTTGCTAGGCTTCGTATACGCCTTGAAAAAGAACGAACACTTACTCTTGGACAAGACCATCCACGCGTTCCTGGACCACCGGGCCTTGTTGTATCTGCACAATTTACAGTTTCAGAATGCCAGGTTGACCCGATGGACTCTGTACGTTGCTCGCTTCAAAATTGACATCCATCATCGACCTGGCAAGGACATGCAAGACTCTGATCCGTTGTCTCGAGTGCCTGGAGATGGGACCATCCCTACATACGGATTGGAGGATGAGATAAATGATATGGGCGGTTTGAGATTAGTGGCAGTGATTGAGATCGACGAAGAGCCTTACGCCTCCATCGCCGCCTGGCTCCAAGGACTACCCATAACTCACCTATCTCTGTCTCAGATGAGAGATATAAGAATCAGAGCCCTCAAGTACTTCATCCTGGATGGTAGACTCATGCAACGAACGGTCGGCGCCTCTCCACGCACGTATGTCCCTCCTCATGAAAGGCAGAATATCATAGATGCGCTCCATGGATCCAGCACCAACGGTCATCTTGGAATTACAGGCACCTACAGGTGGGCTTCCATTGCCTATTTCTGGCCGGGCCAGTTCGAAGACATCAGGCAGGCTATCCAATCCTGCGACGCGTGTCAACGGTTCCAGAAGCGCGACTCGACACGCTACCGTCATCACCGCATTCCGCCTCCGCCCTCCATTTTCTTGGTCGTGGGCATGGATCTGGTGGGACCCTTGCCACTGTCTTACGGGAAGCAGTATGTGCTCAACCTCATCGACTACACCTCCAGTTGGGTAGAGTCCATAGCCCTAAGTAACATCCAAGGTCAAACCATCAGGAAAGAGGTCGAACGTTGCTGGTTTAGACGATATGGATACCCACAGGTCATCATTACCGATAACGGCTCCTCCCTGGCTCAAGGCGCCTTTAGACTGGAGTGTGATATGCAAGGCATCAAGATCGCCACTGCCGCCGCCTATCACCCACAAACCAACGGAAAGGTGGAACGGTATAACGGATTCATGAGTCGGCAAATCAGCAAATGTTTGGCGGAAGAGAAACTACCACCTGAAGAATGGAGGCAAATGTTGGAAAAAGTCGCATGGACATGGAATACGATGGAGAAAGACGATCAAGGTTACTCACCTTTTGAAGTTCTGTACGGACAGCCAGCTCGCAACAAGCTAGATAATGCTTACAATCGTGCAGTGGAGGACGAGGTGGATTTGCTGGCTTTAAACCGACACAGACAAGGGATGTTGGCACAAGTTAGAGAAACCGCGGTCAGCCGGATCCAAGAATATCATGAGGATAAAGAGCGGCGCTCTACTCTCTTACCTCCAAGAAAATATCGAATCGGACAGCCAGTCCTTGTCTACCGTGCCGACCTCGATAATCGACGATCTGGGAAGCTATTGCCAAAGTGGAACGGACCATATCATATCCTTGAGAAAAGAGCCGGAGGAGCATATGTTCTGGCCCAACGACGCGGGTCACATCGAACGATATACAAGCAAGGACGTCCTGTCAACCATACGAACCTCAAGCCTTATCGAGTTAGCAAGACGGCGTGAGTCAAGAGAACACGACTGTAGAAGTAGAATCGCCATGGAGGACGTGAAGAAAAAAAGAAAAAAAGAAAAAGAAAAGGGATGACACCAGAAAAAAAGGGTGAGACCAAATGAAAAAAAAGGGGGATGACACCAGAAAAAAAGGGTGAGAGCAAATGAAAAAAAGGGATGACACTAGAAAAGAAAGGGTGAGACCAAATGAAAAAAAAGGAGAGGGATAACACCAGAAAAAAAGGGTGAAACCCGATGAAAAAAAAAAAAAAAAAAAAGATGCAGGAAGCGGAATAACATATATCTAGAAAAATGGGGATACTCGCTTGGAGCTGCTTTCTCAGGGTGATGACCCTGTAAAAGAGGCACTGCGATCGTGTGATGAAGCAGAGCTGGATCCGCCCCAAGGAGCAGGGAAATAGTCAGGACCACTGCGACACTAGGATCCGGCAATCGTTCATCCGCCCTCCCTCTATAATATCAAAACCCTGCTGCCCTCTCTATTCAGTATAGACCTTATGAACACATCAATTTTATATAGCTTCAGTATAGCACCCTAAATTTATAACCCATAAAAGAAGACCCAGACTTGGACTTAGGTTCCGGGTCTGTTTCCTCCCCAAAGTTTTCCTTTACATCGATTGCACAGTTTAGAACTACGTTCCTACGCACATCCTCACCCCCCTGACACCCCAAAGTAGGATTAGTGTTGCTCTGCCACAACTTGACGCTCCGCACACGGTATAAGCGTTTGAGTGAGAGTAGAGACGAGAATAGTGCTTTAGCCAACCTCTGTTCTTTACACCAATCCGTCCCGAGACACTCCACCGTCCCCCTCCTCTCCTACAAATCCTGAACCATCAAGGCCCGTATCCCTAGGCCTTCCACCAGGTATGAAGATGATCACATAGAGTGTCTTCTCGGAGGATCAAGAACAGTACCCCTCGGATTTGGAACTATCCTTGGCACAGGAGTCAAGAAGGAGTCCCTTTGTCTATACAGGCCCCTAACCTGTGTGTGCCGTTGTTTCTGTAGTTTTTGTAGTTATAGATTCTCTCCCTGTCCCCCACTTGCGAGAGACACCCTGTGAGACTTGAGTCCCCCCAACGGGCCTCACAGTAAGTGTTCACTCGGTTTCTCTTAAGTTTGTTAAGCCTGTTATCAGTTAGATACTTATATTTTGAATAGTCTTCCTTTTATTCTCAGGCTCAAGAGCAACCAAGTCATTTGGTACGCTTCCGCCGATTGCCCCCAACGGAGATCGATCGCAAGATCAAACGTAAGGGATTCTATCATTAGTCATTTCGTATCTGAGCAGTCTTACCTTCTTGAGTTGACCGTAGTCTATTTTACAGAACTAGAGTTACTTCACCACAGGGGCTGCTGCTGCGCCTGCTGTCGAGGTTAGATGAGATGGTCATTTACTATGGGTGGGATGGGGGACTATGAGTCTACCGCGCTCGCTGGTCGGCGGGCCATGTTTGAAGTTGGTGTAGATGAGTCCAGTGATAGTGAGAGGGTACCCCTGGGAGAGTTCAAGGTTTGTCTGCCAAATCAGCCGTTTTGGGTCTTAACACTCTAGGACCCACCTCGGTGTCCCTTCGGACAGAGGCGTGCGGGAACTCCTACGGCACTGGTCTTTTGTTGGCCATCCAATTCGTTATAAAAAAATCGTCATTTTTTGGGGCCTTGTGAATTGGGACGCGATGGTAACGACCTCCACGTGGTGCGCCCTGGACATCGCCAAAGCGATGACTAACAGTTACTATAGACTAGTACAAAGTAGCCTCCATCCTCCATAGCCTTAGCTTAGCAATAAAGATTCTCTGGACAACAGCCCAGCAGACATTGAACTTCTCAGTAGCCAAGTGCAAGAGCAGCAAATCTCTTAAGAAAAAAAAGATGCACTGCAACCGATAGAGTGAGATATGGTCCGCTGCATGCTATATGTGCGGATGTACTGGTGCAGGGATTCAAGTGCGGTGGGTGGGAGGGTTGATAGGAGCTGCTGCAGGTGTTGCAAACAGTGTGGGCAGATATGATGGTAACAATGAAAAGAGAATGAATGGTTCATACGTCCAGCACGCCGCTGGAGAAGGACGGACAAAGTATACAAAAAGATGCCAAGAAAGATGGTGAAGAGATGGTGCATGGTTCAATTTATTGTGGTTAGGACGCGTGGTTTTGTTTAGAGTGTTTGGGACAAGTTGTTGGGGGCGGGGATTGAGGGAGGTGTTTGGTGGTGGGTGGAAGGATGGAGCGGATGTGGTCGGGTCGCGCGCGCGGTGGTTGAATGCGGTGGAGCGTCGTTTTTTGTGTGGTCGCTGTCTCGCTGATCGTCCTTATCTTTGGGTGTTGGTTCATGTGGCATCGTCGTTGGCGTGCTGGTTTCTGGCTTTCTAATTGTTGTCCATGCAAGCTGCGTGCTCCTGCTCTTTCTTGCGAGTCCTGATGCATGTCCTTGGCTGTCCTTGGCTTTCCTTGCTTTCCTTGCTTTCCTTTTCCTTGGTGTACATCATCCATATCCCGCCTTCTTACCTTCCTGGCCTGGGCGTCTTGGTTATCGTGGGTACTGGTGGAGTGGCTCTTGAAGGCTCATAGTGGCTCGCGCTGCGTGTTATTACCTGTACAGTACCTCGCCGTTGAGAGTAATTCGCCGCTGTTGTGCTTGCAGCACTGTGCTCGTTTTCACTTTCCGACAGCCTATTCCTAGTGCCCTTGTGGTCCATTTGGCGCGTGGTCTGCATTCTGTGAGCAAATGCCTTGAGATTCAGCTCCTCCTGGGCTCATGCCTCTGGCGGAATCCCAATGCAAACTTCCTCATGCCTCCGCGAATCTCCATCCAGGTCAAGGACTCTCTCTACTCGACCTCCTGGAGCGTTTCATAATGTTCTTTGCTTTCGTCCTGGAGTCCTGCTGAGGGTCCTGGTTGCTCTCACTATCGAGTCTTTCACGATGCCGACTTTCGCTCTTCCTGGCGGTTTTCTATTTTCCAGAACATGTCCAGTCGTCCTGCGCCCACGTTCCTGAAGTGATTAGCCTCTGCCCAATCTGACGCGCGTACCTGAGCGGTCCTATATCCATACTCCATGCATCGCGTTCCTTGTCAAAAAGTGTAGGGGTGGTACATGATGAAGGTCAGAGGCTAGTTCACCGCTGAGCGATCCATCCTTGATATGGGCTTGCACAGAAAGTCACCGAAGGCGCCCCGTAACGCCCGACGCGAAAATTGTTGACATAAAATAATACCTCCTCCTTGGACCTTGGGTTTTTTTCCTCCATTCACACACCCTCAGACTTCATGTTCCTTACGTCGTTTACACTACTCGCACCCATCTGCTCTGGTAAGTGGCCACTCATTGAGGAAATCTCGGCGGCAGCAGGGCGCAGTCAATCTCGCGTGACAAGAGCGGTCGGGTGGGGAAAAGTGGTAAACAAAGAGATTCCCTCATTTCACAACACATTCACTCCTTCATTCCTTTCTCTGGTTTTTTTGTCCTTTTCGCTGCAATATCTGCAGGGGGGTGATAGGTAACTGCGCCTCAGTGATGTGGGCTGAGAGGCGTGGGAACTACCGCGGTGAGCACGGCTAGGACGGGGTGTGCTTTGGGGCTGCTGCTGCGCCTGCTGTCGAGGTTAGATGAGATGGTCATTTACTATGGGTGGGATGGGGGACTATGAGTCTACCGCGCTCGCTGGTCGGCGGGCCATGTTTGAAGTTGGTGTAGATGAGTCCAGTGATAGTGAGAGGGTACCCCTGGGAGAGTTCAAGGTTTGTCTGCCAAATCAGCCGTTTTGGGTCTTAACACTCTAGGACCCACCTCGGTGTCCCTTCGGACAGAGGCGTGCGGGAACTCCTACGGCACTGGTCTTTTGTTGGCCATCCAATTCGTTATAAAAAAATCGTCATTTTTTGGGGCCTTGTGAATTGGGACGCGATGGTAACGACCTCCACGTGGTGCGCCCTGGACATCGCCAAAGCGATGACTAACAGTTACTATAGACTAGTACAAAGTAGCCTCCATCCTCCATAGCCTTAGCTTAGCAATAAAGATTCTCTGGACAACAGCCCAGCAGACATTGAACTTCTCAGTAGCCAAGTGCAAGAGCAGCAAATCTCTTAAGAAAAAAAAGATGCACTGCAACCGATAGAGTGAGATATGGTCCGCTGCATGCTATATGTGCGGATGTACTGGTGCAGGGATTCAAGTGCGGTGGGTGGGAGGGTTGATAGGAGCTGCTGCAGGTGTTGCAAACAGTGTGGGCAGATATGATGGTAACAATGAAAAGAGAATGAATGGTTCATACGTCCAGCACGCCGCTGGAGAAGGACGGACAAAGTATACAAAAAGATGCCAAGAAAGATGGTGAAGAGATGGTGCATGGTTCAATTTATTGTGGTTAGGACGCGTGGTTTTGTTTAGAGTGTTTGGGACAAGTTGTTGGGGGCGGGTGTAACAGGAGTTGAGGGTGTATCGTATGGGACAAGAACAAGGATAATGCCAAGCCGTAAGAGACTGGAACGCGACCATGCTTGGTCCCACACAAAGATAGATAAATAGATGGTTGCCCCCTCTGTAATAAGATCAGACGATTCTCACCCAAGCTCCCCTGATCCCAGCTCCAGAACCCCCACTTGCTTTAGCTATTACATGGTAGCAAAGGCTCGTTACCTCGATCCACTGATAAAACATACTCACCTTGATAACCTCTGCCCCTAGCCATCATGGCTGATCAACCCAGCTACACCAATGTTCCAACCACTGTTCCCACTGCCAACACCACCGCCAACACACCTGCTCCCACCTTTTCGGTACTCCTACCCTCTTACAGATATCCAACCCCTGCCCCTTTCAACGACGTGCGCGATGGGTTTGCTTGCGAGGCATGGTTGACCACCGTACGCCGCTTCTTCCTTGGCGCAAACATCGCCGATGTGTCCCGCACGGTCACCGCCATCGCTTACCTTGGCTCCACCGGCCTACTCTGGTGGGATGGACAGTATCTGCCGGACTCCACTGACTGGTCCATTTTTGTCGAAGCCTTCCGCACCGAGTTCCGTCCCGCCGGCTTCTATGATCACATCCGCACATTGCTCTACTCCATCCGCATGACCTCGACCGTATCCGAATACGTTGGGAGGACGCGCCGATACCTAGCCGTCCTCTGCACACCGGAGATGCATGAGGAGGCTCGTAAAGTCATGGAGGATTCAGCCAAGACATGCTTCTTACAAGGTGCCCCTCTAAGTCTGCGACAAATGCTATTGAGCATGGGCATTAACCGTTCTGTTGCCCCTTCGATCCACGAACTCTGCCAAGCTGCTGAGCAATATGACCATGTTTACAACTTCACACCCGACAAAGGCCAGTCTCCTTCCACCAACCGCGCGGATACCAGCGCCCTCCAAATGGCTGCCGCCACCCACCTTTCCGCCGCAGATCCCAACGCCATGGAAGTGGACAACCTACTCCTCCATAACATCGAAACTATCGTCCGCCGAGTGACCCTGAACGCTTTACGACAACAACCACCTCGCTCCAACAACCGACCCCACAACTTCCGAACCTACACTCGACAAAACAATCACCGACCCCCGCTACGCCCCCTTAGCGATACCGACCGCAGAAGCCTGATGGCCAGTGGCAGTTGCTTCCGTTGCCGCCAACAAGGACACATGGCGAGCGAGTGTCGTGTCAATGCCATTGAACAAGCCCGCACCCCTCCCCCCGTGTCGGGAAACGCTCCCAGCGATCAAGATTAGTCCAGAACTTGATCGCTGACACTCCTTCCCTTTCTCCTCTGGACAAGGGGAGTGAGCAACCGCCAGAGTTAAGTTGTCACCCCACACACCGCAATAAAATTACGGTTGCACAACACAACAAATCCCTCGTTGAAACTCGTCCTTCGCTCGCTCCCCCTCACGCCGTGCTCCATACCTCGAACACTGACCCTACCCCTGATTCCCTGACCCCGATTCCTCAACCTCGCTACGACCCTCGCTACGATCACCCCCTTCCCCCTAGGACGTCAGAGACAGTGACCCTGGTCCCACCTGTCTCTCTCGCATCGCTAGAATCCACCTACTCCAAAAGCAAACTGAAACGTATGCGCAAGCGTACGGTTCGTCTACAATCCTTCACACAGACTGTTGCCGAGCGCACTCTACTCACATTCATCGGCTCCATCAATGGTCACCCCGCTCGCATCCTCATCGACGGAGGGGCTGAAGGCAATGTCATTAGCTCCTCCTTCCAACAACGACACTCTCTCCCCCGCCAAACCTGCTCACCTGTCCCCATCATCCTCCCCGACGGCTCCTCTTCCATCACCCAACACACCGTTCCCATCCAACTTGCCCGCGACGCCTATACTGACAATTTGCAACCCCTCCTCTACCCGCTCAAAAAATACGACCTCATCCTCGGAAAGCCCTGGCTCACCGAACTCAATCCTCACATCAACTGGCGCACCAACGACCTCCATTTCGACTTTCAGGGCACGAGCGTGCTTTGGACGTGTCGAGGGTTCGCTCCTTCATCCATCACCTCCAAGTCTCGCGGAATGCTCCTCAGTCACATGCACTTTCACGCTCTTACCACTCAACCTGGCAGCGAGGTCTACCTCGCCCTCGTGAAAATAGCAAAACACACTCAACCCTCCCCAGACATTCCTGCGGATGTTCAACCCCTTCTCAAGGAGTTTGGCGACGTCTTCCCCGACACACTCCCCGACGGCCTCCCTCCAGACAGAGGTGACGCTATGAAGATCGAAACCGACCCCAACGCTGACCCTCCGGTGCGACCTGTTATCCGCCTATCCATTGCGGAGCTGGATGAGCTCCGGAAACAGCTCGACGAGTTACTACGCAAAGGATTTATCAAGCCTAGCACATCGCCCTACGGTGCGCCGGTACTCTTCGTCAAGAAGAAAGACGGCTCTCTACGGTTGTGTGTAGACTATCGAGGCCTAAACCGTATCACGCGCAAAAACCGCCACCCATTGCCGCGCATCGACGAGCTTATCGATAGGTTCCGTGGAGCACGTTATTTCACCAAGCTCGATTTACTGTCTGGATACCATCAGCAACGCGTGTTTGAACCCCATACTCACAAGACCGCGTTCCGTTGCCGCTATGGCCACTTCGAATTTAATGTTGTTCCATTCGGCCTCACTAACGCCCCAGCCTCGTTCTCCAACATGATGCTCAAAGTATTCAACCCGGTCCTTGACAAATGGGTCGTCATATATCTTGACGACCTACTGATATACTCCAAGACCAAGGCCGACCATCTCCGCCACTTAAGAAGCGTCCTATCCCTGCTCCGGAGCAACGGCCTCTACGTGAAATTGAGCAAGTGCTCGTTCATGCAAGAACAAACAGAATTCCTGGGCCACGTAATTTCCAAAGACGGCGTCCACACCAATGCCGGTCTCGTGAAGGCAATCACAGAGTGGCCGCGACCCAGCAAGCAAAAAGAGGTCCAGCAGTTTGTTGGTCTGGCCCAATTTTATCAGCAGTATATCGAAAATTTTGCTTCCATTGCTCTACCTCTGACAGCATTACTAGGAGAAGGCGTCTCTTTTTTCTGGGATGATGACACGGAACGCGCGTTTACTGATCTCAAAGACGCGATTAGCAAAGCGCCGGTTCTCAGGATCTTCGACCCCGATCTACCATCCACTGTGGAGACCGATGCCTCCGGATTTGCTATTGGCGCAGTGTTGTTCCAGACAGACTCGAATGGTGTGTCCAGGCCAGTTGCCTTCACCTCTCGAAAGCTCAATTCGGCCGAGAAAAACTACCCGACCCATGAGCAGGAGCTACTAGCAGTCGTCCACGCACTGAAAACTTGGCGATATTACCTTGACGGCTCCCACTTCATCGTGTACACAGACCATGCCACGCTCCGACATTTCCCCACACAGCCCAAATTGACGCGCCGACAGGCGAGATGGATGGAGCTCCTGTGTGATGAAGCAGAGCTGGATCCGCCCCAAGGAGCAGGGAAATAGTCAGGACCACTGCGACACTAGGATCCGGCAATCGTTCACCCGCCCTCCCTCTATAATATCAAAATCCTGCTACCCTCTCTATTCAGTATAGACTTTATGAACACATCAATTTTATATAGCTTCAGTATAGCACCCTAAATTTATAACCCATAAAAGAAGACCCAGACTTGGACTTAGGTTCCGGGTCTGTTTCCTCCCCAAAAGTTTTCCTTTACATCGATTGCACAGTTTAGAACTACGTTCCTACGCACATCCTCACCCCCCTGACACCCCAAAGTAGGATTAGTGTTGCTCTGCCACAACTTGACGCTCCGCACACGGTATAAGCGTTTGAGTGAGAGTAGAGACGAGAATAGTGCTTTAGCCAACCTCTGTTCTTTACACCAATCCGTCCCGAGACACTCCACCGTCCCCCTCCTCTCCTACAAATCCTGAACCATCAAGGCCCGTATCCCTAGGCCTTCCACCAGGTATGAAGATGATCACATAGAGTGTCTTCTCGGAGGATCAAGAACAGTACCCCTCGGATTTGGAACTATCCTTGGCACAGGAGTCAAGAAGGAGTCCCTTTGTCTATACAGGCCCCTAACCTGTGTGTGCCGTTGTTTCTGTAGTTTTTGTAGTTATAGATTCTCTCCCTGTCCCCCACTTGCGAGAGACACCCTGTGAGACTTGAGTCCCCCCAACGGGCCTCACAGTAAGTGTTCACTCGGTTTCTCTTAAGTTTGTTAAGCCTGTTATCAGTTAGATACTTATATTTTGAATAGTCTTCCTTTTATTCTCAGGCTCAAGAGCAACCAAGTCATTTGGTACGCTTCCGCCGATTGCCCCCAACGGAGATCGATCGCAAGATCAAACGTAAGGGATTCTATCATTAGTCATTTCGTATCTGAGCAGTCTTACCTTCTTGAGTTGACCGTAGTCTATTTTACAGAACTAGAGTTACTTCACCACACCTGCAGGAGCATGATTTCGATTTCAGATACAAGCGAGGAGCCGACAACATCGTGTCTGACGCCTTGTCGCGACGACCGGACCATCAAGATCCCCCGCCTTTGTCGCTCAACTCGTTAAACATCACGCTAGACCCGGGCCTAAGGCAGCGCCTGTAGTAGGGGTCAGGTCAAGTAGGTGGAAAAGGAATGTATTTACAGGTATCGTACTACTCTACTCTATATAGTCGTTGTGACTGGACACTACTGTTACACCTTCCCCTTTTAAAAATGGATCCCATGTGCTGTTTTAAATTCTTCAACCAACTCGAGGCAATGAGAGAGGTTGCCGAGTGGTTCCCAGGTGGCGCAGCTGCGAGGGTAACCCTTCCAAAGGATGAGGAACTGGTGTTGACGGCGGTAGCGTCTGTACTCAAGGATGCCTTCAGCCTCGTACTCCTCTTCGCCGTCAATGATTTCTGGTGGAGGCCTGGCGGGTGCTCGTGGTCCAAGGGCTTCTGGTGAAGGCTTATATTCTTGGAAGCGGTCCACGTGGAACACATCGTGAATCTTCATGGTCGGCGGTAGCTCAACACGAAATGAGACCGGCGAGTGTTGCTCCAACAGCGTATAGGGTCCGATGAAACGAGGTTGCAATTTGCGTGAGGGCTGGTTTTGGTCCGCGGCGACTGTGATATGGTCCGTGTTCAGTAACACCTGATCTCCAACCTTGAATGTGTGGTCTCGGCGTCGTGTGTCCGCGTTCTTGGCCTGTCGTTCCTGTGCCAATGCTATGGCCTCCTTTGCGATGGTCAAGGAAGTGTGCTGGTTGGTCACGAACGTTTCTACCGTGGGGATGAGTGTGCTCGGGGACAGGAGCAGCGCGGCTGGTACACGTGGATGGAAGCCGGCGTTCAGAAAGAATGGGGAGAATCCTGTGGTGGCATTGGTGGCGTTGTTATAAGCGAACTCTGCAGCAGTCAAGAGTAGGTCCCAGTTCGTCTGTTGTTGGTCCACGAACGCCCTCAGCATGATCTCCAGTGTCTGATTGGCTCTTTCCGTCTGGCCGTCCGTCTGTGGGTGGAATGTGTCATGTCTTAGTCGGTGTGGGGCTCAGGGACTGTGTACCTGAGTCGCACCTCCCTTTTTATTTCTACAAGAACCAAATATCTACTGTGACGTGATCATGGGGCCCGATATAAGGGCTCCATGAGCGCGGATCAAAATAAACCCCCTCTTTGTTCTCGTTGACTTCAGTACCTAGTAAGTTAGTATCTCATAATCATATAGAATATCACATTTTTTTCAACGTACTCGAAGAGAAAGTTGCATCCATCCATTGTCATCCATCATCGATCCTGTTTGATCCATTCTTGTGAACATCATCCTGATCGATTGATTGGTATCCAATTGGGACCTTTACTCTCAGTCCGTCATACTCTTGCTGTTGTTCCTGATCGTGAGGTTTCCTGCAGATATCAGTCTCTGATAGCAGAACCATAGCCGATCTTCCAGCATCGTAGTTTGATTCGCTCTGGCCTTTTCCTTTGCGAACAAACATTGTAAAACAACACTCGTTCTACTTGTGTTTGTGTTTGCGTTGGTAGTATCCTCGTACTGTAACAACTCCCAGTTGTGTACTGAGTGCTCCATCGCTGCCAGTGAGCTGATTAACGACGATTATTGTCCGTCTTAATCGTCCTGGCTTGATATTTCTCTGGGCCTTTTCCTAGAACTGAAATATTGGATTTGTTAGGAGGAAGTCCCTAACAATCGTAGTTGATCTGTACATACTAGTTCGGTCAGCAATCCAACCTACCTTCGACTATGACTGATGACATCGACATGCAAGATGCTGCCGTTGCAGCACCCAGCGTCTTCCGATCCGCACTGGCTCCAGTAATTGACAATCCAAGCATGATCCGGATTGAGTCCAGGGCTGAAAAGAAGCAGAGGGAGCTTGATGGATGGAAGCTTGAGTTGGAGAACAGTCGCGCCGATTGTGAGGAGGTATCGCAGCGCTACCAGGAGATTGCGAAGGTGGCCAGAGACGCAGCCAAAGCCTTAGCGAGCGTCGATCCGGCGCTTAATCCTGGGGAGCAGCAAGCTGGCGTCGCCGAGGTGAATCGCCGCAAGAAGGCTGTTATGGAGGAGTTGCAAGCGGCGAAGGAGGCCGTCCTGTTGGCGCAATCCTTTGTGACAGAGTTCACGGCGGAGTTGGCGAATCTGAGCGAGGCTTCCGTCTGCGATGACGTCTGGCAGGACGACAAGTCTGCGACGTCGGCTTCCTCTCGTTCCAAGTCCGGGCGGTATGCGTGCACTCCTGATACCAACAATCCGTGGCACGCAGATATAGTGCGTTGCTTGAAGGAGAAGATGGTGCCGCTGGAGTCGGGGACAGGCAAGATTGACTTCAATGGCCTGGTTCCGAAGGTCTTCACCAACGCGCCATCTCTGGACGATATCGTGAAGAAGAAGGAAGGGGACTCCTCTGCCTTGCTCATCGTTCAAGGGATCCATCGTTTCCTGTCCGAGTTTCAAGAGTTTCATGAGACTCATCTGGGGCGACTGTTTCCGATCCTGGCAAGCGGCTACATGGCGGCTGCTTTCAGGGATGCTGGACTGCAAACGTCGCTGTTGAAGGATCCTCTGGTGAGCTGGGGGTCGGACCTTCCAACACAGTTGGATAAGTTGGAGCCTGAAGGGGACGACCTTGAGTACAACTATGGCATCATAGACACTTGGGTTCCGGTCAAGATGGTGGTCCAGGAGCTGTTCAAGCTTGATCTGCTGAAGGCGGTTGCGATCCGGGGTTTGTTCAACTTAGCAACCAACACCTTCACTGATGTGCATGCATATTGCACTAGAGTCGAGCTCTTGGTTGAGGCTTCTGGTCTCCGCGGCACGGTCCATGAGAAGCTCGTCGTCGAGTCGCTGTATGCGGGTCTGCCTGACGAGGGACAGCGGGCTGTCACAACGCTGTGGCCTGAAGTGACTAAGGTTCCTGGCGTTGATGCAGTGTTGGAGTGCATCCGCAACGCACGAGTTGCGTTCCCGGGAATTCGCACCAATTGGGTCGATTGGTTCCATATGCGTTTCAAGACCTTGTCGAACAAGAAGAGCGGTGCGAAGGCGGTTGAGAAGGATGATGTTCCTGACTCCCGCTCGCACAAGAAGCGTCCGCGCAAGGACAATGCTCCCGCTGTAAAGGACTCTGATGGCAAGTCGAGGAGGAACACTTGCTCGAGCACGCACTGCAACTCGAAGTTCCATACTCCTGCCACATGCTTCACCATGCACCCTGAGCTTCGGAACGCTCCCAAGAGGTTCAAGGCGCAGTCGTCGGGTCCTGTTAGAGCGACGGCTTCAATGAGGCTAGAGCCCATCGCTGATGCTAAGGTTGCGGCTATGAAAGCATCTATGCATGAGATGAGAAAGAGTACGGTAACTGATAGATTAGAGGATGATATGAATTCTCTGTCGTTTAATACAGTGTCTGCTTTTTCCCAGTGTTTGGCTGAGCTCGATCGTGGTGAACCTACAAAGTATTTGTGTGCTTTCAGAGGTCCTGCCGAGGGTGAAACTAGGCATGTCACCAAGTTCTATGTTAATGAAAAAGAACTGACTGCGTTAATTGATCCTGGTTCTACTCACACATACATCGATGCCGATATTGCGAGAGAAATGAACTTACGCATCGCCACTATGCCTGGTGATGTCAAAGGGTTTAGCGCCCAAAGTCGATCTAAGTACAGTATGACATGTGACAAAGTGGATGTTAGATGCAATGGACGTTCCTTGTACGGCCCCTTATCGAACCGCTCGAATCGGATTTAGCCTAATCCGAGTTCGAATATACTGTGGCGCGCTCGAGTCCGCTTTGATTCCGAATAGAATTGCACGTTCGAATCCGATTCGAATAGATCGAATAGTTCGAGCATTCGAAGCGCTCGAGCATTCGGATCATTCGAACTCTCGATCATTCGAACACTCTATCATTCGGATCACTCGTGCATTCGGAGCGCTCGAGCTTCACTTGAATGGTCTCATGCTCTTACGGCTGTTATTGATGATCCTCTGTACCTAACCGCTTGTGTTAACACACGTAGAAGTGATCCTTGATCCTGAAGCATTCGGATCAAGCATTTGCATCAAGGCAAGCATTTTTATGCGTGGTTGGCCCACGTACTTTCTTCTACCTGGCTCGCGCACGCACTTTTTTACAAGGCTTGCTCACGCGCTTCTCCATGAACTCAATTGCCCTGCTAGACAATCGTAGATCTACAGTTATCGTCCCACGCTGTTACAAATGTTGTCTGGATCATTGGCACAAGGAGGGTGAGTCGGGCCATTGGAGTGCCCGAACACTCAATCATATAGACCGCTCGGACACTCGATCATTCGAAGAGTTCGATCGCTCGAGCATTCGGACCGCTCGAGCATTCGGACTGCTCGAAGTAAGCTCCATGCGGATCATTCGAATCATTCGAATCGAAGCGAGCAACATGCCATTCAAATCGAATCGGATCCGCCCTGCTTCGAGTCCGATTCGAGTCATTCGAAGCGCATTCGGATTCGGATTTCTCAGTTCGATAAGGGGCCGTAGTTCCTTGCAATGCCACCTTGCCGTCATGGACGATCTGGACTATTATGATTGCATCATAGGAATGGATTTGTTTTCCCGTTTTGGCTATTATCTTGGAGGTTCGACAGATATCAAGCCTAAAGATAATCGCCTTCCCGATGTATGGGTATATGATGAAGACAAGCCCTCCATCATTCCTGATACTCCTCCTGCTGCTGAAGCCAGTGAGCAGTTCAAGAGTGATCAAGAACTGTTTCTGAGTGAAATACAGCCATTGTTGGATGAAAACTCCGCTATTGATCCCAAAAGCTTCTGCGATCTGGATATCATGCGGGTTGAGTTGAAAGTTCCTGATGATTGTCGTATCCACGTCAGATCCCGTGATTTCCATGCTCAGACAGCAAAGGAGGAGGTTCATTCTCAAATCCTTAAATGGTGGGATAGTGGGGTTATCGTACCTGCACCGAAAGGCAACCCATTTAATAATTCGTTGACGCTTGCTGCACGACGTGACCTAGAAGGCAATGTTTTAAAATACAGAGTCTGTTTAGATCCTAGAGTCCTCAATAAGCAACTGCTAGACACGGATACATTCCAGCTGCCGCTCATCTCAGACATCCTGCAGAAGACGGCTGGACACGAGTTCTTCTCGACTATTGATTTGTCGCAAGCTTACCATCGATTGCCGTTGGCTGCAGACAGTCAAAAGTATACTGCTTTCACATATGATGGAAAGCAGTACATGTTCGCCAGGGCTCCCTTTGGATTAAAGCCCATGACCAGCATCTTCCAAAGGGGCATGGTCTACATGTTTGGTGACCTGTCCTTTGTCTGCATCTACGTTGACGACATTGTCATCTACTCGCGGAAGAAGGAAGAGCACCTACAACATGTAAAGATTGTACTTGATCGGTTAACAAAAGCCAAACTTATTGTCAATCGCGACAAGTGCCACTTTATGAGAACCGAGATTGTGCTTCTCGGCTTTGTGATTGACAGACATGGAAGAAGGATTAATCCTGAGAAAGTTGCCAATGTCAAATCATGGATGCCACCTACCAATGGTAAAGGAGTGCAGAGATACACTGGTATGTTCAACTATTTCTCTGAGTACATTCCACTGTACGGTACACTCGCTGCGCCATTGAACAGGCTCAAAAACGTCAAGGGCGTCTTTGTCCTGAACGATCTTGAGTTGCGGTGTTTTGAAAAGATCAAGGAGCTCATTGTGCTCGCTCCTGTCTTGTCATTTCCGAACTTCAAGATCGCCTTTTATATTGCCACTGATGCGTCCAATGTTGGTATTGGAGTTGTTCTCTATCAGTTACCAGATGGAGAAGGTGGAAAGGTCAATTACATTTCGTTCATGGCTAGGTCTTTGCAAGACCATGAGCGTCGTTACCCAGCGTATAAGAAAGAACTCTTGGCGATCATTTACGCTCTCAAGAAGTTTCATTATTATATTGCTGGAAGACACTTTACTCTGTTCACTGATCACAAACCTCTTACCTTCTTGCAAGATCAAGAGAAGTTGACCAACATTATAGCAGAGTGGAAGGACACTCTTTTTAGCTATGATTTCACGCTGATTCATAGACCCGGTATCCTGAATATCATTCCTGATGCTCTTTCTAGGGCGTTTCCTGAAGAGTTGTGGAGCAAGGATAAAGAAGATAACTTTAGGGTTGGTACTAGAAAGACGTCTGCCACCACTCGTGCGTCTGATAGAGAACAGATTCATTCTGCAGATTTCGCTCTTCAAATGGCTGAAACGGGAACAATTCGTTTGGCGGAGGGTATTCAGATAGATGACCGCATGGATGTGGACGAATTACCTTTCGTTCATCATGCAGTCGATCCTGAAAGTCGCCATGTTGTTCCTGTGGCTCAACGTAGCCGCCTGTTGAAAGAGGTCCACTCTTTTGGTCACCTCGGCGCATCCGCCATGGTGAAGACCATTCAACAGGACAGCAAGACGTGGCCTAAGTTGAAAGAGGATTGTGTTAAATGGGTGAAAGCATGTTCATCCTGTCAGCGATACAATATTGCAAGAAAGGGCTATCATCCGTTGAAAGCTATTCATGCTGAGTTACCTGGTGAGCATCTGGCCATTGACCTGGCACAGTTCCCAGTGAGCTCCAGCGGACATGAGTACGCTTTGCTCGTAGTAGACGTCTGCACCAGATTCGTCTTCTTATATCCGTTAAGGAACAAAGAAGCAAAATCAGTTGCTACATGTCTCTTTCGGCTCTTCTGTGACATTGGTTTCCCTAAGATCATTCAAAGTGATAACGGATCAGAATTTGTCAACAGTATCATATCCGAATTGACCAAGACGTTGAGCGTTGACCATCGCTTGTCTACTCCATACCACCCACGTGGCAACGGTGTTGCGGAGAGACATATCAAGTCGATGAAAGACATTCTTCGTAAGAACATCGAAGGCAGAGTTCCAGAGTGGGATGTGCACTTACCCATGGTCCAATTGCAGATGAACACGAAGATTGTATCCCTAACAAACTCCACGCCTTTCTCCCTGTTCTACGGGAGGGCGTTCTCCGGTGTGGTGTTTTATGCTGGTGTGGGGCTCAGGCACGTATGTAGCTGAGTCGCACCTCCCTTTTTACTTCTACGATTATTAAGAGTTCCCGTGACCGGTGTCTGGAGGAGCTATATAAGTCCTCCAGATCCCTGTCCACAATAAAACCCTCTCTTGTTCTCGTTGACTTCAGTTCCCCAGTTAGTATTGTAAGTTTACCCCTAGAGAATATCACATTTTTTTTCAACGTACTAAAGAGTCGGCATCCATCCATTGCATCCATCTTCAAGTGTGTTTGATTTGCATCCATTGAGATTCTATCATCCATCTTTCACTGTTTGCAATTGGGACCTCTCCTTTGTCGTTTATCATTGCTCAAGCAAGATCCAGAAAAAGACCCAATAGGCTTGTTCCTGTTGAATCCTGTTTCGAAGATCGAACTTGTGTGCTCTTTTGTGTCTTGGCTGCACATCGCTGCGTGATCCGCTGTTCTTGGAAATATCTAGTGCTTCGTGTTCCAGTGTTGTTTTCAACCACTACATATCTTTGCATTTGTTCTTGGTTTTTACCACGGCAAATCATTTTGATTGTCTGACGGTATTCACCGCCTGCAATTCATCATCCTCTCTGCTGATTGGCTAGTGCCATCAGCAAATCATTCTCTCTGTTGTCGGTTAGCTCCGCCAGAAAGTTTTAATTGTTGTTGTGTTGTTGTGTTCTAGCTGACGGAAAATTCTTCCTCAAGCAGCTGAGCTTCGACCGATAATTTTACTTGCATAGTCTTTTGACTCCAAGTATTCCTTGTGTGTGTTTCGACTATCACTTGGTGTGTTAGAGACAAGACCTATAGCAGGGTAGTCTCGTGTAATCATCCTATAGACTGTAAGCTGTAGTGTTTGAGAATCGAAACTGTTGACATAATAAAAGTCCAGTCTTGGTATCGCTTGAACCTCCTTTTTTCCGCTTTGCTTTTTATTACCGCATGGCTTCTAACGATAGTGCCTCAGCTATTCCTGAGGACGTCGTAATGGCATCTGGTGATCCACCCTCAGCGCATACTGGGGAAGCTGATATGGACGTATGGTCTATCGATGCTTCGGATGACAAACTTTCCATGTTCCAGAAGTTGGAGAGGGAGGTCGAGGAAGCCAACAGGGATAAGCAGGATGCTTTGAGTCGCTACATGGACACTAAAGTTGCCGTGCGCAAACTAAAGCAGCTCGACAGCAAGGATGCAACCCTCACTGATGCTCAACGTCGGCGTAATGCAGCTAAGCATGATGCGAAAGTGGAAGATGCCCAACGAGATCTCGACAATGCTGTTAGGGATTTCGACACGGTGCATCGACACTGGATGCAAATGCGACCGCAGCCTCTCGATCATCAATATCGAGATGAGCAGCAGTCGCCGGCTTCGGACGTGCAGGACGCAGATGAAGCGTCAGGATCACTGGTCGCCCAATTTAATTCGGCGAGCATCTGGCATTGCGACATCAGGCGCTGCTTGAAGGAAAAAGTCGTTCCTGTTTTCCAAAACAGCGAGAAGATTGACTTCTCGAGACTGCTTCCTAAAAGCTTCCCTGACGAGCCAGAATTCAAGTTGAAATTGCAGGGCAAGGAGGACCTGGCAGCTTTGGAGATTGTGCGAGTGATCAACAGGTTTTTGCGAGAGTTCCGCGACTTTTATAAGTTGCATCTCGGCAGCCTGTTTGCGATCCTAGCAAGCCAGTACATGATGAAGGCCTTTAGAAAAGCCGGCATCGAGGTACGCTTGTTGGAGGAGTCACTCGTGACAATGGGCAAGGACTTGGCAACCCAAATGGAGGCCGTGCAGGAGGCGGATGGACCAGTGTATTTCGACTATACGTCGATTGACACTTGGTTTCCGATTGAGAAGTGTGTGCGCGAGCTATTTCGCGTTGACCTTCTTAAGTCGGAGGCTGTCAAGCAGGTTTTCGCCCTCGACACTGCAACATTCACCGACGTCCACCTCTATGCGGGCAAAGTCGAATTGCTGATGGAAGCGTCAGGACTCAAGGACTCGGCTTACGAGACTCTAGTCATAGAGTCTTTGTTTGCTGGGTTGCCTGATGAGGGACAGAAGGCTATCACGGCAAAGTATCCAAAGATGGTTGAATTACCCAATGTCGCCGCCTTTTTGGATTGTGTCCGTGCTGACAGCACCCAATTTCCAGGTCGCAAGACTGATTGGGCCAAGTGGTTTAAAGCCCGATTCAAGTCCATTGAGATTGCGAGTCAGTCGGCCACTCCGGTTGCTTTTGTGAAGAAGCCCATGATCCCGCAGCCTAACAAGGGCAAGCATCCTCGCAAGGATACTCGCCAGCCTTGTAGCAAGGAGAGGTGCACTTCCAGCACCCATGCTCCAGCCCAATGCTACGTATTGCATCCTGAACTGAGACCTCAGTTCAAGAAGCACAAGTCGTCTGCTCATGGCCATATCCGTTCGGTGTCGGCCATGCAGAAGGCGCCTGCTGTTATTGAACTGCAGCCTGTCCATGCCAAGCGTTTGGCCGCCATGACTCAAGAGGTCGATATGATCCGTAGTTCGAGCTTGGACACTATTTTAGCGGAGAAGATTAATGATGTTCATATCAATAAACATGCTGATGTTGCCCGCTATTTTGCTGAATTTGATCCTTATACACCAACAAAGAGACTTTGTGCTTTCAGAGGTGCTCAAGAAGGTGATAATCGGATTTCGGTAAAGATATATGCCAATGGCAAAGAACTTACCGCTGTACTTGATTGTGGATCCACAGATTCGTATATCGATTTAGCCATTGCTAGAGAGATAGGAATCAAAGTAGCCAGGCTACCAGGACCAATTGAGTTAGGAGAAGCTGGAATGAAAGCTGAAAACATGCTTACATGCGACAAAGTTGATCTTGTATGTAATGACAGATCGGTTTCGTGTCAAATAAGTGTTATGAACATACCTTATTACGATTTTTATATCGGCATGGGCTTGTTTCCTCGCTTTGGGTACTATGTCGGAGGTGTCCGCATGCCCAAACCGCCTCCTTTGACTGATATCTGGATCTATGATGATGAAAAACCATCTATCTTGCCAGATGCTGTTCCTGACACAGAAAACACGCCCGAGTTCTTAGCGGACAAGGCACATTTCCTGAAGGAACTGGAACCTGCACTGGAGCGCAACTCTGCAATCGATCCCAAAAGCTATTGTGAGCTTGAGATCCTGAAAGTAGAGTTGAAATTGCCGGCAGACTGCGTAATTAATGTCAAATCCAGGCCGTTCCATGCACATTCACAAGGTTCAGAGGTCGCACGTCAGATCAAACAATGGGGGGATGATGGTGTCATCGTCCTTGCGCCGAAAGGCAATCCCTATAATAACTCGCTGACGTTAGCAGCCAGAAGAGATATGGATGGTAAAGTGTTGAAGTACCGAGTGTGCCTAGACCCGAGAGTGCTGAACAAACAATTGTTAAAATCAGACACGTTCCCGTTGCCACTGATTCCAGATCTACTCAAAAAGGCTGCTGGTCATAAGTATTATTCTACCTTTGATCTGACGCAAGCGTACCATCGACTGCCACTTTCAAAAGAAAGTCAGCCGTATACAGCTTTCACCTATGAAGGAAAACAGTACATGTTTGCAAGAGCTCCCTTTGGTTTGAAACCAATGACGAGCATCTTTCAAAGAGGCATGTCTTACCTCCTCGGTGACCTCCAGTTCGCTGGCATCTATGTTGATGATACGGTTATTTTCTCTCATACGAAGGAGGATCATTTAGAGCAAGCTAAAATAATTGTGGACAGATTGACACAAGCGAAGCTCATCCTCAATCGTCAGAAATGTCATCTCTTTCATACAGAGATTATGTTGTTAGGATTTCTTGTTAACAAGGAAGGAAGGAGAATAAATCCTGAGAAGGTGGCCAACATTTCACAATGGGCCCCACCTACCAACAACAAGGCAGTACAAAGATACATGGGCATGTTTAACTACTTCCGAGAGTACTTGCCTTTATATGGTCCTATTGCTGGTCCACTCGAATCTTTGCGCAATGTTAAAGGTCGCTTCGTACTGAATGATTTGCAGATGAAGTGCTTTGAGGGTACTAAAAAGCTATTTCCTTATGCTCCTATATTGAAACAAGTAATCTGGAGACTGCATATGTATGTAGGAACGGATGCTTCTAATGAAGGGATTGCTGGTATGGCTTATCAGTTACCATTAGGCGAAAAAGACGATAGTAAGATTAATTATATCTCTTTCACTTCGCGTGCTTTGCGTGATCATGAGAAGCGGTATCCGGCTTATAAAAAGGAACTACTAGCAATCATCTTTACTTTAAAGAAGTTTCACTATTATTTGTGGGGCAGACGTTTTACCTTATTCACAGATCATAAGCCGTTGACCTTTCTGATGGATCAGAAATGTTTGTCAAACATAATGGCTGATTGGCGTGAAACTATCTTCAGCTATGACTTTGAAATCATTCATCGTCCTGGAATATTGAATGTGATCCCTGACACTTTATCCAGAGCGTTTCCTGAAGAATTATGGCCAGAAGATAAAAGGTCAGCTATCGTGAAGCATTCAAAGAGTAATGCTGCCATGTCCAGTGTGTCATCTGTTCCAGAGACAATTGATTCTGTAGACTTTGCTCTTCGAATGACTCCTGATAGCATAACATCTCCAGAAGGAGTGCAGTTGCCTGCATTGTCTTTCATGCATCAAATTCCTGATCCTGAGAGTTGGCACGTTCCTGAGAAATCTAGGCGAAGAGAGATTTTGAAGAAGACGCATTCCTTTGGTCATTTAGGGGTTACAGCAATGGTGAACATGATCCATCAAGACAATAAAACGTGGCCCAGATTGAAAGAGGACTGTGTCCTCTGGGTTAAATCGTGTTCATCTTGTCAGCGGTACAATATCGCAAGAAAAGGCTATCACCCTTTAAAAGCCATTCACGCAGAATTACCTGGTGAACACTTGGCTATAGACTTGGCGCAATTTCCGCTGAGCACTAATGGCTATGAATATGCATTATTAGTCGTTGATGTCTGTACTAGATTTGTATTTCTATTTGAGTTGACAACCAAGGATGCTGCTTCAGTTAGTAAGCGCCTTTTCCGTCTCTTTTGTGATATCGGCTTTCCGAAAATCATCCAAAGTGACAATGGGCTAGAGTTCGTCAACAGCATTATCAAAGAAATGACAAAGACACTTACAATTGATCATCGTCTGTCTACACCGTATCACCCTCGAGGTAACGGAGTAGCAGAGAGGCATATCAAGTCAATGAAGGACATTCTTCGTAAAAACATTGAAGCTAACCCCACTAATTGGGATGTGCACTTACCCATGGTTCAACTTCAAATGAACACGAGAATTGTCTCGCTTCATAACTCTACACCGTTCTCCTTGTTCTACGGTAGAGCGTTTCCTGGGATATCAAATTTCACAGCTGCGGACAGTCGCTTGCTATCCGATGATGATTTAGAGAAAAGATTATTATACTTGACTCATTTGATATTTCCTGCACTTTCTGACATTAGTTCAGACAACCAAAAGAAAATGATTGATAAATTCAACAACTCGCATACCATCCGTGAAATTCAACCTGGCGCATTTGTCATGGCGATCGATCCAGTTGCTGAAGGTGCTCTTGTTCCTAAAAAGGACGGCCCTTTTAAAGTAGTGAGACGAACGAGCTTTGGTGCTTATGAATTGCAAGACGCAACGGGTGACATTTTGCCTCGTCATTATGCTCCTGAGCAATTGAACGTAGTAACCCAAGACCTGGCGCAGCCCTCTGAGGAGAGCTACGAAGTTGAGTCGATTCTAGGACATAGCTTAGAAGACGACCAATTGCTTTATAAGGTTCATTGGAAGGGATACTCGGAGAATGAAGACTCCTTCATCCCCTACGAACAGTTTGACTCGGACAAGTTAGTCCACCAATATTGGAAAGGAATTAACAAGACGAATCCTCACGTAGTCGCGAAGCAGCATCGAAAGAAGCTGAAGACTCAGAAGGAAGAGTTGAAGAATCACCTTGCAACAAGCGTGACAGCTAGCATTAAGAGAAAGGCTCCTGCAATCGCTTCAATTGCTCAAGCTGTCTCCAGCACTACGCATCGGGTCAGACGATCTGGTCGTGGTAATGTGGAGAAGTTGTAGTCGTTTTCAGGTTTGTGCAGGAGAGGGAATGGAGAAGAGAAGAGGCATGTACATTACAATTTTTGTAATTCTATTTTTGAACCGCGTAAAAAATCATTTTGCGGGGGAGTGTGGGGCTTATTCCCATGTATACCACATTCTCACGCGCGCGTTGTTCACCATGAGGTTTTTTGGATTAAGGTTTGGACCTTACTTTCCTCATTCATTCACACTTGGTCTTTGGTCTTTTTTCCGCATTGCGTTTTTCCATGACAAGTAAGAGTTGTCTTTTGTCAACTCGTGCCATTGAGCACTAGCCACCGTATATTAGGCATTTTAGACAGCTGCAGTCTGCAGACGCACTGTACAGCAGTATGAGACATGTTCTCATCAGACTAACTCAGGTTAATTTTTGATCCTGGTATGAGAAGGCTTTCCCGTTCTTCATCGGTTTTCTTTCCCATGTGGTTCAAGCAAGAGATGTACACTCTGCTTTACCCACTCTCAGAGGTTTTAATCCCTCTATCTATATGGAAAAGGTTCTTTTTTCCCATCACGTTGTATGGTTTTTCCTTTATCCTGGCACTTTAGAAACGAATTGCTACCGTTTCTAGCCACATCACAGCACTGCAACCCTGGATTTCATCTCGAGGGGGGAGTCTGTGGTGTTTTATGCTGGTGTGGGGCTCAGGCACGTATGTAGCTGAGTCGCACCTCCCTTTTTACTTCTACGATTATTAAGAGTTCCCGTGACCGGTGTCTGGAGGAGCTATATAAGTCCTCCAGATCCCTGTCCACAATAAAACCCTCTCTTGTTCTCGTTGACTTCAGTTCCCCAGTTAGTATTGTAAGTTTACCCCTAGAGAATATCACATCCGGCATATCAAATTTCTCTGCTGCGAAGAGTCGCCTAATGTCAGATGAAGAACTTGAGAAAAGATTAGTATATCTTACTCAATTGGTATTCCCTGCGCTATCCTCTCTTAGTAAGGATAATCAGCAAAAAATGATTGACAAGTTCAACAACTCACATACTATCCGTGAGATCCAGCCTGGCGCATTTGTCATGGCTCGGGATCCTGTTGCTGTTGGTTCCATGTCTCCTTCAAAGGACGGTCCATTTAAAGTAACAAGGAGAACGACCCATGGTGCCTACGAGTTGCAGGATTTAACGGGTGAAGTATTGCCTCGTCACTATGCTCCTGAGCAGTTGGAAGTGGTCACTCAAGATCTGGACGCACAGTCAGATGAGAGTTATGAAGTCCAGTCTATCGTTGACCATAAGGTCGAAGACGGCGCTGTCCTTTATAAAGTCCACTGGAAGGGTTACTCGGATGATGAAGACTCCTTTATCCCTCATTCCCAATTCGACTCGGACAGGTTGATTCACCAGTACTGGAAGCGGATCAATCAGACGAATCCTCATGTGGTCGCGAAGAAGCAACGAAAGTTGTTGAAGACACAAAAGGAAGAGTTGAAGGCGTTCCTGACCAACAATAAGACTGCTGCAGCTAAAAGCGCGTTGTCGAGAGTTGTTGGTAGAGCTGGTGTTACGAAAAAAGGTCGTAAGACAAGGTCGTAATGCTGCGGAAGGAAGTGCAATCATTTATTGTCTAGTCGAAAACTATGACGCGTAGTAGTGAGAAAGAACCGGAGTGGTGATGAGGAAGAAAACGTCGAGTAGATGAGCAAAAAAGAAAAAGATGATGTTGATTCTTTTTTTTTTTTTTTTTTTTTTTTTTTGGTGGCTGGCATTCAGTGCTCATTGCTAATCTGCTTTTGACTTTTTGGCGCAAAAAATCCCTTTTTGCGGGGGAGAGTGGGTCGCACTCGCAAATGCACTCACTTACATAACACGGACCCTTGTGTTCCACGCGCGCTCTATTTTTATACTGAGTTTTTACAGTTGCTGTTTCTCAGAGTTGCTAACACGCGATGCACTGATCCTGCATCTGCGTTACAGTGTATGTCAATGGTCTTTTCTCGCATTGCGTTTTGCCATTTCGACTTTGCACACACAAGTGCCAACCATCCGTATCTTTGGTTGTATTTTTATGACAGCTGTCGCTCTGCAGACGCATACTCTGTCACTGGGTTTCTATTTTTTATCCCATCATATGTAATATACACGATAGGTTTCTCGTTTTTCCCTATCTCTATCTATGTCGAAGGCTTTCCCGATCTTCACGGTTTTCCTTCTTCTACTGAATCCATAGTGAGCTGTACACTCATGTGGATCCAGTACTTCTGAGGTTTAAATCCCTCTACCCAAGGTTAAAGGTCTATTTTTTACCGAATTTTCGGGTTTTTTCCTTTGATCCAGACCACTAAAGAGCGCCTAGCTAACGTTCTTGGTCGCATATCAGGCTAAACCACCAGGCAACAATCTGGAGGGGGAGTCTGTCATGTCTTAGTCGGTGTGGGGCTCAGGGACTGTGTACCTGAGTCGCACCTCCCTTTTTATTTCTACAAGAACCAAATATCTACTGTGACGTGATCATGGGGCCCGATATAAGGGCTCCATGAGCGCGGATCAAAATAAACCCCCTCTTTGTTCTCGTTGACTTCAGTACCTAGTAAGTTAGTATCTCATAATCATATAGAATATCACAGAATGCAGTTGACATGGCGAGCTTGACATCCATGAGGCGATGAAGTTCTTTCCAGAAGTGGCTGGTGAACTTGGTGTCGCGGTCCGAGACTATGGCGGTGGGCATTCCATGCAGCCGAAAAATGTTGTCAAAGAAGATCCGGGCGACGTCAGGGGCAGTGTCGGTCGTCTTACTGGCCACGAAGTGGACTTGCTTTGACAGCTTGTCCACAAAGACTGTGATGGCGTCAAATCCTCGCGGCGTCTTAGGCAGCTGAACGATGAAGTCCATGGTCACTGTGTCCCAGCGCTGATCCGGTATATCAAGGGACTGGAGAAGTCCTGCTGGTCTTTGACGACTGGGCTTGTTGCGTTGGCAACTTTCGCAAGTCTCCACGTACGTCCTCATGTCCCGTGCGATCCTTGGCCAGTACGCTGCTCGTCTGAGTTGCTCATACGTCTTGTCGAATCCCAAATGACCTGCTATTGCTGAGTCATGAGCATCATGTAAGAGAGAGAGACGAATGTCAGACTTCTGAGGAATGCAGACAAGGTTTGTGTCATGTCGTTCAACAAACAAAAGATTCTCGTGGAGTGAGTATCTTTGGGGGCAACTTCCCTGGAGGCAGCTTTCGTAGATAGGACCGAGTTTAGGGTCATCCGGGTAACTATCAATCAGGCGCTGCCTCAATCCTGGGTCCAGTTGTACAACCAACGAGTGTAGGGCGACGGGGTCTGGTTCCTTGTGGTCAGGTCGTCTGGAGAGGGCGTCTGGTACGATGTTGTCTGCGCCACGCTTATACTTGAAATCAAAGTCGTACTCCTGTAGCAACTCCATCCAACGTGCCTGTCTGCGAGTCAGTTTGGGTTGCGTTGGAAAGTGGCGAAGCGTGGCGTGATCCGTGTACACGACGAAGTGTGATCCATCCAGATAATAACGCCATGTCTTTAGCGCGTGAACGACAGCCAGCAGCAGCTCCTGTTCGTGAGTTGGATAGTTCCTCTCTGCAGAATTCATCTTCCTGGATGTGAACGCCACTGGTCTCGAGACTCCATGTTCGTCTGTCTGGAAAAGCACGGCTCCAACAGCGAATCCAGACGCATCAGCTTCAACAGTGGTGGCTAGATCGGGGTCAAAGATCCTGAGTACCGGTGCTTTGCTGATGGCGTCCTTGAGAGCGGTGAAGGCGTGTTCCTTGTCAGGGTCCCAAGAGAATGGCACGCCCTCACCTAAGAGACCAGTCAACGGTAATGCGATGTCAGCAAATCCATCAATATACTGTTGGTAAAATTGAGCGAGGCCAATGAATTGTTGCACATCCTTCTGCTTGCTAGGTCGAGGCCACTCGCGAATGGCGCGGACGAGGCCAGCGTTGGTGTGGATCCCGTCCTTGGAGATTACGTGTCCCAAAAACTCCGTCTCTTCCTGCATGAACGAACACTTGCTCAGTTTGACGTAGAGTCCGTGTTTGCGCAGAAGGGTCAGCGCACTCCTGATGTGGTCCAGGTGTTCCTCCTTTGTTTTCGAGTAGATCAGAATGTCATCGAGGTAAATGACCACCCATTTGTCGAGGATCGGGTCGAACACGTTAAACATCATGTTTGAAAAAGAGGCAGGAGCGTTAGTCAGCCCGAAAGGGACAACGTTAAACTCAAAGTGACCGTAGCGACAGCGAAAGGCGGTTTTGTGTGTGTGTGGGTCGTAAACGCGCTGTTGGTGGTACCCAGAGAGGAGATCAAGTTTGGTAAAAAACTGCGCGCCGCGAAAGCGGTCGATGAGCTCGTCAATGCGGGGGAGGGGATGGCGGTTCTTTCGGGTGATTCTGTTCAGGCCGCGGTAGTCCACACACATGCGTAACGATCCATCCTTCTTTTTGACAAAAAGGACAGGTGCTCCGTATGGCGAGGTGCTAGGTTTGATGAACTTCTTTTTCAGCAATTCGTCCAACTGCTTCCTGAGCTCATCGAGTTCCGCAATGGAGAGACGAATGACTGGTCGGACAGGGGGGTCGGCGGTGGGATCAGTTTCGATTTTCATTGCATCGCCTCGGTCTGGTGGGAGACCATCAGGGAGGGAGGTGGGGAAGACGTCGCGAAACTCGTCGAGTATGGGGAGCACTTCGTCAGGAACGGGAGGAGTGGAGGGGTGGTTGCCCGAAGTGGTCTTGACTAACGCCAGGAACACTTCGTTGCCGGGTTGGGAGGCGAGGGAGTTGAAGTGCATGTGGCTCAGGAGGCGGCCTCCAGACTTAGCTGTAATGGAAGAGGGGGCGAATCCTCTGCATGACCAGATGACATTGCAGCCACGGTGCTGGAAATGCAAGTCGTTGGTGCGCCAGTTGATGTCGGGGTTGGTGGTTGTGAGCCATGGTTTGCCGAGGATCAGGTCGTAAGATTTGAGTGGATAAAGGAGGGGGTCGAGATTGTCAGCGTAGTTGTTGCGAGTGAGGGTGATGGGGACAGTGTGCTGAGTGATGGAGGAGGAGCCGTCAGGAAGAACAATGGGAATGGGGTTGCGCGAATGGAGAGGAAGTGAATGTCGTTTCTAAAAGGAGGTACTAATGACGTTTCCCTCTGCACCGCCATCGATGAGGATGCGTGCAGGGTGTCCATTGACGGAGCCAATGAACGTGAGCAGCGTGCGCTCAGCCTCAGTCACACTGAAGGACTGTAGCCGAACAGCACGTTTGCGCACACGTCTCAGTTTGCTCTTGGAGAGCGCGGGTGAAGACGCGTTTGAGGAGGCTGGGTCCAGGTCCATCTTCTCAGGCAATCTAAGCACCACAGATGGGTCGTGGCAAGGTTTGGCAACGGGGGGCGCGGGGTTGGGGGCGGGGTGAGTATCCAGAGTATCATTCTCGTTTGCATGTGAGGGAGCGAGCGCAGGTGTGCGGCAAGCGTGATGTTCAACAGCAATTTTATTTGCAGAAATCGAACAAGTACTTGCCTGGGGGCGAGGCTCACTCCCTTTATCCAGAGGAGAAAGGGAGGGGGTTTCAGCGATCAAGTCCTGGACTAAGGCTGACCGCTGGGGGCGTTTCCCGACTGGCCATAGAAGGGAGCGCCCACGTTAGTTGCTATATGGTTCATTCCACGGTTACGAGGAGGGCATCTGTTCTCATATGACAAGTGCCCTAGCTTGCGGCACTTGAAGCAGCCGTTGTTCTCTATGAGATATTGTCTCTCCGCGGGCGTCAGCTTTGGCAGGTGAGCCCAGTCGTTATTGCTGCTGTTGTTGTTGCGGCCCCATTGGTGCTGGTTACCGTTGGGGCGAGAGCCCCGCTGATTGTTGGTGGCCTGGTATTGGTTCCGCTGGTTGCTGTTGTTTTGTCTATTGACCTCTTGGACGATGGCGTTGATGAGGACCTGGGGGAGCGCGATGTGATCAACTTCCATCGCGTAAGGATCGGGTTGGTTGAAGGTCGGGGCAGTGGCTTTTTTTTGAGCGGATTGCAGGGAAGTGGCGGGTCTGGAGTTGGTCGCCGAGTCGGGTTTAAAATTGTAAATGATGTCAAAGCGTTCGGCGGTGGAGAGTAGAGTCTGGAGGTCGGAGTTGCCGGGGTTTGAGATCTCAAAACCTTGAAGCATTTGGTGAAGGTCAGTAGGGGTGTGGTGAAGTAACTCTAGTTCTGTAAAATAGACTATGGTCAACTCAAGAAGGTAAGACTGCTCAGATACGAAATGACTAATGGTAGAATCCCTTACGTTTGATCTTGCGATCGATCTCCGTTGGGGGCAATCGGCGGAAGCGTACCAAATGACTTGGTTGCTCTTGAGCCTGAGAATAAAAGGAAGACTATTCAAAATATAAGTATCTAACTGATAACAGGCTTAACAAACTTAAGAGAAACCGAGTGAACACTTACTGTGAGGCCCGTTGGGGGGACTCAAGTCTCACAGGGTGTCTCTCGCAAGTGGGGGACAGGGAGAGAATCTATAACTACAAAAACTACAGAAACAACGGCACACACAGGTTAGGGGCCTGTATAGACAAAGGGACTCCTTCTTGACTCCTGTGCCAAGGATAGTTCCAAATCCGAGGGGTACTGTTCTTGATCCTCCGAGAAGACACTCTATGTGATCATCTTCATACCTGGTGGAAGGCCTAGGGATACGGGCCTTGATGGTTCAGGATTTGTAGGAGAGGAGGGGGACGGTGGAGTGTCTCGGGACGGATTGGTGTAAAGAACAGAGGTTGGCTAAAGCACTATTCTCGTCTCTACTCTCACTCAAACGCTTATACCGTGTGCGGAGCGTCAAGTTGTGGCAGAGCAACACTAATCCTACTTTGGGGTGTCAGGGGGGTGAGGATGTGCGTAGGAACGTAGTTCTAAACTGTGCAATCGATGTAAAGGAAAACTTTGGGGAGGAAACAGACCCGGAACCTAAGTCCAAGTCTGGGTCTTCTTTTATGGGTTATAAATTTAGGGTGCTATACTGAAGCTATATAAAATTGATGTGTTCATAAAGTCTATACTGAATAGAGAGGGTAGCAGGATTTTGATATTATAGAGGGAGGGCGGGTGAACGATTGCCGGATCCTAGTGTCGCAGTGGTCCTGACTATTTCCCTGCTCCTTGGGGCGGATCCAGCTCTGCTTCATCACAGGGGCACCTTTGTAGAAGCAAGTCTTGATGGTATCATCCAGGAACGCGCGTGCGTCGTGCGACATCGAAGGAGAGATAATCATGGAGCGGTAAAGTCGAATGCGTTGAATGTATTCGGAGCAAGTTGAGGTGAAAGTGATGGAATATAAGAGTGAGCGGATGCTGTCCAGGAACCCGACGGGGCGGAACTCGGTGCGGAAGGCCTCAACGAAATCGCACCATTGTGCGTCGTCGGCAAGAGGGTGGGATTCCCACCAAAGGGACGCTGTGCCCGACAGGAAGATGATTGCGTGAAGGGTCCTTTCCTCAGCGGCGATCTTTGCTCCCACGAAGAAGCGTTGAACCGCCGTGAGCCAGGCGTCACATTTGAACCCATCGCGAGCGCCCTCGTAGAACGGTGGGTTTGGGAAACGGAAGGTGGAGGCATTGGGCAGGACAACGCTGGTAGTGGGTGTAGTGGCCATGGCGGCCTGGAACTGGGATTCGTTGGCCATGTTCAAGGTGGCGAAGGCGTTGCAGAGGTACTCAAGGTCGTGATATTCAGGGTCAATGGTGGCGGTAGTCAAGGGTTCTGGGTGTAGTGATGGGGGTAGGGTCCGGGTCAGGGGAGGGGAGAGGGCAAGTGTCTGGGTCTGGGGTCGGGGGTCTGGTGGATCGAAGTTTACTTTGCTACCATGTAGCAGGGGTCAGGTCAAGTAGGTGGAAAAGGAATATCTTTACAGGTATCGTACTACTCTACTCTATATAGTCGTTGTGACTGGACACTACTGTTACATAGGGGTTGAGGACGCGACGTCTAGGGCTGAGGGCGCGACAAGGAGGTTCATTCTCAAATCCTTAAATGGTGGGATAATGGGGTTATCGTACCTGCGCCGAAAGGCAACCCATTTAATAATTCGTTGACGCTTGCTGCACGACGTGACCTAGAAGGCAATGTTTTAAAATACAGAGTCTGTTTAGATCCTAGAGTCCTCAATAAGCAACTGCTAGACACGGATACATTCCAGCTGCCGCTCATCTCAGACATCCTGCAGAAGACGGCTGGACACGAGTTCTTCTCGACGATTGATTTGTCGCAAGCTTACCATCGATTGCCGTTGGCTGCAGACAGTCAAAAGTATACTGCTTTCACATATGATGGAAAGCAGTACATGTTCGCCAGGGCTCCCTTTGGATTAAAGCCCATGACCAGCATCTTCCAAAGGGGCATGGTCTACATGTTTGGTGACCTGTCCTTTGTCTGCATCTACGTTGACGACATTGTCATCTACTCGCGGAAGAAGGAAGAGCACCTACAACATGTAAAGATTGTACTTGATCGGTTAACAAAAGCCAAACTTATTGTCAATCGCGACAAGTGCCACTTTATGAGAACCGAGATTGTGCTTCTCGGCTTTGTGATTGACAGACATGGAAGAAGGATTAATCCTGAGAAAGTTGCCAATGTCAAATCATGGATGCCACCTACCAATGGTAAAGGAGTGCAGAGATACACTGGTATGTTCAACTATTTCTCTGAGTACATTCCACTGTACGGTACACTCGCTGCGCCATTGAACAGGCTCAAAAACGTCAAGGGCGTCTTTGTCCTGAACGATCTTGAGTTGCGGTGTTTTGAAAAGATCAAGCAGCTCATTGTGCTCGCTCCTGTCTTGTCATTTCCGAACTTCAAGATCGCCTTTTATATTGCCACTGATGCGTCCAATGTTGGTATTGGAGTTGTTCTCTATCAGTTACCAGATGGAGAAGGTGGAAAGGTCAATTACATTTCGTTCATGGCTAGGTCTTTGCAAGACCATGAGCGTCGTTACCCAGCGTATAAGAAAGAACTCTTGGCGATCATTTACGCTCTCAAGAAGTTTCATTATTATATTGCTGGAAGACACTTTACTCTGTTCACTGATCACAAACCTCTTACCTTCTTGCAAGATCAAGAGAAGTTGACCAACATTATAGCAGAGTGGAAGGACACTCTTTTTAGCTATGATTTCACGCTGATTCATAGACCCGGTATCCTGAATATCATTCCTGATGCTCTTTCCAGGGCGTTTCCTGAAGAGTTGTGGAGCAAGGATAAGGAAGATAATTTTAGGGTTGGTACTAGAAAGACATCTGCCACCACTCGTGCGTCTGATAGCGAGCAAATTCATTCTGCATTTTTCGCTCTTCAAATGGCTGAAACAGGAACACTTCGTTTGGCGGAGGGTATTCAGATAGATGACCGCATGGATGTGGACGAATTACCTTTCTTTCATCATGCAGTCGATCCTGAAAGCCGCCACGTTGTTCCTGTGACTCAAAGTAGCCGCCTGTTGAAAGAGGTCCACTCTTTTGGTCACCTCGGCGCATCTGCCATGGTGAAGACCATTCAACAGGACAGCAAGACGTGGTCTAAGCTGAAAGAGGATTGTGTTAAATGGGTGAAAGCATGTTCATCCTGTCAGCGATACAATATTGCAAGAAAGGGCTATCATCCTTTGAAAGCTATTCATGCTGAGTTACCTGGTGAGCATCTGGCCATTGACCTGGCACAGTTCCCAGTGAGCTCCAGCGGACATGAGTACGCTTTGCTCGTAGTAGACGTCTGCACTAGATTCGTCCGTCTTCTTATATCCGTTAAGGAACAAAGAAGCAAAATCAGTAGCTACATGTCTCTTTCGGCTCTTCTGTGACATTGGTTTCCCTAAGATCATTCAAAGTGATATTGGATCAGAATTTGTCAACAGTATCATATCCGAATTGACCAAGGCGTTGAGCGTTGGCCATCGCTTGTCTACTCCATACCATCCACATGGAAACGGTGTTGCTGAGAGACATCAAGTCGATCAACGGCATTCCTCATAAGAACATCGAAAGCAGAGTTCCAGAGTGGGCTGTGCACTTACTCATGGTCCAATTGCAAATGAACACGAAGGTTGTGTTCTTAGCCAACTCCACACCTTTCTCTCTGCTCTACGGGAAGGCGTTCTCTGATATATCAAACTTCTCTGCGGCGAAGAGTCGCCTAATATCAGATGAAGAGCTTGCAAAGATTAGATATCTAACTAAGTTGGTATTCCCTGCGCTACCATCTCTCAGTAAGGGTAATCAGCAAAAAATGATTGAAAAGTCCAGCAACTCACATACTGTACATGAGATCCAGCCTGGTGCATTTGTCATGGCTCGAGATCCTGTTACTGTTGGCTCCATGTCTCCTTCAAAGGATGATCCATTTAACGTAACGAGGATAATGACCCATGGTGCCTACGAGTTGCAGGATTTAACTGGTGATTGCCTAGTCACTATGCTCCTGAGCAGTCGGAAGTGGTCACTCAAGATCTGGACGCATAGTCAGATGAGAGTTATGAAGTCCAGTCCATCGCTGATCATAAGTCGAAGATGGTGCTGTCCTTTCTAAAGTCCACCGAAGGGTTACTTGGATAATGAAGACTCCTTTATCTCTCAATCCCAATTCGACTCGGACAGGTTGATTCACCGGTACTGGAAGCGGATCAATCAGACGAATCCGCATGTGGCCGCGAAGAACCAACGAAGGTTGTTGAAGACACAGCAGGAGGAGTTACAGACGTTCCTTGCCAGCGTTAACACCGCTGCTGCGCAAGAGCGCGTTCTCGAGAGTTGCTGGCAGAGCTTAACGAAAAAAGATCTTAAAATTAGGTCGTAATACTGCGAACAGGATGTACATGTAATACCATCGCTTATTGTTGAGTCGGAACCTACGGCGCGCGGTAGTAAGAAGTAATGGAGAAGAAAAGTTGGTGCTGATCCTCTCTGGCCTCATCCTTTCTTGCTCTCACAAATGCAGTCCCATACGCGCTCTGTCTCTGGTTTCCGTGTCATAGTCTTTTCTTCCCGTTTTTCCATTTCGACTTAGCACAGCACTGTCAGTCATCCGTAACTTTGCTTGCATTTTAATGACAGCTGTAGTTCTGCAGACATCTACTCTGTCACTAGTTTTTCTGTCAGTTATCCCATCATTTGTAATTTACACAGTAGATTTTCCCTATTTTCCCTATCAAAAACTATCTCGAAGGCTATCCCGATCTTCGCGGTTTACCGCCTTCTACTGAATCCATATCGAGCTGTACAGCTGTACACTCATTTGGATCCAGTACTTCTGAGGTTTAACTCCCTCTACCCAAGGTTAAAGGTCTATTTTTTACCGAATTATCGGGTTTTTTGCTTTGATCCAGACCACTAAAGAGCGCCTAGCTAACGTTCTTGGTCGCATGTCAGGCTAACCCACCAGGCGACAATCTGGAGGGGGAGTTTGTCATGTCCTAGTCGGTGTGGGGCTCAGGGACTGTGTACCTGAGTCGCACCTCCCTTTTTATTTCTACAAGAACCAAATATCTACTTTGACGTGATCATGGGGCCCCGATATGAGGGCTCCATGAGCGCGGATCAAAATAAACCCTCACTTTGTTCTCGTTGACTTCAGTACTTAGTAAGTTAGTATCTCATAATTATATAGAATATCACATGCACATCCAAATGCAGTTGCTTGATGTTGTATCTTAAAAAAGATTTTACTAAAGTCAGCCGCATTACTGCACTGATATCAAGGCAGCAGTTCCTCGGCGCCGCGTCTTGCCTTCCAATGCCACCAGTGCCCGTCGTTGAGCACCGCACGTTTCGCGCTTGTCGATCAAGCACTCGAAATGACGCCACGATACTACGATAATAATCATCGAGGATAAGGAACCGGCGTTGAGAGCCGGATCGGTGGCTATGCTTGCCGAGGCAGCTCCTAAATGCTTAGGAACTACAGGAGGCTCTGGACCGTCGCGCCTTATGCCATGGAGCGGTTTTCCTCGCTCGTTCAAGGAGACTAATGGACGGAAACATCATCATCAGGAACGTTAACGGCAAAATTGACCGCGCAAGCCCGGAATGTGTATCATTCCGCTGCGAGTATACGATAAAGACTCGAGATCTCCTCATACCAGGCCAGCTGGATCAAGAGCCTGCCACTCACATTCACGTGGCTCCTCCTAACGAGGTTTATGTATGTCGAACGTTTGGAATCTGCATTCAGCCTCACGACTAACTTTACTTTTTGCACTTTTGTATGAAAGGCACAATAGCCACATGTTCTGCCGAGTCCTATCAAACGGAGTGGCCGGTAGATCGCAGTTTTGAAGCAACCATTTCTCTCATCTCATTGATGATCTTGTTGTCCTTCTTGATCTTCTCCTCCTGGTTGAAGATCATAAGTGCCCTCTTCTCTTCCGCACTGATGACCTGGTTTTCCTTCCGAACACGGACGGCGTTCATACGTTGGTGACTAAAAGATAGAAGTGGATAATAATTAGACAAAACGTAAAAGTTGAAAGCCACGCGATGTGTTACTGCCAGTAAAGAGGACATTCCCTACGGATGACACTTACCGGCTTCCACTCATCACAAATCCAGCGTTCTCGTAGTGTTCGATCTGATCGCTCTCAAGTCCAATTTCTCCTCGGCGTGGGATACGCTTGCCATCTTGCACATACGCTGCCATGGCCGAACCCTCTCCAGCCAGTAGTGCACCGCCGTAGCTGCGCTCGTTCATTTTACTGTCCTGTAGGTGCAATGGCACCGGTCCTACCTCCTGATCATCATCCGGCATCTCGACCTTTTTCTCCACCCACATATCATCAGGATAGTCCGTCTCGTCCATGACAGATGGCTGTGCTGGGGGCGGCGTTCTCGAGAGCGAGCGGTCCTCCTTTTGGCTCGCACCGGCACTAGAGCTCCGATGGCGGCGGCCACCGGAGGGCGAGCGGGAGGCAGGGCCTTTGCGCTTCCTGCTCTTCCTAGACTTGCTCTCCCTGCCTTCCTCGTCGCTGTGACTTGATGGTGTTACGCTACGCCTCCGTCGCTTCGACGAGCGACCACTGCTCCGTTCGTTATTTCTGCCTTTGTGACGCGAGCGGGTTTGTCTCTTCTCTTTCGACCTCTTGTGAGATTTATGGCGATGTTGGCGCCTTCCTGCAGAGTCATCTGAATCCGAGTCATCTGAACTTGCTCTCTTGCTCTTTGACGCCTTCTTTTTGACCTCTCTATCTGGAGAGGGTGATCTGTTCCTGAGTTCATCTTCCGTAGGGGACGGCGCCCAAATTGAAAACTTGATTGCCATGCGATCGTCGCGGCGACTATCACAAGACGTGGAGTTGATAGAGTGCATGTCAATAACAAATAACGAAAAGGTGGTAAACAGCCAACAAACTCTTTCATGTACAAACCTGTTTGAAAACTCTGCAAGCTGGTCTTGTGCTCTCCTTCCTCCCCTATAGGGTGCTTCATCCCGATGATGTTCAGATCTGGCGCCATCTCTTGCCGATGCCGAATCATAACGTGTACCAGCATGTCCGCCAGTCCCTCCTCCTCTAACTCCATCTCGGTCATGAGAATTCTCATGCGTTCGCTGATCTCTGTGGCGACCACTGCGCTGGCCATCAATGTCCCGTCGCGGAGGCTGGTAGTGGTCATAGGTGGGACTGGCTCTCCTACCATGTCTCTCATATTCAGTTGAGTCACGCCTTCCTCTCCCTTTACTGTCGCGCTGAGGACTTTCGCCACGGTCATTCCTGTATGGGCGCTTCCAGTTTTGCCCAGTGGATGAGCCATTGTGGTTGTACGGACGGTAATCACGTCCAGCCTCTGTTACTGACCGCAGTGTACTAGACTGCAGTTCACCAGGCATATCCAAACTGCGGCTGCGGCTGCGACCACGGCGACCGCGACGATCAATCTCTGCACGTTCGCTTGGCCCGGAAGACTGTAGACCGGATCTAATGTCGGGGCTGCGGTTGTAACGGGGTTCTCTAGATGTGTTACCGCGGGATCTAGATCTACCCCTCCTTTGATCCTTCCTGTCGATGCTCGGACTGCGGCGACTGTGCGCCCGGTGGCCAGATGAGTGCGAGCGGGAACGAGACCTTGAATGAGACCCTGGAGGTAGGCCGCTAGTTGGTGGGCCTTGCTGATTTGTCCTGGTGTCAAGGATCAACTGGCGCAAATCGTTAGCCCGGGTGGCAGGTGAGACCGAGTCTCTCCGGTGAGATGCTGGAGATGGTGACATGGCTTTTCGCAGGGAAGATGAAGAATGAAAGTCAAGAGTCAAGAGCGCAGTGTGCGAAAACGTGCAAAAGAAAAACGCATAACAATAGCCACATTAATTGACCGACCACATGTCATATTACATGTTATTCGCCCACTCGTTTTTCAATTTTTTTGAGCACTCTGGCTCGAGGTTTTAATTTGTCGTTCAGGCTCAGGGTATTTCAAGGGCTGCGATCACAGCGGCATCTCGACGCAGGCCTTTTGCAAGACCCACGCACCCCATCAATGCTATGCGCTTCTGCTCTTTAGTCCAATTTGGCGCCGTTTGAAACTTGCAGACCATATCCAGAAGGGCTTCCGGATTGTAGGCTATTGACGTGGCAGAGGATCAGGATTCGGTGTTAGGAGCTGGTCATCCTTATCAATCAGGCAAAGTCAAACATGAGGAAATACTACCTCTCGGAGGCAGCAAAAGCTGCGTGGCCACAGAGTCTCTAAACTCGAGCAATGTCTCCTCCATGTACGGCGCGTCTTTTGCCTGTCCTTTGAGGGTTTGCGGTGCTCCGGACGCATCCACATTGCCAAGTCCTTTCACGGGTGCTTCCAGTCTCGTTGAGATGTTGGACAACGATGATGCAGTTGCGGGTGCAAGGCCTTTTCTCAATGCATCCAACGCTCCATCAACTAATAGCTGTTCATCCGCTGCTTCGTCCACGTGTGCTTGATTCAAGCCATTGACTGACGTCGTGACGACAGCGCACGGTAGAGACATTGCGGTCGTATGATTGCTAGCGGCAGTCGAGATAGAAGACGAGGCGGAGTCCAGAGTTTCTATGCCCAATATTGACCCTGGCACGTCTATCGTTGACACTTGAGAAACAGGGGCTTGCAAGATGGGGATCGGCATAAGATCGTGTGAATTACTTTGGCCGCTGTCCTGGTCGTCCAAGCTCGAAAATGGCGGTGAAAAAGCCTTTGATCCATTCATCACAGACGAAGGCATGCCTTCCGTCGATGGGCGTTCTGGTATCATCGCTGGAATCGATTGCAGCTCCATGAGAGCTGTTGGATCGTAAACTAAACTCTCAAACACTGGCTTTTTAGAGCCATGCAAGTGCTCAAGATCGTCGCTGATGCCTTGCCGGTGTCGCTCATACTCCATGTCTCCTACTGTTCCAGCAGTGGAGCCATCTCTGTGGTGCTGGTGAATAAATCCTGCAGCCTCGATATCATCGAGACTTACGGGCATAATTGGCGGCGGAATCAATTCTTGGGCATGCTGCAGATCCTCCATATCCTCGTCATCATCGTCCAATCCTATACCTCCAGGCATAGGTGTATCTGCACGGAGTCGGGCGGCCTCCTCATCCCCATCCAACTCCATTTCGTCAGAGTTATACATTGCTCTCCTGAAATCCTCATCATCATCGTCTTGGTCTTCTCCGTCATGCATGACCATATGGCGGCCATGGCCTTCCGCTTCTTCGTCTGTTGACTGCGGTTTGCCAGAGCCATCCTGAATCATAAGTCGTAACACAGGAGGTGTTGCCCTCCCACCAATGGCGCCTAGTAGTACAACCTGTGCTTTGCTTGACACGGAGCGTTCTCCGTGGGCCAGACTCGGGATTTTCTCAATGGGGAAATGAGAAGGAGACACAGAACGCAACCGCGGCTTGCGTTTTCTGCCCAGAATGGACGACCAAGTAGAGCCACGGGAGGAGTTGTTGGACGAGACGGACGAATCGGCAGCCGAAGCTTCATCCTCTTCATCGATCGATACTTTCTTGTCTTGCTTGTACGGGTTGCCAAACATAGTCTTCTGCAATGATTTCACCGATTCCTCGTCTCTGTACGGATCCCGCAAGGTTTCTTGTTGAATTTTCTGCATGCGATCCTGGTATAGCCCCATGTCAGCGATAGGCAGTGAGTGGAGTTCGTCAGAGTCCGCTAAAGCATCCAGTCTTGAAAACACGGTTCCGCTCCGTAGTGCCTCTGACTTTAGGTTTGCCTTTGCCTTTGCTAAAGACTCAGAGGCTGCGGTGGCCGAGCTGAAAGAAGACGGTGACTGCGATGCAGGGGATGTAAGCTGAAGTTCCTTGAAAAATGAGAGTTTAAGATCGCCGAGAACGGAAATCAGTTCTGACCGAGGCACGTCAAAGGCATTGGTACACAGCGTCCTCTTTTTTGAAGCCAGTGTGTCTGTTGTCGTGCTTGACTCCATTGCCTGAACATGGTCCAGCTCTAACTTGGCCTAACCGAGTAAAATAAATACGCGGTTAACACACTGACGCCAGTTGCAGGAATGTTACGGGCATCACGAGGCTCTCGAAAAGTACCTGCGCCTTATTAGCCATCACAGCCCTTTGAATGGTGGAGCTCATCGTCCCTTGGTCAGGAGGAATAATATTGGAAAGTCCTATCCGTCTGAGTGCGGTTCTGAGCGGCTATATTGGTATGTTGGTGTATCGATAGTCGCCACCATAACACGTTAGTCTATGTGCAGGCAGCAATGCATACATCTTAAAAAGGCACGCTCTACTTACAGCATAGTAATAGGCTGGGGTGTGACTTAAATACTCTGCAAAGTCTCGGAGCCATTGGGCCGTGGGAGTTCTCCCTGGAATGGAGTTGAGGTTCACTACGAGTAACGTCAAGCATTTCGATCGTTAGTAAACTGGCAAAGCCGATGCCCATCCTCATGCAGTCTGTCTGACATACCCAAAAGAGTGAAGAGTGCTGGGTAGTTATATGCCGTAACCGTCAAGGTGACAGCATTTTTGTTTGTGTTCGCCTTCAAGAATCCAAATGGGAATCCGAATCCCTCTGTCCTGTAACTGTTTTTGATGTACACCTATTCCAACAGCGATGAGAGAGCTGGTTGATTAGCTTGGCTGAGGATTTAGAACAATAGGCAAGGCAGCAACATCTAGCAAGCCAATCGTACAGGCCAGCAAGAGCCTAGCGGGCGAGTCAGGAGTTCTTGTGTCATGGGACATGGCGCGACCACGTATTTGTCGTAAGGAAATCCTTCAGGGATGTCAACGGTTCGTTCCTCTCTGGGGTGATAGTACAATGTTGGTTGTGCATGGCGCCGAGGAAACTTTTGAGCATCCATCTCTGGCCAGAATGGCTCTGGAATGGGGAAGAAGCCTGCGTGCCGTGTTTGTGGAACGAGCCAGGATGGATTGACATATACAAGCTGGTGATGGTTGGCCGTGGTTGGCCGGCGAGGATCGACTGTATATGCGGACGAATTTAAATTATAGGTACATCAGCTTAGTCTCTCAGGTTTTCAAGTCTCCTGCCCTGCCTCGCTTACCACACAAAGGGTTACCTATGAGATCCTCAAAGTTGACCACGACGCCATAAATGTGAAGAACTGCCTGTGGCGAGTACTGTGTGGGGGGTATTTTGCTGATCCCAAGCATGCAGTCCATTGCTTGAAGCATATGTCTTAATGATCGAACACGATAGCTGGTTCCTAGTGAAATAATTCAAGATCACGCCCATATTAATTCTGTTAAAGGAGCCTCTTAATGCTCTTGTTTCCTCCCGCATGTGTCCTATGGTACATACCGCCCATGATGTTGCTAGGGATGCTCAACTGCTGGTCAACTACATCCGTGTTTGGTTCTAAAAAGATTGTGTACAGGCGTTGGTCCCATCTGAATGGCTCATTGTAATCGGCACCGGCTGCTGTGTTGGCTTGGTTACTCATCTAAAGTGAAGTGGCATAGAAGTATGTATGTCAGAGTGGTTAACGCAAATCGCCTTGAAACCTTTTCGACAGGCTTTAAGGTACCGACAGCTCTTTCGTACCAAGTCCAAGATTGCTTTGTGTGAAGAGGGCCGTCCTCCATCAGTAAACCAAAGAATGACAGATGGTTCAATGGATCCCGGGAACCTCCCCTAAGGCCATAAACCGCAGAGCGAGATTGGGTCAGACATGGTGTAACAGAAGTTGGTTGCTGTCGGACAGTCATAGCGTCCTCACTTACACCTGCAGGTGTGTCAGTTCCATTATACACACGGTAGGCATTAAGAACGTCCAGGATCGTGGCGAGTGCTGCTGCTGGGTTGGATATATCGTTTGCCTTCAGCACCTTCAGTTCCTTTATCAAATGTGGCAGAGGATCTTTCAGCGAGGACTACGTGATCAGAGAGCAGGTTCGGGTATGAGTTAGCTTCTCATTGTGGCACTTGAAGTTAATGGCGAGCCTAAACGCACCTTTATGCCCCCAGGCCCTTCCTCGTAGGTAACCAGCATAAATTTGTCATGGTGCTTGTCTGCCGGTTTGACATGAGGCAAATGCTAAAGTGGTATCAGGGCATGGGCTTATTAAAAAACGGTTCGACATTAAGGATGTGCTGCGAGGTAATAGATTGGAGCGCTTGTTTTTTTATACCTTGATAAGATGCTCGATCCCCGATTTTGTACACTCCAGCGCAGACATGCCATTTGAGAACTTTTGGTTCATCGACGCACTGCTGTCGACCATGAAGACCACGATCATGATGGCCCAGGAATTTGTTACAAGCCTGAACGCGATCGCGTTGGAAACGGTGCACTCCCTCTACCCTTTGAGGTCTTGAAGCCCTCTTATATATGTGTGTATGAGCAGCCTAATAGCAACAAGAGGATTGGCAAAGCGACAGAGTGGCCTGATGATGCCGGTGACAGGACGCGACTGTAGCAATGTCTAGTGCAGGCAATCGATGGGAAAGACGAAGCAAAAGAGCAGAATCTTGCCTTGAGCAAGGCTCTAAATAAGCCACATTCAGGACAGCCCTTGCAAAAACAGAATCTCGATCATCTGGTGAACGCTTGTGCTCAGTTCAGAAGCGGATCCAGCAACATGGCAGCAGCGTCTCGAAAAGCCAACAAGCGACTTCAGAGTGCGAAGAACCAAGCTGCGAGAAGAGACACGCTCTTCTCGGCCAGCGATTTCGAGTCAGAGGAGGAACTCGAGTGGATCGGTGAGCCTTTAAACAAGGATTCTTTCATTCAACGAAAGTCGCTTTCTTCAGCTGGGGAGGAACGTGGCAGCACCACTGGACCTGGATCAACTACCAGTAGGAGGGCTACTCGTGGTTCAGGACTATCCAATATTCCTTTTTACAGGGGCTTCAGGAAAGGCAAGGAGACGTACATGGTTGGCGACACGGTCCTGCTTCGAAACGAACACTTTTCCAGAAAGTTTGAGTGTCCACATGTAGCGCAGATTCTGTCTCTTTGGGAGACGGAGGAAGGCGACTGCTTGGGTGATTTTAGATGGTTTCATCAAGCAGACGATATTGCGAAACTACGGCGACATCAGCGCACTGGTAACTACCCGGAAAGACTCGAGACGGGCGAGATTGTTTATACCCTCGACGACGACGAAAATGAAATCAGCACGGTTGTTGCAAAATGTCGCGTACTGGACGAAGCAGAGTGGCGAAGGCGCTTCGGAGAATCGGAGGCTGTTATTGATGCCAACGAGCGAGACAGGATATGGTTCAGCAGGGGTGTAGTTCGAAAAATGTCCGGATACCACGCCGTACCTTGGAAGGGCAATGAAGAGATGGTGAAGCTTAGGGAAGAGAAGGAGGCCCGACCAAGGATACAGGGTGCTACAAAGTCTACTCAATCGGCCTCTGTGCACAGGCATGAAAGCAAGACTCACCACGGCAAGCGGAAAGTGTCAGAAATGCAGCACAGTACGTTTGACCATAGCTCGGAAGAGTCAGCATCAGTAAGTCGTAGTCAGTACTTTACACTTGAATGCACTTGATGTGACACATCTAACCTACTTTTCTTGCCGTCATGCCCTAGGATTACAATCAGGAAGATAATAGCGACGACGATGCCGATCAAGAAACGCCTAAAGCATCCGTCACAAGAACGAAGGCCAAATCTTTATGTGTTAGAAAGCGGAAACAACTTGGTCCACCTCGAGTACCAAGGCGCGCAAGGTATGAACAAGTCAGGCCTGAGATGTTGGAACAAGTAATTGCAGTCCTTCATCATCAGCTAACCAGATGTTTTTGCACACTAGAACAATCGTTCTGCAAGCCCCAACGACGCAGAGGCTCGTATTAGCAAGTGAGCCAACAACGGCCTTTGAGCTTGCCCGGAATCGGTTGCATGTGAAAGCCGTCCCCGATTCTCTTCCCTGTCGAGAAGATGAGTTCTTAGAGATTCAGGAACACCTCGAGAGCGCCATTGAGGAAGGTTCAGGAGGCTGTATATGTATGAGCTCTGATTACCGCATTATGCTTAAGGTAAACTCATAGAGTGTACAGCTCAATAGCCCATTACTATTATATCGCTAGACATATCAGGAGTACCGGGAACAGGAAAAACTGCAACCGTGCACGAGGTTGTTAGGTCCTTACAGGCCAAGGCGGACGAAGGGGTAGGTACATACTAAAACGGCGGATCGTGGATCAGTGAAATGCAGTCACACGTTAACCGAAGTCTTCTTTGGGACTTGTGCTCGAATCTAGATAATTTCACCGTTCCAGTTTGTGGAAATCAACGGCATGAAAGTGACAGAGCCCTCCTATGCCTATGTCCTGCTGTGGCTGGCTCTATCGGACCAAAAAGTCACCGCAAACCATGCACTGCAGCTACTGGAAAAGCAGTTCAGCACTCCTGGTCCGCGTCGGCTACCATGGTGAGATATTACAGCCTCCTTCATGGGGATACTGAGAAGATCGTATAATCTTAAATTCAACGCCGCTAATGAGACTGGCTCTTCTATGGATTAGTGTCGTATTGATGGACGAACTGGACCTTCTAGTGACATCAAAACAGACGGTGATGTACAACTTTTTCGAGTGGCCGAACTGGCTGCATTCGAGGCTAATCGTCGTAGCTGTAGCCAACACTATGGATTTACCGGAGCGGATGCTCTCCAACAAAGTGTCCAGTCGTTTGGGTAAGCGATCTAGTCGGATCTGGCCTTCGAATTTCTTATTACATCAATCGATCGTTAATATGAATCAAAATGCTCCGGCCCGTGCGCCTGTCTCTTCTGATCTGCTTTAGGTCTCACAAGAATTAATTTTCAGCCATATACATATCAACAGCTGGTCAAGATTGTTGAGTCCAGGTTGGCGGGCATAAATGCGTTCCGCAGGGAAGCAATTGAATTTGCCGCGCGTAAAGTTGGCGCTGTATCGGGCGATGCTCGTCGGGCGCTAGATATCTGCAGGTCAGTGGGCACTCGACGATCATCATAGGAATTTGCTCGGCTGCGATTGTTTATTGGATTTGATTTTCTTGAATTCTTAGGAGGGCGGTGGAAATTGTCGAAAGTAGTGCTCAAAAGATTGAGGACCAGCGACGCAAGGCGACAAATGTTAACCCCTTCGACGACCCAGGGTTGCCACAAGAGCAGCTACAGGTCACAATCCGGATTGTTGATCAGGCGATTAAGGAGATGTTCGCATCACCAAATGTCAGGCTTATCCAGACGGCATCTTTGCACCAGAAGCTGTTCTTAGTCGCATTGACAGCCAAGCTGCGGCGGTTAGGCTTGGCCGAAGCAGAGTTCTCAGAGGTAGCGCACGCACATCTGCAAATGTGCCGCCTACATAATATCGAGCCGCCCTTGCTGAGTGATCTATCAGCTATCTGCGCCAGCTTGGGTTCGTCGAGGTGTTTGCTGGTGGAGTCGGGGAAACAGGATATACATCAGCGAGTGCGATTGAGCGTGAGCGAGGAGGATGTTATTATGGCGCTTAAGGTGGACCCTCTCTTCAAGCGTCTTTTAGATACCCTGCCATCCGCACCAGCATCATAACGTTCTTGTAAACTTTGGATTTTTTTTACAAGCATTCGGCTCAGCTTGTGAAGCGAGCCACAATTCCACGTTGCTCGGTCCGGCTGTGCTGGGCTCTCGGGCCCGAAATATGGCAGCTTTGTGGGTCAAGGGAAAAAAAATCTTTTATGTTCGAACTTTGTCATATGGGACTATCGATCGGTCCACGCGAGCCGAGGCATTCCGCATGCATACTGTACAGTACATCGGCCTGCTACTAAAAAAGCGCATATCAAACCCTCAGCTGGACGAGTTCTTTCCCTAGATTCAGGCGTGCTTGTGTGATACAGCCATCCACGGCATCACCTCCAGCGAGAGTGAGAATCAAATCACCTTTCTCATGCACGGAAATCCCTTTGAAGGGCGAATCTGTCCCCATGGGCTTTACCAAACACAAACGTGTAAAATAGATTATTTTTGCCTCTTAAGGAAGGATAAAAAAGCTCAAGTTAAGAGACGATGCTTGTTCTCTATGTACATACATAAGGCAAGACGGAAGCGTTTCCCGCCCCCACCCAACCTTGTTTGAGCGTCTAGTGTTCTTGCTTGCCTCTTCAGCGGTTGGAAGCTCGTGTTTGTAAACTCGCGACCACAGAGCCAAGCTGCAAGCGGGGATACTTTGAGCTGATAAACGATGTTGCTGCTTTAAGCTATAAAAGGGACCGGAGAAAGCTATTGCGCTCTTTGCTCACCATTGCTGTCCTCAGTTTGTTCTGTTCTTTGTCTCTCCCTTCTGCTGTGCCCCTCTGCTCCCCTTTGCTCGTCGAACGTCTGGCACTTTGCACTCGGCTTCCCTTCCTTTTTTTTGTCGCTTAACTGTAGTCTGTTAATATGGATGGTAGGTCTGCATATATTAAAACAAGTGCACCTTTGTCATCGGCATGGTCAAAGTTCACCGCCACATTCGCTGTTCGAATCACTTTAACTACCATGCAGACCAGGTGCATTTACCTTGGAAATGGCTTGTGTCAGTTACTAAAGTCTGCTGCACCGTGAGCACTGATTTGACTCTACTTGCGTGTTAGCTGTACCTGCAGTTGCAGCTGCGGCCATCCCTGCAGCCATGTATGTCGGCTCCAAGCTTGCGATCCCCCGTGATGTCAAGCTGGCTAAAGGCCTTGTCAGTGCCAAGCTAGGTTACAGATCATACGAGAAGAATGACTCGATCAACATCTCGTATCGCTTTGAAGAAACCTGCAAGAAACACCCTCATCGCGAAGCTTTGGTGTTTGAAGGCAAATCGTACACCTTCCAGGATATCCAGCGAGGTAACAAAAAAACTGTTCAAAGTGACAGTCGATCTCGTCCCATTATTTTAGTTTTAAACAGATGCGTTGCGTCACCCCTCAGCCGACTAACCGTTGACCACGACCGTAGAATCGAATAGGGTGGGAAACTGGCTACTGTCCAAAGGTGTCAAGCGAGGCGAGATCGTGTCGCTCTTCATGCAAAATAAGCCAGAGTTTCTCTTCTTCTGGCTCGGACTCAACAAGATCGGCGCCACAGGAGCATTCATCAACACGAACCTCTCGGGCAAACCTCTGACACACTCCTTGCGTACCGCAACGGCATCCATTCTGATTATGGATGCTGAGCTGCCGACGCCCATTTACAGTGTCCTTGATGAGGTCCTTGAAATGGGATATCAGATATACTCCTACGGAGGCTCCGAGCAACACGTCTTTGCTACACAGGTGGATCTTTCTCAGATCTCGGACGCGGCCTTGCCTAGGAGCCTGCGAAGGAGAACTACTGCAAACGACATCGCCATGTTGATTTACACCTCCGGAACTACGGGTTTGCCCAAAGCTGGGAGGTTCTCCCATGCCCGTGCCAACGGTATGATTTGGCGGCTCCTTTTTCATATTTAGTGAAGCATCAACATTTTCCACTGGCAGCGTACTAACACGCATTCACGTTCCCTCTATACGTATCGTATCAGTTGCGGCTCTTTTTTGGACGTCTTTCTACCACTTCAGCGAAAAAGACCGCCTGTATATCGCCTTACCTCTTTACCACAGCGCAGGGGCTGTCCTTGGAATATGTGTGGCCTGGGTTACCGGTGCTACAGTCGTCCTGGCGCGCAAGTTTTCAACTACTTCCTTCTGGGACGAATGCAGGGCTAACAAGGTCACTGTGATCCAATACATTGGAGAAATCTGCCGCTACTTGCTGAATGCTCCTCCTTCTCCCTTGGATAAGACGCACACGATCCGGATGGCGCATGGCAACGGCATGCGGCCCGATGTTTGGAACAGATTTCGGGACCGCTTCGGCATCCCTTTGATCGGAGAGTGGTACGCAAGCACTGAAGGCACGGGCATTTTGACAAACTACAATACAGGACCCAATGGTGCTGGTGCGATAGGATACAGAGGCTCCCTGGCCAGGACTGTTGACAAAGGTCTAAAGATTGCCAAGTTCGACATTCAAACCGAGGAACTCATTCGTGACAAAAACGGTCGATGCGTTGAGGTAAGTTGACGCTAATAGCGTGAACAAGTTCCGAGGTTTTGTCTTCTAAAATACTGACCATTGGGTTGATGCTCCTTTCAGTGTAACGCAGATGAGCCCGGCGAGCTCTTGACCATGATTGATTCAAGTGATCCCACACGCGCTTTCCAAGGGTACCATAAAAATGCGGGTGCGAACTCCAAGAAAGTGGTTCGGGATGCATTCAGTATTGGTATGTGACATTCCCATCGCGCTTGCTTTGAACAGCACACCTAGTGGTCCATGTAATAGTCCGCGCTGACTCGAGGACTCTCTCTTGTTTACATTCTAGGCGACCAATACTTTCGTACTGGCGATATCCTTCGTCGTGATGCCGATGGTTATTTCTATTTTGGCGATCGTGTTGGAGACACTTTCCGCTGGAAATCTGAGAACGTGTCAACTGCGGAGGTCTCAGAGGTGCTCTCAGCATACCCGGAATGTATCGAGGTCAATGTTTATGGCGTTCAAATTCCTGGACACGACGGCCGCGCAGGCATGGCTGCCATTGTATCCAAGGACACAATGGACTGGGATAGGTTCGCCAAGTTTGCGCTCAAAAATCTCCCAAAGTACTCAGTACCAATTTTCATCCGCAAAGTGCCCGAAATGGAGATAACGGGAACATTCAAGCAACGAAAGGTCGAGCTGGTGAATGAAGGCATGGACCCGAGCAAGATCAAAGATGAGATGTTGTGGTTAGATGGGCACTCTTACAAGCCCTTTAAAGAGGCGGACCATAATAGAGTCGTCAGTGGCAGGGCCAGGCTTTGAGAACGAATAAATCGACTCTTTGCGAACTATTTCATTTCTTTTTCTTTTTGTTTTGCCACCATTCAGCTCGACACCCTCACAACGGATCCAATCCTGCCTCCTGAGTAAGCATGGCATGGCCTCCATTCAGCCATTGGCACCGAGTGTCGCCGAGGAGCTGCGGGCATCTCTAGTCATCAGCTCACTCCAGCACTGTACTGCAGAGCTCGTTCAAAATAGTGCGTTCCTCATTCAGCGTCTAAGCGCGGCAGGCTGTAAGAACTGGCTGTTGTCCATGCTACACATTTTTAACTAGACTCCTAATGCTTGATAGGCATCGACGCAAATGCAACCGCCATCGAGGTCAAGGTTGATGTCGCAGGACATAGCCTGCACGTATCTGACAATGGTGACGGCATCGCTCGGACAGACATGGAGCGAATTGGGACCCGATTTGCAACGTCAAAATGCTCCACTTTGCGGGACCTCGCCCAGATCAGGACCTATGGTTTTCGTGGCGAAGGTACATGCCGTTCATTGAGAGGTCGCTTTGCATATACTGCAGTCTCAATCGGAATTCTTTTTTTTTTTTGTTTCCTCGAATGCTATAGCGATCGCGGCCATCAGCGAGATGTCGCTGCTCGACATTGTGTCGCGGCCCCGAAATCAAGAAATGGTTTTCTCGACTGTGTTCAAGGTAACAAACAACAAACAATGCACTCCATGAATGGCCGTGTGATATTGGAACTCAAACTGACTTGGCCTCTTCTTGTACAACTTCTTAAAAAGGGCGGCGAGCGGTTGTATTGCGGGCAATCTAGCAAGTGTCCCCGATATAATCACGGCACAACGATTTCAGTTCGAGATTTGTTCTACAAGGTATTCTCATGTTTTCGGCTTATTGAGACACGGTGTGCTCGGTGTGCTTGGCTCCCTCTAAACGTTTTGCTATATACGTCCTCAGTTCCCTGTTAGACAGCGTCGCTGGTCTGATGCCTCCGCCTTCAAACTGGACGCTGAGCTGGAAAAGATCAAGCGCACACTGGAGACCCTTGCTTTAATTACACCGCACGTATCATTTACCCTACTGGATGTGGCAAAGGACAGCAAAGTCTTGACTTTCCGCAAAGCCGACTCTCGGATGCATAGGATAACTTCTGTACTTGGACACTCCCTCTCCTCAGCACTGAGTTTTGTGCGAACTGCCACAGAAGACGGCTTATACGACCTTTCTGGATATATCTCTACAACTGGGCATTACAACAGGCTGCATCAGTACATTTATCTGAACAACCGACCGGTCCTTTGTGATACTCTGCATCGAGCAGTATTGCATGTTTTCCACCAATCGGGCTTTGCGAAAGCGAGTCTTCAGTTAGATGAAGATGTCCGACGATCGAGGGAGCGGCACCCAGTGTTTGTGCTGATGATGAAATGTCCACCGAGCCAGTACGACGTCTGCGCGGACCCCACTAAATTGACAGTGCGATTCGAGGTACACCTTTGCACCCTGCTTGCCATAAATTAACCTGGGATGGACAAGCCGTTGACTAGATACGTTTTGGATTTGATTAGGAGGAGGAACGGGTCATTCAGATCGCCCGGGAAACCATAATCAACTTTCTGGAGAAACATCATCTTCTTTCCCGAACCGCAGTATCCCACTTGAGAAACCGAGGCATGACTTGGAAGAGAAATCCTAAGCTGGACGGTGCTCTGAATGAAGACTACCTCCCCACGGATTATGTGTCCAAGATCAAATCATCTCAACCAGCAAGAACTAGAATACCTACTTATGTTGATAGTATCGCTCTAGAGTCGACTGACATCGACACCGAGGATGAGTTAGATTTTGAGCTGGACGTTGACTGGATGGCATCGATGCTCAGTGTAAGGCTGCAAGGAGTAAGTTGCGAAAAATGAATTTGAGAGGGATGGCGGCCAATCTTATCAGTCACTGCGCTCATTATTAGGATGACTTCCTCAGAAGTGAAGTCCACCAGTACGATCATCAGGAGGCCGCAGGACTCCTGACTACTGATAAAGCGGGAAGTTACAGGTTTGTCCCAGCAAGTGGAAGTGCACATAGCAAATGGCAGGACCGGATTACGGTCTCATTAGTGCGTCTCTCACTCTGATATTGTTAGAAAATCACTTCCGCATTTCGAGGAGTCAATATCCCGGTCGTACATTTCAAGCACTTCTGGTATTTGGGCACAGGATGCATTTCGCAAATGGGTCAATCCTGTCTTTCCAGTGCCGCCCAGCCCCATTCCCGCACTCCAAACTCTCAGTCTTCACTCTATAGCTGAGACTGGAGAAACTGGTCAAAGAAGATCACTCAAGAGTCGAATTAGTCGATTCTTCAGCAATAGGCCGGGACCTGGAGCAGGAGAGCAGCATGGCGGCGAACACCTCCATGCCAAGAGTCTCCAGCTCTCCAAAATCGGTTTGCACCACGCGCGAGTCCTATCGCAGCTTGACTTCAAGTTCATCCTTTGCACAATGGATGAGATAACTCTTTCAGCACCAGGGAGTCAGCAGTCCTCCAAAGTCTTAGTGGTGATAGATCAACATGCGGCAGATGAGCGCGTACGTGTAGAGAGATTGATGAAAGCGATGTGCGTTTGTTCAAGTTCTACGCAGGACTATACCTCTGACGATTCGACAGCGGCAGCTTTGGAGCCTTCCCAGCATGGACAAGGGCATAGTAATACGTTGCGCTTTCTTCCTCACCGGCTGGACAGCATGGTGATGATCCCCCCGTTGCCTATTACGCTTTCGAAGCGAGAGTGGAACCTGGCGGGACGGCATGCAGACTGGCTCTTTCGTTGGGGAATCGCTGTTAGTATGTGCACGACGTCCACGGAGGCGGGAGATCTGCGTCGACCATCCGATCCCTCTTTGCAAGAGGAGTTCACATTTCAAGCAGAGCCATTGGTAATGTCCCATCATTTCAGTGAGGATCCTGGACAGATGCTCGCGAACGAGACATCACTCGAATCAAAGTCCTCGACGAAGCCTCATTATCACCCCGTCACGTTTCGAGCAAAGCACGCTAATGCTGTCGAGTCGGATTTCTATCAAGGCTTTGTCACAGTACTGCCACGGATCGTCGCGGACAGATGTGTTGTTGACCACACTCTGGCTCAAGATCTGATTAAGGACTCGATCAGCAGGGTTGAAGAAACGCGGTTTGCTACAAGGCGGGATATCACTGACTTGGGAGAGCATTCGCCTGATGGTATGTTTGACGGATGGGGACCATACAGTGAGTGAGTGTTCTCTTAATGTGCGCCAGGTATTGACATATAGCTCTTTTTTCATTTACAGACTCATCTAACTGGCTAAGGTGCATCCGAGGCTGTCCTGGAGCGATCTTGGATGTTGTCAACTCGAAAGCGTGCAGAAGTTCCATTATGTTCAACCACGAGCTATCACTACAGCAGTGCCAGGAGCTGGTGCACAACTTGGCCCAATGCAGCTTCCCATTTCAGTGTGCCCATGGTAGACCGAGTATCGTGCCATTGACCATAGTTGATCAGACAGCAAGCAAACAGCGGAAACAACAGAGGGTAACACAAAATCGCGATGGCGCTCTTTCAGGACACAGCTCTGCTCAAAATATGGCTATAGGTGACATCCATAGCAGCATCCGATGGAAGTCCTGGATGCGGCAATAAAAGTCATGACTGCCACGAAGTTGCAGAGATCAAAGCCACACCGAGCGGCATGGACGTCGAGAGCGAGAAGACGAACTTGCCGCGCCGTGTTGACCGAGCTCGATGCTCTGCAGTCAAGCGAGGTCAAGAAAGTTGAAGACAACATCGCAGCGCTTCCCTTTTTAGGTGCTAGAGAGATGCCTCGGAAGAAACCCAAAGATCCTGTCCCTCGCTAAATTCTGGCCCTAGAAACGCGCCTGTCTCAAAATCATCCGCACCTAACAATGGTGACAACCGTCAACCAGGGGATAATTTTATGCTAAAAAGCAAGGCTGGAGTATGTATTCTGCTGCTGTAGCGTCTTCTGGATGCAATTTGCTCTCTATGTATAGGAAGCATTCAAAAGATGGCGGCAGGTAAAACGTCTTGGGGGGGAGTATACTACATGGCCGAAACGATCGGGCGCCGCATCAATGCACTGGTTACTGCGAGTACATCTGAGACGGTTGTGGTTGAAACTGTTGAGGGTGCGAGTGTTGCTGATACTGGTATGAGCCTACGCTCATCGTTGCAGGCCGATGTTGATAGTTCGGTCCTAGAGAGCCCACAGTCTGGTCACTCGGGTGATATCCAAAATATTGTCCTGGGCGAGGGCCTTGCTGGCGGCCATGGTGATGGTGATGGTTCTGATACTGATGCATATGCTGATGCTGATGCTGATGGTGTAGCGGCTGCTCCATGCGATTGTCAAATGGTACATGTGCATGTGGGGTAAGATGGAGATGGGGAGGAGGGGAACTTGACTGGAGCCCGCCAAGAGTTGCTTGAGCCATCGACGGGCTTACGGCATACATCCAAATGCGCGTCTTGTAAATTTTAAATAGATCGCGGACGAGTTCACGGAAATCAATCCTCCGCTCGGCAACAAAGTAAAACGTGAGCTTGCGCCGGTCCCTGTGCGACGGTGATGGAGCGGGAAACGACGGTCAGTTTTAGGGAGCCATACAATCAATCAGTCACTTGCGTGGGCAGTCTTATATTGACCATACTAACCATTGATATTCAGCATCAACGACTTCCATGGGTAGGCGCTTTTGACGGACCTTTGTCTGACACACCATCATGGCTTTGACCTCATCCTGGCTCTTGTGGGCGAGCTGAGAGATTTCGGTCGATTGGGCTAAGCGGAAAATTCGCTTGGGATTGATTTCCTTTGGCGTGCGAGGTGCGCCGGCGCTGCCATCTTGTTGTGCCTGCATGGCCGCAATCTCCGCTTGCTGATCCTGTAGTGCCTGAATATGCTTTGGGGTGATGGAGTCGTTAGTGATCTTGCCCAGGTCCTTGCCTCGGTCCGCCTCGACTATAACCAGGTCGCCGGTCTTGAGTGACAGGCCGCAACTCTCCGTTACATAAAACAAATCGTTCCTTCCAGCTTTGAACTCCACCACGTAAAGCGCTTCGCGGTGGGGTAGTTGCCCCAAGGACAGCCCCTTGCCAAGCTCCTTTATATTCGGCCCAGCCACTGAGTAGTCCTCATGATCGTGGAGCTCCTCCTCCAAGCCCCAGCCACTCGCCCCCGTCCCTTCTCCAATATGCAAAGACTCGAAGGAAGAGGTCAAGGCATAGGGCGCGGTACTTGGTCGAAAATAGGATCCACCAACCCCCGCGACGGAATGGCGTCGCTGCACCTGCTGCTGCATAGGGTCGTTCTCGAGTGGATAACTATAGAGAGAGTGAGAGACAGAGAGAGAGTGAAATAGGCAGTGAAAAATTAAGGAACATGTTGCAACAACGCATTGTCTTGCGAGAACCGTAGCGATCTTGAGCGTCGGGGTTCCAATTCTATTAGCTCGCGTGCACGGCCTGAAGATGACTTACCGGTTGGAGAAGCTTATCGTCGAAGAATTGCCAGCATCGGCATCGTCCAAGAATGCGCCATAATTCTGAAAGCCGGAGGAAGGCGCCACCGAAAAACGCCTTGCTATGCGCTGACGGTCTACTTGTTGACGGTCTCGCTCCAGTGGTGCTGGAAGAAGCTGAAATGGTCCTGAAGTCTCCCAAATAGGTGCATTAGAGCAGGTCGTAGAGGTGTTGGACCGGCGATGACTAGACAGGGCAGCCTCTGATCCCGTAGAGGTTGACCATGCTGAAAACCCATCCGAGAGTGTAGAGCCTAATAGGGATCGTTGACTGTTGCCGATTGACGTGCTCGAGGTGTTACCCACGCTGAACGGGTCTTGTGATCGTGCACCCATAAACACGGAACTGGAGAGTCCGCCTGAGAAGGCACTATGACTGAGAGCAGCCGAGGTCGAGAAGCTTCTCGCTCGAATGAAGCGCGGTTCCAGTGGATCTTCATACTCTTCTTCCATGATAGGTAGGCCAGGGCGGAATCTGAGGACCTCATCATCATCCTGGTCGTATCCAGCCGCCGAGGAGACAGGATCAAGTGCGCTTGAGAAGCTGGACTCTGAAAACGAGAGACTTCTTCCTGTCCTGGGGACGCCACAGCCCGTTGTATGGGCGGGTAGATGATCAAGAAACGACGCGCTCCTGTGCCTGCTGCTGCTGCTACTGCCGCTGGTGTCAGCTCTACTCGCAACAGAGGACGAGCTGCCGATGCTCCCGAGAGGGCCAATACTACTACTCTCAGCGATAGGCGCCTTGGTGGGATTGCTGGCGGCAGGGCCGCTCCATATGAATGAGCTGAGAGTGAGTGGTGTGGATTCAAGCATCCCAACAGTCTGTTTCAGGCTGCTCCGTCTGCCCCCGACCGCGCGTCCAAGGTCGCCTGGTGGAGCAAAGCTGTTACTACCGAGAAGGGAAGAATGCTCTGGCAGAGATGTAAGGTGTCTACTGCCTATGGTTCCTGTGCTGGAGCTCTTGAAATGTAACGGCAAGATCGTTTCGTCCGAGTCCAAGTCGAAGGCAAAGGGCGACGTTGACGACTCTCGGACAGAGCCGATAGCGCTGAGGGTATTCTGCCCGTCCAGAGAAGCAGCCAAATCTTTGCTGGTAGGTCTGTTCCCTTGGCTGTACTGCGGCACTGTGGGCGAGGTGGGTGACGAGGTTGAAGACGAGGAGGATTCTGACGAGGACTTGCTGCTGGTGTCGACAGAGAAGGACGAGAGTGTGGATTCTGCCAGGTCCAAGTGTTCAGAGTTCATTGCTCCAACCAAGGGTGTGAGACGATTGCCCTCGACTGTGGTGATGTCGTTGTCCTGCAGCGCGGGGTGGTGCTCGCGTTCCTCTGGGGGCGACAGCAGGGGTCTGCGTGGCGGGCTTCCGACAATCTTCCAACTGTCGTCTGCCGAGAGGGGTCGCTGTGTCTGGATGGGTCTGGGCGAGACGAGCGGCGGGGTGGCCAAGCCCGAATGGTGGGTGTCCATGGGACCAACACGGGAAACGAGATGGAGACTAGCGAGATGGACGGCGTGTGCGGCGAGGTTTGAGAGCCAGACAAGAGCACGGTTATCAATGGAGGAAACAAGGTGCGGAAGGCGCAATGAGGAATGAGCGCGAGATGAACCACTAGGCGTCAATGATGGGGCTCGGGAGAGGGTCGTAGTCGCCAAGGGTAGGCAAGCAAACAGGCGCGAGGCAGGAAGGAAGGACGACGGGGGAGAAGGGCCAAGGGGGAGCGAGGGCCAAGAGAGGACAGAGGGATGGAAGGAAGTGTGAAGGCCAGAGGTGGAAGTGTGCAAAAAAAGGCACAAAGGGTGTATAGGCAAAGCTGCGGTGTACACTCGCACGCACTCACTCTCTCTCTCACACACACACACAAACACACACACACCCATCCATGCTACCCATGCATCCTCGCGCCGACTCCTCTTTCCCCCTCCTCCCTGTGCACCAAGGCTGCCCTTGGTTGCCTCTCCTGGCTTGTGCTTGGTGTTCTGAGCACTGGGATGCCTTGCACTTTGCTTGTCCGATGCACATGTCAGGTAGGCCGTGTCACCCAAGCACCGCGTCAAGCATCGAGGCGTACAAAACTCCCCTTCCCCTGACCTTCCGTCTCTCCTCTCCTCTCCTCCCCTCTCCAGTCCTCTCCAGTCCTCTCCTCTCCTCTCCTTACCTCGCTCTGCCCCCACCCCCTCACCTTTACTCACCCACCGCACCCCTCACACCAAAGGTGCTCCAGCAAAATGAACAGACGCTCTGTGCGACATGCAGCAGTTGTAAACACCAGCGACTCTAAAATGAACAAAAGAAGCCGTGCATGCGGGATGATTGGTGCTCCCATCCGCATAAGCGGGATATCGGCATCCAACGTACAGGGTAACGCGGGAGAGGGATGAATGACGTTCGCGCGTCCTGGACGCTGTTCTTCCAGGAAAGAACCCCCTCGCATGTGCGACACCCCAAGTTCGCCCTGGTGGACCTGGTGCCATCTGAGGTCTTGAGAAATGCGGAGTGTGACGACGTATTTGAGCCCACTGCGGGTGTGGGTGTGCGCTGCGTCTGTTCACTTTCCATCTGCAACTCCATCTCTCTCTCTCACTCTCGCTCGCTCTCTCACCATCGTCCCATCCGCCGCGCCTCCCTTCGCCTTCGCTCTCTCTTGCCTCTCATCGCTCCTTAGTACTAATGTCATCCGCCGTGCACCGCAGGATGCTCAAGGAGTACCTCGCCATCCAGAAGAACTCAGCAACGCGGCCCCACCTCGAGCTACTAGAGCCCATGCAGGAGGACGACCTGCTCCACTGGCAGGCTATCCTCCTGGGCACCGTAGACTCGGCATACGAAGGTGGTCGCTTCAGACTCGACATTGTCATCCCTACCAGCTACCCGATTCAGCCGCCAACAATACGTTTCATCACAAAGATTTGTCATCCCAATGTACACTTTAAGGTAAATTGTCTTCACCTGGCCCAGAAAAAGTTGCGATCGTGCGTACTTGTACAGCGATGCTGTGAATGCCCTTGCTTCGTGGCAAATAGCAGGCAGGAGAACAGTTTATTCTTTTTTTTTGTTGGGGAGCCCCCTCACTCCGCTTTGGCAAGGCACAACAACAAGTAGAAAAAAGCAGGAGTGTGACGATATCCGATCAGCCCACTGGCACCAGAAGATGAAGATAGGGCAGACAAGGACATGGACATGGATATGGACAAGGACAATGACAAGGGACAAGGGTGAAGACAAGGGACATGGGATGGTTATGTTGGATGCACTCTACTGCCCTTCCTTTAGACCCTTCGCATGTCTACTTTATGCCCTTACTTCGTTCGACGTGAAATGATCGCAGGCAGCAAACGACCCAACAAAACAGAGTAGGCGCACAAGCATGAGAAACAGGGATAGCAGGCGGTTGGGTGTGACTATCTACGCATATCTGCGCAAGAGGATGCTCCCTGTCAGCATGGAATGCAGGGAGCGGGAACATCCGGAAGATCAATTTGCTTTCGAGTCTCGAACTAATCTAACTAACACAACCCTTTTTGTTGTTTTGTTTTCCTACTTCACTTGAATGCTCGCTTCGTGGCCCGCTTTCGCTTGGTGCTGCCGCTCGCGCGCTTTCTCTCTCTTTCTTGGTCTTTTTCGGCATCCGCATCCAATCATGGTTCATCGTACATCGGTCTGCCTGAACCGACTTGGAAATGACCATCTAGACTGGAGAAATCTGTCTTGATATCCTCAAGTCAGAATGGACCCCATCATGGACACTCGAGTCTGTTTGTGTTGCCATCAGCTCGCTCCTGACCAATCCAGAACCAAGCAGTCCTCTAAACTGTGATGCAGGTACACAAGCGTTGTTTTCCTGGTCGTCTACCAATGCTCCTTTTCCCGCTCTTGCCAGAGGACTAAAAATATCCCTCTGTCCGTCTTTTCGTTTATATTCATATTGTTTTCTTTGTTAGCTAATCTGTTGCGTTGCGGAGATACAGCTGGTTACAACTCGTTGGTCAAAATGTACACAGCACTACATGCCATGGACGACGAGATTTGAGCATTTTTATCGAGCTACTTTTATCGAGCAAAGCAACATTTTCTCCGCGACTTCTAGTCATGGTATCGCACCAACATGCAGCCTGAGAAAAGGATGACACTACACCTTGTACACTATCATTCCTCGTCATTCTTAACTCTTAGGTAAAATACAATACAATACAATATTATTTTTGCATGCAAAAAGTTGATCTTGTGTGCGATCAAGCTTTATTCAACGGTCGGGCTGGAATGTACAAGAGGGCGATGGTATAAGATGAAAGAAAAGAAAAGGACGCACTACTGCCTCCTTAGAACTTGTTCAGAGACAACCACTCAGACAGACCCTCCTGCTCGCGCTGAACCCAGGCAGAGTTGACATCAAGACCTTCAAGGGCCTGATCCAGAGCACGCTGAAAGTCCTTAGTGTCCTTGTCGGCAAAGAACTCCTTGACATCCTTGATAAGAGCCACATCCGATGACTGCGAGAGTGGGTACTTGACACATGCGCCGAGCATCGACATGGACGACTTGTAGCGCTCAGCAAGAGTGTTCCAGTTGGCCTTGACCCACTCCCATGTAGGACGACGGGACGCAGGGTTGGCTGCAAGTCCCGCAAGAACGTAAAAGATGTCCTGAGGACGGACAGACTCAGAGATGGCCAGTGCCTGGACCTCAGCAATCAACTCGGGCTGCTGCACAAAGCCAAGAGCCAACAAGGCAATCACCTGCTGGTCCTGCTTGGGAGCTGCGTGGAAATACTTGAGAACATGACGGAACTCCTCCTCTCCGCCCTGGGACAACACAATCTCGAACGCCGTCTGGCGAATCGAGGGGTGCAAGATTGAGTCCTGAGCTGGGTCCGAGACAAACAGGGCAAAGCGACGCTTGGCCTCAGCAACAGTGCTCTCGTGGCCTGCACGACCAGCGGAGCGCAAGATGACGTTACGAAGTCGGCTGGTGAGGTAGTCCTCGCCCTCAGGGAACTCCCATCCGAGCTTCTCCACCATGCGGTCAACCAAGTTGCGCTGGAAGTGCTTGATGCCCTGGTTAATACGTTCGTTCTCTGAAAATATGGATGCAATCTCGCCAACACGGCCAGCAAGGAGCTCCCAAACAACATAGGTCTCCTCGTTCTTGTAGTACTGAACAAGGTCCAAGAAGTTGCTGGTGACGGTGTGTCCAGACTTCGACAGGGACGCAATATCGGCAACCAATCCAGCACGGTCGCTCAATCCAACCAGGTCAGAGCCCTCCAAGATGGCCTTTCCGATACGACCAATAGCACTAGCAGGGTAGTTGGTGCGGAAAACACCGCTGTAATGCTTGTTGAGCAGGTAAGGACCCTCAGGAACCTCAAACGAAAGCGAGCGGCTCTTGAGCGTCTGGTTGGGATCGGCGATCGAGGCAGGCTTGGGGTGAACGCCCAAGGGCACCCACCAGATGGTCTCATCCTCCTCAACCTTGACATCGTTGGTCGACAGGAAACGGTGCTGCTCAACAGTGACAACGCCATCGGTCTCGGTCACGTTCAAAATGGGGACACCAATGACACGGGTCCAGGTGTTCATGAACTCGCGCACATCAATCTTTGACTCTTCGGAGAGAGCGTTCCAGAGATCATCCGTGGTCGCATTCTCATACTCGTGCTTCTTGAGGTAGCGACGGATTCCAGACAAGAACACGTCGACAGTCAACCAGTTGCTCAACATGCGAATGACAGAGGCTCCCTTGGAGTAGGAAATGGCGTCAAAGATCTGATGAATCTCATGAGGGTCTGAGACGGGCACCTCGATAGGGTGAGAGCTGCGGAGCGAGTCCAAACCAACACCGCGCTGCATGTCGTCGACCACGAAGGTTGACCAGGTGTCCCATGCGGGGAAGAGGTGGTCGACAGCGAGGGTTCCGACCCAGGTAGCAAAGCCCTCGTTGAGCCAGAGATGGTCCCACCACTCCATGGTGACCAAGTTTCCAAACCACTGGTGAGCAATCTCGTGAGCGACGGTGACTGCGACCTGCTCCTTGAAGCGCAAATCCGAGGTCTTCTCGTCAAAGAGCAAAGCAACAGTACGGTAAGTGACCAAGCCCCAGTTCTCCATAGCGCCGGCATCAAAGTCAGGGACAGCGAGGTGATCCAATTTGGGGAGGGGGTAAGCAGTTCCAAAGATCTCGGAAAAGTACTCGAGGACCTTGGGGGTGATCTCGAGAGCGAAGCGACCCTGTTCCTTCAAGCCAGGAAGAGTGTAGACGCGGCACACAACGGGTTTCTCCAGCTTGGTGGTGGTGGTCTCGATGTACTCAAACTCTCCAACAGCCCAAGCTACAAGCTACCATGTTGATGCAGAAAAGTAAATAAGGTCAGTTTCTAATAACAAACTGTGGGCTTTAGCAGATACTGAATCCCTCTTGCGCTGCAGCGGACACTTACATAGGTGGACATGACGGGAGTCTTTTCAAAGTTGACAGTCTTTTGCTCAGGCTCGACCTGAGTAACCGACTCGACGGGCATGTTTGAGAGGGCAACCAGCTCAGTGGGGACGACCAGCGAGATGCTGTAGGTGGCCTTGGCAGCGGGCTCATCCCAGCAAGGGAAGGCACGACGAGCATCAGTGGCCTCGAACTGGGTAACTCCCATGTACTTGGTGTTGCCCTCGGCGTCCTTGTAAGAGGAGCGGTAGAAACCAGCCATCTTGTCGCTCAAGATACCATCGTACAGGATGCGCAGGACAGCAGGGCCCTTGGGGAGCTCAGACTCGAAGGTGAAGGTGGTGGTGTCGCGGTGCTCGTCAAATGTGGTGGAGACAGGCTCGTGTCTAAAAGGGTCCAGCAAACTGGCATGTCAGTGCCTCGTTCCCTATCTTCTGATTATCTCACGGGTGCATTTTCGACCCGGTGCAGTGGATGTAAACACCTACGTCTTGCCGCCGACCTCAACGCTGGTAGTCTTCAGCGTGAGGTCCTTAGTGTTGATTTGGATGGTCCTGGTGGCCTCGTGAATGGTCAAGCTAACAAAGATGCGCGAGTAGATTTGGATGTCAGTGACATTGACATATGACATGTGGATAATTAACCCCCAACACGCCGAGACTCGCTATCAACGATTCCACCGGCTGGCTCAACAAGTCGCCCCTATTTCTCGTTCTCTTCTCTGTCTTTTTCTGCCTCTCCTTGTCTGCTTTCTCTCTCTCTCCCTCTCTCTCTCTCTCCCTCTCTCTCTCTCTCTCTCTCTCTCTCTCTCTCTCTCTCTCTCTCTCTCTCTCTCTCTCTCTCTCTCTCTCTCTCTCTCTCTGTCAGCAGCAAAAAAAAATGCACCGCGGAACGCATTTTAATAGCACGAGATTGGACAAAATCACGCAAGAATAACGCGTCTCCTGTTTCTTCACCTCTCTAGTGCAGACACCTGCATTTGGACAAGAGTACCAAAATATTCACACGGTCTTGAACAAAAAACTACCCTCAAACAAAGACACCCGATCTCGCCGCCCCATTGGACCCTGCAGTAGCTTACTCAATCTCAACATGACCGCCAAACGTGAACTCCTTGAAATCGGGAGTGATGCTAAGGGTGTAGTGAGAAGGGGTGACGTTGGTGGGGAGAACCACGCGGTTGGGGTTGGATGATGCCTTGTTGCACATGGTGGGCTGAGATGAAGCAGATGCAGGATCGGTCGAGACTGGTTCGACAGGCGGTGCGGCAAAGGCGTGTTGCTGCTGTTGGAGGGCTGGCGGCTGGTAGGTGTAGTTGTTGGCGAGGACGTCGGCGTCTTGGGCGCTGTGGAGGTCGTGGGGGTCGTGGGGGTCGTCCAAGGGGGAGGAGGATGCGGATGCGAGCGTGGGAGGCGTGGACAGGAGCAGGAGGAGGAGGAAGAGCAGGGGCAGGAAGAGAGAGAATCGAGAGGGCGGCGTGGAAGACAGCATTATTTATACGGCCTGGGGCTTGGTGAGCCAGCGGTGAGCAGCAGTGAGCAGCGAGTGTGATGGGAAAACGAGGCAGCCAAACACAGGACAGAGAGGGCTTGGAGTCGCAGACACCCAAGAGGAAAGTGAACACGGCACTGCTGGGGAAGGCGAAGGAGGGGCGGAGAGCAATGAGGAAGAGGGACGGATAAGGAAAGGAAAGCACTTCTCTGCAATTGATATACAGGATCCATTCATTCGGGTGTACTCTGCACACGTACTGCTGGCTGCTGCTGCTTCTGCTGTCGCACACGTTAACCATAAAAAGAAAAAGAAAAAGGAGCACAAAAGCCACCTTGGCAGTCAGACGAGGCTCTCGCTCAAGGTGCTCTCCCCGTTTCACGCCTGCCGATTGGCTGGATCGGGCAATGTTGCGTGATGGGAAACTCAACTCGTCGCTGTCGCTCTTGCTCTGCCATGTCCCCCGACTGCGGGCGTTGCACCCTAAGCAGGAACACGCCAAAAGAAGCTGGGATCGACCAAAGCAGCTTGTGCTCTTTACTGTACATGTACCTGACTCAATAGGCTCCCTCGCCCGCACTGTTGAGGCCAACAGACCATGGGAGTACTGTGCACACTTCAGTTCCCACTGCGGTGTTATTCAATGGAACAAAAGTGCGCTTGTCTACAACGGGTGTAACCACCGCAGGTCATAATAGAGCTGGATTGAACAAATAATAATGGCGCTATTATACTCAAAAGACCATTTTGCTAAGTAAGCCTTTGCATTTGGGGAGCGTTAGAACATGTCATAAAGATAAAATGGGCGTGAGTTTTGTTGACACATTATCAAGTCCTCACATGTAGGTTGCATGGCAGACGCTTATCATTATTGCTGGCTTTAACGTTGACTTTGTCAATGGCGCGCAGCTGTCTGGATGGCACTCCTGGGGATGGTGGGAAGCAAGCTGGGGGATAGCATGCTTCGAGGAAATGATGAGAGCGGGTGTGTTGAAAAGAGAAGAGAAATGAGAGGAGGAGCGATGGCAATGTCGCATATATGCCCTACCTTTCCCGTCATATGGTCACACGTAAGAGATAGCCGACCAACCATGAAGACCAGTGATGCCTACTAAGCCAGCTCATGAACGCCGATGGCATTCGTCACATCAAGCAGGGATAGTGTCAGACAAGCTGGGGTTCAATATTTGGCTTGAGCCAATTGCAGACCTGTAAGCGTGTGAACTATATTGATGCCAAAAAAGGCAACCATTTAGGAGTGTAGTTCAGACCATTCGTCCCAAGAAGGCATGGGCTTTAACTCTCAATCAGGCCTACTACCTTAGTCCTCTGAGCAGACGATGCGCAAAAGATTCAGACACATACTGTTCTGGAACTCCCATTCATCCCCACTGTTCCCTCGCCAGGTTACGATGTGTGAAAGTCCTTCAAAAAAGGAGGGATAGGTGAAGATCCAGCCCCCTTCAAAGCAGAACTACAGCATTTTTGAAAACACGGGGGTACGGTAGTCATATGCTTTGCATAGAAGGGATGATCTTCTCAAGAAGTGCGCGATACGTTCTTTCGTTATTTCTCTGTATTTCTCTTACTACTTCATAATCTCACAACCTCGTTCTTTTTTCCATCTATCTTGTTTTTCTTCCTTCGTCCATCTTCGCGTTCAGCTCAGCCTGTCCCACCGATACAGCAACCTGATAGACTAAATCATCTGACACAAGAAACAAACGATGTTCCTTCTTCGATCCACAGTCGCGGCGCTCCTGCTTTCGGCTCTCTATCTGACGACGTTGTAACTTCAGTCTCTATGTTTGGGTTTGGTCCAGGCTCCCCAGATTGCCCACATGAGGCCACGATAAATGAAATCAAAGTGGCGGACCCAAACGACTGTACAAAGTACAGCAAATGCAGTGCCTTTTTCTCGGCCAAGTTTAGCTGCAAAACTGGACAGCACTTTAGCGCCACTGAAGAAAAATGTTTGAGTCCGTGGAAGGCGGGTTGCGACCCGGCCTACAATTGAAGATATGAAAAAAGGCTTTGGTAGTCAAAGGTAGAGTATACCATTGAATTTTGATCTTATTCCGTTCAGTTTGCTCGTAGCGAAAGCGCAGGCTTGACAACTAGTAACTAATACCGTAGACACAGAGTGCCATGTACAAATAGCCTGCCATCTCCTTCGGTTTAGTCCTCACCAAGTAACTCGAATATATCCCTGCTTATACGATGGAACTCCTGAACTCTTCCCTCTTCCATTGTCCGTTCCTCCCCCGCCTTTCCCCTTGTCCCGTCTGGAGCAAAGTTATTCTGCCTTGCCCAGCCTAGATTTATTACTTCTCGACAGATGTCTGTGGAACGTGGTCTTTTCTGTCAATTATTTCGCGAATGATGCGTTAATGTCAATGTATCAATGCGAAAAAAAAATCCGCTGTAACTTCGGCTCCTGCAAGACGAAGAACCTACTCGGAGCAGTAGTACCACTCTAGTTCTTCAAGGCATCGTCCTATGCTGTCGGAGCGTCTAGGTTAACCACATGTGGTATGTGTGCGTCTGCGGCTCACGTCTGGCAGCACTGACAGTCTCAGCTTTGGCTTGGTCTTTTTGGGAGTCTTTTTTTGCCTTCTTCCTCAGCGCTCGCTTCCGCCTCTTTGTAGCAGGTCCTTTAGAAGGCGCGGGAGGGTAATGATGCGCTCGAACCAGGCCCAGGTCGACCTCCGTCTTGTGGAGGATGCTGTCTTTTGAATGAAGATATGTCGAAACTGCTTGGAAACTATGCGCACGCAGAAGCTGATGCCAGGCCGACCAGCTCGCGCTTGCCGCGACACAGTCGCTCGGATGCCCTTGATGCGGTTGAACTCCCGGACCTGCGTCTCGTAATCATTGCTACTGGCTACGTCTGCGGATGAGGTAGACATAGTGTCCTGCAAGTCGAAGAAGATTCTCTTGGATGAACCGAACATCGTCTTGTCCACTGGGTGGCCAACTTTGACGGTCGCAAGTTGGATGTACTTGTCGAGCATGTTGTCGATCGGTCCAGAAGCGATCTTTTTGATGATCTTGCAGTTAGTAATGATCCCTAGGGTCTTGATGTTCGGCCTAATTGTTCTTGGATAAAGTTGCAAGTACGGTCAGATGCGACGATGTAGGGCAGCTCCAGTTAGGCCAACACGTCCGCTTTATCGTACCAAACGAACATGCCTGTTCAAAGAATCACTCGAGGAACGCGCTTGACCGAGCGGTAGACTAGCAGGCCCGAATAGCTGTGACCACCATGCGTTCGTCTCCGTCAGCTGGCTGTCTCTAGGCGATACAAATATCGGCCTCGGTGTGGCAGGCGCAAATCGTGACATTCGGGTTCCCCATAGTCCAGCCTCATGCTGCGTCGAAGCTCGGCTCGTTCAAACGGAGGCAAAGATTTGTTTGAGAAGACCCTCAATCTTGTTCATCGCGGTCTTATAGGTGCGCTTGTTGGCACCTCCACGCCGCTCCATGGCAGCTAGTTGAAACTTGAGCTCGAGCAAGTTCTTGTCGTACTTGGTCTTTCGCGCCGCATGTGCATAATCCTTCTCGGTGTTGCGTCCTCCTTCGACATGGATCATCAGCGTGCGGTTCCCATCGCCGAATATGGGTATGATATAGCTGATGACAACAGCACCAGCACCACCAACATTGCCTAGACCACCACGAAAACTGAAGGGACCAGCACTACTGCTGCTTTCACCTCCATCACCAACATCGCCACCGGCATTGCCTTGAGAGCTCGGTCGGTCGATCTCCATACGGACAATACGACCGATTACAAAATTTCGGAACAAAGGACTGTCCAGGAGGTCCACGTCGATTTCTGTGCTGTTGCCAATCTCTGCGAGATCGGCCGCGACAGGAGGTAGACCCTTTTGGATAGGACTTGGAACAACTGGACGATACCCATCTATGTCACCAGGAATATATGGGCGGTATATCAGCAAGTATCCTGCTAACTCATAGTATTTTGGCTGCCATTATAGATGAGAAGAGTTATGGTGTCTATGCTTACCGTTTGCGTTGGCTCGGTGAAAAATTAAAATTAAACGGAGCGATGGTGCTTCAGAAAGCGACAGGATTGGGAATGAGGGTGAGGGCGAGTGCAAGAGTGAGGAATTGAGTGAGAGTGAATACGAGTGTGAGGGCGAGAATATAGGTGAGAGTTATAAGAGCGGGTACGAGAGTGAGAGTAGGGGCGAAGATAAAATAGACTGTACCTTAGAATGATGGAGGGTTGTAACAAAAAAGACTGGGAGAGACAATGAGTACGGGCTCGGGAAAAGAGAACGAGAGGGGCTCTATGAAAGAAGGCCTCAGACAAGGGCGGGACTGCATAATAGAAGGCTTCAGGGGGTCGGCAGTGTGATGTCAACATCATACGCTGTACGATGATGGATAGGTTGCGATGCATCACCCAGCCTGAAAGACTGAGTGGCGAAGTACCCTCAAAATTGCATCAGACCAGATCGCATGCGTGACAACTTGGTGAGGTGGGTGCTGTGCGGTTGGTTAGGGTAGGAAGGAAAGGTGTGTTGGGCGACGTGAACCACAATAATGCAGATGCGTGTGCATCAATTGATCCACGGCAAGGCCCACATGTGTCCGCGTCGTGTTTGCTTTTCAATTGTTGCATTGTTCAATTGTTCGATTGTGTACAGTTTCAGGGAGTAATACTCTATGTATTGTTGCAGAGAATGCTCGGGCGATGGCAGGTTGCGAGTAGATAGGGAAAAGCACCTTCAATACCCATGTTATGCGAAGGTCTGTATGTGAAAGGACGTGGAGTGTAGCGTGATTTCGTAGGCTGAAGACAAAGATATATGTAGCGGAGTGAGGTGCACAAATCGACTCTGCAGATGAGTCGCCAAAATTTATGGTCCAAAAACAGATGAAGGGATAACAGCAGCCGGTCGCCATACGGCACCATTGCTTAATACTGATAGAAAGTCCTTCCATATCAGCGATGACAATCAAACCTCTTTAGAATCTTCTCTGCCTCCCTTCTTCTGTGTCTGTCAACTCTTCTTATGCAACAGCATTTATCACTTTCAAATCGACCGCCAGTCCCTGTCGCAAGGATAGATCGGAGAAATCACCATTGCTCCCAGTGATCCCCAACACTCGTGGGCGTTGCTCACTGCTAATGCAAATTTGCATGGAGACAAACGAAAGGATATTGCATGCCATTGAGTAAGCAAATTATGAAGTGTGAAGTAATAGATGGAAAGTCGCCCAAACGCGGTGATACAGGGGTTGAGCTGGGTCAAACAACTAGATGTGACGAAAGGCGAAAGAGGCTGACTTGGATAAACAATCACGGCACAGTAAGGTTCTCTTGTTGTAAGAGAAACTGCGTCCGTGTTTCTTATGACCACTGGTTACTAACCGGTTACTATCTATAACCGGTAAAAATCCTGTCATGAATGCTCCAACAGGCCGCATAACAAATGCATGTTAGCATTACCAGATCGCAGACTCGCATTTGAAGCCTATAGATCAGTCCTGAACCACTGCACGGTTCGTCAACATCCAAGTACAAGAACAGGTCATTGAGAGCCGCTTGTGTAGAATAATCCCAAGCAGTATTCATGATCCGCGCAAACAGTAAGTGCACTTTCTCAACTTGGAACATGTACTACGGCTGTTCATCTCCACTACTGCGTTTCTGCAGCCCTCAGATTGTAATATAAAACTGCCGCCTACATCTGCGGACAAGGCCTCGTCTGACCTGCCTCATTGACACACACCATACAATGACCACGTCCTGGCCGCTTTAGTTACCTGTCGCTGCCTTGAATGACACCACTCCTTAGGTTGAGGATAGCGCTGCCTCTGGTTGCCATCTTCCTTTGCCATGCTCTAGCAGCATCCGCAGATGACGACGTCAACCCCACGCATGACCCTCTCATCTTTCCCCCTTCCTCCATGTCTTCAGATGCAAACCCTTCTATATCTGATCCACCATCGCCACCTCCATCGCTATCGCTATCGCCACAGCAAAATTCCACTGATTCAACGTCAAGTATCCAACAAGGCTCTACAAGTATTAGCTCAAACCAGACCATACGATCCCAGACTTCATACCATCACACAAGCCCCAGTCTCCAAACTCCTTCCAATAGTGAAGCTCGTGCTCACAACAGGGCTGCGTCGGCGTTGAACCTAGTTCATGTGCCACTAAAGACATCTTGCGAGATACTTCGACAGTTTTACAACAGCACTGGAGGGATCGACTGGACCAACCAGGATGGATGGCAGTATGTTGATAGCGTCACGGTCCCTACAGGACCGCAGGCACCGAGGTACAATCAACGGGACGCAGGAACGACTGGCAGCTTAAAGTTTGGAGTCTACAAAAGAAGCATTGGCAATAGGCACACTGAACCTGCGCCGTCAACCCCACCGCCTCCCTCCAACTCATACAAACTTCCGCCACCCGCCGAATCCCTGCAATCGCCCTCAACGGACGATACTTCTATTGACTCGCTACCTGTTCCAACCACCAACCCACCAATGAATATGGATCCCAATAACTGCTGTGGTTGGTACGGTGTGGTCTGTATCGGGCCTGATGGTGTCATCCCTCCGCCATGGCCCCCCTACGATGACGATTTGATCACCAATCGCGCGTCCCTACCCGGCTACGGAGTTGGCTCCTCTGAAACTGATGCTCAACATGGACCGGTACGAAAGAGGGATCTACCACCAGGATCGCCTTTCTACAACTATCATAATCGTAATCCTCACCGAGGTGGTGGCAGTGGGCATGATCACGGAAGCGGCAGCCGAGGGACGGGAGGCAAGGATAACCGACGGCACCCCGATAAAGACAATGACGATGGAGCGTCTGCGGATGGTGATGGCTATCATGACGATGACGACCATGGTGACGATGATGATGGACCAGCACCTCCTCCCATAGCTCCTCCTACTACCACCCGTCCGGGAGGTAGAGGGCAGCAGATCGATGATTGGTATATTATTGAGCTGTAAGCCTTTTGGTGACAACGAGTGTTCTATTATAATGAAGGGGTGCTTCCTGTGTTCTCACTTCTAAATACTGCTTCTCTGCATTTGTTTCAAATGGCCTCTCAGGCATTTAGTATTCAATGGACTGAAAGGCCCAGTGCCCAAGGAGTTAGGCAACCTCGTCAACCTGATGATTTTAGATATTAGCAACAACGAACTCACAGGAGAACTCCCCGAGTCTTATGGCAATCTAACGCGGCTGAAACGCTTGTATGTTGTCAGCAGTTTGAAAAAGGCGTGAGATCACATTTGAAGTATATATGAACACTGACGCCAAGTTTTCTTACTCTATGCATATCGGGGTCATTTCTAGGGATGTCAGCTCAAACAAAATAACAGGCACATTTCCTGAGGCGGTAACCATGATGACGAACATTCAAGAGCTGTAAGATTTACTCTGTCATAGGCAAAGGAACAAATGTACCACCGAAACTTACGTTTAGAATTTCCTCTCCCTGTCTGGTTGCCTATTGTCGCACTTTGCTCTGTATCTGTTGCACGGTCTAGCGTGATCAAGAACAACTATTTGACAGGCCCACTCCCCCTCTCGATCATGAAGCTAAAGCAGCTGACTGAGTTGTAAGCCCTCCAAACTGAGAATAGTTCAAGGGTGATGTAGAGACATACATGCCCAAAACTCATCGGCATTCCATTTTACTTCTCTACGCCTAGATCTATCGCCAATAATGAATTTGACAGCATGCTTCCCTTGGGATTATTCGCATCTCTGACTAAACTGCGAGTTATTAACATCAATCAGAACGGGTTTACGGGTGAGATAGGCCCTGAAGTTGGGTCGTTGGCGGGTTTGGTTAAATTGTAAGTTTTTGTTTCTTCGTGATAGCACGCCTGCAAGCATACTACGCAGCTAAATTCTCTTTGTTATTTAAGCTCTGCACGCGCGAACGAGCTAACGGGACAGATCCCAAAAGAATTTGGGGACTGCAAGCAACTACAATACCTGTAAGTCTAGGGGCATGTTATGTATGTGAACTTGACCATGTGGCATTAATGGTGGTTTTAATGAATGAACACTGCACAGTAACCTTGGTGACAATCACTTCTCCGGTGAGCTGCCGGAAAGCATCTACGACCTTCAGACTCTGAGCGTGCTGGAGCTGCCAGACAACAAGTTATCTGGAGCCATCTCTCCTCGAATCGGAAATCTCTTAAGTCTGACACGATTGTATGTCCTTGTCGTTGTAATGCTACTTTTGCCAACGCCCAACAACTAATAACTAAAAAAACGGGGTCCTTCTTCTCACATTTCAGAATCCTAAGCCATAACGACTTTAATGGCACCATCCCAGTCGAGATTCAGAATCTGACACGACTCGAATACATGGTCATCAACTACAACAAGTTTGACGGTATCTTCCCGATTGCGATTGCGCCTCCGCAAATCACCATTTGCATAGTTCAACCCAACGAATTCGCTGGCTGTCCACCCAATGCCTCGATTGACACATCAAACACTTTGGCCTACCAGTGTAACCTTGACTGCAGAGGTAAAAGGGGAAACATACCGACGCTCAGGGCGCGTACTTTGCATGTCAAGCAGAACCGCAGAGTGTGTTCATGCCTATTTTTTCTCACTCTACTGTTTTTGTGAAACGTAGATCGCGTCATCCACCCCGAAATATACGACGACATATCCATGGCCCAGACAATACGAAGGCAGATGTTGAACTCATCTCCGCTGGCGTCAGCTATGCTGCTCCTCCTTGGAATGGCTATGCATGTCCTTTGACTACATGCCGTTCAATTGGACTATGCTTCGAACATAAATGCCATTTTGACTGAGAACGTTTTCCACTGATACCATTACTTATGAGGATGTCGATGCTGATGCTGATGCTGATGCGATGCTGGAAGTGTTGTCTGTGGCAAGGTCCATGCTTACGCTAGTCTCGCAACCAGACTCTCACGTTTACGTAGGGCGGGACTGCAAGCCCTGCTTCCACTCAATTGAAGGTCTGGGTCCAAGCGCTTTGGTCAAAGTCCATGTGATATCCCTTAATCAATATTTATACGGACCATTGTGCCAATAGCTCGTGATTTGGACCCAGACCTTCAATTGAGTGGAAGCAGGGCTTGCAGTCCCGCCCTACGTAAACGTGAGAGTCTGGTTGCGAGACTAGCGTACGCCTGAAGATTGAAGACGCAGAACAGAGCCCGCAAGCACTTGTGCGACACGCGCCTTGCTGCAGGTGCGGCGAGGGAGGATCATCTGCCTGATTGATGCCTGTCCCCCTTGAACAGCTGAGCAGGGCGCCTGGTCAAGAAACCCTAGGCTGCACGTGGGCGCAAGCAATAGAAGCAGCCCCGGCAGCCCGGTCTGTGTGTTTGTGGGTGTGTGTGTGTGTGTGTGTGTGTGTGTGTGGTGTTGTATCGGCACGCCCCCGTGAGCGAATAGAAAATTAGAAATCTCCACGACCGTATGGAAGAAACCTTGTTCACTGGCCCTGGCAGGGCAGGTTCCAGACACACCTGCTCTCTATCCCGCAATCATCCCGTTGCCATTCGCTGCTTCTTCTCCTCATCTCCTCCACACCAGTGCCCTCGACCCGACTCCCCTTGCCGTGCGATAACAGCGTAGCTAGCACTGCTTCCTGCATCCGAATCACACCCAGGCGCGAGATCCACCCTGTAAGACCCGTCGTTGTCTAATGAGACCTGCCAGTCCAAACCCCGATGGCGGCATTCCTCGCATTGCTCCCCAGCCCCTGCATGCGAAAAAGCAGCCCCACTTGCTTGCGTATGCAGCACATGAACCCCTTTACTCAGGAACAGCAGCACACTGCGTTAGTTCCATTTTCTCTCCTGTGTTAGTGGCAGTAAAAGGAACACTCGTACGTGCTGGCGGCTGTTGGCGACGGCATGTGGAGGTAGATATCCGTACAGTGAAAAATAAGGGCTGCGAATTACTCTTCTCGCATCACATCGGGCGTGAAGTGTTGCTCGCCGACGCGCTAGAGCAGCTTGGCCGCCGCGGCAGCCTTGTCTCTACCTCCCTTGCTAACTCGTATTGTCCTCTTGCACTTGTGCTCCTAACACTCCCTTGCTCGTTTATATCTGCAGCTGCGTCCTTGTAAGGCATCTGTAAACAACTAGTAACCCGCAGGTTCACATCAGGCAATCGCTCGTCAAGAACAGCCAAGACCATGGGTGCTACAGCAGGCAAGTCTACCACTTCTGCGCAAGGTCCATCTGCAGTATCCAGGCGTGTGTTAATCCTTCTTCCCTCGTCTGTAGGCAGCGTTGTGACGGGCCTCGACCCGACCATCGTCAATCCCCAGAACCCCTTCCCGCTGTTCGTCATCCAGGTAACGTCTCAGGGCTCGTCTTACAAAGCCGCGCTATTAAGAGTATGTCAACTCACCGCATTTGTGTTCCCACTATCCATTATATCAAGGCGGTCATCATCATCGGACTATGCTACATGCTTCATATGGGCCTGAGAAAGCTGAAGCAGCCGCGCGTCATCTCGGAGGTCATTGCGGGCATTATTCTTGGCCCATCTGTAATGGGCCGTATACCCGGCTTTGCCACCAAGATCTTCAATCCCGCTGGATTGCCCTACCTCAACCTCATCTCCAATGTCGGTCTCGTCTTCTTTCTCTTTCTCGTCGGCCTCGAACTCGATCCTTCACAGGTGGTGAAGCGGGCCAAGTTTGCTCTCGGCATCACGTTTGCAGGCATGGTACTTCCTCTAGGCGTAGGCGCCGCGGTTAGTTATGTCCTGTATGAAGAAATGGGACCTGATCCATCGGTCGGTTTTGGTCAATTTCTGCTCTTCTGCGGTGTGGCCATGTCCATCACAGCCTTCCCGGTGTTGGCTCGTATTCTTGCCGAGCAAAAGCTTTTAACTACCAAGGTCGGATTCTTGACGATCTGCGCTGGTGCTGTCGGGGACATTCTCGCCTGGATCTTACTTGCCCTCGTGGTCTCGATCATCAATAGCGCCAGCCAGATCACGCCGCTCTATGTTGTCCTGCTCTCGATCGCCTGGTGCCTCGTCCTTGTATTCGTGATCCGGCCCATGTTCACGTTTATGATCAGATACACCAAATCGCAGGACGAACCCAGTCAGACTATGATGGCCTTCACGATGGTTGTCGTCTTGGTCAGTGCCTTTGTGACAGACATCATTGGGGTCCATGCCATCTTTGGCTCCTTCTTGGTCGGGCTCATCATCCCCAACGACACTGGCTTTGCTGACGGAGTTACCAAAAGGATCGAGGATCTAGTCACGGTCATCTTCTTGCCTATCTACTTTGCACTGTCGGGACTCAAGACCCAGATCGGGCTTTTGGATGACGCGCGCACTTGGGGACTTGTCATTCTCGTGACGTTCGTGGCCTGCTTTGGCAAGATTGTCGGGTGCACCGCGGCCGCCAGAATCCAGGGCATGGAATGGCGCGAGTCCCTTGCTATCGGAATCTTGATGAACTGTAAGGGTCTCATCGAGCTCATTGTTCTCAACATTGGCTACGACGCTGGAGTGATCAACGCGAGGGTCTTTGTGATTATGGTGGCTATGTGTTTGATCACGACCTGTATGACCACACCCGGAGTTTCTTGGATCTATCCTGTTCACTATCAGCGGGCCGCGGCTCTGCGAGCCTTGGCCAAGGAGAAAGCCAAGAACGGTGATGTTGAACAGCAATACGCCTCAGAGTTATCCGATCCCAAAAAGAATGGCATCATGCTCTGCTTGGACAAAATTCACAACTTGCCGGCAATGATGACCTTCCTCGAAATGCTGCATCACGCCGTCCCCCAGTCCCAAGCAGATGTTAGCGGATCAACCCTTTCCGTTCCCGGTGCCCACGCTCTTCCGGACCACTCTGTTAGGTTTGCGCCTACCCCAGCAGCAACTGGACCCACTTTGCTAGTCCTTCGATTGTTGCATCTAACTGAACGCAGCTCCTCGGTGTTGTTGGCAGCGACTGAGCGTGCGGAGGTTCTGCGCAGGGACACGTTGATGGTTGTCTTTCAAGCATTTGCCAAACTCAATGGCATCCTTGTCAACCCCCGCATGACCCTCTCCACGGACCCCGAGGACTTTGCACAGAGTATTTACGATGAGGCTGTGGAGAGCGGCACCGGCGTGATCATCTTCCCATGGAACTCTACTTCGCTGCCTGACCCACCTTGCGGCGCAGAGGAGAATCAGAATCTAGTGCTGTCGAAGCCTCTTGTTACATCCAACACACAACTGGCCACCCGGCTATTGCATACTACCGCAAACACTGGCGTGGTCACGGCCATCTTTGTCGACCGGGAATTTGGAGGATCTGGACACTTTTTGAATATCATGGTGCCTCTGTACGGATCTCACGATGACGAGGAGGCTCTCAAGCTTGCCTCGTCCATGAGCCACAACAAGTTGTGCAATGTCATCATTGTGCGAATCGACTCGGCCAAAAAGCAAGCTGCTGCAGCTGAAGGCGAGGTCCAGGTCGATATCGATGCAATGTCCCTCGATTCTGAGCTGGATGATGAGAAGGTAGAGTTGCCAGAGGACAACGCCACTTTAGTTCAGGAATACTTTGCGCATCGGGCGTTCCCTCAGGGGGACAAGAGGTTGAGCAAGAAGGCTGCTCTAAATGCCGGAAGCCTTGGTGTGGGGGTCGGAGAGAACATGTTTGTCAGCCAAGTGCAGACTCTTCAAGATGCCTTGGGTCTTTCGAAGGCAGTTCTCGGTTCTAGAGATCTTTTGGTCCTTGGTCGTGGGTCAACGAGCAAACAAGGACGGCACAGCTCGGCCCCTTCGCTTCAAACCTCCGACCCCTCGAATGGTTATGGAGTCCAGGGCAGCAGCACGGCTCACCAGTTACATTCTACCGTGGGTACACCAACGCACCCCATCGACAATCCACTTGGCGACAACCACAGCAACCTTCGTGCCCGCCACACTCTCCAAGTACAGCCCTCGTCGCGGGACATTCACTACTCGACCTTAACGGTCTCGAATGTCTTGGGGGCGGTCGCAGAGACATATTTATCGTCAGAGGTCGCGTCCTGTCTCCTCGTTGTGCAGTCAGGCAAGCGGTCGAGCGGTATTGACATGTCCAGAGTAGCAGCCTCGATCAGACCTGGTTCTCCGCGCGTGCAGCACGCGAAGGACTTGAGCGGTGGTCATTCCCGTCCTTACGGGTTTGATGCGGACCATGTGTACCAGCTGTCGTCGGAGCAGACGCCAGAGCCGCATGCACAGCTGCAGCATGTCGGTCTCGCCGTCGAGGAGGATAAACGTTAAGATCGCAGAGCATAAATAAATGTGGTCCGTCCAAGATCCAAAGCCACTCACATCCTAGGTACATGATCTTCTCGCCCTTTACACATTGCCACAGTACTGACTTAATGCAAACAATGCTTCCACGGACATGGGCCTGTGTCAGGGCATGCTCGGCTCTGAAACGTACCCCGCGGCAGCCGAGCCCATCGGCATTCGCTGGGGCAACAGCAGTGTCACCAAGACGCCCATGGAGATCAGGAATCATGCCCCCGGACAACCTGGTCCAGAGCCAAGTAGAACACCAGCACGTCCGTCGCCAATATACCACTCGCTCCGGTAGCCCTTCTTCAACACCACCCGCATCAACCCAGGATGCCCGCGGCGACAATACTTTGGCCTGTACGTTGCGACCCTCACCATGGTTCATTGGTCTAGGAGACACCCTATCTTGATCCGTCGCACGCCTAATCATTGCTGAACTTGTCTGCGCAGCCGATACAATTAGTGATGATCGGGGAACGTCCGAAAAACTACGCAAGGTTCTCCGGAAGGTCCCTTTTCCAGGTAGAGTTGCATTAATGTCAATGGCCTGTCCGCTATGCAATTGAAGTAAACAGCAGTGCTATTCCCCACGTTACTGACACCGTCGTGCCGATCTCTGGTAGTCGTTGTCGTTTCCACTGCCTCGCCACACGATCCCAGTCTTCGTCGCGGGATCACTGTCTCGTCTTTCACCTCCATCTCGCTTCAGCCAATACCTTTGATTGCGTTCTCTGTCAAGTTGCCCTCGAGAGCATCAACGGTCTTGCACGAGTCCGATCGATTTGTGGTGCAGTTCCTGGCTGCAGATCAGATTCCCCATTCAGTTGCGTTTTCCTCTTCGGTTTCGCCTCCGCCGTCGTATTCTACACCATCAACGTTGACATTCAAGCAGCCACAGCAACAGTCAAGGAGCGGACGATCGACCAGAGCGCCTGGAGATAAGGACACGGAGGATTTAGTGTCAGAGGCGAGCGAACAGACCTTGGTCGACATTGAAGTCATGACGGCGGCAGGGAGGCCAACGTCGACTGATAGTGATTCTGGCAGGCTGCAGGCTACAACGGATCCAGATCCATTTGAGGTTCTTGGCTATGAGACAGATGCAGAGTCGAGTCTGCCTGTCCTTTTGAACACGCTCGGAGCATTGCGGTGCAGGACACACCAGGTGATGGTAGTAGGGGACCACGAGATGTGGATTGGGCACGTCGAAAGGGTGCTCCACGGGGAGATCCCAAGCCCAGCGCAGGAGCCACTGCTGTACCATGATCGGTCATACCGCAAGGTTGGCCGCAGGATCCTCTGACCGGCAGGGACAGAGCGCCAAAAAAAATATTACATATAAACCTCGTGACAGATGTCGCATGCCTCTCTCTCTCTCTTTGCTCCCTCTCCATCACACCACGCAGCATCTCATCGCAGCAGCACATCGCAGCAGCACAAGCACAGAGAGGCAGTGCTCCAGGAGACTTGCACCGCGTCGGAACAGGCCGTCTCGCACCAGCGTCGCCCACCATTCGCCTCAGCCAGCCCAGCCAGCATCGACCCAATGGCTCCTGCAAAGCACACTACCTCTCGACCTCACGCCAACCCTTCCATCCCAGGTCTGTCAGAGTTCTCTGCATTCACCTTTCCGCCTCCTCCTGCTCGTCCGAGCCATGTGGTGCTCAATCGGTTTGTGCTGTACGAAACCAAGACTGTAAGTGTTGTCGCGCTCCTTCTCTTTTTTCCAACTCACTTTTTGTTGTGGTACCAGTTCGCGATTCTAACTTGGCATCACCGCCACCCTTTGATAGAGGTTCTATGTCGTCGGAACCAATGCTCCTGCAGGGACACGGTTCAGGGTTCTGAAGATTGACCGCACCTCCGCACCAGATGAGCTATCCATCACTGAGGATGAGACTGTTTATTCAAAGGCGCAGGTCGACGACCTGCTTGGGATGATCGTCAACGGCAACAAGGCCACGGGAGGGATGCGCGAAATCACAAAGTTCTACGGCATCGTTGGCTTTGTGCGCTTCACAGAAGGATATTACATGACGTTGATCACAAAGCGGAGCCCCGTGGCGCTGATCGGTGGGCACTACATCTTCCATATCGATGCCACCACTACGATCTCGATCCACTCTTCAACAACACCGACCTCGAAGCTGGACAAGAACTCGGACGAGGCGCGGTACCTGCAAATGTTCCAGATGGTCGACTTGACAAAAAACTTTTACTTCTCGTACTCGTACGACATTACAAGGACGCTGCAGTGGAACATGACCCGAAATCCGACGGTCGAGGGCAGGAACAAAATGTTTGTGTGGAACCAGTATTTGCTGGAGAATGCATTTGGAGAGCAGACAGGGATCGAGAACCAGTGGGCACTCCCAATCATGTACGGATTTGTGGACCAATCCAGTACGTTCGTCAAACTGCCTACTCCTGAAGAGCATCCAATGCTGTGCTTGCGCGACGGATGTATCCTTAACGGCCCATTTCTTTCCACACTGGCTAGAACTGTCGATCCTTGGTCGTAATGTGTACGTGACTCTGATAGCCCGGAGGTCCAGGTATTTTGCGGGGGCTCGATTTTTGAAGCGAGGCGCCAATGACAGAGTAAGCGCCAATTATCATTGTTTTTCTTCGACTCAAGGAGTAGGGAAAGCTTGCAGTCGTTCAAAGCGTGGCCCCATATACTTATTTCGTGCAACCAATTACAGGGATATGTAGCCAACGATGTGGAGACTGAGCAGATCGTCTCCGAGATGTCGACAACATCCTTCTACAGCGCTGGATCTACACACGCCAATCCCAACCACACCTCCTTCGTGCAGCACCGAGGATCTATTCCTCTTTATTGGACTCAAGATGGCACCAACATGTCACCCAAGCCTAAAATCGAACTCAACGTCATCGACCCCTACTTTTCTGCGGCAGCGCTACATTTTGACGACATGTTCAAGCGATACGGGGCCCCTTGCGTTGTTCTGAACCTGATAAAGGCCAAAGAGAAGACGCCCAGAGAATCACTTCTTTTGAAGGAGTTTTCAGAGTGCATCGAGTACCTGAATCAGTTCTTGCCTGAAGACAAAAAGATCTGGCACATCAAATGGGATATGTCAAGAGCTGCCAAGAGGTAATATATGAAACTCTATGGAACACTAGCAACCGTCGTATTCATGACTCGAAGCAGCAGGATCTCACGCTACAGTAATCATTCTCTGGTAGTCCGGACGAGAACGTGATTTCCGTACTGGAGATCATCGCTGAAAGGACCTTTGCAAAGACTGGGTTTTTTCATAGTGGTTACAATCAAGAAGAACCCGAGGGCCGGCAGTGTCGATCCCGTAAAGCAGGAGACGCGAATGCTATTTATGGATCGGGTTTGCAGAACGGTGTCGTGCGGACCAATTGCATCGACTGCTTAGATCGAACGAACGCTGCCCAGTTCATCATTGCAAAATGTGCCCTTGGGCATCAGGTAATACTCAATGTCGTGTATCAATGTTTACTGAGGGGAACGCCATCATCTACTAATCTAATCACTCTTACATATCATGAGAACAGCTGTACTCGCTAGGGTTAATCGCAGAACCGGTCGTTCCGTTCGACTGCGATGTTGTCAATATGTTGACAGAGATGTACCATGACCATGGAGACACGATAGCACTGCAGTATGGAGGATCCCATCTAGTCAATACCATGGAGACCTATCGGAAAATTAATCAATGGACGAGCCACAGCAGGGATATGATTGAGAGCATTCGGAGATTCTACAGCAACAGTTTTGTTGGTAAGAGAACAGCGGGTATGAACGAAAATCTCTAAGCAAACCTACAGAGAGTCCGCCATTAACCCTGCATTCGTCACCTTTAGATGCGGAGAAGCAGGATGCGATGAATCTTTTTCTTGGTAACTACCGTGTTCATAAAGGCGCTGGTCCTGCGCTTTGGGAGCTTCCTGGGGACTATCACCTACATAACATAACAGATCCGGAGTTGAAAAAGATCAGAAAGAGCTACACAAAATGGTGGACACCGGAAGGACTTTTACCGCAGGATGTATTGGCTCAAAGGAGTTTTCAAGAAGCCCAAGAAAGGGAGATGGAGCAGTTTCGTTTGCACGATGCTGGATACGACGACTTTGACGGGCTGCCGCCCTACGATGATCAGGAGTATGACGAAAGCAATCATAATGTCTCTCCTGATAGTCACCAAGGTTCTGGTGAGGTCAAGGTCGGGAGCAGGGGTACCGAGGACAGTGGAAATGCCCAGGAATGCATGGGATATGCTGACTTGGGTCCTGCTGATAGCGAAGATCGGCGCGGCCTGCACGATTTGAATTTATATGCGAGTGGCATGGAGCCTATGAACGACCACTGCCAGGATTCTCTCCATATCGAGAACATTCAATCAGAGGATGATGAAGAGTCGTACAGAACACGACGCTTCGCCGACAAAGGACGCGTCGACAGCATGAATTCTATCACTTCGGCTCAGTCAACAGACTCTAACATGGCAAAGGGTGCTTTGGGATCGAGCGTGGCATCGTCGCGACAATCTTCCGTGGACTCGATTTCAGGCGTACCAATCGAGAGTAGAAGGCACCTCCTCCGAGGCTCGCAGTCCAATTCCAACATGTCCCCCTCGATTTCACTGGACAGACGGACAGTCGATAACGCATCACCAGATGAGGACATGGTCGACTTTAAAGACCGTGTTGTAGCACCTTTGAATATGCAGAGGGACCAGTCGTCTTTGGGGAAGCCAGGGACGGGACTGATCTCGTCCTCCTCTTCAATTTCATCCATCCATCGTCTGCACTTACACCGTCAACACCGTCTAGCGCACTCTGGGTCGAGGTCTTCCATGGCCAGCAGTCGACCACGGAGCTCAGCATATCTTTCGCAAGGAGAGCAATTTGCGCACGACGGGCTTACCGCATGTGGGGATGATGATTACGGAGAATCGTCGGGTCCATTTTCTGGAGCATGGGATGAATACTGGGAGGAGTACTATCGCCCAAAGGTTCAAACCTCGTTCCAGAGATTGTTCGCGTACAATATGAACTCGACTAGCCAATATATACCGCAAAGGTAAGAGGACATATCGACTGACTACTAGCGCCTCTCGCCCATGCCAAGGAGCAGCCTATTTATGAAACTGACCGCTCATTTTTTTTCTCACTTTCGAAAGTGTTAAAAACACTTCGGAACAGAGTCCCTTTGAAGTGCGACAGAACCACGGCATTCTCTCGCAATCCGAGATCAAGTAAGAACACTTTTTCCCCACACCTTTCATTCAAACCCTTTGGCTATAAGCGCCGCTGGAAGTGATTTGATCCACTCATTACCAAAGATTTTCACTCTCAGTGCCAAGGCGGCTGCAAAGTCCGATAAACCCTCCATGCTTAGCTGGCTTGGCTTGTCTGGAAGCAATAGTAGTAACAACAGCAAGTCACGGCCCGTAGTGTCGAAAGCAAACTCATCCAAGACACTACCTCTGAGCACTGGACGCAAGAAAGGCCTCCCCTCGAGTTTGGATGACGATCCTATCGTGGAAAAGAAACTTGGCCACGGAAGTCGCCTGTTGACTGCATCCTACCCAACATCAGGCACCTCGGAGTATGACGAAAAAGGGACCGGCTCAGGCAATCTTCGACAACAGTATGACTCTCGGGATGGCAAGGTCCGCTTGCCTGCACATGTTCCTAGGACGAAACAGGAAGAGTGGGAACTGACGAAGAATGTATGGACCAACCTTCCGAAACTTGCGATCAATGATCCGGACTACGTGTCAGCAGCAGACGAGAGCCAAGCAAATGGGGAGGCGCAACAACAGAGCAGTAAAGCAGCCGCGGAAGGTCGACACGATGGCAACGCTGAGGGCTCCAAAGGCGTGGTCCCTGCGGCGGCCTCTAATGCCACTGGTGCTTCGCCCATGGCTGAAGGCGGTCTATCAAAAGGTCGATCGCATATTGAGGAGCTTGTCAAGCGCTCGCTACTACCGGATGTAACCCCCCATGAATGGAACGAGTACAAGAGGTTAGAAAACTGTGGCACGCTTGTCATTGAATGGTGGACCGTTGGCATATACCCATACTTTCCATTCAACACTCTGACGCCATTCCTGTCTGTGTACCCTTTAATAGATACACGCAGCAGTTCAAGTCCATCAGGTTTGATTCTGCGCCAACCAAGGGTGCAGCCTCGTTTGGACTAAATGCAAAGTCCAGTCATAAGGACGACTCGCTTCCTCAAACAGCGCCCACTGGATCCGCTACAAGTGGATTACACCGATCAGACTCTCATCCGCAATCACCACAGGATCGAGACAAAGCGCTGCGTGGTCAGCTTCCGCCTACGATGGCATCCTCACGGCCAGGACCGATTGGTACTCTGGACCGACAGAACTCTACCACAACAATCGGATCCATAGAGTTGAACGAAGAGGAGGAATTCTTTTATGCAGCTGCAGCGTCTCGACCGCGCTCTGGGGCTAGAAGTAAGCCTGGAGCGAATGAACGGGCATATGAAACCGGTGATGTGAACGATCTCAATGCAGCCTCGTCGTCCTCACCACTATCAACTATGCCCGAGCAGCTGAGGGACGAGGCGTTCTTGCCAGAGCCACCCATACTATTGCCTCTTCCGACAACCATCAAGCTACCCAGCGAGTCTGAGCTGGTATTGTATAATGCGCACGTTGAGCTCCCCAAGTTGACCCTCTACACTGTGGGCCAGACGAGCCTCAACCCGTACTGGGGTACCAGTTCGGGAACTAGAGCTCGATACGATGCCTATATGATGTGGATCCTGAAGGGTCGATATGGCAATATGACGGCGAATACCGTGACGGGTGGAGGTGGGAACGGAGGTGCAGGACCTCAACACCACCAGCACCTTCGAAACCAACCACAACATCAGCACCAACAACAGCACCAACAACAGAAACACTATCGCCCGCAAGCTCCAGTGCCCATGAGACGAGGAAGCAGCGCTATTTACCAGTCATTTGAGGCTGAAGGAAATCTGAGCAGCCCTGGAGGAATGAATGGCGGCGTGAATGGCAGCCGAGAGAAGCAACGACAAGAGGAGCAGCAGCGAGAGTATGCACATCATGGCAAATAGTTGTCCTACTTGATTAAAAATTCGATGGCTTGCTTGAGCATTTCCGTCTACACTGCCTTTTCTCACACAATAAACCCACTGCACTACGCTCTTCTCTCACCCATTAACTCTTCGCGTTACGAAGGCAGTGTTTTACACGATTTAAGAAGTCCAGAAGGTGTGGGGATAGATAAGTGTTTGTTTGGCGCGTGGCCATTCTTGGCAGAGAACGGGGTCTCGGGAACTTAGGTTGACACGACGCAGCTCGATAGAGATGTATGTAGACATGTTGGCCATGTACTACGATTTCATTGCCACCGCTTCTGGAAGGTTATACAAAGAATCTTCACGGAGGAACAGAGACCGCCGTTCGGACAGTTTTGGCTCGAAAACTAACCGCCAATATAGATCACACCTTCTCCAAGACCAACGCATTGCTTCTCTTCGATGGTCCCCCCGACGCACAGAGGAACAAAGCCCACACTGAGCAGCAAAAAGTCGAGTACGACTAGACGGAGCTTGCCGCGCCTTTTTGACTAGGCTCGATGCGTGTGTCCAGCAAAATAATACCCCCCAGCGGACTCATTGTCGGAGGGTGAGTCCTCTGGTCCAACAACGTCCAGCCTAAAATCTCCATGGGGGTCGTGGCGACCATCAAGTGGGGCTCCCGATGAGGGTACGGAATCGTGAATAGTTAGTTATTACTCTGACATACATGGCAGGTGGCAGGAGCTCTTTTGGTCGTTTCCTAGAGTCCCTTGCCGGTAGAGGACTAAAGAAGAATGTTATCGTGCTTCCTCTGAACTACATGGTGGGATTCCATTGCAGTCGAGTAAGACCATGCGTGGGTCTTTGGATCCTTGTCAAGTCAGAACAGAGGACAAAGAAGGAAAAGAGGCCATGCACCTGCAGCCTTAGTCACAAAAATAGCGCCATGGTGTAAGATCTAACATATTTCAAGGGTATATTTTTTGGTACAGACGTAATTTGTTGTTCACGGTTCATCATTGCGAGATAGAATGGCCGCGAGTCGGTTGTACCAGGCTGGCCGCTTGTCATCCGGCAGATCGTCGAAACATGAGTCGATCCTGGGAACCATAGGCACCTCATCACACTTTGAGACTCGTCTACGAACGCCATTTAGAGGTGTTAGGTGTGGTGTCTTGAGGCGGCCTAATGTATGTTACTAAGCGGATGCATACGGCCAACGTTCCACTTACCGGCAGTATAGGGAGCAGAAGCAAAAAAGTTTGCAAATTGAGATCAGCTGCTTTTCCTCGTCAGCAGTCATCACGCCAAACTCAGCACGCGTCAACAGGCACCTTAGAATGGGCCGGAAATACTTCACATCAGGTTGGTGTGCTTGTCGACTACGCTGACACTGCTCAGATAACTGAGCCTCACTGCCATGATCGCGAAACGGAATCGGTATGCAGTGCACTGCCAGCTCTGGTCGAAAATCCATCAGCCGGTACCGCCAATTGCCACTGCACAGTTTCTGCTGTATGGCCTGTACGGGTAGGTCCATCCGTTCGATTGTTGCTAGATGTGAAAAGGCTGTGGGTTTCAGGAAATCCCTCTGGTTCTGGGGCAGAGCTCTCTCGATAAGGTCAAGATACGCTTTGACATACAGCTCCGAGTCCGAGGCAGGGTCTTGTTGCAGAATGAGTTCCAGTGTCTTTGGCTTTTGCCTATTCTCCAGAGCCGCAAGCAGTCTGCGGTCGAGAAAGATTGTGTCACGATAAGTACACATGCTGCTTCCCATTGAACCAGAGCGAGAGCTGAATGCATGAACAGAAATGAACGTACTGGAGTGCTAGGAGACTGCTGTTGTTCCTGCTGTAAAACTTTTTCAAGTACCGCGCCATGCTTTGAATGGCTCCTTTCCTTTTCCAAGACAGCTGCGCCTGAGGGCCAAATCCTGTTGTTGGAACTCTACCACACTTCAGCCTTACAAGGTATATCAAGAACATATCCTGGGTCGGGTCTCTTTCCAAAGCGTCCTCAAGCAATCTGATGGCAGTAGTAGCATGCCGGGTAACATTTTGGCTGAGCGACGTCACCTCCTGCGAGCCTTCATCATTATCATCATGCCACTCATCCTGCAAATCATTCGTTTCAAGATCCTGCCCACTCTGCTCGCGCCACTCTCTGACTACCCTCCTCCATATTGCAAAGTGTACAAGGCCAGCGTAGCCTAGCAAGACTGGGTTCTCGTTGCATGGAGCTAGCTCAATGAACCTATCACCATGGATAATTCTGTCAGTATGATGTACATTTCATGCTACGTATGAAAGTCCACCGCATCCATCATCAGCGTCGACTTACGGCTCAAAAGCATCACATGCCCCTTCCATCTGGCCACATCTGAGATGATATAGCATAACCTCCAACAGGATTTGCTCTCGCTGCTCCAGGTAAGAATGTGGGAAAGGCAAAGAAATGGTTAGCATCAACTGTCATCACTCGCTTTGGCCAGAACCACCTTGACAGAAATAACAGCGTGCTGCATGATCCTTACACAAACCCGAGACTTGACCAGGATGAGCTGCAGAAACTTCAAATACTGCGGTTCATAGTCTTCCTTTTGTCTAAGGAGCTCGCTTCCGATCTATGATGACAAAAAGGGGGAGCGACGAGATGGTTAACGAGAGGTTGGTTGACAGGATAAGCCGACGATAGCCCTCTGGACTGTATGACACCACGAACCTTCCAAGCAAACTCTTCTGCGTAGCTGACAGTTTTCTTCTCGACTACGGAGGAGATGTCTGTTCGGCACGACAGCATGATGTTGTATAGCTTGTATGCTCGGTGGTAGTCCCGTCGAAGCAGCATCTTGCGAAGGAGTGCCCCAGTGTGCTCCAGATGCATTTGTCTGTGGGAGGCGGCCTCTATCCGACCCTCGACCATTGGGAACAAGGGCCGCAACTTGAGCGCTTCCTTGGTGACCCGGACACGTTGGCGAGGCATGGCTGTTTCCTGCTGCTGTCCGTGCGTCTGAATGGTGAGAAGTTGAGATGGAGGAGGGTGTTGTGGAAGCTGCCAAAAAAAAAAAAAAAAAAAGGTGACTGCTGTCTCTGTTTACACTTGCTCAGTGCTGATAAGCGCTGGACGGAGACCCAAACTGCAAGTGCGGGGAATTGCTTCTTTTGGGTCACTTTGCACACCTTCCTCCTCCTCGTCTGTCCCTCCAACCTTCCGTCTTTTCCGCTCTGCTGCCTCCTCCTTCTCCTCCCTTTCCTCCTTCGTCAGCATGGCTCCTCGTATCGTTGTCTTGATCTCGGGAACGGGCTCCAATCTCCAAGCCCTGATCGACGCCATCGCCACTGGCTCCCTCATCGCCGAGATCCCTCTAGTCATTTCCAATCGTTCCAAGGTGTTTGGTCTGGAACGGGCAGAGAAGGCTGGCATCCCAACAAAGGTCCTTGCACTCAAGCCCTACACCACTGCTGGAAAAACCAGGAGCGAGTATGACGCGGATTTGGCCAAGTTGATTGTAGCAGCCAGACCGGACCTTGTTGTCCTTGCTGGATTCATGCATATCCTGTCGCCCGCGTTCTTGGACCAATTCCCAGCAACACCCTTGATCAACCTGCACCCGGCCCTTCCAGGACAGTTTGATGGTGCCAGGGCGATCGAGCGCGCCTTTGAAGCGTACCAGAAGGGCGAGATTAAGCACACTGGCGTGATGGTCCACCGCGTTATCCAGGAGGTTGACGGTGGCGAGCCTTTGCTGGTCAAGGAGGTCGAGATTACGCCCGAGGATGATCTGGCAGCACTGCAGGAGAGGATACATTCGGTCGAGCACAAGCTCCTTGTCCAGGGAGCGGCCCTCGTGCTCGAACAAGAGTCGAGCAAGCGGAGCAAGTCTGCATAGATCGCCCATCCAGCCCATCAAATAAAAGTCGTCTATGTATTTCCTCCTTTGACGCATGGATTTAAAGCAGTCCTCCGAAGAATCTTGAATCCAACGCGCTTGTGGATCTGCTCGGCACCCTTTTTGTCTTCCAGGAACAGCCCGCACATCAACAAACGATGAGCGATCACGAGGAGCAAGTAACGGCGTCCGAGCCCCGCGTCGAGATCGTCGAGGAGACTCTGCCGGACGGGACCATTGTGCGCAAAAAGAAGACCACCCGCACCATCACCAAGCGTGTCCTGACCTCGAGATCATCCGCCAGCGAGGTCGAGCAGGAGTCTTCCTCTTCAACTTCCAATACTTCCATCTTCACTGAGGATTCGCATTCTCATTCGCACGCGCATTCGCATTTACACAACAGCAGTGAAGCATCACAGGAAACAAAGGAAGCCAAAAAGGAGATCCAGTCGGCTCAGGAAAGCTCAGACATGGCCGTTTCTGAACAGTCAGCAGAAGCCAAGACCGAGACGACCACCACAACTACAACCACGACCACTGCTGCAACATCGACCACAGCCTCGGGCAGTGGATCCAAGTTCGGTCTCTTTGGAGAGGGCGGCGCCAAGGACCACCCTTTCTACCGATTCCTGGCAAGGTTTCCGCTTAGGCAATCACCAGCTCCCCATGTGCGTCCTCGTCCCGTGCGGCCTGTCATGTATGCGTACGCTCCTGGATGGATGGCCCCACAGCAGCAGGGGAACTCTGAGAATACGCCCAAAATAGTTGGAAGCTTTGATGTGGACTCACTCAAGTGGATGGTAAGACAGCTGTGATATATCTTGTACCTCTACGATAATGTTTTGATATCCGGGACATATCTTTACTAGAACAACACCTTCCTTGTTCTCCTTGTTCTCACTCCGAATACTTTTCCTGAAGGCCTACCTGAAGTTCAACCACGTCGAGTTTGATATCAAGCCAGCATTCGAGCCCACCATGTCACCCTCCGGAAAATTGCCCTTCTTGGCTCTGCCCAACGGTTCCTTGGTAACGGCAGACGGATTCGAGGCATTTGTCCAGGAGAACAAGCCCAAGTCTACGACTACACAGCTCAACCTGGATGAGGCTGCTGAAGCCGTTGCCTTTACCGCCCTTGCGGAATCCAAGATCCACTCCGCCCTTGTAAGTCCTCTATTTGTGACTAAGATATATCTGGCTCTAGGCATACACGTATACTTAATGCTTCAGTTAAAATCACGGCCTGTGTCGTAGATCTATACCTTATGGTTCGAGGCCCCCCATTTCGAGGCCACGACCCGGCAACACTATTTTGGCCACCATAACCGTCTTCTGGCAACGTTGCTAGAGTACCTCGAAAAGTCACGGATTGTGCAGTCAATGCTCCTGACCCGCGCGCAGATCGATCGCGAGCTGATCTTTGACGAGGCTGTGACGGCGATTGACGCCTTGGCTGTTGAGTTGGGCGACAAGGATGAGTACTTTTTCGGAAAGGACGAGCCTTCGAGTCTTGATGCGATTGTCTTTGCATATCTACATGTCATCCTGACAATGCCCAAGATCCGACATGTAGACGATGCTGGCCGATCCGGGGAGTTGGCTCGCATTGTGAGGAAGCATGAGAATTTGTTTAGGTATTCACAGAATATCTGGAAGAAGTGGTTCTCTGCGTAAAACGAGAGGCAGCCAGCGAGATAGAGAGAAAGGGATATAGACTCTGGATCGAAACTTTTGCAAAAGAAAAACAGTTCAAGGCAATAGAAAAAATGAAATCCTGCCATGACTCCCTCCATCACAGAAAATGAACGTGGCTTTTTGCTGCACATGTAGAGAGCAAGTCAGCACGTAGAAAGTGCCTTCGATCTCAAAAGAGACCTCTTTTCCTACTGATAACTTGGCACCCCGCCTTCAACTTTTATTGCGAGAACAAAGCAAACGAAAGAGACTCGGGAATGCCTGTTCGCCTTTCCTTATATTTCAATCCAATGCAGGTGGTAGTGGAACAGGGAGGGGTGCTGCTGTTAGTATGGTAGGGAGGCGTGCGAGTGGGAACTTTGGAAGGGGAGCAAAGCTGATGGCGATGGTCCCGGCCATGGTCGCAGCGCAGTTTTTGCGCGCCTGCACGCAATCCAGATAAAGAGACATGAATATCGTACCCTTGAGGCCAATATCATGAATGCACTGGTCATATGCGGCATTCATCTCGTCTGAAAGCTGCAGTGAGGTGGCAGCGCGTACACAAGCCTAGCAGAAGTTGTTTCCAGAAAATGAATTTTGCAAGAACAGATATCGTTAGGGCTTTGAAGCAAAGTCCAGAGACTTATAAAGAGAGAGCGAGAGAAGATGGAACTATGGAAAACTTTCGAGGTGAATGTCGAATATCCTCACCAGCAACTGCGGAACGCCAAAGGCATCGAGGTAGTATAGGAGAACGTTCAACATGCACTCGTATTTGCAGAGGATGATTTGCTTTGCTGTGTTAAGATCCGCTCCTGGCGGTTGTGTCGGGATCGGTGAGGGTATTGACGGTGATGTCGTTGGTGATGGCAACGGCAACGGCAGATTGTTGGCCACGACCAGGTGCGTGTGAGAAAGTAAGAAAACTATGCCTGCTGCCGCTGCGAGAAGTGATTTAGATACTGCAACCATTGTCAATAATCACTTGTTTGCGAAGGCAGGTGCTTCACGTCCGTGTTCGAGTGGGACTACCCGTCAGAAACGACAGGTAAAGTGGCAGATATAAAAAAACGGAAGAGAGTGTCTATGTGAACCAAGGCAATGGGGCAGAAACTTGTATTTATCCCAATCCTCCACCTTGTCTTTTCTATGCCATTGATCGTCGCGAACTGCACTCCATTCAAGGAAAAAAATCGTTCGTTCCATAGGATCTTGGACGCTAACTAAACATCGACAAGGTATAGGAGTACGGGGAGGGTAATGTTGAGAACAGTGCTCTATCGGTGTGGTTCACCTCTAGTGGTGCGGTAGGTCGGTTCTTTTTTGCGTGCTGTGTCCGGTGGAGAGTGGCATGGGAATATGGGGATCAAAGGATGAACGAGGGGGATTTTCCGGTCTACCGCTTTTTACATGCACCCCTGGTTTTCTCGATCGACACGTATCGTCGCATGGAGCCACACTGTGCAGTTTTGCTGTCTGCTTAAGCATCGAAGGGTTTGTTGAACCGGTATCCTTGCATAAATTTTTTAGTGTTGACATGATGCTACGCGAGAATCGCGTACGCGAGCAGCACTCGTTTTATCTTTTAATTGTCTTGGGAGTATTACGTAAAGCATGCCCCGGCTACAATGCGGTAACATGGCCTGGTGGCGGACATGACTGATATATTGAAAAGACGTGCAGGTCACCTCGCATTAATATTAGAGCGGCGGAGCATACATAGGTTGTTGCTGTTGAGGTGTGAGCCACACGGTGCTCGTAGTTGTCGTCGCCTCAACCTCATTCTGACGCCCACGCCACCAGCGCCAGGTCAAGAGACCAATTACCACCGCCAGAACTACGAGACCAGCTCCAAGGGCCCAGTTCCTCCACGGACTGCTGTTCCTCTCGCACCTGGTAGCGCTTACACAATGATACCCATCGGGGCAGGTGTACATTGCAGCTCCGTTACTGAACCTGGAGCACACCACATCGCGTTTGGTGAGATGACTCTTGTGGTCGTCACGTTTGTAGATGGGGGAGAAATTCGATTGTGAGCTGAAGCGCATGTGCTCAGAGTCGGGTGAACGGAGTGCAGGTATGGTATTTGGAGTTGGTGCAAAAGCTGATAGTATGATGGAAGTCGGCATCTGTATAGGGAGGGCGTGCGATAGGGGGGATGTGAGCACGAGGAATGCCAGAATGGAGGTTGGAACGCTATATATACGGTGAAGGACTTTCATGGTAGCTTGCTGATATCTGATCTGAAGGAGAGATGAAAATGAGAAGGTTTTAAAAGTGCAGAAAATTCCGCTGTTGCCTACAAGGAGCGTTCTTGTAGCCAAGTTCTTAAGCCCTGATGGCGTTCTCGTCTAAGTTTTCGACTCGGAACCTCGGTTTCTTATGAGACGCGCGTCAGCCCAACATGCCTGAAACCCCTGAATAAAGGCTGTAGTCCCTCTTGAATCAGCGCCGCGTGTTTGCGCCCGTTACATCTCCACGAGCAATAAAAAAACCCATCTGTTTCATGCAAGGAAAAGCATCCGCTCTTAGCTAAACAAGTGCTTCGATTTATTTTACATGGCGCCGTGCCTTCATCGAGTGACATCAACTCTTCAGTAGTCGTCGTCGTCAGTGTTGGCATGCAAAGTGTCCGTAAACATGGGCCTCTCCATACCTAAGAACGACCCTATCCGCTGACCCCACTTGCTGCTCATCATTCTCCTCTTCCAGTCAGTGCTCATTGATTCCGAGGAGCCTCCTGCAGACAAATGGGGACGTCGTCTCTGCCCGCCAACAGCTCCAGGACCTCCACCACCGTCAAGAGAAACGGTATTGTTCAACAACGACTCGGCAGCGGATTCTGCTCGGGTATTCGCGTAGTCATCCCTATCCACTCTTGGCGATAGACTGCGATTGCTGATCCAACCAAACGCAGTGGTCAAGAGCACCACTACAATTCCAATCGCAATTCCAAGCTCGACACTGACAATCAAGACGCCTACAAAAGTGACGGTCCAGATGAGAGAAGCCTTGTGTTGTCCCAGTCTCCACAGCTTGAGTGGCTCGGTGATTTGCATGATCAGCGACTGCAAGGCTACGAGTACGATAGCAGCCAGAACAGCGTTTGGTACCCGCTCAAAGCACCAAGTCAAGCAAATCAGAGTTAGCGTCACAGTGCCAACACCGACCATACTTGCAAGTGGCGTCCGACCTCCGGACTGCGAGAGGATTGCTGTTCGCGTCAAGCTTCCCGTGCAGGCGTATCCACTGAAGAACGATCCACCCATGGAAGCCAATCCAAGTGCAAGCATCTCTTGGTTCGGGTCGACCTTGTACCCATACCGCTTTCCAAACTGCTTGGCGATCGAGAACGACATCACATAAATGATCACTGCAATTAGCAATGCGGGCTGCACCATGGGCAAAACGACCTGCTCGACAAATTTAAGAGTCATCCACTCCTCCGGACCCGAGGTGATCAAGTTTGGTGGGAATGCAATCTCGGGCAGGCCCATGGGAATGGATCCAATAACGTCGATGCCCATTCCTCCTTCTGATCGGGGTGTATCGAGAGAAAAGATGACAGTCAACAAGGTCATCACGATGACAGCCAGCAGGATGTCAGGGATTGGGATATAAATCTGGCGCTCTACGATCGGCGCTTCCATAACAGCGGGTGTCAAGGCTTGCTCAGTCCCGTTTGGCGTTCTGGAAGCTGTTGGCGCAAACATGACGGATGGTCTTTCACTAGCACCTCCCACGCCATTGCCCTCCTCAACTGTCCGAAGCGATATGTTCGAGGTTACTGCACTGGAAGGAATCGAGTTTGCATACGGCGAGAGTGGTCCTCCTGTCCGCCCAGAACGAGATCCTGCACCTGCATCCCCCTTTTGCTGATGTTGTCTCTGCAAGACCCGCTGTTGGTCTCGCTGCTCCTCATGATTCCTGACAATTGCTGCCGAGATTGCCTGCCGTTGTTGAACCATGAACATCTCCTTCTTTCGCAGCTCCAGCTCATGCTCTGCCTTCCGTCTACGCTCCACTTTCCGCAAGAACAACATAAAAAGGATAGAGACGGTGCCAAGGCCGACCGTGTACCAGTTGGTTCCTGAAATAAAGTTCTGGCAGATCCAAATCCACGACTTTAGGAGAGCAAAGGTTCCCTGCGGAGAAGGCATTTCCTTGAACCCAAGAAAGTGCTTTAGCTGCGATGTTCCAATGTGGAAGACAGCCGCGGTATTGAATCCACCTACAAGCGCGTCTGGAAGCAGGTGCCTGGATGCCCATCCACCGACACGCAAGAACGACATGATGACTTGCACCATCCCGACGATGAACGAGAGCATCAAAATCATGCCGATGAATCGCTGCTCGTACGCTGAATCCTCTCCAAAGGACAGCTGAGAGAGCAGGGGCTCTGGGCTATGGAGAAGCGTGTTGGCAAGGGTATAATCTTTGCCGGCCAAGTGTGAGCCGTCTTCGTTGGCCATAAGTCCACGCACTGCTTGGCCAAGTAATAATGTCGTGATAGCGAATGTGCCCGTGTGCATATGCCGGCTGGTGCCAAAAATGCAGTAAATGAGGATTGGGACGACCGAGGTGTAGAGTCCATAGACTGGTGGCAGCGGTGCGAGCATTGCATACGCCATACTCTGAGGAATAACGACAGTTGAGATGGCTACCGGGAGAGCGAAGGAGAGTGGGAGAAATGGCATCAACATAAACATCTTTACGCGGGCATGATAGTTCGGAATCGAGAGACTCGAGCGATAACAAAAGAATGGTTTCTGGAAAAACTTACTTATGCCCGCGATGAGATCGTCGGGCAGGTCAGCGAGAACGTATCCGGGGGAGATGAGCCAGCCATACGAGGGCACCTTGCGGCGAAGCCAGGTCCTCCAGCAGGACTCTTTCTTGACAACCAACATCTCATTGGCTGCCGTGAGCGAGGACGACGAAAGTGACCGACTATGGAGCAGCGGCGCCTGTCCGCCTTGCGCATCTGAAATCGCATGAGATTGCCTCCTGTTCCCGGCTGACGTGGAGCGTTGATCGCGAGCCTGTTCGTCCGCAGTGGAGTATGCGCGGGACATTCGTCGCTCGACCGTTGACTGTCCTACGCCGTCATTGACATGATTGAGGCCTCCTAGGCTGCTCTCACTTTGCGCACTGTCGCTGAAAGTGCTGGGCGTCGCGCCGCCACCGATGCTGCTGGCACGACTGCTGGCACGACTGCTTAGGCTACTGCCGTCAGCACTGTGTGGGTTGAAAGGAGAAAGAGTGTCCGCCGGGTGTTCCAGGTGCGGACTGTTAAGAGTCTCCTGGCGAAGTTGTTCTGTCTGATAGGAAAAAGAGGCGCGGGTATCCACATTTCTTTCTGGGGAAAAGGAAGAGCCACCAGCAGGCGGCGGTGAAGGGCTGCCTCTTGACATGGTCCTAGCGAGGGCAACGTCGCGGGTATCTGTGCGCTGTATGGACGAGCACGTACAGTGTGGCCAGCGTGCAGAGGTGCTTGAAAGGTCGTCAAGTGAAAGAGCACGACGAGCAGTATGGACAGAGAGGTGAGAGGCGTGGTGGGGCTCAGGCTGCTTTCGGGTGAGGCGTGGTCAGCTCAGGTGGGGTTTGGTCAGCCCAGGTGGAGTTTGGTCAGAGTGCGATGGATCAATCACCCCTTTTCTCGATTCCTGAATCACAAGAAGAGGAGGGACGAGACGAGACGAAAGTGGCGATTGGGATACTGTGGTTGCTGAGACTGGATCTGTTGCTGAGACTGGATCTCGGGCAAGGATGAGGACTCTGGCGAGGATGACGATAAAGACGAGGACGACGATGAAGACGGGGACGGCGATGAAGACGAGGACAGAGGCCGAGGACAAGAAGGAGACGGATAAGAAATGAAAATGGCGTGCAGTGGTGGTGTGCACTTTTCTTTCACACTGTTGTCCTCGCTGTGTCTGCGCCTTGCTTGTCGCACTCTCTTTGATCGCCGATCATCACTCGCTCCTCCTGCCGCGGCTCACATTCGCTCCATCGCCACCCCACACACCTCACACACACCCACACGAGCAATCGCACGCTACCCCATGTCGGCATTGTTGCGCCTGACACTCTTTACAAAGGCCAACTGTGGCCTCTGCACGACCGCCAAGGAGGCCCTGACCCGCGTGCAGGCTAAGGTAGGGCTAACCACACCCTCCATCATGCTGTGCTCGTCCTCCCCCTAGCCTTCCTATTGCTTAGATCTTCCTAGCCTTCCTAGTTTTCTTGGCCTTCTTTTTGTCTACTCCTTCGCACTCCACGGCCAAAGCGGCAGCAGCTGACCAAAAACTAACGCTACTGACTGGCGTGGCCTTGCTCTGTCCCCCTTTACCAAAACAACAAATCTAAACAAAAGGTGCCATTCCACCTTGATCAGGTTGACATATACGCACCGGGCCAAGAAGCTGCTCAAAAATACATGTTTGATGTGCCCGTTGTCGAACTACAGGGCCGTGTCGCAATGATGCATCGGATCGATGAGGCCAAGCTGGTAGATATTCTACACAACGAGAAGCAACAGCAGCAGACGAAAGCGTAGTCGGGGTTCTCAGGTCATCATGCCCATGGTGATACAACGGCAACCAGAACTAGTAAAGTAAACAAGACGATTTGGTCCGCATCTCCTTTGCTGTTTGTTGAGAAGCGAGATCATGGCAGTACAAAAATTCCTCCATGGGGACCAGGACTTTGATCCCATGGTGTCATGAAAAGATGAGATGGGTATGGACTAGATTTCACAAGGCGAAAGACCTTTTCTTGCACCTTCTCACTTCTTAGCATCCCAGTGCTATCAACATACAAAAATCTTGGTGCTCCTCTGCTTCTGCTCAGCACTCCTCATTCAGATACCCGCTTTCTCCGCATGCAGTCCGCATTAGCCGGACTAAGGCCTCCATCGGTCCTTTCACCTTCAATGAGAGGACTGGGCATGAACGATATTGTATCCCACCACGTTGTTATTATCTGGTACACGGTACCATTGCTGCACTATATGTACTGCTGATGCTCCCCTGAATATGCTGCGTGGTTTGCCATGCTGTGGTATTGTCAACCCCGCACGAATCAGTTTTTAAGGCGTCTTCTTTTCCTGGAATCCACAGTGAAGAAATTACTTTCCAGTAAGGTCGCTGGCTCTTGATTCTGCTGGCGGTGTAACTGCTGTGTTTGCCAAGCGTTTGGCAGGATCCAGCCGTTCCTCCAACGCATCACTGATATACAATCCTGCCATCGCAAATGCCATACCACCTAGATCATATAGGAACAAAGGCATGTGAGAAGGATAATGATCTTTCATGAACACCACCATGTCCTGGACAAAAAAAAAGGTTTGTTTGCTGCGAAGGGTTTTTGTCCGCCTACCGATGCCAATGTACATGCGCGTGCGAGGAGGCAAAGCCTATATAGTGAATGGGATCAGGTTCAAGTTGAGATGTTTTCAGCGATCTGACTCCACAACATGCCAAGGACTGTTCCACGCAAGAAGTCAGCCTCTGTCTAACCTTGTACTGCTGCCACATGGATGCCATTCTGATGGCCTGTTCCCGCGTTGCTTGAATTGAGGTGAGAAACGTGGATCGGATGTTCGAACCAAGTGGACTCTCAGATAAACCTCGAACGACTGCTTTTTTTAGCACATGCCCCAAAATCGTCTGGCGCGCCTTCGTCGACCAGATCCAATGCTGAGGGGCTCTCGTCGCTTAAGCTGTCGCTCCACGGATGCCGCTTTCAGTTCAGAGTGCGCCCATTCTCCAATGATTGCAAAGAACTGCATATACATACAATTAATAGCCTACCAAGAGCGGTAAATTTCAATATGCCAAGTGTAGGATGAACTTACAAAGACAGCGATCACCACTCCGCAGATGATCCAAAAGTAGCCAATGTTGTGCTCCAACTCGGGAAAGTCTTTGAAGTTTGTACCGTACACTGTGTTGCGTGGAGACAACAACGCGAGGATGCGCATTGTCAGAATGTCACCTACGTGTCCGCCTGTCGCAGCAGTGAAGCAACACACGTTAAGATTTACCTCCGGCCACAAAAGTGATTGGCAAAAAGATTATGGATACCAGCGCCAGCCTACGCATCGACGCGTTTGTATCATATGCGATCAGGTTGAAGATCTACGAAAGCATGTGAATGGACACGATTAGGCTGGATAACATTGCAGTATTAGCGAAGTTGAGTACGCCTTGTTTGCGGCTCACCATATTTATCAGTTTCTCGCACAAATTGAGCATCGAGTCGATGTCCTCGACCATTGTACTACAGTGATCCATCACGTCGCCCATATATATCCTTGCCAAGGATGACAGTGGACTCCGCTCGTCTTTTCCCCTCAATGAATGGACTAGCATTTGTGTGGGCACCAAGGTTCGCTTCAGCATCGAGAGCTGAGCTGTCATCCGATGCAAGTCCCTGGTGAAAGCCATTCTCGGCATCGCCAAAACATGCGTTTCCAGATCATTAATTTCATGGCGGAACGCGTCTGTGATCGGGATGGCGTGGTCGACAATTCCATCAATGATGGATTGGAGGAGAAAACTGGCATCATTGTGCTTTCGAGTAAGAGAATAGTCGTGTGCGAGGCGCTCGATAATGGGGTCAGCAACAGATTGTCCTGATACTTGGAAGAGCGTGATCACGGTACCATCCTGCAATAAGAATATGGCGACTTGTTCCATTTGCACCTGTAACCTCTCGTGGGATTGATGCTCCGTGTAGTGATAGTGTTTATAGCTATCCAGTTTGTCGAGCGGGAGTCGTTGACTGAGCATCTCGGGATTGATCCCGTGTGGACTGTCAAAGGGGTCCACCTGTCGTAATTGCCCGTCTTCAAGAGTTTCCATGAGTGTGAGGAGTGTGCAGGAAATGTACGTTTGCTTCGGATACATGTCCACCTTTGTCCGCTGCGGTACATGCAACAGATCTTCGACAGCCAAGTGGTGAAGATCTAATGTTTGAATTCGAATGTGTACTTAATGGATACGAGCTTTACCGCGCACGTCGTCAAACGTATGCTCAGCATTGAAGCAGACGTACCATATTCAATTGCTATCGCCTTGATGACATCCCAGCTCATTCCGTTGATGTTGATCCATCGCACTGTAGACCATTGCGGTTTCTGGTAGTACATAGACATCGTGGTTGAGCTCAGGGTCGACAGAATAAAATTAATGGTTCAAAATTTCAGGCAAATTGGTTTACCGGCTGCTTCAGCCAGTTCAAGAACTGGTCGTTCTTCATATCCCGGTTCACCGTATAGTGATTTCGACTCATATCGACTGTTGTAACATCCACTTGTCTCTAAACATGTATGGCATATAAGTTTACTAACACCTCATTTGCGCTTCATCGTGTTGACTTTTTCCGATCACTACCTCGATGCAGTTGAAAACACTGTCCATGTCCGAGACGTCGACGCCTTGTCCTCGCACCGCGATATCTAGTTCGAAAAAGAGAGGCCATATCATATCATCTCGTGTTATTTATAACTGAAGCCTGTAAATTCGTTCCGTGGATTATAAAAGGTTGAGTGTAAATCGTAGCTCGTGAATTCATACTGGCAATAAGTCGCCTCTTCGAGTCTTGGTCATCATCATTTAAATATTTGCTCATTGTGTCCGGGACCGTCTTTGAGCGCCGCACCTCTGAGCCAGAGTTAGAGGCAGTGCGAGGAGAGATTCCTATTGGGATCGTAGTTGAAGGCATTTCTTCATTGCTCGCCGTTGAATCTGACGAAAACGATCCGGATTCACGGGTGCTGTTTCCGTTTGTATGGCCGTATCGATTGCACCGCTCTTGATAGCCGTGTGGATGTGTGTCCACTATTTCGCGGATGTTCATGGTAATGCGTTGATGGGTCGCGTCAGCCTTGCGTGGGTTGTTTTCGAAAGTGCGATTGATTAGAAATGGGAGTAAGGAGTTTGGATTGGTCAGGGGTATAGAAAGCGCCCTGTGCTGTTCCTCTTTGAGGAAACAAAGAATGTAGACAATGTAGTTCAGTACAGACATAGTACGCACATGAACATCTTGAGGGTTACGCATCAGTTTGACCCTTCGTTGGTCGGTTCGCAGCTAGCGCGTAGAACGGTAGCCCTTGCCCAATATCGTCTCTACAGTATCCGCCTGGAAATCATCGGGATGCCTCATTGACGCAGGTGTTTCTTCCTGTTTGGACATGGATGCAGTGCAGTCTTCTGTGGATTGCCGTTGACGCTCGAGAGGGGAGATCCATGATACAAGCAGCCCTTTATGGGTATTGTCGGGCTACTCAATTGGGCGTTCCATAGGTCTTCCATCCGCAATTCGACGGTTTCGCCCATGCTATGAATGAGGGTTCTCCAACTATTCAGGTACCCTTTCCATGCAGCATGTGAGTAGCAGGCCAACATGCAAGTTACCCCGCATTTTCCTGAACAGTGCGCAAAAACTCAGCAACACAGACGAGAGACTCTCGACCCGTGGGAATATCAAGGCTGCAGTACAGTACACAGTGCGGTGCTTTTTTTTTTTGCACGAGTCCATGGGCAGGAAGCTTAAACTATTTCTGCAGACACATGCTGAGCCCGGAACGACTCGGGAGACTAGGGCCGCCTCTCTTGAACCCAGACGCTCGTCTCGGCCTCCAACAAACACACTGTAGAGGGGGGAGGGCCACTGTGAAGAATGGGCATTACGGGATTACTGTACAAGATTACGGGTACTGTACACAGGAACGCGGCAATTGCCAAAGCCGTGCTGCGAGCTCGATGGCCCTGGGCAACCTTTTTCGTTTCTGCTGGGGGTGGCCACAGGCGTGCTATTTTTTCTATTTTTTCGGTGCATCCGTGTGATTTGCCCAACTTTCCCCCCTGTGTCCCTAATTTTATTTCTCTCACTTTTCCTGCATCTCACACGCTTCTCTTCTCTCTCCCTTCCTTACTTTCCCTGCACATCCACCTCCATCCTCACCCTGCTCCCATTCGCTCTCCCCAGCCAGCAACGTCTCGACACTCCGCAGCCATGTCCGACCCATCCAAGACCAACCTGATCACCCTCACCCGCCACGTCTTCCAGGACCAGGTCGAGCACTACAAGGAGGCCTCCGGTGACCTCACCCTCCTCCTCACTGCCATCCAGCTCGGCTGCAAGTTTGTCGCTTCCAACGTCCGCAAGGCTAGCTTGATCAGCATGTACGGCAAGCGCACATGGACCAGATGGGCAAGCCGTGACATTAGTCTTGACATTGTAGACCCAAGCGTCTTACGTCAACCCATCTTACATTCATGCACAATAGGACCGGTCTTGCCAACTCCTCCAACGTTCAGGGCGAGGAGCAGAAGAAGCTGGACGTGATCGCCAACGAGATTTTTGTCAACGCTCTCCGTTCGTCAAACAAGGTCGCGGTCATGGTCTCGGAGGAAGACGAGGAGGCCATCTTTGTTGAGACCCAGCACCGCGGCAAGTACTGTGTCGTCTTTGATCCCCTTGACGGAAGCTCCAACATTGATTGCGGTGTCTCGATCGGAACCATCTTTGGAATCTACAAAGTCGTAAGTTGATGCTGCCTCTATGCCGTTTGTCGTTTTCTCTTCTTTTCCTTTTTCTTTTTCTGTGGGGTTCAGAAAGGTAGTTTAGAACACGCTTCGACTGCCGAGCGTGATTAGGCCGATGGCATATCTGCCACCTCCTAGCCTCCTAGTCGTGTTTTTGTACGCCTCCACTGCGCAGATGGAGCAGTGAGCGCCACTCGTGGCAGCCACACACACACGTCAGGCTTGGATCTGTCGAGCGTCTTTTCAGAGTGCTTTTGCAGTTGTAAAGCCCCGACCGGGGTGTAAGCGGATTGTGATTGGATAGGGCAAGGCAGCTATTTTATTTTTGGGTCGGGTTCCCCGCACTTCCCTTGCCCTGAATGATGATTCATCGTTTCCTTGCACCGACTGCGTGCAAAAACAGGAACCGCCATGGCTAAAAAGAACATGAATGCACCGTACACGATGGCTAACACACGTCTCATCGGAAACTGCTCATAATAGAAGGAGGGCTCGACTGGTCAGATCTCCGACGTTCTCCGCCCTGGCTCAGAGATGGTTGCCGCAGGATACTGCACCTATGGATCTTGCTCTACGATGGTAATGACAACCGGCAAGGGTGTCAACGGCTACACTCTCGACACGGAGATCGGCGAGTTCATCCTCACCCACCCCGACGTAAGTGCCCAATCCAATGAATGATATGATGGAGACATGGATAAAATCTCGACTATCAAAAGTACAAGACTGACAATGACGTTGCCTACCTTCAGATTCAAATCCCCTCGCGCGGAAAGATCTATGCCGTTAATGAGGGCAACTCTATGTACTGGGACGCTGCGTGCACAAAGTACTTCCACTCGCTCAAGTTCCCTCAAGAGCCCAAGAAGGCTTACTCGGCCCGTTATGTCGGATCGATGGTTGCAGATGTCCATCGCACAATGCTCTACGGAGGTATCTTCTGTTACCCAGCAGACAGCAAGTCCAAGAGCGGAAAGCTTCGTATTCTGTACGAGTGCTTCCCCATGGCTTTCTTGGTCGAGCAGGCCGGCGGCCGTGCCACAACTGGTCGCATGAGAATGTTGGATGTCCAGCCCGAGACCATTCACTCGCGCTCACCCATTTTCCTGGGCAGCAAGGAGGACGTTGAGGAGGTCGAGGCCTTCTACCGGGCTGAGGCTTAAAGTAGTATAAAAGCATGGAAAACGAAGAAAGACCATCATTGAAAACCCCCACCGCATCGTTACGTCAGCAAGCTGGCACCTTGTACTTAGCCGCTTAGAATCTACCCTTCACTCACGCATAAATACCACAGAAACCTACACCAGAGGCGCAGCATATCAAGGCGGTAGGGGGGATGACTGGGGCTATAGGACAACACACAACTCACTCATTCCACTTGAACTAACTCGGCTCGTGCGCTCCAAATCCTCATTCATCTGGGTCACTTCAATGAGAACCGAGATGTCATCAACCGCATGCGCACAGCCGTGAAACGAAACCTTTTACTCAATATCCTGCTGAAGTCGCGCAACCAACACCTACTCGTGTGCCGGCTTTGGTAAATCAGGTTCTGTTTCCCAACGGGTATCTCGTGCCTCCAGAGGTTGTCATAGAAAGTCCACAAGTTCTAGGCAGAACTGCAATGATGACAAGGGCCTAGGGCTTGGTCGAGCATTAGTCAATTCAAAACCACCCAGGGCTATGCACTATAGACTATAGTCGAAGGTCTTACATGGTCCTATGATTTACATCAGGAATAGCTGCTGTTCGTGAAGAAGGGGCGTCGACTAAGGAGCCTAATACATTGTGAGTCCAGTTAGTAGTCTGCAAGCCGTGTCGCTGCACATGTTGACCATTCGCTTCGCCATGAGTTCAAGGGCTCATGCATAGCTACCAAGTCCATCCTGCCTTTCCCATAGACTTATCATGCTGTCAGTCTCTTTGAATTACATGTATGCCAAAACAGCATCCAACCCCTTGCTCCAAGGCCGACGGCATGCAGTGCAAATCAGCTAAGCTCGTGTAGATGCCTTTGATATGCAAAACCTATATCAGCGGGGCTAAGGATTTGCAAACATGGTAGACGGTCCAAACATTTTTGGCGTGGTATTCATTCCCCTTGACAAAGCCCTGTTACTTCTCCCAGAAGAGGTTCACATTGATCAATCTACACGACAACAATGTCATTCATGTCCGGTCTTTGCCTCGATCCTTTTGAGTCGTACAGTATATGGATATACAACAATGTCCGGACTTTACCTAAAGCAACAAAATATACATGAAAGATGTAACAATCATGACGACTCGCGAGACAGGTGCAGGCGAGATGTCATGTATACACGTGCTGTACAGATGGATATACACTTTCTCACCGGAATCACCAGCCAGCACGACGAAGTGACAGACAAAACTACGCACAGCAGCATTGGGGACTTCCAAAATCCTTTACTCAGAATTCCCCTTGAGTTACTAGCCAGCAATCAAAAGGTGACCTATCTTCTTGGAAGCTTGCATGGAAGGCACAAAGTCGCGCTCGAAAAGCACAAGTTCAGTGTCCTGTATCGCATCCTCCACTTTAGTTAACATTCTTATTTGTCGATCTAATCTTCTTCTTGCAGAGTTCTAGTCTCTGGGGTCGTCATAGAGTACTATGTTGCAGATAGCCCTATCCTAATCTTAGACGTCAAATTGCACCGTTTTTCACATCCGCTTGATAGATTATAGATCACAAGAAAGCGCGTTCTATGTCGTGGGGAAATTAGAGTACGTGCGCATGTGTACGTGTGCCTATCAATCCAGCACAGGCGCGGTGCACGTTGCAGCTTATACATAAAGAGTACGAAGTACTTGCATGTGTACAGTAACCGTATATTTCTGTAATGTCAAAAGTCTATCCTCTAATTGTCTATGTACATGGAGGCTGGCAAAGTAAAATTGGGCATATTCATACGAGTACAGCAGTAAAGGAGGCCGCCGCTGCTGCCGCCCATGCCAGCCAGGTGCTCGCGAGGACCACCCCTTGAGATGGCCTCATCATGCTAGCATCCTGGTAAGGATGGCTATCGTTCTGGCATTGCGCTACGGTGGCATACTCGATCTTGCGCTCCCATCCGAGAGGAACGAGTTTAAATGCACGGTGAACGACTGCGTCGGTCATATCGTGTTCGAGACAGTAGAAACCCTTTGTCTTGTTGCCCGCCACATATTTGTCAAGGACGCCGGTAAAACGTGAGATAACCGCAGTGTCGTTGAGGGTCGTATCCCAGTCCTTGGTATCAAAGTCGTCTTCCCAGCCGACAGGGATGACGCCCAGCTTGCGGAGAACAAAGCGCACGCGCGCATCTATGTCGCCGTACGGTGCTCGCATATATTTGGGGCGAATGCCCGTGATGTCAAAGATCGCTTGCTCGGTCCACTTCATCTCGGCAACAATTTCCTCATTCGTCAGTGTGGTCAGGGCGTGGTGGGACCAGGTGTGGGAAGCGATGTGGTGACCCTCGGCAACCTCACGCTTTAGGATTTCTGGGAACTGGACTGCGTTGGAACCCATCACGAAGAATGTCGCCTTTATATTGTGGGTCTTGAGGAAGTCGAGCAGTGGTACTGTTGTATTTCTGGGTCCGTCATCGAAGGTCAGTCCCCAAGTATTCGGGAGTTGACATGCGATAACGTCGTCGTCGGTACATTCACCACAAGACGAATTACAACTATAGAGTAAAAGAAAAGACAGCGCGTTAGAGCGAACGCCATCAAGTAACTGTTGTAGAAGAGATCACTGTCCATTTCGTGCTCGGGATGTCTTACTCTTCCTTGGCGGGTTGTGTGGGTCGAACTGTGCAGTTAGTTGGATCGAACGGGCCAAGGGGTACATCTGGCGCACCAGTGAGGTCGATCTCTTTCAGCCATTGCTTAACTCGTGGATGGTAGACGGAGACTAGCTTCGTTGGCTTAGGATAGTCATTAATTGAAAATCCAACCGCTCCGCTGGCGAGGGTGAGGATGACGACAGCCAGTGAAAAGAGGATGAGGAACCGCACCATCTGTGTGTGTATGTGATTTATTCGTCGTCGATTGTTAAAAGGAGGCAGGTGACAAGTGTGGGGGAAATGCAGCAAGAGTCCAAGAGTTCCGGAGTACCGTAAGATCTTCCTTCTTTGCGGCTGTTCGAAGGGTTTATATAACACACGCCTCTTTAGATTAGCGGGACTGAACGTGATCGAGAGGTAGATGTGGCGTAGACGGTCCTTGAACGAGTATTTTTTTTTACCCTTGTACCACAAAACAGATACATACAGGTTCCAGTGCAGCCACTCAAAAATAATGCAGGGACTTGGAGGCAAAACCTACGCCCGGAATCGGAGACGTTCGCTGGAGGCTAGCTGTCTATCTTTGTTGAAAATAGTCCAGCCGGGACTTTTGCGTCATGGAGTTTCGCGACTGCCACCTTGTGAGTGATCCGGGAATAGGACCTTAGCACTATATTTAGGTACAAAAGCGCCAATCTATAAGCTCGCACAGATTCCGTATCTGCTGGTCTGTAGTCTACAGGTCTCCTAGAGTACACACGGTGGAAAGGAAACACATCGTTGCTACGCAATCGTGTTCCATGTACTAAGTAGCTCGAAGAGCATTGTTGATACGCACGCATGTACAGTAGATTATAATTTTAGTGTCTATCAATGGCACAAATGTTTATTTCTGGCTGCACGAACCCCGTTAAACAGGTAGCCGGCGATAGGTATATATCTCAACGATAGACTGCCTTTCATGTGGACCACGACGGAAATTAGACAATCTTCCCGGTAATCGTCGCAATTCTGATGGGCTTGACCTTCTGCACGGCCTCGTCGTCAACATGGTAGACGCCTGCAGATATCTGTAGTACTCTGTACAGTGCCAGTCCATCGCGCCCACCTCTGAACGGGTCAAACAGGTAGTAATGGTTACCATCCGTGTAGTTCATCATTCCAGCGCTGCGCATGTCCTCCATTGAAATATCAACATCAAATTTGAAACTGCCTTGACGGTCCCCCAGCAGAAAGCTATTTTTCGTTCTCAGAACCAACGGCGCAAAATGATGGCGGTCGTCATTCAGCAAGCGGACGATGGTAGCGTGCTCTACGGGCACGCGACAGTCGTGGAACTCCTTGGACATATATCTCCCGCGTACAAAATCGAACCAGCTCCATAGGTCGGTCCGAAGCATCTTGTACCCAGATACCACCAGGCCCATAAACAAGATTACCAACGATGCAGTTCCAGCAGGATCTACGTTGTACTTTTCGACAACCTCGGGATTCCACGCCAAACCAAAAAAAGTAGCCAGGACAGAGACGAACCAAATCAGGCACACCGCTATCACCTCTCTGCGTCTATAGCACGGTAGACCGTCAGGCGTGATCGAGTAACACACGTCCATGGTCACTTTGTCGAGCTTAGGCCGAAAGCAGATGGACGTCTCGCAGGAGCAGACAATGGTGGCATTAGCTTGAAGTTGGCTTGTAACCCGTTTACATTCGCGAAGGTACCGGTACAGGCGCCGACTGGTTTCAACAGTCTGCGGACATGCGAGAACTGTGAGCGTGAAGGGATCGTTGCATCTCAGAAACATCTTGCGGAACAGACACAGGGCCGCATTTTGCTCGCTGCCGGAAATTTGGTCGATCGGATGTTCGAGATCACTATCATACTCCCAGAAACCGGCGTCGATGACGCTGGGGAAGCCTTGGACTGCAGTGAGCGAGAAGCTTGTGACAGTTTGAAAGACATTCTCAAACCGCCTCAGGCCGTAGAGCAAATCTGCGGTCATGGCCTGGAATACCGCTCCATAGGGGGCTGTCCGTTCCTGGCTATTATACTCAGTGATGGCATCAGTGACGAGGACTAAGGTCGCGACTTGGTTGGCATACCACCAGAAGGGTGAGCTGGAAGCTATATCGCCGATGCAGTGTATCGCTGCGACGATGGGAAGGTAAGAAAAGTACTCAAAGACGTGCGGGGCGTGTATTGCGGAGAGACTGTCGACCGAGAACGAATTCCTCTTGCTGCTGTTGCTGCTGCTGCTGCCGCTGTCGTTGCTGCTGCTGTCATCGTTGAAAATACGTTGACTGAAAGCCTTTAGGCCCGAGTATACCAAGTCGCAGATACGTTCCGCGTCCGCGTTGGAACGTGCGCGCGCACCGCTGTACCCTGTTTGGACTTTGAGATAGGCGATGACGGCGTCGGTAATAGCCTTGTGGTATTCTGCAGGGGAATCGTACTGAGCCTTGAGTGGTTTTGCCGCCTCTGCTGCGATAGGCGAGGTGAGGTCCTTTTCGGGCGTTGATTCCAGGAGCCACTGGATGCTGATGGGGCGATGCTGTGAAAGGGCGACAATTTGCTCAGTGCGGAAATGGTTTTTGTAGTTGAACCACAATGTCGTGAGGGGATCGTGCGGCAGGAATTCCTTGCTCAATCGGTCCTTGTAGAAGGCATAGAGGGAAGGGATGGTCGACTTGGTCACCACAGACGTATAGGTTGCGCTGGCCATTCCGAGTGCGATTGATGAGGCAGAGAAGCAATAGAGTGAACATTCATAGCTCGACGATGTTCTATGCATTCCTCGTTGTGCTCGAAAAACGCCTCTCCTCTCACATAGCACACGTTGAATTCTCCCGATTGTTACACCTCGTTATGCTGCAGTAAACATACCCGATTTCAATGCCTCTCGTCTTGCGATGCCCCAGGTCAACTTCACGAAAGCTCTGCAGGGTGAGAGGGCCTCGGCATGGTGTGACTCTGACTGAATGGCACAACTGTTGCACAAAAGCAAAGCAAAGATCGAGACCATTGCCACGCACATGTTCCCCGACCATGCAAACACCGCAGCAGTGCTGCAGGCTCAGGCCCAGGCTGTCCTCGTCCCGGCCAAACTTCACACAATTGGATTAGCCAGCATCAACATTCCTTGCAGCTATTCACTCAGTCAGTGTCCGCCAAATGCACACTCAATACTGAGTGAACTTTTAAGTTTCCTCTGCGAAAAGATAGACTCACTCACCTCTAAACGCAACTCAGTGAGTGCATTATGGTGCAGAAGGTGGACAATTGCCCCCAGTTCACTCACCCTCTAGCATACATATGCTTTCTGTTTTCTTCACTTCTGCATTGGATGGTGCAATAACCCATATGTCTAGGATTCTTACACGTCCATCTATGAACTTGCAGTGGAAAGTGCGAGCCGAAAACTATTATTTCGTGTTGAAACACTTGTAAAGTGTGTATGAACGCGTCGCGTAGATTCCTTTCGCTACAAGAGCACATAACGCTACGTATGAAGTTTGAACATCTAGTATTCAATCTATTATAATCCATGCAAGAAGTCATGTCTTCTGAGTGCCTAGGTTCTTTAGAAGGCATGCTGATGCTTGGGCTAACGATTTGGAAGAAACATATCAAAGTGTCGCGTGCAGCGATCAGACGCACCATTTGAAGGAGTAGAGGAGGTGACGACAACGACGGAGTGGCGTGTCAAGAACCCAATGTGCCTGAGCTAAAATCGCTGAGAGGTTTAAAAACTAAGGTCACACAGAGGAGGGTAAAAGGAGGATCTGTTTATTTTCAAGGACCGTGTCTTCTTAGACACCGATACCGGTTATCGGAGGCCCACCGTTACAGTAGTTCCTGTTAAAAAGCTGGTGATCGAACATCGTTTTTCGGGATAAAAGGAAGGCACCCTGTATAAGGTTTTATACTCACTCTGTGAGTGCAGATTGTTAGTTGAGCAGCCACGGTTCTTCCGCTACCCGCCAGTCTGCGCCGGCCAGTAACTCTCCGTGTTCATAACCCCAGACGCATGAACGGCCGGACCCGTCCTCTACGTGACCTGTTGGACACTAGGCCTCTTTTAGTCGGAGTCGTCGATCAAAAACAAACTTTGCAACCTCCCAAGGCGTTCCATAATATTGAGTGTGTTCTTCCCATGAAAATTTCCAATGACTCGCTCGTCCGCTGCAGCATTTGTCACTTTCACATCAACCGCTAGTCCCTGTCTCAAGGATAGATCGGAGAAATCACCACTGCTCCCAGAGTGGTCCCCAACACTCGTGCGTCTTCGGGCGCGTTTGCTCACAGTGGTAATTCCTTCCGATTTCTCCCAGTCGACAGTGAGTTCGCATCGACTGTTCCAGATCCATTTGCGCATATACTCCTCGATGGCCTGCACAAACCGTGCAACATTTGTCACTTTCCACGCACCCAAAAAAAAAAAAAAAAAAAAAAAGGGTTAAGTCGTAGCGTACCGTACCTGATCGGACTTTCAATCCGCACACGTCTTTAAATTGGTTCACAGCTTCATGGCCCTTCATCGAAGATCCATCGGAGGATTGGCGCAATTGGCAGCGCGTCCGTCTCCAAAGCGGAAGGTCGGGAGTTCAAGTCTCTCATTCTCCAAGATGCTCTTCTTTTTTGCCATGATCAATGGATCGGAAGAACATACATAGGAGTAAGGATGATAATAATTACACGCCCCCGTGTACACCTTATTTTCACGTCCCCTATGCTATTCCTATGTAAATTCATGTTTTTTCTCTCGACCATTAGTCACTATCTCACCTATGTGAATTCACTCCAAAGCACAGTTTCCCTACGGGAATGACATTTAACACAAAGGGGCCATCATCCTTTGTCGATAAGTTTCGCCACTCTCGATATTCTCGCAAACAATTTGCAGTATTGCATTTTTCTCGTCTTGGAATGATCGAAAAGCTGTCGTTTCTTTAAGGCATCATAGACACTCAATGAGTGAATGTTGCGTGCACTCACTGAGTGTATTTAAAACCTTATACACTGCTTAGATTCATTCACCCGCTTTTTTTCTTATAGCACCATCGTTTTACGTCAGGTTAACGTTTTTCCATACATTCCTGCATGTCATTTGTCATTTTATCTTTTTGTCAGATACTTGTCAGAATAACTAATATTGTGACATTACCGCCCGGCGAGACGAGGGTGAAATAGCTTCATTTTGGCTTTGGATAACGGTGGAGATGAGTATGTGACGAGGACTTACTTTCAGAGTCGTTGTGCCAATTTCTGTCGAATGAAAAGGAAATGAAGGTGACGATATTGAATAGCCCTATCTGGTGCTACGGCGTTGACCTCCACAGTAATTGCTGTTGCTCTTCATCATATTTCTTTCACGGGCTATACTGACTACATTGTTACTGCACCTAAAGCCAACGCGACCATTCCTAATCAGAAGCTATTCGCCTATTGCGAATAATCGCGATGTAAATCAACCACTTTTCCTTGTGAGAGTACGATGATCTGGGTAATGATACTGAGTAACACTGGTATCAAGGAAGCTGTGATAGGTATTGGTGGCTACAATAGCACAGGAGGAGCCGACGATTTCTGCTTTTACGTACTCAGTACGGTAGTATGGTCGCGTTTTGGTGCCATTACAGGTTGTTTAGATCTTGCGCTGGAGTTTTTGTTGCACTTGCCCAGTGCCTCTCCGCTCCTCATGCCCCCTTCTGTCTCTTCCTGCACTTCTTGTTGCCATCATGGCCGGACTCAAATGTAAAATTTATCGCGCAGGGTGAGTGAAATCGGATATCGGAATGAAAGGGCTGACCTCAAATGGGAGGTCATGAACGGTCAACGCCGTGTGCAAGCAGCGACGCTTCCACTGAAAGCAAACCATGCATCCTCGCCTAAGAATGGCGCCGTCTCGGGGATGCAGAGCTCTTGGTATCCCAAAGGCTAAAGTGTTGGTTCGCCGCCCGCAGCCCTGGCCGTGCTAGGCTGTGATGGCGACAATTCTTGGTCTGTGTAGGGCAGACTGCATTTGAGCGCAGTCGGACTTGATTTTTTTCTTCTCTCATCACCCCACACCCTCGGCTCAATGCACAACGCATGCCGTCCAAACAGCCGAGGTCAGAACACTTCAACGACCCTGCTTCCGGTTCTTGAAAACCCCTCCATTTGCCAGTCCTCCGACTGCGGCCACATTGCTGCCTTCCTGGTAAGTCATTGCTCAATGTTTATTCGGCTTTAAATTCACTGGTTTCGCATTAAGACCAGAGGATCTATGGAGCATAACAAAAAAATCAATTACCACCACCCACTCCCTTGATCCTTCCACAGCACAATGTCGGCGGTGCATTTCACAATGGTCAACAGCATCACTCTTTCTCACTGACGCGTTTGTGTATATTTTTCCCGTTCGCTAGAGTTGCCACCTCCAAAGAACAACAACCGCTAGCCCCATTCCCAAGGTCGAATCAGGAATTCGCCTTTCTTTTTTGACGCGTCTCTTTTTTTATTTTTGTTAATATCTACGATTCCCAGGAGCATGACGAGAAGGTGATTCAAAACTATGTTGGACTAGGCCATTAGATGAGGCTCTTCCTCTACTGCCGCTCCAGCCAGAAACCCCCGTGTCCACAACCCCAGACGCTTTTTCTCTTCTTTTTATAACAATAGTTTACTATCCGAAGACTATTCCCAAAAAATAGTGAAGAAAGGCTCCCGCTGCCACGAAGTGGCAGTTAACCGTTCGTATAATCACGTCCCCCATGTGTGAGCATAGGTTTGTTACTTTACACAGAAGCTGATGAGAAGATGGAACTCGCTCCTCTGATCCCTTTCGCTTTCAACGCCTGTCTATAATGCACAGGCACGGCCTGCGGTTTGCCTTTGACTGTGGGCTGAACATTTGGCGGCGGCAAGAAGCAGAGCACTGGCCGCTCTGAGTTCATGCCATACATGCCCAGTTCATTGAGCCACTTGGGGGTCTTTGATAAAGTCAAGCTTCGAAGCGTATCAGATCCGAGCCCACGGCTGCCTAGAATGTTGGCTACCATCCCCGTACTCTTATAGACGCCTCGTGCATTGGGACTGCGATTAGCGTGATATGCCTTGAAGGATTTGGCAACATCTTCAAGAGACCCCGATGGGATGGCGTAGAGCTGGTTTACAAGGTGCACAGAGTCGAGAATCGCTTGGTTTGCGCCTTGACCTCCGAATGGCAGATGCTACAATGGAATGAAACGAGAGCAATTGAACGGTGAGACATGTCAGAGTGTATACTGAATAAGGTCCAGCAACTGCATCAGCCTCCTATCCTTGCGTCTGCAGTAGAGAAAGCAAATGTGTTACCTTGTGGCAGGCATCGCCATCAGTACTGTTCGCAGGTGCCACCATGTGTGAAAGTATTTGTCTTCGAGCATGACCTTGGAGAGACGTTCCTTTGGTGTTCGGTCCATCAAATCACCGAGCGTACCCCCGAAAGGGCATTGGTAATGGCGCACCTGGTCGCAAAGGTCATCAGCCGCAACTGGCCCCTATGGCAAAGATTATTTCTTTTCTGGTCAAGATGCGCATCGAAAGAGGTATTCAAATCATCTCCCTTTCATTTTTCACCTACCCAGTCGCTGAATCGAAAGCTTTGCTCGTCATGGTCCTCTGGGTTTTCCATCTTTCCACAAATCTGCCAGCCGATTCTGCTCTCTGCAAAGGTGAACAAATACACCTGAATCGAGCGCTCTTTTCCAATGATGACATGAAAGTCTCCCGTTCGATCCTTCAGCACTGGGAATTCCTCCTCTGAAAGCACATCGGTCACTCCAATGACACAGTTTGAATTAAAGTGTAGCGGCGACAGGTCCGACTTTGGGACTGTCAGTCCCTTCTTGAGCAGGGACTTGTAGAGAGTTTGGCGCACGGCACTGTAGGCGCCGTCTTTAGAAAAAATATGTAGCGTCAGGTCATTGCTGCTGGTATGTTGAATCTGCTGTTTAGCTGTAACAAAGTCGTTGAGGAAGGTCATGGTAAGCCTTACCAGCGCCAATCAAGATGTCGGCATGATGAGTGGAGTTGTCAGCTACACGGATCATGACTCCGTATTGGTTTTGCTCCATGCCCAATATTCTCTTGCCCCAATTTATCTTGTGAGCTGGCACGCGCGAGAGCAAGATGTCGTAGAAGGCTGGTCGTGTGATCAGGATGCCATTGTAGCCATATCGCTCCTTGTTATTGCCGGCATCCATGGTTCCGACCTCGGAAAGGTCTTCGCGGACATAGTCAATCCTCTGACAGGGCAGAGACACCTTTTGAATATCCTCTAGCATCCTAAAACCAAGGTTTGAGAATATAGTCTATATACATCAACGTGTGTATATATGGTTACAAGTATGCGTGCGGTGGTACATGTACTGAGGTTCTTAGGCTATCGGAGCAAGGATGAGACAAAAGTGCATTGATGTTGGCTCAAGAGCGAACGAGTTTTAATGTTACACTCGTCGACCTCATCAAGAATGAGTCGCACAATGTGCAATGCGTCGGAGATGTACGGAGCTTGCGCACTGCAGCTCTGGATCGCTCCCTTGCACAGTGGTGCGACACTTCCTCGAAAATATTTAAATGCAAAGGGGACAAGGGGTAAGCCAACACTTACCCTAACTGGTCAAAGATGTAGTAACAGGCAGGTGTTAAGGACAGGGCAGATCCCAGAGGAAGACACTCTTTCGCTTTTTCAAAGACAACATAGTCCATGCCAGCACGCTCGAGTTGGATGGCGGTCATGAGACCGCAGATTCCAGCGCCCACAATGATGATCTTGACGCCTTCTGGGTGAATGTGCTGATAGACGCTCATGGTAGGATAGGTCGAGAATGGACAATGGAGGAATGAGGAACAGAATCCGCGAAATGGAACGGACGGGGGGTGGAATGTCAGAGCCAACTGGGGCAGTGGCTACAGTGTAGCGTATGGGGTCCGCAAATACGGAGGGGATTGTCGCCAGGGGATGACCTCTCAGCCCTGTCGGTCCCTCTGTTCCTGAACACCTTGTGCTTGCTCTCCTCCACGATTCGATGCATGCAAACAAAGTTTTTGTTTGTCCGAATCATAACACTTCGTTCCGCCTGCTCCTTCCTAACGCCCAAACAACGTGCCATCGAACACTGCGACGCTACAAGAACAAGCGTCAACACCCTCCGCACCTTTGAAGAAATGGACTACATGTAGTCCGTGTTGAGATTATTGTTCACTATCTTGACCATTAGATGTTATAGGATGGACCGGCCCACCCTGGGTTTGTTTGCTGGCAGAACAAGCGGTGCATGTAGCACTGGCGCAGTCATGCACTTTTTTCAGATGCTGTTGATTGTTTCAGAGGTCTAGAGGTATCTAGCAGGAAGTCGAAGTCAGCGAGCAAAGCCATGTCACTGAAAAGGCACCACAGATAACCAGCCAGCGACCTTCACCATCCTTATGAAAAGAACGAACACAGCATGCGCATCGGTAGTACGCCTTTATTACCCTACAGGAACAGAGGACAGGGAATAGGGGACAGAGTTTGTAACTGTGCATGCTTAGAAAACGGCAATTGGCCAGTCCCCATCTCCATCTGGCCAATTTATTCTGAGCAGAGTTATACCCGATGCTCCCTAAAAAATGGTGTCCTTGATGAAGTGATGAAGGCAAAGGAAGGGGGAAACCGAGAGCGCGCGGCATATGCATGGTCCTTTGTAGCTGCTCTCTTTCTCTCTTCCTCCTCTCGCTCGCGCGCGTTCTCTCTCTCTCTCTCTCTTTTCAGTAAAGTGCGTTAATTCTGCACGCCATGGAGATTTCTGTCCCCTATTCATCAGTTGCAGCTGCTGCATTTGTATGATGTCGGTTCTGTGGTGGAAATGGCTGCGACTTGATCCCGCTGATACATCGATGAAGTACCTGCCCATTCATCTGTCCGTGCGAACAATAGCATGTGCCTCGGGTACCGACTGAAGCTCGTGCGAGCGTTGAACTATGGTTTTGTTGGGTGTATGCTTTTACTCATGGCCTATTCTGCGCATTATGGCATGCTACTAAGAGGGCATCTGGACTGTAATTTTCTGATAGAGCAATCACCCGGTTCAGCACCACCTATGCGTGAAATTACATGTGTGTAGGCTTGAGCCGGTTGTGACGCTGGGACCGGGCCATCGGTTTACCTGTCATGCAGTAGCCTTCGACAAGAGTCTCCAGACTGTCTCTGCCTTCTGGCTTTACTTTCACAGATTAAAATCTGCCGCCTTGTGAGCATTCGACTTCTCAGGATACCGGATAGAGAGAGCGGTCCATGACAAGAAAGCGAGAACATGGATAGTATCTGTGTGTGAGGCGGGAGGTTCGGAGGCTCTCGTTCCGTCACTGAGCCACTGTTGTGTTCCCTAAGATTAACTGTCCAGTAGTTGCACAGTGCGTTGAGCGAGCCGATCTCGCATTATCCCTTCACCTGTTTTATGGTCAGCCCTTTCTTTTGTCTCCATGCAAAAAGCGAGGGGTGTCCAACCGATTCAATGGACACAGGTCCATTTCATGCAAAATGATGATGCAGTTCTTGAGAGCATCAAGTCAGGGAGTAGTGTAGTGTCAAATGATGCTAGTTGAAGCGTGTGGGTAGCTTGGTTGCTCAGTTCAAATCCACCACAGAGCATTGCATACCATGCGTTAGTAATGTATTTATACAGCAACCCACCCAGTTAGGAAGTTAGAATCGAATCACCAAAATTCGCTGTTGTTAAAGTGTCCACATGAAATCTTCTATAACCACAGTTCCACAGTTAATGAGTAAAAGTACACTATGGAGACGTTCGAAATGGACCCATGGACGAATCAAGGAAGGGGCTACAAGAGATGTACTATCTCGGAAGTATATTGAAGACTACGTGTCATCGGCCTCGAGACTTCCGCCCCACACACTGGAGCTGAAGCATTCCGTTACTGTAGCGACAGTATCATTATTAGTCGCACTGACCATTACTGGACCAATTCTATTTCTTATTATTCATCACTGACTCGTTTGTTGTGCTGTTCCTCTTAAAGTGCTGCTCCAGATGATCGACTTCACAAACGTTATAATGTTGGTAAGGGCTGCGTTGGGCAACTGAAGAAGGAAGTGACAAACATGTGCTTGTCTATTTTACCTTCTTTCCACTCCTCCGCGTGTTGGTTAGACCTATTCTTGGGCACAAGCCAGTGCTGCCTGTTTTCCACCTCGCAGTCTTAGCGGAATGAGAAAGTAGGGTGGACCTAGCAGATGCAAGCAGACATAGTAAAGATGAATGGGTCTGTCACCACGCGCGTTGCAAGGCAGAGTGACAAAAGAAAGAGTGAGAGCAACGATGTACAGGAAGGTGCATTACATTGCAGATTGTCTCCATACATCTGAAAAAACTTTTGTTTATTTTCTGCTTGTCAGCACTCTCTCGTTTGTCCCTTTCGCCTGTTATGCCCCCTTTGTCATATGGAGGTTCCTGCGGTGTGCTGTTGCACTTGCAAGGTACTTGCCTTTGCTGACACTTTACAAACACTCTCCACTCCCCTCGCTCTCCACAACGCATGAATGAATAGATTCCTACGAAATTTGTTAACCTCACACACCATACTTTCTACAACTCCCGCCTGAAAGTAGGAGCGCGGTTGGGTATGACAGCCCCGTCCCTGATCTAACCGTCCGAGCGTCTCTTTGCTTTTACGCCTTATTATATTAATAGTTGGTCCTGTGTCCATTAAGAGGCCAGTCTTCCTTTAAATTGAAATCGATCCCCCACTTTTACCTTTTATTTTTTTGTTCTTTCTGCACTTTAGGCTAACAGTTGCAACTTGTACATTTCCTTTCCATTCACCAGCGGCCATTCTCTCATTCAACACCGCCTCTCCTCACTCAATCTTTCATTCACTCACTCGTGTGCCCACCCAAACACACTCAAACACACTCAAACACATCAGCGCGAAACTATCGCCTCTGCAACCGTCTCGTCGTCTCTAACGAACAAGGCCTCGATCCACTCAACCTCTTCCTTAACCCTGTTCAAAATATACTCCATGACCCTCACTCTGTTCTCATAACCCATCTAAGTTATCTAAGTTGTCCACACATCTCGACAGAGCCTCGCTCTCGTTTCTAAACCATCAACGCCACCCTTGTATATAGGTAACGCTCTCCTCCCTCCCCTTGCTCTCCTCCGTTGTCACTTCAGGGGTCATGTGGAGGAACATGCTTCAGGTCTCCAACCCGATTTAAAGTTTGCGAGCAAGCAGCCAACCACTGAACGCATGAGCGCGTTATGCTGTTCATGCACAAAAACCGTTCACGGCTGTATGCTCGTCTCAATACCAACACCTCTTTTTTTGCGCGTACCACAGTACCAGTATTGTCCTGATTGTCTCTGTGTTCCTCTCTTTGCCTCATGTCGGTGCTGTTGAACTCTCTCGTCGTCACACGCAAAAAGATGCCTTCGGAGTTGAATGCGCACTGGCATATGAAGACCGCCTTTCTGTTGGAACGTAGGCGCAGTTGGCAGAAGCATGGCCGTTGCCCTTGAGCATTCATACAGCAAACATCGCATGCTAAACCATCTGTCCTAGGCTGTATTCTTACGTACGGTCCTGAATATCGCGCAACCATTCTCCTATGTAACGCTTTGCTCTAACCTTAACTGTTGTTTTGCTTCATTACAGATCACCCGTCCATACCACCATACCACCATACAAACCATGAGGTCCTTCGGATCTTGCTCAATATCCACTGCAGCAACGGCAATTAGCAGATTTTCAATAGCCATTCTACTTTTCGCAGCAACAGCAGGTGCTGCACCAGTGAGGTCAGAGGGACTTTCACCGGACCATCTGCCACCAGGGCCTGCCACAGAAGGAACTCCCGAACCATCACAAGCTTTGTGCGACTGGACTAGGACAGCGTCCGACTGTAGAGATGCGGACTTTGTAAAGAAGATGCTGATTACGTCCTCAGCGATTCATGGATTCGTGGGACTATATGGTATCTGGCTGCTATACTACCGAAACAGAGGATTCAGTCGCAAGATTGTCACAGAACTCTTTACCTCTGCGGGATCGGGTATCAGGCCCAAGCCGGTAAGTTATGCTTCCCACCTACGCATGTTCCTGTACGCTCTCTCATACTTGCCTTTTTGCCTCTATGAAGCATGGAATACCTAATATCTCGATTCTTGAACCATTTAGATGGACTGCGTCCTATTTTTCGTTTCAATTGCATGCTTTGTCAAAATTGGCGCCAATATGCTGCTCTTATTTGATGTACTGAGAGACAGCTGGTGGATACGTATCGCCATCGAACAGACATACTGGTATGAGTGTAACTGTGAGGCAGCTCGGTCGAATGGTTAGTCGGAGCCAAAAAAATCTTCGAGCTGACCATATTATAATTTTATCTTCAATTGGTATCTTCATTTAGGGTGTTCGTATCGTTTGCATTTGCTTCTTACAAAATTGGTCTCCTCTATGCGATGCCGGTAACAACCCGCGAGGGCATCTTTGCCGTTTACCAACCAGAGACTTCCTACGGCTCAAAGCCTCTACCACCCATTCATGTCCTCGCCCCTACGACATTTCAAAGAAACATCATGCTTGCCATTGGAGCTACGTATCCAGCCATCTTTGGCGCAGGTCTTGGCATTGCCTCTGGTGTGATGCACGACCGAGGAAACGCTAGAATGGCATACATTTTGTTACTTGCACAGTACTCCAACTGGGTACTGATGATGTGGTCGATGGCAGTTATGTTTTTCTATTATGGACTCAAGTATACGTTCATCTTGCGCGCCAACATCATCATTGCAGAGACTGAACTTAAGGCACCACGAGCAGCATTCGGGATTGGCAACCTAAAGTCAAGGTCTCCGGCCCGGTTCCTATTTATTCAACTCCAGATCACGGGCTTCGGCGGCTGTGTGGTAACCTTGCTTGCAGGGGCGCTTTGTCTTTTATGGGTGCTTTTCCATGACAGGATACTTTCGATGCAAGACGATCGGTGGCCTCATGCGATGCTTTTCTTTTGGACTGGAGCGATTGCGGTGGCATTCTTTGTCCTTATGGTACTGATCACTGCCCAGTCCATCAGGAGTCGTAAGCGTGGTTTGCACAACCTTTCCTCGACTGCATCCAACGTGCCTTCTTCTGGGCATAATGGGCAGGCCACTGCCGATGCTGAGACCCGCGATACTAATGGCCAGAACGTCAGCAGTAGAGGCTCTAAGATTATCCCCTCAAGGTCGGATGCTGAGGCTTGTCTAACTCATGCTAGTTCTGGGGATGTGAGCACGCTGCACTCGGTGCACTCGAGCGAAAAGTACTCTGTGGAACCAGTCCACGAGATTTATGGTCGCGATCTCGAGGCAGGGGAAGCCTTGGAAGGTGATAGCGATCGTGCTTCGTACGTGGCTACATCCCTAACGCCTCCACCGCGGCTTCAGTCCTTGAATTCGAGTCCAGCAGCCCCCAACCAAGTGAATTTGCGCGAATCTGTTTTTGGAGGCAGGACCCCACGCGACGACCGGTCCTCGATCTCACCACCGTCATCGCCTCCATCTGGACCCACGTCGCTTGGTGGCTTCAACTTGCCATCTTTCCCTCGAACGCTGCGCTCTGGCTCAAGAAATAACGTGACTCCTCGGCCTTCAACGAGCTCGGCCGTAGGTTATTCTGCTGGATCCACGTCTGGCTCAAGCGCGACAAATTCGCATACGATCTCTATTTCGACGATGAACACAAACAGCACTGGAGGATCGACCAATCGAATGAGCCCCATCAGTACTAGTCCGACGAACCTTAGCTTTACGCGAGCATCGATTTTGGGACAACAGCCGACGTCTCCGCCGCCGGCCGTTCACCACAGCTACAGTTTACAGCCCAAGCAACAGCAGCAGCAGCAGCAGTTTAGGCAATGGTCCCACCCCATACCTCCACCTCCACCACGACAGAACCCTGCTCGTAGACAAAATAGTGTTGGCTCCCCTTCAAGGAATGGTGGTTCCTCTCCAAAGAATGCTTCATCCTCGCTCTCGGCTCCCATTATTATCCCAGCATCCAGAGGTGCGGGGGGTGGATATCGCGGACAAGGGTTTGAGATGGAAGCCATACGGCAGCAAGATCCTTTAGGAGCAGAAATCATTGAGAACGAGTGGCCTCTGCCGCCCACTTTTGCCAAATAAATCTGTATCATTTTCGACCTTCCTTGAATTTTCGTTCCTTTCAGGCACGGCGGGGGATGCATCACATGTTTATTTCTTGTGCAACTGCAAACTGGAGCCGAGCACTGCCACGTCGGTCCCGCTGGACTCTCTTGAATGCTCTTTCCATGATAATGTTCTTCGGCTTTTGTTCATGCTTCACCTGTGGTGGGAACCATATATATACATATATAGACTATTTCAGGGGCTTATTTCAGGCACTGTATACGGCGCCTTTATACTGTATTTGGACCTTTTCCTTGTTTCCAGGTTTTTATGAGCGTTCTTGCGGAATGGGTCCTGAAAGGTGGGCCGCCACAGGAAGATGACTCTCGACGATGAGTCCTTTTGTCGGTGGGCATGCTTGTGGAAGAAAAGCGACACAGTTCTCTCCTTGACCCGTTGTTTCGCTTCCGATAACAGCGAGTCGACAGAGATAAAAGGGGCTGGCCTTGCGGAAGCGTGGCGGTGCTGAAGCTCTTGCCAGCCAATGAAATCCCGCGATTGGTCGACACAATGACGGAGTGAGGCTCACAAATGGAGTTTCGGGCGCTGTGGCGAGACCACGAAGCTAGACTTTGCATGGTCTGGCACGAGTGATATTTCTAAGAACTCAATTGACAACATCTTACAATGGTGCCAGTGATATGAACATAATAACTTTTTCTACGGCACCCTTCCGCGCGACTGCACTCTCCATCTCTTGCGATGTGTCGTGCAATGCGTCAGGGTGCGGCGACAGCGATTGGTTGAAAAGGGCGCATCTATTGCATTGACAGCCATTGCGCCTGCCCAAAGAAAAACAAACGTGCGGCGGGCCATGTTGCCAGCCAGCGCGACAGACCGATATGAAAACCAAAAAAAAAAAAAAAAAAAAAAGGAGGCTTGGACGTAGGAATTTTTTTTTTTGGGCCAACTCCAAATGCTCCAACAGCCTCCGACCCGTGTGAGATAAAACGGTGGCAAAAGTCAACAAAACAGACCATTGCGTAGGGGAGCGCCCCCAGCCCAGACCCACTCATTCTCATTACACTTGCTCTGATGCACAGGGCTGATAGGTGCAGTTCTCCCGTTTTGACCCAGGCATGGCATTGACTGGTCGTTTCTGCAACGTGTTTGCACACGGGCTGTCCAGCGAGCCATGGAACACTCTCCTCAGCAGCTGGACACGATATGGACACGATATGGACACGATATGGACACGATATGGGCACGATATGGACACGATGGGCTTGTTGCATGCAGTGCGAACCTGTCTACAGTACTATGCAGTGGTGCCATGGCTCACTCTGGAGAGAGGACATCGTTGACAGAGCCGTATATTTGTCATCGCCCGTCGCTTGTTCTATTCCACTCTGTGAGATTGAATCGAAACCCAAAATGGCAAATAAACCAAGGACAAGAGAAAAAAAGAAAAAAAAGGTTTCTCAGATTACTGCGGCGTCGCCCCTCTCTCTCCTCTGCCCCCTTCTCTGTGTTTGCGTGTTTGTTGTCCGCCCGCACAGGTTTCTTTATCAGCCCCCGCCCTCGTCCTTGCCCTTTCCTTTTCTCTCTCTTTTTTCTCTTTCTTCTCTCTTCTCTCTCTCCCCACCTTTTCCACCCATCCACAGACCAACAACCAAAAACGCATTCTCACAGCAGCCTAGCAACTGAACAACTCAACCCCAGCACTCGCATCATTCAGGCCTCCTCTCCACTCCCATCCAGCTCATCTGATTTCATGTTCGCCGACACCATCTTGAACACCTCCTCTGCCTCTTCTGTTGCCAACTCTGCCTCGTCTGACAACGCTGCCGAATCTGCTCTTTTCCAAACCCTCTTTGCCATGCCTGCCACCATGAACACCATCAACCAGGACTTCTGCCTCTTCGACGCAGACGAGTCGTCCTTCGACTACCCTCTGTTCAACGGCGCCGCGGCTGCCACCGCCAAGACCACCAAGGTCGCCCAGCCTACCTGCAACCCGCTCAGCTTCTTCAACAACCCGCTCTGCACCCCTCAGACGCCCTCGATTGATATCGCCATCGGCTCCACTGCCTCGCAGTCTTTCGGCTTTGACAGCTGCGCGGCCTTCCTGGACGACTCGACTTTGACCCAGCAGGCCTTGATTGACACGCCCTTCACGCCTTATCTGGACACACCCGCTTTGCTCAACACCCCGATGGATACACCCTACTTGGCTGACTTTGGCCTCGAGGGCAACGACGTCAAGGTTGAGGACGCCGCGCCGCTCTTCCCCGACTTCAACTTTGACTTTGCGTTTGATAATGTTTACACCATCGAGCCCAGCATGCTCCTCCCCGTGGACCAGCTGCAAGCCTTCCAGGTCGACAACAGCGTGACTCTCCCCTCCCCCTCACTCTCGCTCTCCACTCTGTCTTCGGCCCCTTCCTCACCCATGAAGGATAGGATGGCAGACTTTGAGGAGGACTCTGAAGACGAATTTGTTCCCTCGCGCTCGGCTGCTCTTGTGTCGGGCTTGAAGCGCAAGGTCTCCTCGACCGAGTCTGATGTTGTGGTCGTCAAGAAGATGCGCCCCGTTATGGGATCCGAGACTGCTGCCCACAAAAAGTCCCCTGCCACCAAGCGGTTCTCTTGCAGCCATCCCGGATGCGACCGCGGCTTTGCTCGTCTCTTCAACCTGCACACCCACGAAAAGACCCACGACCCTGAACAGGCTCGTCCTTTCCTCTGCCCCGAGGCCGGTTGTGACAAGGCATTTTCTCGCAAGCACGATCTACAGCGTCACGAGGCCTCTGTCCACAAGGGCGAGCGCAACTTTGCCTGCGCCAGCTGCCACAAGCCCTTCTCTCGCCAGGACGGCCTCCGTCGCCACCTCGCTGTCAAGGGCGCCTGCTCTGACAATCACTGGTTAACCACGTGAAATGAGGCCCCCCTCCCGTCTTTTTAAACTACCCACCCACGACTCGAGTCGTCCAGAATTGACATCCATGCTCCCAGGCTGCATCGATCCGTTATTCTCTTTCTATCCTCTCTTTTATGATCCTCTTGCGCAACCAGTTTCGACGCATGGACATCAATCCTTTAAGGAACCCTTCAACAGGACTTCCGAACCTTTTCAAGAAAACAACACCCCCTTCGGCAACGTTCAAGCACCGATCATGGCCTTGGATCACATTGATTTCTAAGCGCCATTCGATTGTACTTTCTTGCCCTCTTGTTTTTCTTCTCTTACTTTGTACTTTGCGTTTATTCTCTCTTCTCTTGCATCGGTACTTTTTTCATTTTTTCCACTTTTTGTTTGCTTCAGTTTTATACTCTTGACTTGCCTCCTATTATTCACGCGCCAAGGTTCTTTTTGTCGCTTCAGCTGACAAGAACGTGAATTTTTTATCATCGATATTTTCTCGATCGCCAAAGGACAAGGCCGCTTCAACAGCCGCAGGACCAACCCTTCAAACATTTTTGAACGCTTGGTTCTTCAATGAGCAAAACGACCCCTTTTTTTATTTTCTTTATATAGTTTTCTTTTTCTCGATTCATCACAATGTTTTCCTGCAATAGTCAGTAGTCAATATCCTATCAGTACCTCAGTACCATCATTGTCGTCTTTCTCTTTCCTTTTTTTTTTTTTTTCTTTTTGCGAGTTCCTTTTTTATTTTGTAAATGCCTTATCTCCCTGTTTAGCCCAAACACTTCAGAACACTCTCTTTATTTGCGACTAGTCGGATCTTGGCCCCGAGCTGTGCGCGCAGACATTGATATTCTGAAGTAGCTGAAAGAAAGAAAGCGAAAATAAAAACGAATTCAAACGATCTGTGGCCTCCCTCTGAATATCACTTTTTAGAATAGCTCTCCATTTATGCACATGCTCATGAGCACATGCACCAGGAGAGGTGAATCACGTGCGTGAGAATGTGAGCAAGCCACCAACTCAAAAAATCGTTTGTTTTGATTTTGTTCAGACCTGAGCGAGTTTTTTCTTGGGTCAAGTAGTGCTCCTGCTCGATTCCATCCTCTTCCTCTCTTTCTACCTCTCCCTCTCCATCAAAAAAAAATCTTTTTTTTTTATTCCTTCTTTTTTGATTCGCCATTGCCCAGCGCATTAAAAAAGATCTAAAAAAACCAAAAAAAAAATACATAAAAAAAAAACTCTCCCAAAGCCTAGGATTCTTCACTGAACTCACAGGTCTTTCTCGCTCCCATAACCCCAAACACCCCATATCCAACCCCCTCGACCATGTCCTCCCCCGTTGCCACTGCTGACGTCCAGGCCGCTGCTGCCGCCCCTGTCGCCACCTCGGCCGCCCCTGCCGCTGCCGCCAACCACTTGAGCTTGGAGCAGCAGCAGGAAATTGCTGCCGCCCAGGCTCAGGCTGCCCAGGCAGCTCACTTTGCCCCTGTGCCCGCAGCCGCCCCTACCGCCTCGGCTTCGCTCTATGTCGGAGAGTTGGATCCCTCGGTCAACGAGGCCATGTTGTTTGAGATGTTCAACTCGGTTGGTCCCGTTGCCTCCATCCGTGTCTGCCGTGATGCCGTCACCCGTCGCTCCCTGGGCTATGCCTATGTCAACTTCCACAACGTCGTTGATGGTAAGATCATCGAGCACTGGAGGAAAATCGTCTTCTCCCCAGCCTCTCCTTTTATTCTTTGCTCTTGATTCTTTTTCTTTTGGCTGTGTCTCTTTTTGAACGCTGCAGCAGTTGGGTGAGCCTGGAATCGGGATCGGTCACGGACAGGACGACAGGCTGTTCAGGACACAAGGGGGAGTGGGGGGAAACGAAAGGACTCAAAGGATTTTTTTAGGAGGTCACAGTGCTCAGGAGAGGAGAGGAGAGGCATCACCTCTTGGACAGTTATTGAAACCAACGAGTGATCGAGGCGCTGATTGTTCTAGCAAGGGAAACTAGCGATCAATCGTTGCGTTGTGTCTTTCATCCTTTTTGCCATCGTTCATTGATCGCCGGATCGGCCCGTTATTACTGTTATTATTGTTTGTTCACGGCGTAGGTGGAGGAATTTTTATTTTTGCTGTTTTGCATTTTTTTTACTGCGGGAAATGTGTCATCGACCGGCGTGAAAGAATGACCAGGATAGTGACAGGTCCTGTCTTGCGCTCACCACCGAACATTGACCGCCTGTCTCTGCCTGCAGCCCATCGTGGCATCCGGATGCTTAGCAAGGATCATTGCACTTGATATGGACTTACTGGACACAGACGTGGGGTTGATACAGCGTAAAGGCTTTTTTCTCTGACTACTTCATTGTGGCATAAACAGCTTAGCACTGCGCTACGGCCCCCATTCCCTTTTGGCACCCACACCTCCTTGATGCTCGACTGACCAAGTAGCAGAACGAAATTGCCGTGACTAAACCTCCATCTTTTGCTCCATGCGCATAGGTGAGCGTGCTTTGGAGACCTTGAACTACACCTTGATCAAGAACCGTGCCTGCCGCATCATGTGGTCCCAGCGTGACCCTGCCCTCCGCAAGACCGGTACCGGCAACATCTTCATCAAGAACTTGGATGCCTCGATCGACAACAAGGCTCTCCACGACACCTTCTCTGCCTTTGGCAACATCTTGTCGTGCAAGGTCGCCACCGAGGAGGGTCAGTCCAAGGGTTACGGTTTCGTTCACTACGAGACCCACGAGGCTGCCGAGAACGCCATCAAGCACGTCAACGGCATGTTGTTGAACGACAAGAAGGTCTATGTCGGACACCACATCGCCAAGAAGGAGCGCCAGTCCAAGGTTGAGGAGATGAAGGCCAACTTCACCAACGTCTACATCAAGAACTTGGATCCCGAGGTCACGCAGGAGGAGGTCGAGGCTCTCTTCACCAAGTTTGGCCCCGTCACTTCGTGCGTCGTCTCGACCGACGAGAACGGCCGCTCCAAGGGCTTTGGTTTCATCAACTTTGAGAACCACGAGGATGCTAAGCGTGCTGTCGATGAGCTCCACGACTCTGAGTACAAGGAGAAGAAGCTGTTCGTCACCCGCGCCCAGAAGAAGGGCGAGCGTGAGGAGGAGCTCAAGAAGCAGTACGAGCAGCAGAAAATGGAGAAGCTCAACAAGTACCAGGGCGTTAACTTGTACGTCAAGAACTTGGATGACGAGATCGATGATGAGAAGCTCCGCCAGGAGTTCTCCGTCTATGGTGTCATCACCTCTGCCAAGGTCATGCGCGATGAGAAGCCCGTCGAGGGTGAGGAGTCTGCCAAGGGTGCCTCCAAGGGTTTCGGCTTCGTTTGCTTCTCTTCGCCTGATGAGGCCACCAAGGCTGTCACTGAGATGAACGGCCGCATGATCGGCTCCAAGCCCATCTACGTTGCCCTCGCTCAGCGCAAGGAGGTTCGCAAGTCCCAGCTCGAGGCCCAGATGGCCCAGCGCTCCCAGATCCGCATGCAGCAGATGCCCGGCCAGATGCCCGGTGGCATGTACCCTCCCCAGCTCTTCTACCCCGGACCTGGCGGCTTCCCTCCCCAGGGTCGCGGTATGGTCTACCCTGGACAAGCTGGCATGGTCCCCCGCCCCCGTTGGGTCAACCCTAACCAGCCCCAGCAGATGCACCCCGGCGCACCCATGCCCGGCTACCCTATGGGCCAGGGCTTCCCCCCCATGGGCCAGGGCCGTCCCCGCGGCCAGGGTCCCCGCTCCCAGTCCCAGCGTGGCGGTGCTGCCGGTCAGCAAGGCCGTCCCCAGGGTCTTCCCCAGCAGGGCCCCGCTGGTGCCCCTCGTGGTGCTCCCGGCGCTGGCCGTGGTGGCTACACCCGTGGTGCTGGCCAGGCCCGCGCTGCTAACGGCCCTGCTGCCGCTGCCCCCGCCACTCCCGCTGCTGATGCCAACACCTTGACCGCCGCTGCCTTGGCTGCTGCCGATCCTGACCAGCAGAAGCAGATGGTTGGTGAGCACTTGTACCCCAAGATTGCTGAGCGCCAGCCCGACTATGCCGGCAAGATCACCGGCATGTTGCTGGAGATGGACAACGGCGAGCTGTTGCACTTGCTCGAGGACAACGAGGCTTTGGAGGCCAAGATCGAGGAGGCCGTCTCTGTCCTCAAGGCCCACGAGGGTGATGACGAGAAGACCAACTAAAGGAGGTGCATGTGGGCTTTTGAATTTTTTTTTTTGATATCAGGAACCGGAAATCCAAGGATGAGAAGGGGAAGAAAGAAAGAGAAGCGGTTGAGGTTGGTTCCCTTGGCCTCGACATCTGTCACTCTTTTTTTTATTTTTTTTTTGTTTAAACGACCTACCGAAAAGAACCCCCTGTTTGAACGAGGAGCCAGAAAAAGGAATTGATCACCGATTGAGCATTTTTACAATCCAACAAAAAATAAAATTTTCGCCTGGGCAAAGGTTTCTCGAAAGAGAGAAAAAAAAAAAAAAAAAAAAAGCTTGGTGTGTTAAGGGTGCTCAAGGATTTTCTCCCCGTGCTGAACCGCCTTGCTTTTTAACTTCCATCACAACGCATTCAACATGTCGCGCTTGGCAGGACTTGCACGGACAAACACCGCAGACAGGAAGGACGAGTCCTCACCTTCCTTCTCAGCCGCCAGTACGACCTCGGCATCACTAACCTCAGCCACAGGCGCTGCACCTACATTGTCCGCATTAGCTTCCGGGTCACAGGCACGACCTAGGCAGAGGTTGGCGGGCCTCGGTCGCCTGGGCGCCAGCAGCAGCAGTGGCCATGATGTCGGTGCGGGGGTTCCTAGTCCGAGCCTTTTAAGTTTGGCTTCAGCGCGCAAGGAGGGGAACGACCGGCCGTCACTGCAGGATCTGGCCAAAGGATCCAGTAGTGGTCCCGCTGGGTCACGACCAGGATCAGGACTCGGAGAAGTTTCTTCCAGACCCTCACTCGCGGCATTGGCGCAATCTCGAAAGATGCAGGAATCAACTCCCAACGCAAGGGCCGCACCTTCATCTACAAGGACCTCTCTGTCACAATTGTCGTCAATATCTGCTGGCACTCATGAATCCACGTCGTCACTGGGGCAACTTGCGTCGAACCAAAACATATCTCCTAGGCGGCCACCAGTCAGTCTGGCAAATGCATCACCAGGCACGACCCCAGCGCGTTCCTCAGACTCATTACTGTCGAAGGCCGCAGCACCGACAGCAGCTGCTATTGAGGAGGCATCGCTCAAGTCAACTCCTCATTCACATAGCAGGCTGTCTGGTTTTGAATTGCGGAAGGATCATTCAACTCTAGCAGCATCTACGATTCTATCCAGCTTGGCCTCTTCATCACTACAGCGACGCGCTCCATTGGACACCTTAGCCTTATCAACGCAGTCAGCAAATGACAATGAGTTACATCGATCTAAAGAGCAGGAACCAACAACAGCATATACCCCAGCATCGTCATCGATCATTACCCCGAGCATCGATTCTGATCTTCTGCTGAGCTCATCTACAGCAACAACACAGCTTCAAGCGCACATGCATAAAGCAGATTTTATTATCGCTTCAAATTTGACATTGGATACGGAAGCTACTCCAGCGTTCTCGTCCTTGATCGCACCGCCCTCTCACTTTGCAGTCTCGATCTTCGAACGACTGGATCCCGTTCCATCGCCGATCGCTCTCACGACAGCCTCGATTTTGGAGTCAGGTATGGCTCTTTCGGGCAGTGATGCAGTTGGGCCCATGGCTCTTCTAAGTAGGTCTACTGGAGCCATAACACCAACCAGGATTTTCTGCTTTGATGTACCCAGTCCCGACGATGTTGTCTTTAAGGCACAAGGTCAGCGGCCAGTAGTAAATAGTTTTTTGTCCAAAGACAACCCGCGGACGTAATGACCATGAAATAAAATAATAAGAAAAAATGAGTGACCTTTCGCCTGGTTCACAGTAATGTTTACCCTTCTGTTTTACATCTGCATCTGCCATTCAGTGGTAACGTTCAGAGGTACATGAAAGCTTCAAGGACCGCGCATTTGCAAGAAAGTGAAAGAGAGAGCGAGAGAGAGAGAGAGAGGAAAAATTTAGATATCCTGTTTTCTTGTACATATAGAGATGTGGACAAAAAGAAGAAGTCCCTGCTTTTATGATATTGAGTTGGCGCTGCACCTCCGTAGGAGGAAAGGCTCGCTCGCGTGAACTAATTCGGTAGTAGGGACAGAGGTTTGAAGCGTGGATGCGGGCAGTTGCTTTGGGGCGAGAAGTGAAAAGCCAACTGCAAAAAAAGTAAAGGAAAAATGGGAGGAAAAAAAGGTTTTTTGGGCTTCCAGTTCCCTGCGCAGAATGCCATCTTCTCCTCTATCACTCTCACTTCCTCACTACTTTCTCACTCTTTTCAGAATTCAATCCTCAAGAGATACGAGGTCACTTTTGTGGGTATCCATGGCAATGTGCCTGCGGCGTTTGAAGAGTTCATGTTGGTGAATGAGGGTTCGTGGGTGAAAAAGGTAGAGGCAGATGGTCGGAAATCAAGAATGCAAACTACAAGCGATCGGCCCTCATCCCGCGTAGTTTGGGATACACTTGGGCTAGAGAGACGAGGATTTCATGAGCAGACACTGATAGTGCCAAGGAGCACGATTCTGCAGGCCCAACCTCTCTTATTGTCATAGTCTGAAAAGCATTCATTCTTGAAACTCAATTGACAAACTTCAGACTGCATCTTTCTGTCCCCATCTCTATATATATATAACCCGGATTTCTTGGCATCGACGACCAACGAAATATATATGTATTTAAAAAAGCGCTCATCCACACAGCATTGTATTGAGGAAATCTCATTCTATGCAGGGCAATAATAATAAGACTGTGGCAGCGGCGGGACGTCACCACGGTCATCGACCTTGGGAAGGAATGAGACCTGCGGCCGATATTCATACAGACGATCGAGAGCACGATACCATATCCATTTCGGGAGGTTGTTCATGACCTTGCGGATGAAATTGCTGATCCAGGACTGAAGAGGTAACAGAATACAAGAAAAAATGAATTTTGAGACATGGGTTGTGTTTTTGTTTTTGATTTTTTTTTTTTGAGCTGTCAAGTTCTCAAGTTACCTGCTCGTTCAGATGTGACATCTGGTATCGGGCTTCGTACGATTGCTGAGCAATTGGGTAGCGGTCTTCGCGGTACGATCTAAACGCATTGGTGATGTCCTGCAGGGACGCCCGGACAGGGAGATGGAACAAGAGGTCGGAGAGGACAGCGGCGTCTTGGATGGCTGCGACAGCACCTTTTTTTTTCAAAAAAAAAAAAAGTGTACAGAAATAGGAGTGGAAAGGTATTGTTTTTGATGAGCTGGACGTAGAGATATGCCTGATTGAGGTTACGATGACTGCAAGTGTGATTTTCTGTCTTTTTCGTACCTAGACCAGCAGAAGGATGCATCTAGAAGTCATTCCAACATAAAAAGTGCGAGGGATGTCAATGTTGAAAATTTAAAAAAAAAATGCCGAGAGAAACGTATTGCCTACCTTGTGGCATGCATCCCCGATCAAGACAACCCTCCCGTAACTCCAAGTCTCGAACAACTTTTCCTCCAGCATGACCTTGCTGATCTTATCTTTGTCTGTACTATCGATCAGATCCTGAATGGTCAAGCCTGGGCCACATGGGATAGGGAATTGTCCAACACGGTCGCACATCATCTCCACTCGATGTGGGCCCCATTCGGAACTCGAGTAGGTCTCGTCGGAAGCGGATGATGACGAGGATGAAGGGGCAGAAGATGAAACTGAACTTGTGGGTGATACGGGCGGGAAAGATGCCGATACCTCTGCGACATGAGACAAAGGAGATGCTGGTCGAGAGGTCGATAAGATAGTGGTGACGGCGGGCGAGGGCAGAGTTTCGTGGAGATGCTCTGTCACCATCCAGCAAATGGAATCATCGGGCATGCTGAAGACGCTCCACTACGGAACGTACATTGCCGGTTGAATGTGCGATTAGTTGGGTATCTTTTTGCCGCAAGAAGACGGATTGATTCTTTCCATCATGTGCAGTCCTCAACCAAGATAGATGATTAGATGATGTTGCTTACAGAGAAAGGCTTATTGTCGCCTATAATGCTCCCGACCCTGCAGTCCACCCCATGCACAAAGTTGAACTTTTTTCTGTCCAATCCAGCCCCCGTCTGTCCCACAAGGCATGTTGATGTAAACGAGAGAACTTCCTTGTCTGATGCCGGCAATGGCTCGATCATGAGAGACTCCTCTGGCGACGTTGTTGATGATGAGTTGGAGGCAGAGGCAGCAGCGGAAGCATCCTCGATCTGTTGATAAAGTAGGTGCCGTGTAGCACTGTAGGCGCCATCAGCGCCAACGACGATATCGCCAAAAAATTGAGTCCCGTCTGCACAAGTGACCGAAACTGGATACGGATGCTCATCACTTTGGTGCACTTTCTGTGCTTCGGACTCTTGCGTCATGGACACTACCTTCTTTCCCATATGAATTTTCTTGGCGGGGACCTTAGAGAGTAGAATTTGGTAGAGCTTAGGGCGGGAGATGACTCTTGTCAAGAACCCGTATCTAGATTTTTTTTTTTTTGGTGTGCTTTTTAGAATTGATTGCCTGTATGACCAGGTTGGGTTTGATGACAACAATATATCATGCATATCTGGGTTACCTCTTCTCCGTCGACCTATGATCCAGGTCCATGATGGGGACCAGCTTTTCGCTCCACACCATTCCTCTGGACACTGGACGAGAATGCTTCTCGATTTCGTCCAGTAGTCCGAGCTGTTCAAAGAGCGGCAGCACACCTGGTCCGAGTGCTATAGCAGAGCCAAGGAGGCGAACGGAAGCAGAGCGCTCCAGCACTGCGTAAGAGATGCGGGCGTGTTCAAGGAGGATGGAGAGTGTGAGACCTCCGATGCCGCCGCCTATGATCAGGACATGCGGCCGGCGCTCCGAGTAGTCTGAGATTGGAGTTGATGTACTAGGCACACTGTATGGTGCAAACTGTGCAGGTGCTGGCATGTTATAGTCAATAGGGTGTAAGGTACAGGTGGAGAGGATAAAGGATAGAGAATGTGGAAAGAGAAGCAAGGTAAGGATGAGTAGAGCAGGATGATAGGAAGAATGATGGAGGATAAGTGCAAGAAAGAGAAAAGTGTGGAGTAAGGCTTGTATTATATGGTTTTTTTTTAGAGCCAAAGCGCACGCTGAACATGTCTTGCGGAAGGTCCAAATCCAGGCATACCTTGCGAAACGCGTGCAATTCCGCATTCGCCCTCACGAGTGGGTGGTTGGGCCACCACTTCTTATTGAATGCTCATTTTCCACCTCTGTCTCTGCCCTGACAGTCGAGCCGAAAAATGACATAACTCTATCGCAAATGGACCAATAAGGTGGCCAGATTTTCCATATCAGCGAGACAAGCGCCCGCATAGACTTTTTTGGATGGCACAGTGTCCGAAGCCTCTGCTTTGGGTCCTGCGCAGACGACATAAAGGAGGCTTTGGACGAAAGAGAACGTAGTCATTTGCCCAGTGTGATGCACACATGCGTGAGGAGTAACCATGAGAGTGCCCTATGGAACTTTCTTAACAAACGAGGGCGCAACTTGTAAAAACAAGATCTATTTGACCAATAACCGCTTCTCCCGGTTCTTCCGCTTCCTCTTCAAGACTGGACCCACTTATGGCGGCGAAGCAGACCCATGTGCACAGTCCCTGCAGTCTACCAAATTCAAAAAGGAAAGAGATCTGCGTCTCGTCTTCGGTTAATTACACTTGGCGGTTGGATTAGATATCATTAGCCTTCCGAGCGAGTGTCCAGTGCTCATAACATACATTGAAATATAGTCTTTGCAGTCTTCTGTATTCTCTCACCAAGATACAAAGATAAGCTACTAGTGAGGGAGGAAGCAGGAACTCACACCATAAATACCCGAGTCTGTTCTTGAAAGCGAGCAAAAAGATCAAAATTGACGAAACGTAAAGAGAATGGGTAAGTCCTGGTTATCGGATGACCACCGAACTACGAATTCCTCAGACATATGCAAGAGGCAACTGAGGATGTCGGGTTACATCTGACTGTTGAGGACTCGCTATAGCCTCGACAAAAGGTAATTCCGCACAGATCGGCAAACTTTTCGCAATTTGGATCCCCCTCATCATTTTTGCATTGGCACGTCATTCCATTAAAAGTGGTCTGGCAGGCTTTGAATATCATTCTTGAAGATAAGCACATGCCCCTACAAGTTAAAACTGCTCCGGCGTTGCAATTTTCCGTGACTTGAGTCTTGTCGTTGAGGCCAGGGGCGGTTGCGGGAGCAGCCGTGCTCAATCTCACCAAGGTCACGAAGAGCGCCACTGCAGCAGAAGCAACTTTTGCAAGAGTAATCTTCATCATGGTCAGCAGTTGGTTCACTAGGGTTAAAATATCGTGCTGAAAGTTGGAGTTAAAGAGGCGTGGAATATACTGAAAACGGCAAGCTGGGGACAGCGAGGGTGAGCTCCTTTAAAAGTCAAACGATTTTCCGAATGCATGAATGCTATATTCGACCTGGCTGATGTTGAAACTACTAAGCAGACGCCTTGTTTATCCGGGCGTCAGAGCAAAGCTGGCATCCCCGCACCAGCGGTGTCTCGAATGGTCAGCATTGGTCAACGTTGGTCACTGGACAACATGCATAATGGATCCAAAATGGCGTCGGTGAGTTTCGGATAAAAGTGGTAGAACAAACATTTCGAATGTTGGCGGGTGAAATGTATTGTTGGAAGATTGGGTCAAAAAAGTAATTGAGAAAAAGATGTGGGTCCTCACACCGCACATCGCGAGCTTTTATTATGGAACCCTAGCAGGAATGCGCGTACGGGTTCTTGGGGAGAATAACATGCTGTCTAATAGCCTACTGCGCCTCCGAACCGCGAAGAGAAGTCGATATCCATCTCAAGATCATCTAACTTCAAGCTCTTTAATCCTACGCGTCCTAGAGTTGTCAATCGAATCCCTCGAAGATTCAGCTGGCGTAAATTCGATGGTTTACCAATTCTTTCCGCGAGTCTTACGATATGAGTACTTGACAAATTACAGCCGGGCATCTCCAGGCGCGAGAGAGTGGAAAAGTCAATTGTATCAATCACTCGCATCCAAGTGTCGGCATGAAGAGTGATGTTTTTGAGTTCGAGCCACCGCAGAGCAACACCTAGCTTCTGGGAAGAGACCATTGTGCCCATCAGCGATGCCCATTGGACACCTGTGCTGAGGAGCGGCATCTGTGTCTCAGTTCCAGTGAGAGACAGACCATCCAGTAGTTTCCAAGACGACGCTGGAAGTTGGCTGAGGGACTCAATCCACTGATCCTCCTTGACGTTTCTTAGGCGGAGCGTCCAAAGATTGCACCAGACGTTAGGATCCAACCTTACACAGAAGCGCCTGGCTGGACTTCTCTCCTTTGACTGAGTACTAACAAGCGTGAGTCCATTAAGCTTGATGACTTGTAAAGCCTTCTCAAGCGATCCAAGACTGCGGGTTGTCAGTCCTGATATGTCTAAATCAAGATGGGTGTCCTTTTTAGACATGAGGAACCGTCTTGCAATCCTCTGTAGTACAGCCGCAGAGTCATCGTCGACGACTATCTTGAGGTTACGAACATGCCAGTGCTGGATAAACATTGTCGCCTTCCAGCCACGTATTGGGAAGCCTTTTGAGAGTTGAGCGTAAATTCTTCCAGGATCCCGATATTCGATCAGTGTTAAATTGTCATGCGCTTCCTGAAGCTTTTGATTTGGAACCACTAATGAAAGAGGCTGTCCTCGACCTATGGCGGAGGAATCGAAAATCTTGATGACGCTCCAGAGCTCCGAGGGGTCCCCGAGCAGTAAGACTCTGGACAGTGACATATTGATTGCAAGGACTTTCGTGAAGTCGACAGCTTTCCTGGGATGCTTGACGCGCAAGGACTCGACAGTACCCGAAAGTAAAAGGTTGGTGCAGGCAGCGTTTACAATGGCCACTTCAGATGCAGTCGCCTCCCCATTATTGACCTTGAAGACCACATACTCAGCTCCCAGGGTCTTGGACAGTGTCAATGTAGAGAGCCGCCGGAGGTTTTTAAGAGGCTCTCGAAGGGTTGCAGACGTCTTATCGATGTCGAAGCAGCTGATGAAGAGCTCGACGAGGTTCGGAAACCAAACACAGATGTTCAGCATGTTGGCCTGCGCTGTCGGGTACTCTATCTCGTTCCCATTGACATCACACTCAAGTCTGAGGATCCGAAGACTCGAGCTGCACCATTTGCCTGATCTAGACACGCGCTCCAGAAACTGTCCGCATCCCTTTACAGTGAGAGACTGGACCTTGCCACTGGAAACCAGCTGAATGACAGAATTGAATCTGCTGTTCCGATTGAATGCATCTCGAACAGGGTTGTCGAAGCTGTCACCAACAAGCGTCAGTATTGAGATGTTGGATTGGAGTAGCGCAGTGCAAAGGGTCTCTAAGTCTGCCTTGGTCGTATCCCAGGCCAAGCAAATATCCAAAACTGATACTCCTCTTGCCCCACTGAGGCTGTCGTAGAATTGCTGAGCTGTACGGGGTGTCCTGAGCGCGATCTTGATCTTGCCGAGTTGTTCGTCAAATACCCCGTCATTTAGAGCCACGACCTCGGAACATCTGCGCGTAAGAGACGACAGGTAGCCCTCGCGATAGTGATCAAGGCACACCCACTTTACATGCCCCTGGTTTGTGACGGTTCGGTAGAGGTTCCCAAGTGTCTTGTCTTCGTCTGCCTTGGTCAGGAAGGATGTCAGCTGTCGTAGGGTCGCACCCTCTAAGACCTCGTGGCCCCCCTCTACTGGTGTATTTCCACTGGGATCTACGAAGCCAATCTTGTTCTTGACATATTCGATGGACTCGTCCAGAAGAGAGCCGAATGCTTCTTTGCCGAACTTGAAGATGTCTCTGACCTCATTGACTCCATCTAGGATACCGAGCGTTGCCAGGGTCGGAACAATGATTCCTGCAGTGGTGATTCCATACTTGACCATGTCCAGCATTGTGAGAAGATACGACCCATACTTTTCAAAAAACTCTGTCGGCCTAAGCAAATCGTAGCCGTGATGCTTGGCAAGGTGTACGTGATGAGGTTTGTTGCTAGATGTCGCCGACTTTGAGTGGTCGCCGCACTCGCATAGGAAGTAGAGGCGAAATTTGTGGGTGAACGGGTTAAGCTTGTCCCATAGATCAGGCTCTACCGGCAGGACAATGAATAGTCGTGGGATCGGATATTCGAACAGTTCATATGTTTGGACGAGGACAGCTTGGATCCGGCAATGGATGGCAGCCAAACGAGTGAGAATCTCCTCCTGCATTTCATGCATCCGTGTCTGCATAGCCAGAAGCCTCTCTCTTGCCGCTTTTGCTTCTCGATCATTCTCGAGCATCAACTTCTGGTTTCTGGCGAGTTCGGTATGTTTTTCTTCTGCCTCTTTGTGGTGTCTATTGAACCCCTGCTCCAATGATGTGATGATGCTGGTCATATGAGTTTTGATGCTCTCCATTTGGTGACCTTGACCAGTCATCAACGCGCCTACATACGACTCCAGGAGATCAGAGTAGGCTCCAATGGAAGCCTGGCCCCTCGGGGACACATCCTGGGACAAACGTACTAAGGACCGGCCAAAGTTAGTTTCTTCTAGTAAGGCCACGGATTGGGATCTGGATGAAAGTATCTCCATCTGCAGCGGCGACCTGAACCCTCCTCCTTCAACGTTAGCATTGAAGGTAGGAAGCGGCCCACCTCGTACTGTTGGTGGTGGGACTTGCACAACTTCTAGAATGATGCCAGGGTGGTATTTAACGCGTGGCGGTTTGAGCCTACAACGGAAAATTGAATTTATCCACGTTAGTCTCGCATCGATGACCTTAATCACGGCACGCGGGCTGAACATAAGACGCACTCAGTTAGGGTGTGAGGGTCTACTTCACGATGAACCTCCATTTTTCCATGTCGACAGTACTGAACGTCTCGGAACGACAATTGTATTCTTTGCCACAAGATAACAAATGACCCCAAAACTGGGTCCAGCTGAGCCTCTATGCTGGTGGTTCGTCCCTCAATAGGGCAGTGGAAGACTTGGTGTGGAGGCATGCTTGTGTCGTTGACCATCGCAAATGGACTGGTTCAAATGGAGAGAAATGCGGAATCAGATGAAGACTGAGCGAAACGATGAGGGTTGCACTAGGGCAAGGGCGACGAGCTGCACACCGTGGCTCTTAGTTTACTCTCATATCCAGTTTGTACTACATGCATGCATTCAAAGTGCCGCGCACTTTATAGACATATCATTCTAAGCTGCATCTGTCACTTTCTCAATCAAGCACTAGCCCCTGTCTCAAGGTGTGATATCCGTCTCCACCTAGGCCTTGAAGAGTACGTGTTCGCGGTGAACTGCCCACAGGAGTTCTTAGAGTCATGACAACAGGTAGGTCTTTTTTTCTTCTGTGGGTGGGGTGGCAGGATATTAGGAACTGGACATCAGGACTTGGACATCAGGATTTGGACATCAAGAGCAAGCACCACCAACCGTTTTTCTTGCATTTCTTTTCGCAAGTGGTGCGGTGTGGTGTGGGTGGCAGGAAGAGGATATGGGCAGAAGGGTTTACGGGTTTTTTTCTTTGGGTGTTCGTTCTCTCTTTGAGGTCCGTTGGGAAGAGTCATGACATGACTCCTTGGGCGTTGGCGGACGGGTTTGTGGCAGTCACTTGCACGCTTACCCAAGGAACATCTCGGTGATAAAGAGAGCTGGACTCACAGGAGCTCGGTGACCACCATCCTCCAGTGATGTGAAGGCCGGCTCAGCCTGTCTCTGCGTCCTGCACAATGCTCTTGTCGGGGAAACCAGCGGTTTGGGGGCAGTTAATTTTTCCCTCTCTCGTACTCTCCCTAACCTCACTAGACCGTCCACGGCGCTATGTTGTGTTGTACGGCATGTGTGGCCGCACGGTCTGCAACAATGTTACCTACATTGTTACTATGGCCGCGAACCCACTGCACCTCCGTTGATCCTGCTCTGTCCCGGACCACTTCGTGAAGGACCGCCCACAGACCGGCATAGTTGCTACGTTGTCGTTTGGTTGGTAAGGCGTCCCACCTGTTCATGACCAGCTGCTGAGCGACTAACCGTTCATATAGTCACGTCCCCCATGTGTAAGCAAGGGCCTCGTGCAACCCTGCCTGTTCCTTCGAACCCCAAATAATTGTTAAAACAAATCTTGCAACCATGTATTTTGCGGCGCTATTGCTTGTCGCGAACAGTCTCGCCCTTTTTTTTTTTTTTTTTTTTTTGATAACTACGATCCCCGGGAGCATGATAGGAGGGCGATTCAAAACTATGTAGGACTAGGCCGTTAGTTGAGCAACCACGGCTCCCCCGTTACTGTCGCGCCAGCCCGCGCCGGCCAGTATCCCTCCGCGTCCATAAACCCAGACGCATGAACGGCCGGACCCGTCCTCTACGTGACCTGTTGGACACTAGGCCTCTTTTAGTCGGAATCGTCGATCAAAAACAAACTTTGCAACCTCCCAAGGCGTTCCATAACATTGAGTGTGTTCTTCCCATGAAAATTTCCAATGACTCGCTCGTCCGCTGCAGCATTTGTCACTTTCACATCAACCGCTAGTCCCTGTCTCAAGGATAGATCGGAGAAATCACCACTGCTCCCAGAGTGGTCCCCAACACTCGTGCGTCCTCGGGCGCGTTTGCTCACAGTGGTAATTCCTTCCGATTTCTCCCAGTCGACAGTGAGTTCGCATCGACTGTTCCAGATCCATTTGCGCATATACTCCTCGATGGCCTGCACAAACCGTGCAACCATGTATCTTGCGGTGCTATGGCTTGTCACGAACATTCCTGCCCACATTGTAGCCAAAAGTATGGGTACCAATCCTCGGTATAGATCATGAATGTGCCAATCGTTCGTGGGGTCGAACATGTCGTAGTCGTCGCTGTCGTCGTCGCTGTCATCGTCGCTGTCGATCCTGTCTCGCGCGCCGGCGATCCATAATAAAGAGTCTTTGATATCCTTCGCTGGCAACGATGTGAACGTTGGTCTTGGCGTCGTGAATGGCTTCTTGCTTTGCTCCGCCTCTGAGTTCCCACACCTTCTCTTGCTTGTTAACCATACGATTCCCGTCATGGTTCACCATCTCTATTGCTTCCTTCCATCCTATCCTTTGCGTCTCCATGCTCGCAGGGCAATCCCTAATTGAATGGATTTCTCTAAATTAACAGATTAACCCTCTTTAATTGAACGAATTTTCTAAATGAACATATTAACCCTCTCTAATTGACTAAAAGTGTCTGATGGCTGATGGGAAGAGCTAATTCTCCGAATCTCATATGGAGAGATGGCCGAGTTGGTCTAAGGCGCCGCGTTAAGGCCGCGGTCTATTCGTAGGCGTGGGTTCAAATCCCACTCTCTTCAATATTCTTTTGTCTGGTGCAAAAGAAAATCATTTTGGGCGGGGAACGGGAGGGAAAAGATAAGGGACAATCTATAAGGAAGAACATACATGCACATGGGTGTGTATCTGTATATACACGCCCCTCCGTGTATATAATTTTTTCTTAGGTGAAAAGATACATACACGGGGGTGTGCATGGCTGAACACACAGGGGGGTGTATGGAAGCGTGTCCTGTGAAAACCCTTTTAGATACACACCTCCCCTACTTTGTTTTTCATGAAAATGGTGATGAAATGCGACTCGAGGGTGATATGAATGCCTAAGCAGCGCGTTATATGGGTTTGGATCCCTAGGCAATGGCTTCATCTTATATTACCATAGCTCTCCACTGTCTCCTCTGTAACGGCCACGGTTTTCATAAATCAAAGATTCACGGTAATTGCTCCTAATGTTCTGCGTCACTTGTGTCTTTTCCTCCTCACGCGCGCGCGTATCCCCACAGTCCTACGCGAAGAGTGACGGTATGATTGGCATGACACGGGAGCCCGTAGCTACCAGCAAGAATATCAATCAACCTTGCTTTTGGTCACCGTTTCGCTTTCAGGCTGGTCTGTTGTGGATCAATGGATGTATTACAGCACTTCAATGGCTGGTTGATTGGCGCTCCACATCAATTTCAAGCGCAGGATGTCATGGAGAAAGGAAAATCAATCTCACTCATGGAGTTATTGCTCTCTACAATAATACTCTTGCCATTCTAAACCTATGTGAGAGTCGTTCGGGCTCTTATTCACAAGGATAGCCGGCATAGCCATTATCAATACATGGAGGCATGCTTTGGGCGAAAAAAGGGTAGAGGTAGGAGTAGGGGTGTGTATCTAAAGGGGTTTTCTCAGGACACGCTTCCATACACACCCCAGTGTATTCAGCCATACACATCCCTGTGCATCCAGGTTTTCCGTGTTGCATACACCCGACATGAACATATAAACACGCCCCCGTGTATATATAGATACACACCCGTGTGTATATATGTTGTTCCAATCTATAACTGACAACCCGGGTTGTCATGCAATTTTGACAACCCACGCACAAAACCCATGTAAACTACTTTTTTACCCTGCTGCTTCAAAAGTAACGATGGAGACTCCAAAATATATCAGAACACGTCTCTTCGCGCTGTCTCTCTGTTGACAATCCTCAAGTTGTCTTCAGGCCGCTAGTCATATGAAAAAATCACTTTTTTGAGCGTGGAGGGATGGTAGGAGTAGATATTTGGAAACAAACGTGCGGTGATGGGGCTAGGGACGTCGGGCGTCGTGGCCAACGTGAAAAAAGAGGAATTGTGTTAAGAGGATCGCCGTTGGCGAGAAGAAAAAGAAAAATGACTTTGTATGGGTTTTGTAGGGGGTTGCCATGCAATATTGACAACCCAGGTTGCCGAATAGGTTATCCCAAAAGATAAACTGACATGACATGTCATTTTAAGTAGCATCCGACGAGGATAACCTATTCGGCAACCTGGGTTGTCAATATTGCATGGCAACCCCCTACAAAACCCATACAAAGTCATTTTTCTTTTTCTTCTCGCCAACGGCGATCCTCTTAACACAATTCCTCTTTTTTCACGTTGGCCACGACGCCCGACGTCCCTAGCCCCATCACCGCACGTTTGTTTCCAAATATCTACTCCTACCATCCCTCCACGCTCAAAAAAGTGATTTTTTCATATGACTAGCGGCCTGAAGACAACTTGAGGATTGTCAACAGAGAGACAGCGCGAAGAGACGTGTTCTGATATATTTTGGAGTCTCCATCGTTACTTTTGAAGCAGCAGGGTAAAAAAGTAGTTTACATGGGTTTTGTGCGTGCGAATAGGTTCTCCCTTTTTTTTTTTCTTAAAATGACATTGCCCAAAAGATAGAATGACATGCTCAAAAGTCAGAATAACTTGATAATATGACATGACTTCATCTAGATGAGGGTGAAATGGCTTCTTTTTGGCTTGGGATAACGGCGGAGACGAGTATATGACGAGAAAATATTTTCAGAGTCCCCGTGCCAACTCGTTCTCGAGTGATGGAAATGAAGGAGCTCCTAGTGAAACGCGGAAATCATGGGCCCTAGATCTGTATGCTGTCTGTATTTACTATTGCAAATGAGGCGTTGACCCCCACACTATTAGCTGTTACTCGTCATGTATATTGGCCAAACAGGGAAACAACCGCGTGCTATATCCATCCTCATCTTGCGCCAGCAGGGGATGACATTCTTTTCTCTGAGTTTGCATATGTACCAGAGCGCGAGGGGTCTAAAGCACACATACAATAACGAAGGTTGCCCCACAGACTAGCACGCTGGTTGAGAGTTGCAGGTGCCTTCAGAACAGCCATATCTCCTTCATAGGTTGAACTGACTAAAGCAGTGCTGCACTCCATGCCAACGGGACCATACCTTATCAGAACCATTCACCAGTTGCGAATAATCGCAGTGTAAACGTCAACCCACTCCACTTATAATAGCACGATGATCTGGTTATGATGACTGGGTAACACTGGTATTAAGGAAGCTGTGGTTGGTATTGATTGCTACAATAGCACATGAGGAGCCGACAATTTTGTTTCTAAGTAATCAGCATGGTCGCGTTTTGGTGCTGTCACAGGTTGGTTAGATGTTGCGCTGGAGTTTCTGCTGCACCTATCCAGTGCCTCTCCACTCCTCATCCACGCCTTTCAGTCTCTTCCAAAAGCTCTACCTTTCCGTCTTCATTTTCCCCTCTTTTGATTTCGCTACATCCATCCAGTTCCTGCCGCGTTCATCAACATTTAAAAAAAAAAGATTTTACGCTCAGACCACTTCTCAACGTCTCGAACCACTAGATCAAAAAAGAAATCACTTCGTCACTCCTCTGCAGGCATGTGAGGCATAAGAGCTGGTGTTCGAATGAGCTTGAGGCACTGCCCTCTAGCTATAGACTGATAGGGCGTCGGGTCCAGTATATACTCTCAGTATGAATATCCTGAGCGTGTCTCTAAATTTAGAATAGATGATATCCTGAGCGTCTCACTACATTTATCGTAGATCTTTACGAAACCATGCTGTCTGCGTTTTTCTTGAACAGGTACGATTTTGAGTACGGTCTAGCTGCCTTTATCTTAAATGGCTCATTACTCAGCCTCTTTGCTTGTTAGAACTACTAAAAGTGGTGTCTAGAGGGCTTTGGCACTGCACTCCAGCCGTAGATCTGTAGGGCCTCACGTTACATGTAAGTGGCGGCCATTTACTGACACCAAAGGTGATCTTTCTTGCGGGGGGATGTCACATTAACTATTATAACATGGCTGTCAGTTTATATCTTTGCACTCACCATGGTATCACCTGTATGGTAAAAGTAGAGGCTACGACAACCGGTCGTCTACGATGATTTTATTGAGGTGGATGGAGGTTGATTGTGGCGGATAAATTATTTCCACAAGTTGGAGCAGCCATCAGGACCTTTAGAGGAGATGCCAGACCTTCCGTATGACATGCTGTTGGCCCATTGGGCATTATAGGCATCATCGGCAACCTTAGAATACTTCCCGGTGCAATCGGTGCTCGAGAATAGTCTGACATCTGATCCACTGAAGTTCTTGATCCTGGCGGTCTGAGTATTTCTCAAGCAGACACAATATCTTTTGGTTCTTGGAACCTGAAGCTCTTCAAATGTGCCTGCATTATTGAAATTGCGACGTAGTAGTAATCGGTCGCCACTACAGCGCTCGCGAAGAGAGTTGTCAGCAGGAGAATCACCTTGACCATTTTTACAGCTCGTTATCTGATTGCAAAACGAGCGGTCAACATAGGAGAGTGAGGCAAGATGAGTTAGTTTGGCAGAACATGGTGGTCTATCTCAAATTTGGAGGGTACTGTAGAATCGAAGGAGTCGCAAACACGAAAGAGGGTGGAACGGGATGCTACCTTGAATACGAAGAAGAGAAGATATTTTAGTTGGTCGGTGTGGCTCCCGTTTTATACCTCGCAGGGTTTATCCGTTCCATATGGTGAAGCAAAAGAAGATTCCCAGTCCAAGGTATTATAACTCCTTGATGTGGCCTTTCTACATTTCATTCGCTCTCACTTTCGAGGCACCAGGGGAACACGCGCCATGGCCAAGTCCAGATATCCCTGTGGAAGATGATTGCCTGCGCAATTGAGGATGAATCTGATGCGGTCACAAGCCTGAAGTTATCCGAGAAATTGTCCCCACAATTAGCAGTTTACAGCAGGGGTCTATCTCCAGGAAGTTGTTGCCTTACCTCCGCCGTATTTTTTGAGGCTACACCTCGGCCAGGGAGTTACATGTACAAAGCATAAGACACTGGGCAAAAGGCGCAGGAGTTGCCAGAAGTCATTGCCAACAGAAGCACAGCGCAGACACCATTACGGAAAGGGTGCGGGAATTCAGTACGACTTTTCGTAACATCGCCCACGCAACGAGAGTGGAGTGTTCAGATCGCAACTAGGATCAGAGAAAGGCATACTCATCCCGTCAGCAATTAGTACCTGCTCTTCTATCTGCAGTCCGCCTACATACAGCATCAAGACTCCTCTGTACTGTCCATGTACACTGCCAGGGACGCACGAGCCACAAGCGGGTTGTGGCACCATATCGGCTCTTTTCATGGTGCAAGCGAGTTTTTGGTCTGAGTATGTCCAGAACCGCACCGGCATGCGACGTGTCTCAAGTCGCTCCTACTATAATACTGTAGTGCAGTTGCTCTTCGCTCCAGACAAAACGCCCTTTTGAACTTTTAAAGTTTTACCAAGGCAAAGTACGTTCTGGATCTCTGCAGCACTTTGCTGGTGCTTTTTGACATAGACTACAGTCGACTCGACTATTATAGCTACAGTATTCAATAGACTATCATGGTTATAGCGTCGGTTCCCGACAGATGCTGTCCACATGTAGTCTAGTCTACGGTGACCATGTACAGTATATATTCTTTTGGTGCCGGGATGGGTGCTGCAGATACTTGATGGAAAAAGGTACCAAAGTGTTTCTGGGTTTACTTGCGATTGGTGCATCTCCACCCGTCACATCTGGGCTTGTGTGCCCCTCAAGTGTCAACAGAGATGAATCATCGCAATTTTTGGGGTCCGCCATCTCATCTGCCGTTTTATCGCACCTCCCGAACGTTTTCCTTTCTTCTTCTCTTCTCTTTACTTTGAACTCACCTTCATCCCCACAGCTCCTCCACCCTTCAACGCCTTACAGCCTTGCTGCACCCTATTCCAACGTCGTTTTTAACACTAAAGTCTTTATTCTTGTGGACGTATTCTCCACTTCTTTTTTCTGCCCCTATTTTCTTTACCCTTACCCACTTTCACCTTCCCACGTTGCCCAAGATGGCCTCTTTCTCCGCTTAAACGCCTGTACCCTTCGTACACTTTTCAACACTTCGCACCAGAACACTTTACAACGCAAACAACAAGCACGTTCTAACATCCTTCGGAACTTACAACATACAACAACAATAACCCAACCTTCCACCTTTAACAATACACTTCACAACCTTTTACGGTTCAACACCCATACAACAGCCCTTCAAAATGGTTTCCCCAATTATCATCCCCAGCTCAATTATTGACATTATCCAAGCAAAAAGCATTATCGTAGTAGTAGACCTCGCCTTACTCCCCTTACAGTCCTAAATTTCATCTTTACCTTTGAACTACCCAATCTATTTGAATATCTTTTCCCCATAATCGTATCCAAAAAACCCATACCAAAAAAAAGAATGGCTATCGCAATCGATTTCTCCATGTTTGATACGGCCAACGCAAAGTTATCAAAGTCGGCAGACGCCTTGGAGTCTGCTCTTGCCCAGCGTAGGTGTCTGTTGTCTTGGTTGTCCTATTTTTGTCACGAAAGAAATACACGCCTGCAGCTTGATTAACTCCTGATATCTTTTTGTTACTCTGGGATCATCTAGTTGGCAAGAACGCGCCGTGCGTCGACGACAGCAACAGCAGCGACATCTTTGCCGCACCAACCTCTGCTTCCGGCAACGGCTTTGATGAGTGGCTCGCGACAGATCTCTCTTTTGGAGCCCTCTCGAGCGACGAATCCTCTATCTCGTCCAGCCCGTTCTCGGCTCCCGAGGACTCGCCCGTTCTCGGCTTTAACTCGTTTGGATCGGCGGTTAGCCCTTCGCTTTTCGACATGGCTATGGCGTTCCCTGCCTTGTCTGCTGACGCCGACATGCCCATCTCGCCTGTCGAGCTTAAGGCTTCTCTTCCCACGATCCCCTCTCTGACTTCGACGGCTGTCCAGCAGGCCGCTGCTGCCCTCAACATCCCCTGGTCGGCTGAGCTCGAATCAGCCGTCATGGCCCAGGCTGCCCTGGGAGCCTCCGCACCCTCGGCTTTGTCCATGCCCACCCCTCAGACTGTCGACTCGCCAGTCCTTGCTCCCAAGGCCGAACCCGAGGAGAAGGGGTTCTCCTCGGCTTGTTCTACGCCTGCCGTCTCGCGTTCAGTCTCAGTCTCTCCCTCTCCCGAGTCGTCCCCTGCTCCCGTCAAGGTCAAGGGTTCTAAGAAGCGTAAGCTGACGCCCGAAGAGGAAGCCGAGGAGATTGTCGCTAAGCGCGCCAAGAACACGGATGCAGCCCGTCGTTCGCGTATGAAGAAGCTGATCAAGCTCGAGGGCCTTGAGGCTAAGGTCTCGGACCTCGAGTCGGCCAACAACGCGCTCAACATGAAGATTGCAATCCTCGAGACGGAAAAGAACGGCTTTGTTACCAAGGATGCTGAGCAGACGGCTCGCATTGCCCAGCTTGAGGCGCAGCTTGCTGAGGCCCATGCTGCCCTGACCAGCCGTGTCTGATCTCCAGCTCTTCCACTTTTTTTTCATTATCTATTCTGTAGCAGTATTTCCCCAAATTGAATAAAATACGAATTAGCACCCTTTTTATCCTGCCGGCGTTGCTGTCGTGCCTCGTCTCCTCATTCTTCCTCTTACCACCAGCATCAGTTCCATGGTGCAAGCCCTTTGTCTCCCAGAGATTCTGGCCACCGTCGGCCTGTTCCTCGACCTGGATGATCTTGCCTCATGTCTTTGTGTCTGCAAAACCTGGCATGCGACATTCCTACCTCTGCGCTGGCGAGATGTCCGCATTGCGGGCATCCATTCCGTCTGCGCAGATGTTCAGCTTCGTCGACATGCCCATCTCGTCCGCTCCCTTGCTTTCCTGCATATCGTATCCTTAAAGCATTTCCAGTCCGTTGATCGCTATGGTCGTCTTGAGCGCATCCATATCACAAAGACCGACATTGACGGACGCAAGGTGTGGGACAAGATTGCGGCACTCGTGCGACAAAACCGTCCGACGCTGCGGACCATGATCCTTGAGGATATGATGCCACCACCAGAGTTTCTGATGACCTTAGCAGAGCAGGAGTATGAGGAGAACGGAAAGGAGAGGACGGCCAAAAGCGCGGGTCAAAAACTTCATTTAAAGCACTTGGCCTGTAGGAGGGTTACGGTCTACGGGTCGTCGCTGGGACACTTCTGGAGAGCAAGCCAAGGCGCATACACACTCATTCTCGAGTGCTTGATGATCAAAAAAGAAATAAACGTCGGGATCGCTCCCAACCCAGCAGTGCCCTGGGTGGCCGCACCGTCCACCTCGCCTCAGGTCCCAGCGCAAGAGTCACCCCAGTCGTCCATGAGCCATTTACCGGCACTTCCGTCAGGAACATCAACATCATCACTATCGACGGGCTATTCATCGATGGTAGCCCCTTTAGGATCATCCACGACGAAGGGATCGTCCTGTAAGGTTCAGAGTCTGCGCGTCTCTTGGATCATCGACCTCCCACTGGATCTTCAGCTCACACTCTGGATCCAACCCTGTCAGGAGCTCCGGTCGTTGATCTGGGAGGCATTCACGTTTCCGGACCCGTTCGTATTGCACTTCTCGAGCTTGTTGGCTACCAACACATGGCCATTCTTGACGTCGCTCGAAATCTCGAGCTGTGTGACCCACTTTCCGACAGACTACTCGCTTGCGCAGCTACTTGACGCCGATGCAGGGATCTCGCCTGTCTCACCCTCGGCTGCGGGGGGTAGTAGTAACAGCAGCAGCATAAGTAAGCCTGGTGATGGTACTGCAGTAGGATCGGCAAGGAGGACACGCAGTCTTGAGCGGCTTGTCTTCCGTAACGTGGATTTTGGACCTCTGGCATTCAAGAGTCTGAGGGGGCACTTCAGGACTTTGAAGACACTGTTGCTGGTGGCGTGTGCGACCAAGGTGACGAGCGCGATGGCGAGAGAGGTACTAGAGTCTTGTCCGAGGCTCGAGTATTTTCAGGCGCCGTATTTATTTGTTGAGGACGTGCGGATACCGAGCGAGGACGGGGATACGGCTTGTGCTACAGGTGACCACGACGATAGAGTTCAACAAGCGGATGAGAGGAGATTTGGAGGTGAGCGTTGGCGGAATGATATGAGCAATGGGAGTATCGACAGTTCGTCGCATCAGGATCAAGAGGATATTCACCTTGGGGTCCATATCGAAGGGAGCGCAAGGGACTTGGCAAAAGATGGTTTACCAGCAAGTGCAACTACAGAATCAGTACCCAGGCCATGGGTCTGTCAAGATTTAAAGTCACTCTATATCAGCGCAAGCACTGTCTCGTACAGTTCGCCACCGTTGACAGAAGAAGAAGAAGGAATTATCTATACCCGTTTACGGCAGCTAAAAAAACTGCAGTATTTTTATGTAGGCGCTACCATTTCCTCCGCACCTTCTTGAGCGCACTTATAGTATCTAAGCCAAAACAAACTCACAAACGGCTAGTGTCCACACGGTCATGTCCACATGCGACCGTTGATTTCTAACCACAATATTCTTACCAAACTCAGCCCCACGCTGTCGGCGGTTGCCCTCGCATCGGCATGGATCTGGGCGACATAAAAGGGAGACCAGAGATGGCGCTGATATGATTAGTGTCGAGGTCAGAATTGCATGGTCGCTGAAATGGTCAGGAGCACAGGGCGAGTCAGGATGGCCACGCCACTGAGGGCAATGAGCCGACGCGTGCGTGTCCCATGGGCGGATAGTATAGCGACCCTTGACCGCGACGCAGTCAAGGTTGGTGCACTCAATCGTCCCATGGACACCCACCTTCCTGATCGCCTGACCCTTGACATGCTTCGACCGCACCAGTTGCATCTCCTGGGAGCAGTAGAAGCAGACGCGTGACGCGCGAATTCATCGAAAATCGCGACCGGGAAATATTGCCGGCGGTGCGCCCACTTCTTACTGCCCCCTTGCCGACTATGGCTTTCAGCCCGGAACCAAGGCATATGCCAGCGTCCCCAATCAGCATGATCGGCAGAACAGCCGACGACCCACCATGACCAGGGCCATTGTTCCCGGAGAAAGTAGCCGGCGGAGAATCCTGGGGATCTATATACATAACCCAATTTGAAGTTTGGCTTATGCTGTTTGACAAGAACATCACATATAGCTCTAACGCCTGGAGAATAAGAAAGCCTTACCTGCGGACAGCCCTTTGACGTGGCGCTTCTCATCAGCACAGACCCGCTTCCAACATTTGCTCATTCTGAGCCGACGCGTCTGGCGTCCCTGAACCAAGCGTTGCTCAGCTCAAACCCTTGCAGCATCCCAGCCGCCTCCTTCCTAATCGAGTGTGCCTGGTCAATACTCGCCATCATGTCCACCCATGACAGCGACGGTCGAGACAGATGCCATGGCCTTGGCGACTGTCTCTGACTTGGGCCAATTCTCCGCTCTCCAGTATGGGTCCCAGTGGGTATTTTTTTGGCTCGCTGGGATTATCTCCTAGCATGGATTGATCACATTCTTGGATCCAAAACTCGGATTTGTCGGGCATATCATTATCGAAGGTGCTTTCAATCCACGGGAAAATACATGGGCCACTACTATAGTATACTTCGCGTTGAAGTAGAGAGAGCCATATTCGCTGATTTATTTTGTCTACCGCAAACTATTGCATTACACCTGCTGCATGGAAAAGGGTCCTATTGGCAGAAAGTGGGGAGTATGGCTCGTTTCCAACAAAAGTGGTGGGTATGGGGGGCATTGTCAGAAAGGGTGCCCGTGGAGCCTCCTATCATTTTCTTTCCCTGACTTTTACCAGCAGCGGCCGAAACCACCCTTGTTGTTGCAGCAGGCCTGGAATGTGTTGGTGTTGGCCTGCTTGATACCCTCACAGTTTCCGTTGGAGCCGTTGAATTCTCCGAAACAGCACTTGCTGGTGTCAACCCACTCGTTACAGACGCAAGCCTTGCATCCAGAGGCGTAGTTCTGACACTGGCGACCGCCGGCCTCCGTGACAGCGGCGGTGGCAAGGACGACAAGCATGGCGATGGCAGAGAAACGCATTGTGTGAGAGATTCTTTGGGGTTGAAGGTGGAAGTAGGAATGTCTATTGCGATTGAATGCAAGTCGGGCAGTAGATAGAGGTTGTTAATTGTATTCATGGATCTTCCTTCTTTTCAACGCTCCTTTACGACGGACAATCAGGTCTTGATGTGTGCGGCAAACCAGCATAACCGGATCAACTGATAGCTGGAGGAGCAGGAGCTGAAGTGGATCGCTGGAAGAGATATTAGTGTTTACTCACGTGAAGTGGAAGAGTGATGTTCTGAAGGATAAAAAAGAGTAGAGGAGAACTGTACCTTTTATAAACGACAAGGAGGAGTGTCTTGGACCAAAGAGGTCCCGGTCCACGAGGATGCTGGAAATGATGAGTGATGATGCCATTCACCGCCCTTCCTCAAGGCATGAGGATGTTATTACAAATCTCCGCTTGCAAGAGGTGTTTTCGACTATTAATGCTCGTGTTCATCATCCAGCTACATGGTCCCGATCCTATCGTGAATCGTCGCTGTCCTGTAGACTAATGTCTCACAAGACCTATACAGTCAATCGCGCCCTTCTCCCCTTCTGTCAGAAAATCTGACAAAAAGTAGGCAATATAACGAACCTGGCTATCTCATTGGCCTAGAGGACTTTTGATTGAAGTTTTGTACTCTGTTTCCCATGCCTCACATCGCGGTCACATAAGAGAATTTTCAGGACATCCGTACCATGCACTGGTGAAGCCGTAAAATTTCGTGGATTATAGAGTACAAAACTTCAGTCAAAAGTCCTCTAGGCCAATGAGATAGCCAGGTTCGTTATATTGCCTACTTTTTGTCAGATTTTCTGACAGAAGGGGGCGATTGACTGTACAGTTAGTTATACGAAGGCTGTCCATCATAATTGTGGCATCCCTATCTGCGAATGAAGGGCACTGTTGGTGGGGACCAACGTATGCTGGGAGTACAAGGAGGGGTGCATTTTAGGCAAGACAGGTAGGATGGACATTGGAAAAAGGTACTGCATGTGCGCGATTATTGCTTTATTGCTCTCTACGAATGGGGCCGGACCGAATGCATGGTAACACCAAATACAACCGGTAGGCTATTATGGTTTTTCGAGACCATGTGGATCGCACTATTCTCGCTACAGCCTTTTGCTCATCAACTTTGGCTGACCGTCGACTTTTTGCTGTATCAGATGCAAATCATGAACCTGTTTAGTGATGATGGCGAGAAAATATCGAAGACCAGATAGTAGATCCATTTCCGTCGCGTCACTTTCTCGAGTGATTTTTGTCACAAGGTAAAGTCTCCAGACGTTCTTAGTTACTATAACGTACTCTTCACTCTTCCCCTAATAATGTCGTATCTATTCCGCTGTGTAACAGACAGTGCTGTCGAGGCGCAAACGTCGCACTAGTCTCATGTCTGCAGCGCGAGCAGAGAGCAAGTGAACTCCAACGTTGGACTAACTTCACAGGGTCACTCCAACGTAAATCATCATCATGCGCGGAACTCAGCATGTAGGTGGAAAACTGTTTCTGCGATGCATCAGCGGGATATAGACCGCAGTAGTACAGTTTTTGCTATGTGTCAGTGGAATACATGCATGCAGCGCCTCATCCGTTGTAGCGCAATGGTCAACTGCGGATGAAAATTTAGTTGAAGAGGGAAATCCTGCGGTTGATGGCAAGACGTGGTGAGGCCTCTAGCCGTATGGAGATGTGTGAAGCGCTGCCGGCTAGCGCATTATGTCTGCACGCGTTCGTCTTACAAGGTTCGCATTTTCAGGTCACGGAATAAAGTTCTCACAACAATAGTGTTTGTTTGATCTTGGCGCCATTCAAAGACAGCAGGCTGAGAACTTCTTGGTCTGCCATAGACCTGTGGCTCCACAGTTGGCTTGCTTGATGTACTCAAAGCTGTAGCCTGTAGCCATATACCAACTAGGTGACCGTACCTCGAAAGCGGTATGTCCTGCAGTCTTGTCAGTTCCGATGTATTTACGACCCCACTACGGCCTTGCAGACACAATTGTCCCGAGCCGTCGAGCAATGATAATTCAGTAGCATCCGGCACGCCTGAAAGACACAGCTTGGTCCGTAGTGATCCCATGGGACCATCGAGTGCAGCTATACTCAGTTTTTCTAATCCAAGGACACTCTGCTCGAGCCCAAAAGGTTCTTCAGGGTCAGCTCGGACCACTGGCACGACAAATGTCCTCACTCTCGGGCAGGTCTCGAGAAACAGAGAGATATCGCCTCTCCGAAGCTCAAAATGGAGTTAGAACTCAACGGATTCTAGCGTATTGGCCCTGAAGGCGGGTCTGGATGAGTAGTGATCGTCGATCGTGACATGCCCACCGTGCCCGGGGTGGAGGACTTAGATGGGAACATACTTGTACCGGCTGCTTCCTCATCCTCGCCACCTATGCTGAACTACTCTAGCCATTCGAGCTGTCGACAGTGTTCTGCTAGGGTAGGACCAAAGTTTCCAAACATAATATTCGCATGTAGACGGATGCTGAAGTCAAGTAAACGTGGGCTGCACCTGAACGCGGCAAGCTATCTCCCGGTCCAGACGGGATAACCCCTCGACCAAATGAACCGTTGCGAGGTGCAGCTACGATGGAGTGTCGGACTAGGCGTTTTCTGGACCATCTACGACGTAACTGCGCGCGCTAAAGATATGCCAAGCTAATCCGAATGGATTCGATGTGTCGTGGAGAGTGCTGTAGCAGGTACTGAGGCGTCTAGAAGCTTTACACGCCTTTGCTGCCAGGTCTAGGCGTAATAGAGCCGAGTGCTGGGCAAGACCAGTGTGAACGCCGGCCAGACGCTGGCAGATCTCTTTATAAGTGCAGTATCTGGTGAGGAATTGACACGATACGCGCCAGGAGCGTATGATAGCTCGATGAGGTTGACGCACTGATATTGCTTGCCTTTCAGAAACAGTTCAATGGATTCACTGTAATCTAGATGGTTAGGTGGCGGAAGAGGTAGGTTTTGGCGAGGAGGTTGTCTTGCAGCTTTTGGAAAGGAGGTGAGGTGCTGGTCAAGCAGCGGCTGGTGGTTGTGGTCTCTGCTTCACACATCCGAGCGGAACTGGGCGCACCAGGCAATCAGGCATCGCATTTCTATGCTCTATTGAATGGTGATATCTTGTGCGCCTAGCTGCATAAAGTGTCTACAGGACTCTAACAGCCTCTTCTTGTCATTTAGCCCGCGGCCAATAAACACGACTTTGCCAGCGCCAGGCAGCTCCTCCTGACCAGGCTGTGTCATTGCTTCTTTGACATCATACAGTTCCTGCACTCCTTGGATCACAATCTTTGTGCCTTGCGGGCGATCTGAGATCCTAAGAATTCCTTTGACTCGCAGGATGTCCAGTTTGACGTTGTCCGCGACTGCACCAGAGGAAACTCCTTCTGCAGCTTCCTCCGCGTCCGGAATCTGGTGATCCCAAAGTAACATTTGCAGCCAGTGCTCAAAGAGCTTTTGATCCACAGCCGCGATGTTGAAGGTCAATGTTGTTGTTGAGATAGACTATGGAAAGAGAGCAGAGCGTCAATTACAGTGGACAATAACCCAATCATTCTAATAGTTTTCAAGATGACTTCATACCTCATCAAGGTGGTTTGACGGACGCTTTGGATGTTCGCAGTCTTCTCCATGGACGTGGTTGGGGTCATTATGATCATGGGCATGATCATCAGACTTTGGGTTCTTTAATGCCAAGTCCGCTTGCTCCAGTTCCTTGGCCCTGACTGCATCAAATGCTGAAATGTCGAGCACAAAGTTAAGATCGACTTTAGAACGAACCGTCCTCACGATCTCAGCGACTCCGTTCATAGCCCTGCAGTCCACCTCCAATTGATCCGCCTCTTCTTTGCTGATAAGGTCTGTCTTGTTGAGGATAAGTCGGTCTGCCATGGCGATTTGCTTGGCGGTTTCGTTCAAGCTTCCATCCTCTTTCTTGAGCTCCAGTTCCTAGATTGACATTATAAGGTTCGTATGACGTATTAGGTCTTGAGCGGTCATGATCTGAATGAAAGCCAGCCGCCAGCCGCCAGAAAGTATCGCTATAATATCATTGTTACCTTGCGGACGTTTCTAGAGTCGACCAGAGTGACAATTCCATCCAGATAGATGTCGCTTCCGAGATCATCATCCAACCAAAAGATAGAGGCGATAGGACCCGGGTCCGCCAGCCCTGTCGTCTCCAGCAAGATATAGTCGAATTTGCCTTTTTTTTTCATCAGATTTTCGATTGCCAGCACTCCATTGTCTCTGCGAATGGTCAACAAGTTCAAACGGTGTAAGAGCTTCGAGCCTTTGAAGAGTCGATTTTTGACAGAAGGAATACAAAGCAACAAAACCCAATTGCTTACTTGACTGTGCAACAGAGGCAGCCGTTCTTCAGCTCAAGCCATTCTTCGACGACTTCTCCTCCCATGCCTACATTCATGGCCTGATCAATCCCGCCAGAGTCTCCAAACTCGTTCAGGATCACAGCCACCTTGAAGTCATGCTTCTCAGTCAAGATATAGTCCAGCAGTGTCGACTTGCCAGAGCCCAAGAACCCAGTGATGATTGTGATAGGGATCTTCTTGGCCGGCTGCTCTTTCCTCGAGTCTGCGGTGTCGTGCACTGTAACAGCAGCAGCACCAGGGGCGATTGATGGGTCTGGCTGGGTGTCGATCAAATCGGGCATTTCCTCATCGTCAGAGTCGCCGTTGTCGACTTGAGAGTGGTTCTGCAAAGGTAGAGCCAAAGGTACAGCCAAAGGCGGGTGTTCGTCGTCTGAGCTGCTCATGATTGGTATTTTTTTTTCCTTCAAGCGGGATCAGTTGAGGCGAATGCGGAAGCTCCGTGCGGTGTTGTTGATGAGTCCTTGAGTCCTGGCACGGCGAATGGTGCATGTAATGGGCGTGAGAATGGAATCAAAGTGTAGTGACGAAACGAATGCTTTGTTGGCGGCGTAGTAGGGCTGATTTCGTGTCCTCAGTGTACGTGTAGATCAAAAATGCTTCGCAGGCAACTGTGATGACAATCACAAAGACCTATTCCCTTCGCACTACTGCTGCCAGGGTTGTACTTTTTTTTTTCTTTTTTTTAGCACACGTCTACAGTACGTAATTCTCTACCAGTCGTCTCCCTCATCCTGCAAGTTGGTCACCGCTCCGACAGCAAACAGACACACGTTGGTTGTCAAGTGCATACCCAGTCCCGTGTACAGACCCCTAACGCCCCAGGCAGAGTACCACGGTCTTTGCTGGATGGTCGTCGTCGTAACAGTGCCGTCCGGGTTCCTGACAGTTCTCGACACCCTCTTATGATGTCCGCCTTCCTCCTTGATGATCCTGTAGACACAGTCCACCATGCCAACGTACGCTCTCTTCCGGGTCTCAACAACAGTGTGGTACCGCTTAAATGCACCTGTCGACTGACGATCTCTGCTCTGGATTTGAATCTGGATCTGAAGACGCTTCCTGACAGTCTCGATGGGGAGGCGGATCAGCAGCTCGATCGTGTTTAATCCCAGTTCCGCCAACGAGTAGAGGAAGGGAGAGTCGGCCGCCGAGAGCTTGAAGACTCTGTCAATGATCAGGGGGATCGAGTTTCGGAGAAGCGGCGTGAGAGTGTGGTAGATGAGGGTCGGGAACAGGTTGACGCCACCCCACAGTGCTGAAACGCCTTCCTCCTGCATGATGGTTGTGATGCAGTTGACCATGCCGCTGTACTTGCGCTGCAATGGGTTGGCTGTTTGCACAATGAGTCTTCAAAAAGTGCAGGTGGTTATTAGAAAACTAACATGCGGAGGAAACAACATTGTAGAAATTAGAACCTGACAAGGTGTTCGTTGTTTACCTTGTTCTGATGAGTTCCAGAGGAGACAAGATAAAGCCAACGACAAGATGAGAGGTGACCATGGTTGCGATGTTGGGGCCAACATGGTCCAGATGCACAAGCGGGATCGTGTCGTCGTACAGATCAAACGTGTCGTTCAACGTCGCCTCCAGCGTTGGTTGGGCGAAAAGGTGCAGCATCTCGTAGATCCAGTTGGTATATTGGCCTAGACGAGATAGAGTGCAAAAATAACATCAGTATATCATACCATCAGCAATGCAGATAGTGCCTGGCATGGCTGATAGATATTCTTTCCCCCGTCTCTATGCTTACCCTTCCAAAGCGACATCCAGCCCTCGGTCGGGTGATGGGCGAGGTCTGTCACAGCCTTCCAGACTCCTCCCTCAATGGGGGGCATCTGGTACGATGGCCGACTATCCTCGTCGTACACACTGCTCCTGAACGGAAGCGCAGACGACGAGGCCGATCCTGAGAGGTGATCGCCAGGTTGCTCCGTGCCGTATCGGCTCACGTTAACAGTGCGTTGCGAGGCATAGCTGTCGTGGGTCATGCTGGAGGTGCTACTGCTCAGGTTGCCATACTGACTGACGTAGTAACCTCCTGTTCCGGACGAGTGCTGCATGCCGGTACGGTCGTTGTAAAAGCCGCGCTCACGCTCACGCTCCTTCTCTTCCTCGCATGCTCTCCTGTACTCCTCCTCCCGTTTGACCTATGGCCACGAATCAATTCGACATTGTGTCAATTAAAAAGGATGGTGGATCTAGCCTTGCATCCAGTTGGAAGTCCAATCCTGTGATTTTTTTTATTTTCATTACCTGCTCTGCATAATCGTATTCATCGCCGTTGAATCCGTCGTCGTTGGGCAAGTACTGGACTTGCAGGAGCGTTTGTCCAGCATGGAAGGGGGCTGCGATCGCCAAGGTGAAGTACTTGACAAAGCCATAACTGGCCAGCTCTTTGGCAGCTGCCTGCGAGTTGAGCTCGTTCTGGGCGGCGAGCTCCTCCTCGAGGGAGGACGAAGACAGGGTGTTGTTGTAGTAGGACTGCAGCGGCGAGTCCGATGCCGAGTAGTAGGGGCGGAGTGGGTTGGGACTGTTGGCGTTGGGTGCGCCGCCTGGAGGCGGAAAGCTGTAGTGTGTGGACATGGCCAACGGAGGAGTGCTGCTGGTGCGGGTGCTGTGGTAGGGGGATGTGTGCGCCAGACAGGAAGCGGCGGATCAGGCTGTGCCAGAGATGCAGCGAGGGAGTCCGATGGAAGTGTGTGCGTGAGTGCGTGTGTGCGTGTGTGCGTGCGTGCAAGTGTGATGGAACACTGTCGGTCGGACAGATTCGCGCGTTTTCTCCTGTTCTTTTTTTTTCTGTTTCTCTAGGCCTGAAATGGAAATTCTGGCTTTGAGCATCCGAGTCCCCTTCGTCCCATTCCGCCTTCGCTTGTCTCCGTCATGATCACCTTCAGGACCACGCTCACAGCCACGCAGCTGCCATGTCGCCACCACTCCACCAGACTCGGCCCACTGGCTTCAGTCCTAGCAGCCAGACCCCCTGCACCGTTGACCGTGCGCTCGGCGCATTCCAGTCCATCGGATCAGCCAAGCATGGCTGGCGCCGCACGACCACCACGGAGAACCGCAGCTCCAGCACGTGCCAAGTCACTTCAGACACACGAGAGAACATCCTCACACCACTACAGGGACAACGATGAACAGGGCCAGCGATACAAGCATCGCCCTTCTGGCGCCTCAGATAATGGGGGCTACAGGGCGCACGACCCAAAAAGTCGCATCGCAGCACCTCCGCTTCGAAACTCGTTCAAGGGTACCTCAACGCACCACGGCTTCACCAAGGGTCAGCCAAAAAGAATGCCAGACTCCTTTCGGCCGATTCCAGACAGAGAGAGGGCAAGTAGTGATCATGTATCAGGCGACAAGGCGCAATCCCAGCTCTTCGCACACTGTCTAACTTGAACTCTCACCACGCTGTGATCTTGCAGATCGAGGGGCTGGACAAGATGGCGGTGAATGTACTCTTCACCAAACGGGCTGGGACCTCCTCCCTGAGCAACGAAGCCTTTTCCATTAAGGCTAGCCGAATGCCCTTTACGAAACCACCACAGCGTAAAGAAAACCAAGTGTTGTAGTTTCAACATAATTTTTTTCTCGATGCTGTGATCACAAGGCACCCAAGGCATCCAAGGCTTCTTGCTTGCGCTTCAACCCAACTGATCACTCTTTTTACATGATACCCTGTCCTTAGCCAACGTCCCAGTATTTGTGCAAAAGGCACAAGCTGAATACGACCAAGCCCTGGAACAATACAATCAGCAGCAAAAGGAACTGGATCGCATCACCACGTCAGCAGAGTCCACCTCCAACCCATCGTCCCTTGCTTCGACAGCAATGACCACCAAGCTTCTCTCGATGCCTGAACCATCTCCGCTCATACGCAACTACCACTTGCGAAATCAACGCCTTTACCCTGCTTCAATATCGGACCCGCACCCAGCCTTCCGAGTGACATTTATCCTCTCCAAGAAACTCATCTCAAAACTGGCGGTACACCGCAATTTTGCAAGGAAGAAACTCGCAGCAGCGGTCGAAATGGTATTTCGCGATCATGCGCGGCCGGGTTACGAGTACATCATCTTTGCAAAGCGAGAGTGTGTCACAACTCTACAGGACCGATTGATTGAATTAATGAAGACCGAGTTATCCAACCCTAAATTGTACGGCAAGAGGGATGCAGGGGCGGCACGTGGGAAGAACAAAGACCATTGGGTCGCCGACAAGGTCAACAGGGATCAAAAGACAATAGCAACAACGGCCAATACTGACACAAATAGCGGCGGGAGCGATCCTGAAGATGAGAAACACAAGGAGAGCATGCTCGCGTCTCCAGCAATCAAGACCCGTTGGAAGAACAACAGCCCACCAATCTATAAGAAATGGTGGAACCATGCGCTTCCGAATCCTCTTGGACGCACCCAGCAAAGCGGTGCGTATCTCAACATGTATTGTCCCGAGGCACAAGAAGCGCTGGCACCTATACGTCTAGCTCAAGGCCTGCACAAAAAGAAGGAGCATATACGCAAGCGCAATGCACGAATTCGAGAAGAAATCTGCCAGAGCTGACCAATAAACAAGGCGAAGTTGGATTGAAGTTGTGTTGTTTTTTTTATCGACACATATGAGTAATAGCAAGTAGAGGCGCATTTTCCTACAATGACAGCAGACCCCCTTGGCCACAAGCGTACGAAAAAATAAAATACACTTGCACTATGGAAAAGCACGCTGGTCTAAACTTCAGGTTCAGCTGCCGCGGGTTCCTCGAACGAAAAGCAAGATGCATTGGCCAGGATCGCAAGCGATCGGATCTTGGACAGCACATCAGGCGATTCGAGAACTGACGCCGGCAAGGCAGGATTTGACATCGGCAAGTGCTAGATCACAACAATAAGTAGAAATAAAAGATAGCAAGTCAGCATTTCAACAAAAGGCAAGAGTGGCCACGGGATATTCGATAAGCCCGTTTGCCGGCATGCTTGTTACCTTGGGTTCAGTGAATGCCACATGAGCCTTGAGGATGATATAGCACAACGCAAAGCGGATCATAAACTGACGCAGGAACTCATCCTGCAAGAAGCGTCGCATCGATTTATCTGTCATGTCCGCATGAGTGATTGGAGTGTTAATATCGCTCGTTACTGAGCCTCTTTATCCTGTCGCCGTCGACTAGCCTAGTCGACGGCACATTTATCCTTCGTTCTTACCGAGTGGTGCAGTGGCCATAAGTTCCGCAATCTTTCCTTCCGCCTGAGTGATCAATCCTGTGCACTGTTCCCATGTGTCTGGACTGATTTGTTCGATTCCGCAAATAAAGCTGAACGCAAGCAAGGGTGCATGCAAGAAGAGAGTGAACAGTCCTCCGACTTGCGATGTGTCTAGGAACAAAAAGAAAATATAAAAGTCATAAGTCGAATAAAGTTGCGCCGAAACGTAACTCTCCACCATTCACGTTAGGACTGAGTATACATACCAGGAATAGAGGCAGGGTACTCGGAGGGTGACAGGAGACTCATGAAGGGATAGTTGAACACACGAGGCATCTCCTGTATGATGTACGCAGTGTCAGAGCGTCATAGAACAAGCGATATTAGTATGGCGGATTTGGCATTTCCGTGGTAATTATCAGTGCATAATTATTTCTTTTGTGCATACCGCGAATGCCACGCTGTTGTTGCTGTCCACGATGAGGAACATGGGTTTCCGCGTGAACGGGAGCAGATCACCTGGATGCAAGCAGTGACTGATGCTTTGCTGTTCAGACTCGACATTGTCCTGCGCCTTGCGTGAGTTGGTCAAAATTCCTCCATGGTATCCTAATTTTGCGTCGATTTTCAACACCATGATGTGTGTGGTGTTAGTGACTGAACATCTCTATTGCCTTTCTGTTCATCAGTGTCCACGATCTATGATTGCCATTCTACCTTTGGTGCCAGAGTTATCAGGCGCAGTTCGCTTCAATCCATCGGCAGAGATATAAATTAGCAGGGCCGAGTCGCTGGAGACTTCCTAGAGGAATGAACAATGCGTGTGAGCATCTGACTGCCAATGGAATATCCGTCTATGCATTTGATGAGTTAACAATCGCGATGACACTAACCTTGAACGCAGTTGCAAGGTAGACCATAAGCTGACTTAAAGTCGGCCTATAAAGAAGATATTTGTGCGGGTTCGTCCTCTTAGAGCCCTTCTCGGTCGGATTTCTACGCTGAGAGATTGAAGACTCTTCCGCAGGCTCATCTTTGATCGGCGCGTTGACCGAGCTGTTTTCGGCCGTGGTTCCACCGGCAACAGCAGCAGCAACAGCACTTGTTACTGTGTCTTTGGTGGGTGGCTCTGATGATCCTCGTATTTGGGATGTCTCCCGCTCTAGATTACGACATCATAGATTAGTGTCAGGGGGTTTGATCTAACGGCCATGCCATTCTGTGATCCTGAAGGTACTATCGATATGCTGAACCTTACCAAGGGACTGGAGAATGCGGTACATATCAATAGTTAGTTCTGAAAACTTGATCTGATTGATGACACTACCCACAAGAATTGCCTCCTGGAGTCTGAATTTCGTCGTGGAGGACCCGTCCTTATCCAGTGCTGCAGAGATAACCTTGCTAGGCTGCAGCCGCCTCGCCACGGGTAAGAATGTCCCTGCGGTGTTGACGGGATGGAGTTTCTTCTCGGCCTATGATGAGAACCAACCAACCAGTCAATTAAAATTGTCGACCAAATCTCGCGCAAATCTCAGGCATGTCGAGGTATCTTATTACATCGGTAAAGGAGGTGACTTCCTGAAGAACGAGTTGCCATTCCGCCACATCAGTTGGCGTGTAAGTGTTGATGTACTCATTGACCAATGCAGCGAGTTCTTCCTTCAGGGTCGTAATGATGTCGCGATTGTTGAGCAAAAGACAAACAACCGTAAATCGCGCATAGAAACGCAACTTTTTGATCATAAGTGCCGGGCTATGTTGATGGGGTGCAATCAGGCAAAAGCACATATTAAACATCAGATCTCCGAGGCCCCCAGTTCAGAAGCAATTTACAAACGACGCGCAATTCAAAGCATTACTTTTTCATCTCGGAGATCTCGTTAAAGTAGCGTCGCTCGCGGATGGCGTCGTAAAAGACATACGACTCTTGCAGGTAATTGGTTTCGCTCGTACGCAAACTAGTACGGCGCGTGGAAGAAGTGTAATTGTGGGATAAATAAATGCGCTTTGTCCTACTGTCGATCAATCTTTTTTAAGTTCGGGCACTTTATCCGGAAACGCAACGTTCACGAGCGACTTACTAGTAGTGATAGTACAGTTGTCCGATCTTGGAAGCAATCTCACCAACCTCCCACCTTTTCAGGCCGTAGGTGGTCTCTAGTGCGAATCTAAGTGGCGTGGGATAAAAGAATACGCCTGGAGTCAGGGACAGAGGAGCATGGGGTTTAGCCGGGTTATCAGCGGGCGTAACGCCAATGGCCATACCTGTTCTGCTGCTGGAATCTCCAAAGCTAATGCATTTCAAGACAGAGGTAGAGAACATTGGTGCCGTCAGCTTTGAGAATCGATGCGGCAGAATATGGGTAAACTACGCCTGCCTGTGCTTGTCCGTACCTTTGAGAAGATCTCGAATGTTTTTTGGAAATAGGGTTGCCATTGCTTGGCGCCTGTCGGAGGTAGGTCTCTGTAAGCGCCAAAACGTGGTAGATAGAAGGGTTCTCGTCAATTGCGATTCTCGTCGACAATTCGACAGAGGAAGGATGCACCGTGAGCCCGCGAAGGAAGACCAGCAGCGAACCTTGGCCTCTGAAAAAAGACATCCGCTCAAGCACAAAAACCATGTATATACCTCAAACCGGTGAACAGCTGCTGACTCTTCTCGAGTAGATACTGGTACTCTTCAACCTACAATGTCGTCGTTTGAGCAGAAGGGGCGAAGCGGTGAGTGCTAACTGCATGCATGTCAAACCAGCAGACGTTTTCTTCTTGATCAGCGCTCTGTTAGAGGTGAAATGCAGCAATGCTTACAATGGTCTGATTTTGACGCGCAATGACCTCTGCCTCGACAGCATTGGTCGAAACGACGTCCTCCATGGGCACTTGATCGGCATGCGCAGGGGTGTTTGGCACGCTGGTGGCGGCGGCGGTGGTGTTGGCAGGCGGGGTCGGGGCGGGGGTGGCTGCAGGGCTGGGCACGGCGCCTTGCACAGCAGCGGAGGCGGACGGAGTTTCCATGTCGAGGACGGGTCAATGGGCAGACAGACGCGATGGGAGGATGACTGTGGGTCAGGGGAGTGGGGGCGACAGTGCTGGCAGGACGGACGCGGATATCGGGGATATCGATAGGAGAGAGTAGAGAAAGAGGGGCAGAGAGGCAGAGGCAATGCGACGGCGAAGAGGACACTTGTCGACGCTGCTTGGCCACCGCCACACCGCCACACTCCCACCTGTGACGTAGCGTGACTCCGGGGCGGCATGATGCCGTTGCCCACCATCACCATCGCCCACCCCTTCGTCCTTGCGAGGAGCTCAATGTCAACAGTGCAGTTCACATGTTCAAAGTTACATTCTTGCTCGCTCTCGCGTCTAGCTTCTCATTTTGTTTATGCTCATGTTGACCCGCAACAGCGTCGCCACGTCCATTGAGCGCTGCAGCAAATTCTCTCTCACTTGCTCTCTCTAACCTCTCTTGCCAGCGCCCATAGTGGCCGGCTGAGCCTCCTAAAAACAACACAAGACCTTCATTGACCACACCAGCACTATGGCCCAAGCGTTTGGCGGCACAGCATATTAAGAGCATGGGTGCTTGCGACGCGTTATTGATTTCGCGTTTTCCTTCCACCCATAACATTTTGATGAAACTGCAGGGAGCTCGTTCTATGGCGGTCCATTTATTGTGGGAAGTGCAGCTTCACTGGTGGGCCTTCTTAAACTCGTACCCAGACAAGATAAACCCATCTATAGCACCGCCGGCCCCCGTCTCGAAAACAGCGAGTTGTTTGAGCTCGGCATTCATGTCCTTGAGACGCACAAGAAATATATCATAATGATAATGCTCCATCTCATGGACGGGCCACCATCCGAGGGAGAAGCTCAAGGCCTTTTTGCCTGTCTTTTCGTTCCTGCACAAGCTGACGATCGCGGTACCTCTGAGTGGGTTGGAGTACTCGCCTTCAAAGGCTTCCAATTCATGCAGCGTGCGTGTGTTGAGTACGCGTTTAGGAAGATTGTCCTCCAATGACTTGGCCAATTCTTCGTAACCCTGTTTCGTTTCATGGAAAGAAACATCAATGACCCAGTCCTTGGTCTTTGGTAGTCCGAAGAGCTCATCAACAATGTGGAATGAGGCGTCGAAGGTTGCGTTATCAATGTTGTAGAGATGAGCAATAACCAGATCGTCGTCAGGGAAGACCTTCAATTTCGACTGGAACCCGGATATAGCTCCGCCTAATCCATAAGCACAAATGGAGATGCTAAGAAAATGGGACAGCTGAAATGCATGACCAGTCATGGCAGAACGACAATTCAATGACTTACTGTGTCTGTAGCAAACATGGCCTTTGTATGAGTCGATACCCCAGCCTAAACCGTAGGTTACAACGGCCCCAAAGTCAGGGGACCGTCGTGGCTCTGCTGCATCCATGATGCTGGTTGCAGTCAGCGTCCTACGGATGCCCTCCTTGCTGAGAATCTGCTCATCTCCGACTTTGCCTTCAGCCATAACAACCTTGCCCCAGTGGACCATGTCAAAGACATTGGAATACATGTCGCCTGCAGGAGCAGATTGCATGTATACCTCGTCCAAGGGATACATAGTAAATAGACCATTCTGAGCGTCTTCCAGGGAGTCTGCACTGAACGGCATCGCATGGTTGGGTCGCTTCCTCATCTCCATGGGTGAAAACCCGGTGTTTGAAAGCTTGAGTGGCTTAATCACCTTTTCCTCGACCAGCTTTTCATACGGCATTCCTGCAACAGTTGCGGCTGCTTCTCCAGCGACCGCGTACATCATGTTGTTGTATAGAGTTGCAGATCCCAGTTTAGAGGGTGCATCAACATGCTTCAGACACTTGATAAGTTCCAGCCTCGACTCCTTTCTGTTGAACCACTCCAAATCTAGACGCGGTACGCCCTGAATGTATCAAGACACATGTATGATCGTAAGCGACTTGAAGCTTGAAAAACTCAACTTTTGCGTGCCACACAGGCATAGGGCGCTTACTGTGCGATGTGAAAGGAGGTCCTCCATTGCCAATTGAGATGTCAGAACCGAGTCTTTGAGCTTGAACTCTGGCAGATAGTTACTGATCGGGGTCTTGTCCCAGTCTAATTTTCCTTCCGCTACCAACTCGCCGATGGCTGTGGCCGTAAACGCTTTGGTGAGAGACCCAATGGGCGACAGTGTCTATGTTAATACGTGAAAAAACAATCAGTCTCAAAGGCCTTCTGAAGCGCAGTATGTAGAGGGAACTTCTTCGTGGTGAGGGCAGGCATGAAATACGAAACTCAGTTACCTCTGCCGTGAACGGGTCTTGTTCATTTCTCTTTCCGAAACCCTCTGCGAATATGACTTCGCCTTTGTAAAGTACGGCGACACTCAATCCAGGGATACCACATTTCACCATACCATTCTCGATGACACGACGAAGGCCAGCGAGAGGCTTTTTGTTGGACAACTGTGGAGGTGGAATCATCATCTCAAAGGACTAATTTAGAATATTGAAGGGAAGGGAAGGGAAGGGAAGGGAGGGGAAGTGGTTCCTTTCGAAACGCCAGCGGATCTCTATTTAAGTCGCGTAGCATCATGCAGGGCGAGGTATGTGTGCCATCGAAAGTAGACAGCATTCATGCTGGTTTAGTGCCAAGGCAATGGGTTCCATTTTTTTTGAGTTTCTTTTCGTATCGTCGTACAAGCGTACCAGACTTCTGCAAATCGTATTGGCCACACTGTATGCCAAGACCATTCGCCCTCAAAGAGTCTCCGACGTACGGGCCAGCAGAGAAGAATGATGTCAAGTAGCCATGTTTATATCCGGTCGGTTATTTCGACCCTGCGACAAATGCCGCGCCAAGTGCCTCGGGTACCATTTTCAGCACTCGACCCCCGGCGCGCCGCTCGGCGCGCGTTTTTATTACACGCCCCTAATCTCCTAGAACCTTCATCTTGACGATACTAATATCACTCGTCATACATAGAAGCATCTTAGTGCTTGTCTTCATTACTGCATAAGAGAGTCAAATATACTTTTCTAAACACGAGCCTCTTCAACAATCCGCCACCAATATCGACCAATAAGGTGACTGACTAGCTTACCCGCAGATCATACTTGTCGCATAGGAGCCAGCTCTCACTTCAAGACTTCCGATCCTCGTTCGCTGTAAAAGCTTTGCACTCTTCGTGCTCTTGCAGAGTTAGCGCAGAAACCCGAACGTCGATGTCTAACAGATAATGTAGCGCCGACATCGACTATGGAGTAGCGCTGCGACCATCAGATAAAACCAAACGTTCTCAACACTGATGCAAATGTTCTCGTAGAACCTTCTTTTATTAAAAGAGGATTTGCCTCAACCGTGCTCTACAAGCTCTTCAAAAGAACGCGAGGAATGCTATGCGGTGGTACCTACAACATTCGGTGCAGCTATCACTCACCGGAATCACGGAAAGCTGCCAGGTATGTTGATGTAATTGATCCCATGGTGAGGTCGGAAATGGATGCTCTCACAGGCTTGCAGAGTGTATACGGTCTGCTCAAAGCTGCTAGAATTTGGACCCGGTTCCGATCAAAGCAGACTTTTAACCTGCATTTTTGAGTGTCCTCCCAGTTATAGTCTAACAAGGCAGAGTTGGAAAGTGAAAAATAGAGTTAGTGTACGTAGTTCAGTGTCGACCATGGTGTGCCCGTTCATGTGTTACTTACTCTCCTTCTACCCTCCTCCTGGAGAACTTAATAAACCCATGGTCGACATGGGAGCTCCTGTGGCATCTGACGAGCTTAAGCTTGCCGCTGATGTCAAGAGCGGGGGGGTTCCAGCAGCAGGGCTGGCGTTATTGGTGGTGGTGGTGGTGATTGGCTGAAAGCCGCGTGTGTAGGGAGCGAGCACAGCACGGTTCGGCTCAAAGTGGGGCGAGGCCCCAGCAATGGCGATCCCCACGGCTGCATGAGGATCCCTTGACTTGATAGTGTACCCGTACGTGAATGAAATACAGTCCGGGTTCACGCACTCTACAGTGCCATTGACAGTAACGGTCTTGATGGTCTTGTTGATGCGATCGACCCGGCGGGCGCCGTCCATAGCGAACTTGGTGGGAACAATAGACACAGGTCTTGGAAGACCTATATTCATCTGTCATTCCAACAGTGCAATATCGCCTATGTTCTGCACGCATCTTCCCTCCTCCTCGTCGGCTGTGGCCCTTGATGCGACTGCCCACGCCCGTTCCTGCGTTCCCAATCATCAGCACGGGCAGAATGAATGGTTTGTTGCGCTCTAACTTGGGACAGTTCACATCATATCTAAACCCTTTGGCATCAGGCCTAGAGGGAATATGATGGCTGTTGCAGTGATGACACCATCCGTCCACAGGAGAGACCTGTCCTGCTGGCGCAGGCGGTGGTGCCGCACTCAAGGCTACAAGTTGAAATGGGAAGTAATCGTGTACAACGCATTCATGTCAACCTCAGTTCCTTGTCACCTGAACAATTCTGATCCATGAACATAAAATGAGGATCAACTTACAGGGGTCGTTCCTTCTTGCATGGTCTTGAACGTAACGTCTTTCGGCTGCCGCTACCTTGGACCAAGTCCTCTTGGTTCGCAGCCTCTGATTGTGGAGATCCTTCAGCCGCTTCCCTGAGTGCTCAAATCCTCGAAGAAGTTCGCGGTGCTTGCTTCGGACTTTATGGCTGTCATCGACCTCCTGTATGAAACGTGCCCCTTGAAAGACATTCTGCGGCTTTGATAGCTCCTCAAGAGCCGCCTTGACCGTCTCATTCCCCTTCAACCATTTCTCTCGTCTCCTGGCAATCTTCCGAGTGTGCGACACGTCGTCGATCATCGGTGCCGTTATTTTGTGGGATGGTGGAAGTTTCACCTGATTCAACTGCTGTTGTCGTTGCTGTGGCGTGAGCGCTTGCGCCGGTGCAGGGGGTGGCACTACAAGAGGAGGCGGTGCTGGAAGTCCAACTGCTGGAGACGGAGGGGGTGCTGCTGGGGGGTGCGCCGCCGGAGCGTCTTGAATGCCATATATTATATTCAAATGCCAATGGTTAGACGCCGGATCTGCACTTGATAGCACTATCAACAACAGTGTGAGGTATTAATGTTGCCAACTTACCATAAAGCTGGTGGTATCGATTGATATGTGTCTGGATCTGGGCTTGAGTCATCGCCACAGTTTCACTCATCTTGGCGATACCGTAGTCGGTTCCTGCGAACACGAGCAGCCGTCGCTTACCCCGCGCGTTGGTCGTGATGTTTTGCAGCTGGGTAAGATCGACTCTCTCTGTGTTGTCTTCCACGGTAAAACGGGCTCAAGTTGGAGTCGTGAAGGTCTGTCGCCGCTGTGCGGCGCCTTGTGCGCCTCCAGCTCCAGCGCCATCGCCATCGCCATCGCCGTCGCCATCCCCATCGCCATTGCCATCGCCAGCTCCAACATTGGCCTGAGCAGTTCTTGACGCTTCAATCACTTTGTTCCAGTAGTACGCCTCCTTCCTGATCTGTCTCAAGGTCGATTCTTTGGACAAAAGCTTTGCTCGATCGATTCGTTGTACAGTCCGAGCTTGGACGAGGATATGGTAATTTGCTTTAGGCCTCATGTTCTTGTTGACGTTGAGGCGTGCAGCAGACTGGGCGGTTTGACTCGTTTTGGCAGTGGCACGCAAATCCTTGGCATCTCTCTCCTCGTTCCTTTTGACTCTCTCGGCATTGGCCCGCTGCTGGTGAGCATAGTCGAGAGCTGCTATCCTGTCGTTGTTGTTACTGGCAAGAAGACTTCTCCACTCCCGAGACCATTTTCCCTCGACAAATCCGCGCTTCTTGGCCTTCTTGCGCTTTTCAATCTCGCTCTCGACAGGATACCCCACTCGACCATTGTTGCCGTGTGCAATGACTCTGCCAGTGAGGTTCAAAGTGCAGCGGTCTACGAACGTGATTCTATGATAGCAGTTGCGAATGATGTGTTAGCAAAGCACGCTATGATCAAAACACATTTGTTCTCAGTACATGACCAAAGCACAAGCGCTCACCTCATTTCGAAGAGAAGTCCGTGAGTTCGGCAGGCATCGTCGACCTTTTGCATGTCGAAAAACTGCTCAAAAATGACCGCCTTGTTGCCAGGCACTGAGGTTACGTTCGTGTAGTTCCTCAATGCCATCTTATCGGCACCTTTCACGTCAAAGTGTGCTGGCGTTTCTGCGCAAAAGACCTCGTACATGCCTGTCGCACCAAGGGCAATGGCGTGCAAGGACGAAGGCGCAATCTGGGGCATCATCCGCCGTGTGAACTCACTATACCCAGCAGCCTGGAGTATGGTGTTCGCGATGAGAACGAACGGTGCGCGGAGGGCAATGTGTGGGATAGACGCCTTGGAACGATTCGTCTGCGGGTCCACTCTGCGCTTTGGAACATAGGGGCGCAGAACGTTCACCAGGTCTGCCACTGCTTGGTACTCATGCTGCTGGAAATCGGTGGGTCTGAAACAGGCAGCTTGAACCGCAGCCACATCAATGGGTGGGCTCTGGGCGGTGACTGGCTCCTGCGCCAGCTTTTTGGATATCGCGACCAGCGCCTTGATCTTCCTTGCAGACGTCTCCTTTGCTACAATCAAAAAAATTAAAAATGTAAGTTAGGACCATGCTCCACTTCTGCTTGACACCGTTTTTTTTCCTTTCGTCGCTTCTTTTCTCACCTTGTGCTCCAGCCTGTGCTTGTGCTGGTCCTTGTGCTGGTCCTTGTCCTCCTTCATCTTGACCATCATAGTCGCCATCATTCCCATCCTCAATATCCTGTTCACCATCCACATCCTCGTCCTCCTCGTCCTCATCATCGTCCACACCTTCGAGGTCGTCAAACTCTTCTGCAGGCTCGGCTTCTTGCTGCGAAGATGCCCCGGCGGTTATCACGACACCGGTCATCGCTGTACCCGAAGCATCGTCATCCGCAGTGAGCTGTGCGAGTTGCTGCTGGAGGTCAGGAAGGGTCGTGTGGGCGGTCTGGGGCTCATGGGCTTGCAGGTTGTTGATAGCCTTATAGACGGCCTGCATACGGCGTGCACGGACTGGCGTATTCGGCATCTCGCGGACATCTGCCAATTCATTGCACAGCTTCAGTATCTCCCGACTCCATCTGCCCTTCGACATCACCTTCTTGTCTCGCTTCCTCTTGGCATCAGCACTTTTTCGCTGGGCGGCCGCTTGTACCCTGGCTTTGTGCTGCTGCCCCCTTCTTGGCGCGAGTCGGAGACGAAGTAGGAGCAGGAGGACATATCCCAGCAACTTGTCAAAGATAGCGCCCTTCCAAAGATTACTGACACCTGTCGCGTACTCCCTGATGTGTTCAGTAATTGTAGAGGACATCCTTGTCGGGGCCGAGGTGATAGTCGTGGTGTCAGTTGTCCTTAATACCTCTACGGTCGCCCTCCACAGTGGATGCTTGTCAGCAGCTGCCAGCCCGGTGTCGTTGACAGGATTAGGGCTCAGGAGCCGCGCGTAGATGTGCTGCAGATGGTGCTGGGAGAGAAACCCAGCCATATCTTTGCATGCTCTGGATCTGTTGTCCGTGATGGGTGTTGTGCGATCCAGATACCTCTCGAGATCGGGCTGCAGACCGTTGGGAACTCTTGATACGGCGATCACTGGACTTACAGCAACACGGAACGCGTGCGTATGTCAAAAAGGGAAACGGCTGTAGGGTCATGTCCCCAGTTCCCGAAGAAATCGCCTGCAGCGAGCTGTCATACACGAAGTGCAAAAAAGGAGGGGGTTAGTGATCAATGGCTAAAAAAAAAAAGACATTGAAATGGAATACATCAAACTGTGGTGCCCGACTTGAACTTACCGAAAGGAAGGCCTTGTAGGACAGTGTCGCCAGTTCGAATACCATGTCAGTGATACCTTCCTGAGCTTCCCTTGCTAAACGCAGAAACTCGTTGCGATTTTGCAGAGAGAGATCTGATCGAAAAATGTGCTCGGGCCTTACTGTGCAGATGCGTAGTTCCTGGCGTCGTGCGCCGTCGCCTCCACCGTCGCCTCCTCCAACTCCATCTCCATCGCCACCTCCATCGCCATGGCCATCGCCACCTCCACCTCCATCGCCATCGCCATCGCCATCGCCACCTCCACCTCCATCGCCATCGCCACCTCCACCTCCATCGCCATCGCCATCGCCATCACCATCGCCATCGCCATCGCCATCGCTGTCTGAACTATCATGCTCCTCGGCGTCTCCCTGGCCTTTCGTGGGTAGTGCAATGCTCATTCTCGTTATGGAGCCACCACCTTTTTCAATCTCGACCCTGGCCTTCTTCCATGCTCGTTCAAACTCCTGGGGCAAGATACTGTTCCATCGTTGAATATTTTCGCCGTGGGGCCAACCGAGCATGCTTTGTAGGCGGGCTCTGGTGACCTGCGAATTATCATGCCTTTGCTGCATCAGCCGCGTCGCCGTTGTCATCACTGAACGGGGCAACCTCATCCTGTTATGGAGCTGCGTCTGGATCGATTGCTTTTGGGACTCGAACAAGCCCAGTCGAGTCTGCCCTGCGGGGATCCTCTTACGCTTCAGGACATTTCTGGCATGAAAGTTGATCGAAGGCTGGATCCCAGCAAGAATGCTTATTGATTGTATATAAAGAAGAGCAAGAGCTGCAGTGTTAGGAACACGTACAATGGACTCTCCATTGATGACTTGATGACTGCATACACAATAAAAAGGGCAGCTCACCATGATTCCTTGAAGACGCTCTCAAAGTCAACTTCGCTCCAGGTACGAGTGTCGATGGGTCGCCTGATTGGTGCTCTCTTGTCTTTTCTGTAGACCGCAGGGCCGAGGGCAGCGCTTGCTGAAGACGTCGTTGCTTGATAGGACTGGGGTGGCGGTGGCGATGGCGGTGGGAGGGAAGGCATCACAAATACCTGAGACAGGGGCACATTGGAAACGTTCAGAACCAGGTACTCGCTGATCTTGTAATACGAGTCAATGCGGTGAAAGAACCCGACTGAATGCACGGCCCCTGTCCTGGTGTACGCTCGAGATTGGGACCGAGACGAAAACAAGTAAATGTTCACGTTGTAGTCGTCTGCTATGTCCTGCAGGACAAGCCTGCTTCTCGCTGGGATTGTCAGCGTCGCCTTGTTCGGTCCCACCTGAAAATTGAACGGATGGAGGCATTGCTGCCCATTGTTTGAATGCGAGAAATTGAGCAGATTCCTCGCGATGTGGTGGGCGAAGGCCGTATCGATCTGGAAGGTGGGAACCCGCTCAACGACCAAGCCCAGTCGCAGAAGGTTCTCTAAAGCCTATTCGCTGTTCTCGTTGGCGCACACAGCGAGACAGTTACTGTGTGCACTCAGCAAACGGACACCGAGGTCTCCACTGTTGTCAGGGCGGGGTACGTTCGCGCTCCAGGCTGTGTTACCATGGAAGGGGTACAGTGCTGGGTAGCGTACAGGCACTAATGGCGTCACGGACGATGACTGAAGGACCAGCTTGATCACTGCCCAGAAGCGGACCCTGCTCGCGATGAGGATGGGGCTCACCCAAAATGTGGTGCTCACCCAAGATGTGGTGCTGAGAATGACCCTCATCGTCGCGTACACCTCCATGCAAAGCGTGGCCGTCGCTCTTTGAGTCAGTCGAAGGATGGCCGTCCTAGAGGATGCCACGGCGTTGGTGTAAAGACCGGTGACGGACCCACGGACCGCCGACAAGAGACTGACAATGGCTCTTCTGATCCGAGTTGCCACCGACAAGAGACCGACAAAGGCTGTCCTGATAAGCCTTGCCAACGTCATATACAAGCCGATGATGGACCCAAGGACCACCGACAAGAGGCTGATGACGGATGCGTGGACCGCCGACAAGAGGCTGATGACAGACGTGTGGACCACCGACAAGAGGCCGACAAAGGCTTTTCTAATAAGCCTTGCCAGCATCATATAGAAAGTGATGACGGACCCAAGGACCGCCCACAAGAGACTGACAATGGCTCTTCTGACCAGCGCATACCGGTTGATGTACAGCCACCAAAGGGCCACCGCGGGAGGGGAATGCGTCCAAAGCTGAACGATATAAATCCACAGACGAACATAGGCCACAAAGACTTTGGAGGGAATATAGAGCAACAACATGCCCCAGTTCTGTGGCACCGGGCCATATGCAAAACGCACAATGGCCGGCCAGCGACGGTAATGGTAAAGGAAAATTCGATAGAAAATCACACAGCAAAGGAAGAAAAAACACTGAGCACACACGATGGAAAGGAACACAACGGCGAAACAAAGCTGAAGAATAAAAAAGAGAATGTTTTTGATGAAGCCCATTTTTGAGGAATTGAGAGGTAAAGAGAAGGAGGGATTGAGAGCTAGAGTGAAGGACGAAGGAGGAGTGTGCAATATTCACCAGAGTCCAGTAGTAAGTACACAGAGATACGAACGCGTCTACTATTGTAGACTCCTTAACAAAGACCAACGAGTCCAATCAAAACAGTGAAAGTGCTTGCCTAGAAGATACAAAATGTCATATCTAGAAGCTTGGCTCCAGGTACCAATCATGGACCTTCGCCAGCACGAACTACATGAACCAGAAAGATGTTCCTGGTCCGGATCAGTCATCCGGTACCCATGCTATGTAGTGTTGGCGTAACGTCTAATGAATTAGGATCATGGCCAATCATTCAGAAGTTAGGACACGCGCCAGGCTATAGCCTTCCGCTATCCATCTCTTGGCAATGACTCCTTCACCTATCTATCTACCCAACATTACATCTCTGTAGTAACAATAAACATGTATAAATACCGGTGTGTGGTCAGTGTGGACCGACATCTTTTTCTCACCTACTTTCCTACCATAAAACTTGCCTACACGTTTCAAGGAGAATGGATAAGACAGATAGAATGAAAGAAAATAGAAAGTTGATGAAAAAGATGGGTGATGGGAGTAAGGTGATTCTTTCGGGCTTACTAGTAACCTTGGATGCAAGAAAACGGCTTATTTGTACTATGCATTGTGCAGTTGAAAGATGGGCAAGAAAGAGGCGATGTTCATCATTATAGTTTTCTTATAGGGTCAGCTTGGTACTGCCAGAATAGCACTTTTCTGGTGCCTTGACAACATGCATTCACATTGGGAGCGTCTTCCATATAGCGCACGGCTTGCTGATGTATACATGTACTTGGCCCGCCCGTACGCAGCTGGGCAGAAGAGGTTTTGGATACTACATCTTCAACCTTGTCGATCAAAGGAATATGAAGAGCACTACCATGATGATCAAGAAGCTGTACAAGCGCTCGGGAGTCTTGGGGTGATACGCACGCGATGCCAGATGGACATCAAGTTTGATTGAGCCGCCAGGGCCTGGAAACGCGTTGAAACCTTCAACATTAAAAGAACGGTACTTTTTCAACTATAGGATGCCCTTTTCGCCTGGCTGGACCAACGTTATGCCCCTCATCATTATGTCAACAACACGGGTATACCCTTCATTATGAAAACTGTAGTG